>JAPXFY010000020.1:15662785-15665285 GCA_030674185.1 Monoplex corrugatus
CATCATCATATCATCATCATCATCATCATCATCATCATCATCATCATCATCATCATCATCATCATCAATCATCTATCATCAGGTGCCCTGCCGCATGGCGTTGTCGATCATGGACTTCCATCTGTCTCTATCTTTCGTTGCCCCAAGCATTTCCTCCACCCTCCTCGTCTTCAGCCATTCCGCAAGTCCGTCTAGCATTTTCTCCCTGGGTTTACCTGGTGGTCTCTTTCCCTCCAGTTTTACCGTTGTGACCAGGTGCTCCAAATCCCCCTTCCTCATAAAATAGCCTATAAATGTTGCCTGTCTTTTCCTAATCTTCCTTATGAGTGATCTACTTGTGTCTGCCTCCATCAAGACTGTCTCGTTTGTTTTCTTTGCTGTCCACGGAACTCTCAACCTTCTTCTTAGAAACCACATCTCGGCTGCCTCAATCTTGCTCTGGCTTTGCGTGCTGACTGTCCACGCCTCACATCTGTACAACAGTATTGGTTCTATATAACATTCAAGGACTCTCTTCCTGATGTTAACTGATAGGTGTTTGTTGGTAAGAATGCTTGTCATCTTCTTGAATGCTGTTTTGGCTTGGCCGATTATTGCATCACGCAGTGAAAAGAATACACAATACGAGCGATTACTACTTTTAAACCTCGAGCTTGCTCAGTTGTGCAAATGAAAAAAGAAACACTATGGTCAACATTCGGCTAAATATTCTAGACAATACAATAATGAGTGGTGTCAGGTGGTTTAAAAAGATACCTGCATCCAAGGATAAATCTCGCTCCACACAGCAGGGGCCTTTATACGGATATCGAATAATTCGTGACACATTAAATAAACATGTGCATAAAATCTGCATGTTGGAGTCCCGCCGGGTCACAATATCTGTTTAAGGGGCATCATTCAAATGATTTTCCCTGGGGATCTTGTCCAGGAATTCTGGCTCCAATGACCTTTTATTTAATTATCACTGGAGTGAAGAAAAACGTGAGGTGGACTTCCAAATTCAACCGAAGAAAGTAGCAAAGCAGTTTTCATGGCAGCATGTGGATTAGCTGTGTAAATATTTTTGAATGTCAAGTTGATCACGTGAGCCCAATTGTGGGATAATTTCATAGCATCTTAGGTTTGATCTTACCGATCACGATATCAATGTCTTTTTAATATTTATGGTTTTCCACATTCTCAAGAAAGCTTGTGTAAGCCATCACAAGAAGATGCTATAATTTCAGATTATTTGATAAACACCATCAGAGTCTTTCGATCGTTATAGATCGCCTTACCTTCTGATGTTTGTTTCTGCAGTCTCATATAATACATTCACTTACGAAGTTGCTTTTTTGATTAGACCGAATGAAAGTATCATCTATCTTTTGCATTTGGATTGTAGCTTCCACTGAGTTTTATTTATCCCTGGTGTAAAATACGTGGATTTGTCAATATCCTTGAAGCAACCACCATGTCTGTGGGCCATAGATATAGCATGAAACTACCGCACCTCCATTACACTGCAAGACATACCAATTTTGTTTCTCTGAGAGTGGCAGAATGCTATGGAAACACCCTTATTTATCCCTGATGTAAAAAACATGAATTTGTCAATTATCTGGATGCAACCAGGGCGCCATAAACACCATGACTACTGCACGTCCACATATTGCCACACATACAGTCTTGATTTCTCTGACAGTAGCAAAGTACAACAGAAATCAATCGCCCCCTCCTCTTCGTCTTCTCCAATGAATGTCCTGCACATCTTCACACACGTATTGCACGGCTCTTCAGTTAGGACGTGATGTTCTGCACTGTCCGTTCTTAGTCGTTTGCATTAACGGTATGGTGTCTGCGTCTGATCCACGCGCTTCTCTCAGTGGGTCTATTCTCAAATAACACATGAACTCTCCTACCTTCTCTCCTTATCGCTTGTCAAACATCATGAGCACACTGTTGAAAATAATATAATAATTCTAATAACAATAACAGTAACGATACAACAATAACAATAACAGCAACAACAACAACAAAATAATAATAATAATAATAATAATAATAATGGTGATGATTACGATAATGATGCTGATGATAATTCCATTTCTATGGGGTTAACAGGCATGTCAGAGAACGCTTGTTACGCTCTAAGGAAAAAAAAAAAGAAATTCTGCAAAGGAGTTACACAAGAGGAAATCCATTGACAGTTTAAGCCTACCGCAACTACTTTGATGCAGACAGGGACACAGTTTAAGAGCGTTCTTATTGCAGAGACAGGGATCAGGCCCAAACAACACGTGTGCTACGCCGAAAATGAATCCTTGGTTTTAACGGGGTCGAGTTTGTGCGCGGCTCTTGCAAGAGTGAAAAACTGCGATAAAGTTTGAGAACTACTGGAAGGGGACGTTACCATGGGTCAACCAGAAAATAATCATCATGTCAAGTATACAGAACTTCTGTTTATCCTCTCATAATGACTTCGCTCGCACGTAATAAAATATACTTCCATATAATA
>JAPXFY010000020.1:15670285-15705285 GCA_030674185.1 Monoplex corrugatus
AGAGAGAGAGAGAGAGAGAGAGAGAGAGAGAGAGAGAGAGAGAGAGAGAGAGAAAGAGAGAGAGAGAGAGAGAGAAAGAGAGAGAGAGAAAGAAGAAAAAGAAGAAGAAGAAGAAAAGAAGAATTTTTTTCATTAAAACCAAAGATACATTATGGAAGAAAAACAACCATAACTAATTTTTGTTTTAAATATTTCAGAAACTTACAGAACGGCGCATCAGGACTATAGTGAAACCATTCTCAAGCAAAGCATAGCCTGAATTTATATAAAAAGATATACACAGATCACCATTTTCACACTTTGCCATCTTTGCAAGAAAGTACGTGAATACCAGAAGCAACTGTACGTCATCTTTGTGAATCAGGAAAAAACATCTGTCAATGTAAACAGACAGAAGCTTTGGCAAGCCTTAGAGTCATATGAATTAAGGGCTAGCTCCTCACAACATCAGAGCAATCTGTCCAAACAGTAAGAGTGCTGTAAGAACCCCAGAACAATGTTTGCTCCAATCTTCTTTATCATCATCATCATCAGGTGCCCTGCCGCATGGCGTTGGCGATCATGGACTTCCATCTGTCTCTATCTTTCGTTGCCCCTAGCATCTCTCCCACCCCCCCACCCACCCCCCCTCGTCCCCAGCCACTCTGCAAGTCCGTCCAGCATTTTATCCCTGGGTCTACCCGGTGCTCTTTCCCTCCAGCTTTCCCGTTGTGACCAAGTGCTCCAAATCCCCCTTCCTCATAAAATGGCCTATAAATGTTGCCTGTTTTTTTCCTAATCTTCCTTAGGAGTGATCTACTTGTGTCTGCCTCCATCAAGACTGTCTCGTTTGTTTTCATTGCAGTCCCCCCTTCCTCATAAAATGGCCTATAAATGTTGCCTGTCTTTTCCTAATCTTCCTTAGGAGTGATCTACTTGTGTCTGCCTCCATCAAGACTGTCTCGTTTGTTTTCATTGCTGTCCATGGAACTGTCAACATCCTTCTTAGAAACCACATCTCGGCTGCCTCAATCTTGTTCTGGCTTTGCTTGTTGACTGTCCACACCTCACATCCATACAACAGAATTTATATAACATTCAAGAACTCTCTTCCTGATGTTAATTGATAGGCATTTGGCTCCAATCTTACCTCTTTATATATTACCAAAACGATTGAATTGTCTGGACTGACTTTAAATCAAATAACATCTTAGAGCCAGTAATGCTCTACGCAAACGTCTATATTTACAAAAGGAAAATGAACAGACTACATCACATACGAATTCATTTAAAGGCATTTGATAACTGTTTTTGACATAAAAAACTACAAAACATTAATACGCATGATATACAATAGATCTGAAAAATGACTGGTTTTCCTACAAAGCACGACTACACATGTAGACAGTTAAAATGTGTTTGGTTGATTTACTCACTAAAACAGATGCTAAACTACTTAGAATCGTCCAATAAAAATTTGCATCTTATAACTGCTTCCCTTCCACATGAGTTCTGTCAGTATTGTAACAATAATTGCTTCCCTTCCACATGGGTTCTGTCAGTATTGTAACAATAATTGCTTCCCTTCCACATGAGTTCCGTCAGCATTGTAACAATAATTGCTTCCCTTCCACATGAGTTCTGTCAGTATTGTAACAATAATTGCTTCCCTTCCACATGAGTTATGTCAGTATTGTAACACGTAATGTACGTGACTGTGTGATGAACCTCAACATGTTTCGATACTATCAATGAAATAACTTTGTTCATCATGTTTTGTCTTTTTGTTTTCCATGAAATACCAAACACTCAATAATCATAAAAAGGATCCCAAGCGACTTTCCAACCAGTTTAAATAATATCTGAGATTCGACAAAGATGCGTTTTATCATCACTTCTATTTATCATGCACGTAGTCAAAATTAATCAAAATGCAAACCCCGATCCAGATGCTCTCATTAAATTATCAGTCACGAGGACCAAGCGATCATAAACGACAACAAAACACAGTTGTAAAAACATACTAACAAACAGCTGTGAAAACTAAGGCATTAACATCAGCACCAGTAATACATAGGTTATGTTATCAGGACTTGACAAACTTGACATCACAATCAAGGGCAAAAACTTTAAGAAAAATCAAGAGTTACGTAATAGTGAAGCTTATTTACTGTAGATGGAAACAGAGTGAAATTGAGGCCAGAATCCAAAAGGCAAATGCTGTGAACTACCAGCTGCCACCCCTTCTAAAACACACAAGCATCAACATGGAGGAAAATGCAGGCTTATAAGTACAATTTTCTGAATCCACACTGCCTAAGCAGTGCCAGACCTGACATCAAACAAAACATTCAAGACAAAAATCATAATCTGTGAGATTAACAGAGATAACATGTCTCAGAAAAGCGGCAGGCAAGACCCAAAACAGATATGTTCAGAAACGAAAAGCTCCAAGAGATGGTTGAAACAACACCTGTCAACCATTACATTACACAACAACGGATCAAGCGGTTTGGCCACCTAATCAGGATGTCAACCAACAACCAACCAGTCAACCCTTCGAGTTTACAACACCAGGTGTTCGGGCTTCAGAGCCAGAGAAGACTACGGCGGATCTGGACAGACGGAGCGGCAGACACACTTCACATCACAATATGAATCCACGCCAGACTTCCCCTTTAGGCGCAAACACCCAGCTTCATCTCCCCACGACACCTCCCGTATAAGATGACACAAAAAGTTAAAGGTGATAGGTTTGAAATACAGAATAGCAGTATGAACCATTATTATGTTTGTAAGCTGGTAGAACAAAGAACTCCCCAACCATCAAAACAATCGAGGAAACACATCTAACCTGTCAAGCAAGCCAGAATATCAATAATCAACTAATCATCCAATCAATCACCCAACCAAACATCAAAGAATGTAACAAGTAAACAACAAAGTGACCAGTCAAGAAGCCGACTTTCAGACCTATTATCTTACCAATCATTACATGTTGGTTCTTACGATAGAGCCGTGGACACAAGATCTGATATCTTGAGTTCAACCCCAGCCTGTAACATAAAAAACTGGTCTGTTGGCTGCCCATCATAATGTTTCCATCATTCTGATGGTGTCAGTTTAGTGTTTCAAAAGTCCTTTTCCCCTCCTACCCAATATCAAGACCTTACCAGTACATAGGCTTTTGCGCAGGCTTAGACAGTCTGTCAGATAATTCTTGGCAGGTTTGGGTGAAGCACATATGGAATTGTCCGAGTGCGATGAATCCCTCTTGAACAAACTCCTAACTCCAAACTACATACAACTGTTTCCAAAAAGTTGACACTTCTCTTCAGATATTTCTCTTTTTATAATCATCATGAGACAAGACAAACCTGAAGTTCGCAAGAGTACCGTACATTTCTCGGACATCGCGACATTCTTTGCTTATGTCAAAGGCCAAACCTTCAATGCTGGGACAAATGGAAATCACTGGTCAGGCAATCTCCCATCCTTTAAGTATGGCTATACCCAGAGGAATGGACATGACAAGACAACACATCACTCCCCTCCCAAAGCCAACCCCCAAGACAGTATACTTGTCTTCCATCCAAAAGAAGAGAATGACAAGAATGGAGATAAGTGATCATCCCATTCCCTTCCTGTCAATCACAGCCATGGCGATGTCATTCCGACCATCCCCTGTGTGTTTACAATAGATGATGACGCAGATGACATCAGCTAAATTAGTCTTTCTGCCTGCAAAGCCTGCCCACCTTGGCAATTGAAAGTAAATTACTAGAATGATGACCGATATTTTGTATCGTATTGTGTTGTATATATTATCCCTGTATAATAATAATAATAATAATAATGATGATGATGATAACAACAACAAAAACAACAACAACAACAACAACAACAACAACAACAACAACAACAACAACAACAATAATGATAATAATAATAATAATAATAACTCCATTTCTGTAGCACAATCAGTCCATGTCAACGTAAGCTCGCTGCACTTAAAACAACATCAACAAGTACGACAACCCCCCCCCCCACACACACACACACAAATGGGTGCCATATCCATACGTTTATGAAGTAATAAACATAATCAGACACACATATCAACGTAGCATAAACAGCCTATCAAAGATAACGACACAACATAACAGGAAATTAAAAATAGGTTCAGTTCATATTGTTTATAGCCCGTCCGACTACTTGAGCCATATCAGGGCTAATTTAACATAGGTAGTAGAGTCACTAGTCCACAGAAAAGAGCAAAGAAAAGAAAAGAAACAAATATGAATATAAAATGAACCAACAAATTCACGGTAGGCCAAGCTAAAAGGAAAACTTTCACATTCCCGTTCACCAAGCTGCACGATAATGCAGCGTTTACTTTAGCAAAATGGTGCGATCAGGTTTCATGGGAGAAGATAAAATAGAAGCAATCAAATTTCAACTGGGAGTGGTTCAGCTCAAATGCACCATTTGCTTTTTTTACGAATGAAACTGATTAGATTCCTCGAGAAGTAAAACGCAGTGGATTGAATTTCAGTCGAAGCATTTACGATTTTTCGTAGCGCTCTCTTAATTCCGTGTCTTTGAAATGAAGTATTCATACATACTGAAAAAAAAAAGAAAAGAAAAATGCAAACAGCCTCTCTTTACTGGAACATTTACACATTTTTAGGCCACTGTGATACTTACAGTTACCTGATGAGCTGAATATTCAGTAAGTTGAACAGTCATGAAAAGAGTTGAACTGTAACATTGAACTATCCCCAGATCTGTCATGTAACCAGAAAATATACATTTAATATTTCATCTGAGAAAAATCACTATTGACTTGAAAATTCTTTATTCTCATTCAATACGAACCAAACGTAAGTGATTTCGAGATAAAGGAATTTGTGATAAGAAGGAGATCAAAAATATACAAACTCAACAATGAAAAATCAATTACTCTGGTTGACTATGAAAATGTATTAACTAAAAGGAAAAAATTGAAACAGTGTTCCATGGACTGCTTGCAACTGAGGTCTGAAAAAAGAAAAACGGCAAATATATAATTCAGGATCTTGTAACGTTACATTTCTGTCTTTTGATATTACTTGTTACTGTTAGAATGCTCTTCATTTTTATGATGTTACAATCATTCATTAAAGCTCCGGTTAAAAGCTGGCCAAAAAATATATCGTCAAATTATTTGCCGGCATGGAGGCCTCTAATGACTTGGGTCCCAGATAATTTGAATAAAACAATAATCAAGTACATCAAAGAGAGAGAACTTTCTTTGCTGGCACAATTTGCCCAAAGACAATATCAGATCCTTTCCTCCATTTTATTAAATTATACCACTTTCCATGTTTTCTAAACCCTTCCTTTGAAACAGAGATTGATCCAGATCGATCGGACAAGAGGCTCTGTATGTGTGTGTTTTGTGTGTGTGTGTGTGTGTGTGTGTGTGTGTGTGTGTGTGTGTGTGTGTGTGTGTGGTGTGTGCGCGTGTGTGAGTGAGTGCACGCGTGTGTATGTGTTTGCGTGCATGAGAGAGAAAGAGAGAGAGAGAAAAAAAAGAGAGAGAGAGTATGTGTGTGTAAGTCAATAATACGCAACCTATGTATGACAGAAGTTCACTCTTAGTGTTTCAATCGGGCTATCGCAGAAATGACTCATGTAGAAACAGGTCTATACATATACTTCAGTCTGAGCCAAGGTGTTGACGATGACTGGCAAGGCAGACGAACTAGCCTGTGAAAGCTTAGGATTAACCAACGTACAACCCCTCAAGTAGAAACAGGCCTTTACCCGTACTTCAGTGTGAAACATCAAGTGGACAACGTCTGGCAAGCCAGACAAACTAGCCTCTCAACTGATGGCTTAGGATTAACCAACATCAGGCAGCACAGCCGTTCTCACACTTATGTTAGACTGTAAACGAGACAGTTAATAAACAACAGAGCTAGCTGTACACGCAGCTCTGTTGGGTATGTTTTCGAGGATCGCCCCAGTGAAAGAGAGCGGTCCATTGCTTCAGTGGACAGGTTCTGGCCTGTGCTTGTCCACGTCAATCCCTCCTTCATGCATTCTCAAGTAGAAGAACTTTCTTGAAAGTCGTCTTAAGATAGGTGGGGTCAGAGCCCGAGCGTGTTCTGGTCCATGCTCTATAAATGAAAAGGGAAAATAACAGGAAGAGAACACGAACACAGAGAGACAGAATGGTTAGAGAGTTGACGGTCGTAGTGGGAGACAGGCCACTCAATTGGGCAGAGATGCTGAGCCTTTGCCAGAAACATGTAGTGAAGGTATGTTGATATTTTATTTCAGTGTAGAGTTTAGGGCTGATAGGCAAAGAAGTAGGATTGCTTTAGGACGTAGGCAAATAAGAATAAGAGGATGAATGATTATGCTTTAAGTTGAACATGCTTTAATTAAAGAAACTATATTGACTTGTAATGCTATGTGTGGTCTGATTTTGAAAGTTATTGCTAGTGTGCTTAGTGCGTTTCTACTCATCTCTCTCCTTTCTCGTTGTTGTGTGTGATCTCTATACAGAATGGCAACCCCACACACGTAAACATCCCCCAAACTCTAAAACGACACCCAAAATTCCTCTTGTGACAGATGGTGGAGATGCAGGGTAACGATCCCCGTACCTCTCGCATTCCTTTTGTGTGTGCAGTCTCCTCTTGATATTTAGCTGATAACCTGTGAAGAGCCTTTGGTTTTGAGATAAATGAACAAAATCTTCAGGCTCAAATTCATGCAAAATAATGTGAAGGGAATGAACATTTCATGAAAAAAAACCCATAATTGTCTGTTTGTAAGTTATACCTATTGCTTGTTCTGGTTTGCTTTTGTTGTCCATCTAAAAAGTAGTGAGATGGTTGATAGCCTTTGGGAACTTCTCGGCTTTCAGATAAAATGTTTTTCTCCGGACTGTTTACACGTTTTTGTCTCGTAAAGTCATATGTGTGGTGGCTTCGTTCTTATATTGGCTTTTACCTCCTGAAGTGAGCATCATCATCACTCATGGCATTGGTGATCATGGACTTCCATCTGTCTCTATCTGTTGTTGCCTCAAGCATCTCTTCCACCCTTCCTGTCTTCAGCCACTCTGCAAGTCCGTCTAGTATTTTCTCCCTGGGTCTACCTGGTGACCTCTTTCCCTCCAGTTTTCCCATTGTGACCACATTCTCCAATTCCCCTTTCCTCATAAAATGGCCTATAAATGTTGCCTTTTTCCCCCTAATCCTCCTTATGAATGATCTACCTGTGTCTGCCTCCATCAAGACTGTCTCGTCTGTTTTCTTTGCTGTCCATGGAACTCTCAACATTCTTCTTAGAAACCACAACGCGGCTGCCTCAATCTTGTTCTTGCTTTGCTCGTTGACTGTCCACGCCTCACAACCGTACAAAAATATTGGTTCTATATAACATTCAAGAACTCTCTTCCTAATGTTAATTGATAGGCATTTGTTGGTAAGAATGCTTGTCATCTTCTTGAATGCTGTTTTGGCTTGGCCGATTCTGCTGGCTATTTCTGATGTGCATCTGCCATCTGATGAAATGATCGTTCCCAGGTATTTAAACTTATCATCCTGTCTCAAGGTCGTGCCGTTTGTTGTTATTTTGCATGAGGGGAGTTCATGTTTTTTACTGATCACCATGACTTCAGTCTTCCTGCTGATTAGTTCCAACTGTTTACCTTTGCATTCTATTTCTAGTATCTTCACAAGGTTTTGTAGGTCCCTTTCATTTTCTGCAATTAGCACGGTGTCATCTGCGTATCGAATGTTGTTTATCATTTTTCCTCCAGCCTTTAATCCAGGGTCTTCTTCTAGGTTTCTCATGATGTTTTCGCTGTAAAGTGAAAACAGATCCTGTCTGACTCCTTTTGATGTTTTGGAAAGAGCTTATATGAGCATGGCTTTCTAAAATGTTCTCGGCACGACGCACTCGAAAAATGCGGAAACAAAACTTGCATGTAAATAAAAGTCCTTCTTTAATTTCCTATGCAGGTATGTGTGTGTCTGAGTGTGTGTATATGGGTGTATATGTTTGTGTGTATGCATATATGTGCGTGCGTGCGTGTGTGTGTGCATGCGTGCGTGCATGCGTAGGTGCGTGCATACGTGCGCACGCGCGTCTGTGTATGTGTGAGACATAATAAACTACTACTTGGAATGTGTGAAACATAAGTACAATTACTACTTGGACAACTACTGCTGACACTTCTATTGAATAATAATATTCTAAAAGAATAAATTAACAAATGTATGATGTCGAACGCAAATTACCTAGAACATATTTACGACACTCAAAGAAATTTATGTCGACATGTAGGACAAAGATAAATATATGATGACATGTATGGACAAAAGATAAATGATATGACGACATGTAGGACAAAGGTGAATGATAAATGACATGTAGGACAAACGTAAATGTTATAACGACATGTAGGACAAAGATAAATGTTATGATGACATGTAGGACAAAGATCAACGTTATGATATGTAGGACAAAGATAAATGTTATGACATGTAGGACAAAAGTAAACGTTATGTAGGACAAAGGTAAATGTTATGACATGTCGAACAAAGGTAAATGTTATGTAGGTCAAAGGTAAATGTCTTGATGACGTATAGGTAAATGTTATGACCACATGTAGGACAAAGGTAAATTAACGTTCTGGTGACACGCAGGAGACAAAGCAGACAAGAACAAGGTGTTGATATAACCTGCGCATGAAAGCCAAGATCGTGTGTCTCTGGTCATCTTAATATTCCAGTCATCATTCTGGTGTCAGAATTTCATAGGTGTCTGCCAGGTAACTGCTGGCTGATTTGGGTGGAGCACATATGGAATTGTCCGAGCGAGATGAATCTCTCTACATGAACTCCAGACACCAAACCTGCTGTGTCAGATGGAAATGCTGCAAAGAGGAGATAACTGATGCGCGTTATTGCATTAATACAACATCTATGCGTGCTAAGCTTTACGTGTTTCTGACTTTATCTCCCATGCTTTTCTAAAGCGTGTGATCAATTGACGTGTGGAAGTCGCTGTTATATAACTTCTCTGATTGTGTATGTTATGCTTAATTGTTTTCGTCATAGCACTAGAATTTACAAGTCCCCCCTCCCCCTTTCTTTGTTTTGTTTTGTTTCTTTCTAGTGTTACCTTTACTTTCATCTTTTTCCTCGTTCCCATGACCGTAATTACATACTGATATTTTTATTGTTATGATTTCAACATACTGCTTCTGCTACTATTATTGTGTTGTCGAGGACTGTCAAATATTTGTTTTGTATGTGTCTTCCTTCGTCTCTCGTGCTTTTCTAAAGCGCTTCATCGATTAACACGTAAACGTCAATATTTCATTACAATTCGTTTTTATAACTTTTTTATGTTACATGTGCTATTGCTAATTTGTTTTCATCACTGGGTTTGAGCTGACATATCTCCCCTCTCCCTTGTTTGTTTTTGATGCTTTTTTTGTTTGTTTGTTATCATCTTTTCTTTTGATTCCATGTCTGTGATCGGTTCGTTTTCTTTGTGTTTTTGTGAAGACCCTGACCAGCTGTCACACATATCGATGTTTTCTTGCAGTTCATTTTTGTAGCTTCCCTGGCTCTGTGTTGTCGTGTATTCGTTTTCATCACAGCTTTAGCATTAAAGTGTTTCACATCTCCGTTGTTTGTTTGTAATGCATCTTTTGATTTTTTAGATTAAAGGAAAAACCCTTCTTTCTTTCCTTCTTTTCTCTTTTTAGATGCTTGTATGTGTGGAGTTAATGAGGAATAGCTGTAAGGCAGGCCCACTGGGATCGAAAGCCATTATCCTTGAGTTATAAAGTTTAAATCTAATAAAGAAAATATGAGTTATTACTCCTTTATTTCCTTGAAAGATTTTGCTTAGCTGTATGAAAGGAAGACTACAAGTGGCGACATGTTGCTGATCAGTCCAGACAAAATGATGACAATGGTTTCATTTTGCTCCAAAAGACAGCAGGCTCACACACGTCACGCTGCAAATGTTTCATGGATCTTTCGTTATGGCACGTGCGACGACAACTTGCTCGTAAAATCTGAGAATATGTCCAGTAATTCTGACTCAACTACTCCCTCGTTCACTTCAGTGAATGCTTGAGTGGCAAAAATGTTTGAAAATGGAAGGTGATTCAAAATTCAGTACTTGTAAACAGATCCGCGGTTTTCTTTTCACCATTTGACTGTTTTTTATTGTCACGCCGTGTACATGCCGCTTTGTACGTGATGCCAAGTTGATCACGGACATTACATTTTGGAACAATCCACGAGCATCTGACGTCGATCATTACCGACAGACGTGGTTTATTATCATTTCTCATTTCTTGAGGAAGTTTGTGAAAGCTGACAAAATCTAATAAACACCAACCAAAGACTCTGTGACTCTCAAAGCCTGCATTGCCCTCTGTTATTGTGTATATAAACGAGGGCTTCCGCTTACACCATTGCTGCGCTTTTGACCAAACTAATACATACCAACGTATTTTCTCCCCTTCTAGACACACTTTTCGCCAATGAAAGTGTCATCATTTCGAATGTTGATCATGGCTTGCATTAATCCCCTATTCATCTCTGTATGTGGATGTAAGTATGCTTGGGGCAACCACCATGTTAGAGTGGGCACAACTGTCAAAGCTTTTGTTAACCAATATGCCAGATATTCAAACCGTGGTTTCTCGCAGTGTAAGCAGAGTGCTACGGAAATTGACTTCTCCTCCTTGTCTTTTCCTCTCGCCAGAATGTCTTGTATGGCTTCACACTTGGGATGCAAAGACTCTTCAATTAAAACGTGATTTTTGCAGCGTCTGCAAAGATCCGCCGGATTAAACGGTGATTGCCTGTTTCCCATACGCCGCCCTCAGTAGGTCAGAGGTCAAGGAACCCGTGATCTTTCCTCCCTTGACTTCCTGACACGTGTCTTGGCTTATAGGAGATCTGTTGAAAACCAGCCGGGATGCTACTGAGGAGGAAATTTAAGGATAGTTCAGTCATCCCCCGTCTCAAGGGACATAGTTCATGGTTGCCCATTTTGCAGATGTCTCAGAGAGAGAGAGAGAGAGAGAGAGGGAGAGAGAGAGAGAGAGAGAGAGAGAGAGAGAGAGAGAGAGAGAGAGAAGAGAGATTCAGAGTCAGAGTCAGATAATTCAGTCAAAAAGGCCATGGCCCCTCAAACGGGGCGATAACATAAAAACAAGAAAACCACACGTTAATTACGTCGCGATAACTTTTCGTATTTTGAACACGTAAACTGCTAAAACGTTCTACAATTTCTTCGTCCACTGATGACATTAATAAAATAAGCTTGAACGAGAAGGGTTTCCAAAACATTTTTGTGGTATGAATTCTGCTCTTATATTCTTTAACACTAGACACGAAATTACCAAACAATGTTCATTTGGGACAAGGATCCTAGCCAATGATAATGCTATGCATCTTCCTGTGATTCTTCACAGAATGGACAGATGACTACGGATACAAAAAGATAACAAATAAAGAAGATTTCCAAATGCAGGGCAACCACTTACAAATATTTGAGAACAATATACTCGGGTTCTGCCACTTAACCATGCCAGTGAAAACGGAAGACGTCTCTATTTCTTACTTTTATGCTGGTCACTTCATCATGTCAATGAAAGACGTCACTTTGCTTCTTTTATGCTGGTCACTTCATCTTCCCAATGAAAGACGTCAATTTGCTTGTTACTTTTATGCTGGTCACTTCATCATGTCAATGAAAGACGTCACTTTGTTTCTTTTATCCTGGTCACTTCATCTTCCAATGAAAGATGTCACTTTGTTTCTTTTATGCTGGTCACTTCATCATGTCAATGAAAGACGTCACTTTGTTTCTTTTATCCTGGTCACTTCATCTTCCCAATGAAAGATGTCACTTTGTTTCTTTTATGCTGGTCACTTCATCATGTCAATGAAAGACGTCACTTTGTTTCTTTTATGCTGGTCACTTCATCATGTCAATGAAAGACGTCACTTTGTTTCTTTTATGCTGGTCACTTCATCTTCCCAATGAAAGACGTTACTTTGTTTCTTTTATGCTGGTCACTTCATCATGTCAATGAAAGATGTCACTTTGTTTCTTACTTTTATGCTGGTCACTTCATCATGTCAATGAAAGACGTCACTTTGTTTCTTTTATGCTGGTCACTTCATCTTCCCAATGAAAGACGTTACTTTGTTTCTTTTATGCTGGTCACTTCATCTTCCCAATGAAAGACGTCACTTTGTTTCTTTTATGCTGGTCACTTCATCATGTCAATGAAAGATGTCACTTTGTTTCTTACTTTTATGCTGGTCACTTCATCATGTCAATGAAAGACGTCACTTTGTTTCTTTTATGCTGGTCACTTCATCTTCCCAATGAAAGACGTTACTTTGTTTCTTTTATGCTGGTCACTTCATCTTCCCAATGAAAGACGTCACTTTGTTTCTTTTATGCTGGTCACTTCATCTTCCCAATGAAAGACGTCACTTTGTTTCTTACTTTTATGCTGGTCACTTCATCTTCCCAATGAAAGATGTCACTTTGTTTCTTTTATGCTTGTCACTTCATCTTCCCAATGAAAGACGTCACTTTGTTTCTTACTTTTATGCTTGTCACTTCATCTTCCCAATGAAAGACGTTACTTTGTTTCTTTTATGCTTGGTCACTTCATCTTCAAATGAAAGACGTTACTTTGTTTCTTTTATGCTGGTCACTTCATCATGTCAATGAAAGACGTCACTTTGTTTCTTTTATGCTGGTCACTTCATCATGTCAATGAAAGACGTCACTTTGTTTCTTTTATGCTGGTCACTTCATCTTCCCAATGAAAGACGTCACTTTGTTTCTTTTATGCTGTCACTTCATCTTCCCAATGAAAGACGTCACTTTGTTTCTTTTATGCTGGTCACTTCATCTTCCAATGAAAGATGTCACTTTGTTTCTTTTATGCTGGTCACTTCATCTTCCAATGAAAGACGTCACTTTGTTTCTTTTACGCTGGTCACTTCATCTTCCCAATGAAAGACGTCACTTTGTTTCTTTTATGCTGGTCACTTCGTCATGTCAATGAAAGACGTCACTTTGCTTCTTACTTTTACGCTGGTCACTTCATCTTCCCAATGAAAGATGTCACTTTGTTTCTTTTATGCTGGTCACTTCATCATGTCAATGAAAGACGTCACTTTGTTTTCTTACTTTTATGCTTGTCACTTCGTCATGTCAATGAAAGACGTCCTCTCTGCTTCTTACTTTTATGCTTGGTCACTTCGTCATGTCAATGAAAGACGTCACTTTGCTTCTTACTTTTATGCTGTCACTTCATCATGTCAATGAAAGACGTCACTTTGTTTCTTACTTTTATGCTTGTCACTTCATCATGTCAATGAAAGACGTCACTTTGCTTCTTACTTTTATGCTTGTCACTTCATCATGTCAATGAAAGACGTCACTTTGCTTCTTACTTTTATGCTTGTCACTTCATCATGTCAATGAAAGACGTCACTTTGTTTCTTTTATGCTTGTCACTTCATCATGTCAATGAAAGACGTCTCTTTGTTTCTTTTTATGCTTGTCACTTCATCATGTCAATGAAAGACGTCACTTTGTTTCTTTTATGCTGGTCAACTTCATCATGTCAATGAAAGACGTCTCTTGCTTCTTACTTTTATGCTTGTCACTTCATCATGTCAATGAAAGACGTCACTTTGTTTCTTTTATGCTTGTCACTTCATCATGTCAATGAAAGACGTCACTTTGTTCTTACTTTTATGCTTGTCACTTCATCATGTCAATGAAAGACGTCACTTTGTTTCTTACTTTTATGCTGATCACTTCATCATGTCAATGAAAGACGTCACTTTGTTTCTTACTTTTATGCTTGTCACTTCATCATGTCAATGAAAGACGTCACTTTGTTTCTTACTTTTATGCTGGTCACTTCATCATGTCAATGAAAGACGTCACTTTGTTTCTTACTTTTATGCTGATCACTTCATCATGTCAATGAAAGACGTCACTTTGTTTCTTACTTTTATCATGCATGAAGACTCACTTGTTCCATCATCATCATGTCAATGAAAGACGTCACTTTGTTTCTTTTATGCTGGTCACTTCATCATGTCAATGAAAGACGTCACTTTGCTTCTTACTTTTATGCTGTCACTTCGTCATGTCAATGAAAGACGTCACTTTGCTTTATCTGTACTTATTATGAAGTTCACCTATGTACTATCGACTATCAACTGAAAGCCTTTCTACTTTCTCACTGTCATGCTGTCACTTCATATACCAACGAAAGCCGTTTCTACGTTTCTCACTGTCATGCTGGTCACTTCATTATACCAACGAAAGCCGTTTCCTACGTTTCTCACTGTCATGCTGGTCACTTCATTATACCAACGAAAGCCGTTTCTCTACGTTTCTCACTGTCATGCTGGTCACTTCATTATACCAACGAAAGCCGTTTCTACGTTTCTCACTGTCATGCTGGTCACTTCATTATACCAACGAAAGCCGTTTCTACGTTTCTCACTGTCATGCTGGTCACTTCATTATACCAACGAAAGCCGTTTCTACGTTTCTCACTGTCATGCTGGTCACTTCAATTATACCAACGAAAGCCGTTTCTACGTTTCTCACTGTCATGCTGGTCACTTCATTATACCAACGAAAGCCGTTTCTACGTTTCTCACTGTCATGCTGGTCACTTCATTATACCAACGAAAGCCGTTTCTACGTTTCTCACCTGTCATGCTGGTCACTTCATTATACCAACGAAAGCCGTTTCTACGTTTCTCACTGTCATGCTGGTCACTTCATTATACCAACGAAAGCCGTTTCTACGTTTCTCACTGTCATGCTGGTCACTTCATTATACCAACGAAAGCCGTTTCTACGTTTCTCACTGTCATGCTGGTCACTTCATTATACCAACGAAAGCCGTTTCTTTTCTACTCTTTCACTTTTACGTTTCTCACCGTCATGCTGGTCACTTCATTATACCAACGAAAGCCGTTTCTACGTTTCTCACTGTCATGCTGGTCACTTCATTATACCAACGAAAGCCGTTTCTACGTTTCTCACCGTCATGCTGGTCACTTCATTATACCAACGAAAGCCGTTTCTACGTTTCTCACCGTCATGCTGGTCACTTCATTATACCAACGAAAGCCGTTTCTACGTTTCTCACTGTCATGCTGGTCACTTCAATATACCAACGAAAGCCGTTTCTACGTTTCTCACTGTCATGCTGGTCACTTCATTATACCAACGAAAGCCGTTTCTACGTTTCTCACTGTCATGCTGGTCACTTCATTATACCAACGAAAGCCGTTTCTACGTTTCTCACCGTCATGCTGGTCACTTCACTATACCAACGAAAGCCGTTTCTAATTTGTTGTTTACTTTTATTATGGTCACATCACAATGCCAATGAAAATGTCAGACGTTTCTTTGTTTCTCACTTCTACGCTGGTGATTTCATTATGGCAATAGAAGCCACAAGCTGTACCTTTGTTTCCTACTTTTATGCTGGCCTCTTCAATACGTCAACGAAAGCCATCTATTTGTTTCTCGTTTTTATGCTGGTACCTTCATCATACCAATAAAAGCCCGTTTCTACGTTACTTACTTTTGTGCCGGCCACTTCATCATGCCAGTGAAAATGGGAGCCGTTTCTTTCTTTAATATTTTTATGCTGACCACTCTTCACTAAACAATGTTCAGTTGGGACAAGGATCCCAACCAATGATAATGCTATTAATCTATTGCAGTCTAAAGCTATTTCCTGGCGTCAACAGAAAGTGGGAATGCAGAAAACTGCTGAGTAAGTCGGCTCGAACAGCAGCATCCATTATGCTGCTGGATACTGAATAAGACTGAGGTGTGTGTGGTCCTTACACTCATCTCTATGAACTGACAGCACACTCACTTTGATTAATAACCTCCTTGATTTGAAAACATCCACAACAAATTCAGATATGATCTTTACACTGTCTACTGTGTCTAATCACATAATCCGAATTTCAACTTAAGCTATTGTAGGATTTAAACACAGATTTTCCTAATAATAAATAAACGACAGTTCCAAAAAAAGCATAAAAGCCTTTACAATCAAACTTAGCTTACAGCCGTACCAAACAAATTAACAACTGGGTAATACTAACGTATTCCAAGACTCCACGTCAAACACAGATAGGATGGGGAGCCTGTTATATGAGTGGGAATGTTAGAAACTAGTCTAAAGCCCTCATATTACGCGATGCACAAGCTTATCCTATACATTTGTGTCAGACACTTACGCACGCAGCCATTTGGTCATTAGCTACCCAACACCCCCTCCCCCCCCCCCCGTCCCCCTCTCTTCTATTTGTTTTTAATACTTCCTTTACTTTCTTCCTTTTCGTTTTTAATTTTTTTTTATATGTTTGTAATGACAATTCGTTTTCACTTTATTTGTTTAGTTTAAAGTTATGCTTATATTACAGAGTAGTGCAGCAAGGATTAGCCTTAAGACAGATCCAGTAGAACCTAATTCTACCATCTGTGGGTAATAAAACGTTTTGAAACTTTTGCTTTATCTGTATTTTATGCTTTGATTATGACGTTCTCTCTTGTCACCCACACACACACACACACACACACACACACACACACACGTACGCGCGCTTTTCATAGCACATTCGCGTGACGAAGACAGATCACTCACGCGAGTGTTACATTCGTTTCACCAGTGACATACACGCGACAAAAAACAGTCTGGAACTATGCAAGCTGATATTCCATCCATCCAAATTCCGACTGCCACCAAAATGAACGACAGGCGTCATCCCGTTTTTGACAGCGTATCACCAACCCAGCATTCCTCACTTCCTGGCCAGTTTTAACGTTGGAGACAAGGAAGCCACAGGAGCTTATGTCCCTTTGGCCTGTTGTTTGAGCCACAGGAGATTGTTTCCCTTCGGCCAGTAGCTTGATTTCTCCCAGAGATGGGGTTGTGGCTGGCTCTCAGCTTCCACATAAAAAGAACGATGTGTTCTTGCTGCGGCTTGAGTGGTTAATTTGGCAACGACACCAGATTAATCCATCTTAAGAGGTCAACGTGTCTTCTAGAATGGCTTCTGAACACTGTCTCATGTGTGTGTGAATAGCATGATTGTGTTAATATCACGGGCGTCACACAGGGAATAGCACAAAATCTTACAGCAAAATTCTCTTTCGTTTAACATAGAAATCTGTGATCTGTCTTTCATGTTGAGGGAAATTAAGGGCTTATTAGTTTCTTAGCGACTCGAATTCGTTCTTACATTCAAATATATTTCAAAATTCAAAATGTAGCTGTCTTGGTCTATCTGGATGTTACTCTCTGTCGGTTTACCTCCCCCCCCTCCCCTCTCTGTCTCTCTGGTAGTACATGGCATATGCAGTTTGTAAAACTCAACAATGAAATCCCATCAGTAAGTACTGTCAAAAGTATTGAGAATTTCTCAGCCCTGACCGACCTCTGCCCAGGGTTGGCCATGCAATGGGCTCAGTGGGAAGACTGGGACAACACCGTCACGTGTCATCCACCTCACCAATGTTACTTAAATTTCCTGAGCAAAATCGCAGGTGTTTGTATCTCTCCGGCCTGGCTGACGCCCGGATATATTATGATAGAAGGTGTACAGCACAATCCTGTCAAACAGTCTCAGTCCTAGATGGAAGTCCATAACCATAACACCATGATTATCATCCAGTCGTCGTCATCATCAGTTCATTGTAATACTGTCCCAAATTTTCGTGGCCACTGAAGTGGCATAGAAAATGGGACAAAAATATAGCGGGGGCGGGGGGGGGGGGTGGGGGGTTACTGGAACACACGCGGTGTGCATGCGCGCACGGTCTCTCTCTCTCTCTCTCTCTCTCCTCTCCACACACAACACACACACACACACACACACACACACACACACACACACACACACACACACCATACATACACACTCTAATCATACCCCCTACACACAGACGTATACAGCCAACCTCCTTATACTCTACCTACACGCACGCGCGCGCGCGCAACACACACACATATTTACATATATATATAATGTATATATATGTATGTATATACATAATATATATATATGTAGTGTGAAAATGTGTGCATATGTATGTATGTATGTATGTATGTATGTATGTATGTATGTATGTATGTATGTATGTATGTATGTATCATCAACAGTGCACCTACACACAGTCTACCTCAACAGACATTTATGGTAATGGAACACGACATCTCAAGGACATCAGAGCATCACACTCGATTTATAAACAAGAGGCAAGAAAACGGTACTGTCACATTATATACGTTACGAAACACTGATACACTGTGCAGCCTCAACTCATGGGAACAGAACTGTCTACCATCACCGTGTGTTATTATAATTCATTTTCATAACTTTTTTGACACTGCACTCCACCGTTTATCCATTTTCATTATAGCGTTAACCTTGACATCTCCCCCAGGCCCCTCTATTGTTTGATTTCAATGTTTCCCTTAGCTTCTTTTCCTCTGTTGCTACATTTCTAATTTGTGTGATGCTTGCTTGCTTGCTTGCTTGCTTGGTTTTAACAATTCAATTTTATTTGTTTAGTTTTAATTCATGTATTTGATTTCTTTTTCTTTTCTTATGCTTATATGTGTTGAGTAGCATGCACTAAATGTATGACAGATCCAGTGGGACCTAGTTCTACTATCCCTAAGTGATAAAGTGTTTGAACTAAACTAAATTGAATTGAAATTGTTCTACGCATGGCCGTTTAACAAATATAGAAACGACATCGTGGAAATAATAACAAAACGTTATTTGTTCCCATAACAGATGATAATGGATGAGCAAGTACACGCCAGAACAAGAAATATGAACGAAGTGTCACGTTAATCTGGGTTAAAATTGTTTATCAAAAATATCATAACCCTCAAAACAGTTCAGTTTTTCTTTATTTGTTTGTTTGCTTGTTTGTTTGTTTGTTTGTTTGTCTGTCTGTTTGCTTTAGCATTGAGGGATCTTTCTGTTAAAACGACCCGTCTTGTCTTTCTTTCCATACTGATTCTTTGTTCCTATGATTTAAAACGACTTAAGACGGTTTTCATTTGATTTTCTGATCTTAAGTTGTTAAAGACCAAATGACATATATCAATAAATTGATTAATTTCTCACCTTCCGTCCATCTCTGTCTTTGTCCTGTTCAAAACCCTCCCTCGCTACAAGATAAGAGTTCATTAATGAAAGGCTGGATCAAATCTAGACAGAAGCGGTTAAAATGGTGATTGGTAAAATCTCTGCTAAAACAGGATATCACTTATCAATTTCTTTGCGGACCTGTTCTGGGTTAAGACTATTTTGGCTTAGTTCAAAGGCTGTCTTACACACCTTGTCCTTTTCTAGTACTTAGCACATAACTAGCCATCTGCAGCCGTTATTAAGACCGTTTGTAACGTCATGATTTCTCTTTTATTTTGTTGAAAGGCAACTTGAACTGTTCGTCTTGCTCCTAGCAGTACTTTAAACAGCTGCTGTGTGTCTTTGTTTTTTCTGTTCAGTCCTTGACTACTACCTTATGAGCATCCCTAATTTCTCTTGATAAAAACAACAACACACTGAACAATGACAAAACGGTACTGACAGACATAAAGACACAATACAGAACAAATCACGGAAGGAAGAAGAAAGAAGAAGGAAACGTTCCTGAAAGTTGAAAACTACCATCAGACCTTATGGTCCTCAAAGAGTTTGTTTCGGGACACCTTAAACTTAACACTGACGTCGACTGACATGACTGATTTCTTGTTTTTGCACAAATAACAGATTCAAGATTCAAAGTACTCTTCACTACGAGGACGAAGTCTTCCACCCCTCCGGCAAACTGTCTAGAATGCAATTTGCTGTCTTCAAGACTTCAGTCATGGCTTCTACTTAGGTTGCCTTACCCCTCGTAGGTGGCAATCATCCTATTTGCATAACCATGATAACCATGACCATCATGACTTTAACCAGTTCATATATATCTACAGTGTAAATATTAGATTCTCTCGGAGTAGCAGAGTGCTATGGAAATCGATCATCCTCACCCTTGCCTCTCAAGAAGAAATCCGCTAACTTGCAATGTCTTATTTGCTTCACACTGCTAGTGCAAGGCTCTTCAAGTAGGA
The DNA here is from genome assembly GCA_030674185.1 of Monoplex corrugatus. Taxonomy (NCBI): domain Eukaryota; kingdom Metazoa; phylum Mollusca; class Gastropoda; order Littorinimorpha; family Ranellidae; genus Monoplex; species Monoplex corrugatus. The sequence continues at coordinate 15,690,513 of JAPXFY010000020.1, forward strand.
CGTGATTTCTGCAGTCTGTTGATGATCATGTGTTAATATTGTCTGTCTGTTTCACACACCCTTCTCAGTTGCTGCGTCCTGAAAGAAAACACGAGCTCTCTCCACTTTTCTTCCTGGAACGTGACAAGGCCCATGAACGAAATGGTAAAAACGAAAACTCTGCAGAGACGCCGCAAAAGAGGAAATCACTAACAACTCAGACAGTGTGCCAGTTACATCAGTGTAGATAGGGCCCTCTATTGCTTTAAGGAACATAGTTCAATGTTGAAAACCCTACCAAAGAGACAAGAAAACACACGAAAACGGAATAAGAACGCGTATTTATTAACGAGAAAAGAGTCGCAAATTTTCGGGACACTGGCCTAAGTCAAGCACAGACAACATAGAAAAAATGGCTCCATTCAAGACAAAAACAGCAGATTACTCGGGACGCTGGCCTTTGTCAAGCATAGACAACATAGAATTTAAACCTGCTAGATTTAAGACAAAAACAGAAGATTAGCTAACTTTCCTGATGTTTTGCTGAAATGTTGAGCTGGATCCTAGCAAAGGTCAGATGTCACACGGAAAGACCAGAATTGGACAAAACAAACAAAATCGCGCCTCTGACGTGCCCGCCAATTGCAGTAAGCTGACGTTTGCGTTTAAATTAAAACTGAAAACTTAGGGGGAAAAATTTTGCTTTGGTATTTTTTCTTAGAGTTCGGATGATAATCTGTCGGGGGGGTGGGGGGGGGGGTGGAAATACGCATCAAACACTTGGGCAATCACTCTGCCATTTGATAGGCATTTTAATACTCTGAAGCAAACTCATTTTTATTACCCCACATTCCTGTCTCCAAGTGTTTGGTGGAAACATATACAGATATACTTTGTTTTGTAACACACGTGAATGTATTCATGCATTTAGTATATACCACTGAAACATAGTAATAATCGCTCTGTTATTATAGCGCGGCTACCTTCTTTGTCCTCCGCTATTTCTGTTGTCTTGATCATTTTAACGTTCGCTGGGTTTTGTCAGAAAATCAAATTACCTTTACCACTCTATTCTGCACCCTTCACCCCCCTCAAAAAATTCTGACTGAGTTATGTAGTAAAGATGATGCATACAAATATGCCTGTGGTGGATGAATGATTTACACGCTGAAGAGAGGCAGAGTGACAGACAGGCATACAGACAGATAGACAGACAGACCGGCATACAGACAGAGAGACATACAGAGCCCAGGAAGGCAGACAACGAGAAGAGGAGCAATCACCTGACCACCACTCCGTAAGCCACAGAGACAGAGAGGGACGACAACTATCTTCTGTCCTGGGAACATCAAGTGGTCATGATCATTTTCCGCACTGGCCACAACAGGATGGACGCCCATCAGAACCACGAGTTCAAACTAACACCTTCACCATTCTGTTCTTGTGGTCAACCGGACCAAACAGTTAAACATAATTTGTAGCAATGTTGCATCTATCAAGAGGAGCGACAGGAGACATGACCGACTACAACTATGACCACCAAGCTCCATGGCGGACAGGCAGAAGCTGGTAAAAACGGCCACATTAGTCGGCATATGTGGCCTTAACTTATAGACGCAAAGGAAAGAAGACATACATACATACAGACAGACAGAGAAACAGAGAGCTAACCAGCCAGCCAGACAGTTTAAAAGAAGGTAAACAGGAAGGCAGAAAAAACAGGCAGGAAGAAAAAACCAAGTTCTTTATAACGAAGAGAATAAGCATCCCATCTTCTTCCCCACATGAAAAAAACAAAACAAAACAAAGAAACAGAAGGAATAATGGGAAGCGAGAAAAGGAGTCATGAAGGCGGTGAAGTTGATTGACGCAGAAGGGTTTAATCATAATTTATGATCTGGAAATAAGTGTTCCCTTGCTTCAGTTGATATGGGACGCAATTGATTTTCCGTCAAATATGGATTTTTGAAGTATTCCTTTTCATAAAAGAGAGGATGGGTACAGATGGGAAAGGACACACAAGCTCCCCAACTCTTACTCTCACAAAACTGCATGAAATTGACAAATCGCCCACCAGAGTGTTACATCCATCATTTCAATAACAAATCTACATGGGGTCCAAACTAGTCAAAAACAAAACTGCACCAGTCATCGAAGAGGCCTGTGCAACAGACCACCGACTGACAAACTGTGGATTTGAAACCCTTCAAACCAAACACACACACAACACACACGCACGCACTGAATAAATGAACATGTCTATGGATGTGTGAATGAATGAAGAATGAGACAAAGAAGAAAAAAAAAGAACGAATGAAAGACATTTGCGAACATCATCAAGACACAACCCAACCAGAATCTATCGCTTTATGGTACTGTATGCTTTGAAAGGGGCTTCTACCAACACCACTGCCTTTTTCGTTTTTGCCGAGTTTGAGATGTTGATACAATGAGAACTTCATTTGCTGTCTTTGGCAATTTGATCTTGGAATCTGAATCAGTCTGATCTATCTATAGAGTGACTATGTTAGTTTGTCATTATGCTAGAGTCAGCCACTGTATTTGTGTTCGTGACTTCATGATCAGTCTGCCACAGTCAGTCAATTTTGTTCCCTGTCAAAGAAACGAGGTGCTAGCGAAGGTAAAGGCCTCACAACCAATCTAACATTTGGGTACAGTGGGTGGGCGGAGCTGTTTTGCCATCACACGCACAGATGATACTAGATGTCACAAAACAGCTCCACCCACAACTGTTCAAATTTGCATCGAATCGAACATTTTCTGTCGATTTCTCATCGTATTTTGAATTAATGCAAGTCTATACTGGGAACGGCAGAAGGTAAAGATATAGCTACTATTTTATCATATATGAGGCTGTGTATGTCTTCTGCCTCCAGTCCCTTGAGAAATGTTTGCAGATATGTGATGTGTGTACACCAAATAGTTCCTAACTACTTAACGCTTGCAGACACGGATTGTTTATACTCCTGCCGGGGTTGTTATCACTGCTCCATCTTACCTTTCCCTTCACCTGCACTGTGTCTCGTTTGGCTCACACCACATGTTTCTCAGTTTCAGTTTCTCAAGATCGCGTTTCCACAATCGGAATAAATTCTATCCACACTGACGTCACATAGCCATGTGATGAAGAAGATTCAAAATGACCATGGCTTACGACATGAGCTGTGCATAAGCCACTGGCAAGGTCTTGAGGTTGTACCTACATGTAGTATTATGGGTTTTATGTCTATTTCTCTGTCAATGTCAATGAAACATCTTAAGAGATATTGTATGGAATTGTGCATCACCATATCTCTGTCTCAAGTGTTCCATGATGGGAAAGAAAATCCCGTGGAAATGGACGAAAACATGATCAAGTGCCAAGTAAGGACTGACTTCTCCAACACCCTACACAATCATACCATAGAAACCCACCACCTCAGGACAAGATTCATGACCCCCCAGCCGCTTGCCAATATGAGCCACCATCCCCATTACCCTATTCCCTTAGCCAAGTCTCCACCATTGAACAAAATAAGTTCACGTATTCTGGCAGTAGAGTATGACTCTTCACACCAGCAGTGCATGCCTCTTCAGTACAGACGTGATTTCTGCAGCACCTGTAGGCAGTCATTTCCATTAAGATATGGTGTCATGACTCTTTTCAGTCAGCCCGCCTTTGTGGAGCTCACGGTTCCTCCTCTCTCTTTTTCCTGACTTATGTCTGGGCCCAGAGCAAACTAGTGAAACTTCTCAGTCAAACTACACAAAGGAGTTAGGACTCAGGGGTTCGGAGTTCGTTCCAGTGGGATCTATTGCATTAGATAATTCCATTTGTGCTCTACCCTAATCTGCCAGTCATTATCTGGCAAACTCCTTGAGCCAGCGCAAATTCCTTTGTGCTGTCAAGGTCGTGAAATGAGGAGGGAGCAAGAACAAAAACAAGAACGAAATTGTTTTACAAGGATGTTAAAAAGCAATGAACATACTTTTCTTACATTCAGCCGTCGCCCAAAGAGGGTTTACACTAGACATACATTTTACAAGAATCGACATAAATATTTCAACAATGAAAACAATAAATATCAGTTCAAACAAAAGATTTTAAGTTTTTACATTAAGCAGTTCAATTCCTGTTAAAAAGTGTCAGTGATCGATCTATTTGTTTGGCGGAAGAGTTATAAATTTATGAGCTGTGTATCTCTTCTTAAATCTTATGAAACTGAGGTCAGTCTCATATATTTCCTGATATTGAAAAATATAATAAAATACTGGGTTTAAAGAGTCAAATCTTGGGATTGGATATTAATTTTTCCCTGTTTCTCCTGTGAGATTTATAGAGCGTGTTATCTGGAGCATATCCGGTCATTGTTTTATGTATAAATATTTCTTTCATGTATTGGAAGTCTATTGTTAAATAAAATATGTAATCCCTTATAGTTTGAGTCTGTTATATCTGTTGTTTCAAGAGAATGAGTTTTAAAGCTCGTGTATGCAGACTAATGAGAGGCTTGAGAAATTTACCACTGGCTAAATCCCAAAGCTTAGATGCTTAGTTACAGTTTTTTAAGGCCAGTCGACTGTGCAGAGCCATGCCTGTCACTATAACCATCTCAAAATGTAACCAATACCTCGCTGGAAATAATGGAAAATAAAATAAAGCACAAATATTAATGCATTCGCGCACATAACCTAGGGACATGCCTCTGGCATTGGCCTCTCCGTCCAGTTTATCACCAGGGGATTTTATAAAACTGAATACAAACTAAAAACATATCTAAGGACATAAAACATAAAAACAGGCCTAATTTACCTGAAATTGCTTTTGCACATCACATTTCATGAGAGCCTGAAATGTTTTTAATAAATGTGTCATATGATCAATCCTAAGAGAAAGTATATGAGACTTTCTAGAACACAGAGAGAGAGAAAGAGAGAGGTCGGGGGGGGGGGGGGAACAAAATGAAACTCACACAGGCAAAGAGAGCTGTATAAATGTTTTGTTTACTGCGAGACATAATCAAGAGTCATAAAGGGAACAAAGCCCTATTACAGACTTTTCTTTTTAACTAGGAATGAGGGTAAACTGAGTTCATAACAGTTTGTCGACGCTTCAGACATTCACAGTCCTATGCCATTCGCACACAGGATAAGAAGTTATTCATGAACACGCATCGTCCTCAATAAGATGGATCAAATCAGTTGTCATCGGCAAGTCCATCATTCAAAGAAATTATTTGCTCTGATTATCTGGAAACTGGTCATCAGGCATCACGTCATCTTCAGCGGTAATCCGAGCAACACCATGGGTATACAGTGTCTGACGGTGTGATGCTCTCCAAGGTTAGCTTAAATGAGAGATCAGCACGGAAGGGGGCGATATATCGGTGTTATGCTGTCAGGATCATGGCCTCTCGTTCGTTTTGTTTACAGCTGTAATCTGTGTGGAGGATATGTTCGGTTCAGTTCTTGACTAGTTGTGAACTTGCATAGATGTGCTGTTGAAAGAATGGTTATAACACGTGGGGAAGTAATCTGTTCCGGATGTGTGCTGCGCGTAAACGCTTCGTATGTTAACATAATTATTTTCTTCCTTTCTATTTCTCGTTGATACCAGGATATAGACAAACTTTAATATATGCAATAATGAACTCTCCCGTAATTCTACGGGTAAGTTCATAAACTGGTTTTCAATGTCTGATGTGTATCTTCATGTGGTTAGAAGACCAATCCTGGATGCACATGTTTTTCCGAAGGCACAGCTTGGCTTTTAATCCTGCAGTCCTGCATCGGTTGGTCTCTCTTCTGTTGAACAGCAGCCATTATGCACGATTCGAACATGAATTGATGTCTCCAGCGTGCTCTGTTTACACGGATGCCTTCCCATTTGGTATACTGATGCAGCACCTGATAACTATGATAAAGCTGGCCTTCAGAGTATACCTGTATCGCTTTAGTGGTCTTCCAAGGTCACGGTAACCTTGCTTCAGCTCGCCCTACAGGAACATTTTTGAGATGCGGATGTCTTCCATACGGACAAACTGTGCAAGGAAGCTGGCACTTCATGTGTAGACACGCAATGATTGACAAGCCGCACTTCTACTGAACCTGAAGTTTGGACACTAGATCTTGCGACACAGTGTTGCAGATCTTATACAGACATCTTTGGTAGAAATCTTCCAGTTGTTGAGTATGTTGTCGGTAGGTAGTCCAGGTCTGGCAGCAGTGGCAGGACGTTCAGGACACTGCTCTGTACGCAGCGACTTTTATGGCGAGCCTGATGCCATCATCTTGCCAGAACCACTTGGTCAGCCTTCCACAGACAAAATTATTATTCGACAAGTGCACTGTCATTTCTACATCAAAAAATCTATTGCTTCTCAGTGTACTGCCGAAAAAGTACAAGTTGTCTGTAGACCGTCCTGATCTCCTGGGTATTGGTGACAGTCAGAGGTGGTGCAGTGCCAGACGCCAAAGATGATGTTTGCTGAAACATGGTTTTGTATGGTTATGTCTCTTGATGGATATATCATTGCATTATATGGCAGCATCCTTGTACAAATCAAACATTGCTCAATGCGGCTACCCTGTCTTCTATCCTCCTTGAAGTCCTGAAGCGGAACGCTACCAGTAACACAAAACAGTTTAATGGTCCATTATTTATTGCCGCAGTACAGTGTCTAGGATAATGGCTGCACAGCCTTGCAGCACCAGAAGAAATTGCTGTCAATTATTTTCTTGATTTGCTGATTTTGTTATTTCCTGTCTTTTCTTTTGTATGTTCATAAAGGCTATGAGGACCACAGACATGGATCTGTATTATTTCGTTAATGAGCGTCGATGATCTGTTTTCTTATGGGTTTGGTTTTAATTTGGGGCCAGTCGTGTATCGCAAAAATGAGTTTAACTGGAAGCCAAGCTCACCATCGAAATCTTTCCAGTTCAGGAAGGATGAAAATATCTAAGCAGTGTGTACGGCTTATGCCAAGGTACAGGGGTGGTGCCATGATTATTTGGACCTTTATCCGTCACATGGCGTTAGTGGCGTCAGTCCATATAGAATTTATTCCGAGAGCAAAAACGCCATCTTGAGAAACCGAAAGTGCACCTACACAAAAAAAGGCTCATCTTTCCAGAGCTACAGACAAGAATGAAACCAGTGAAGAGAGACTGAAAACTATTTGACAGAAAATCGATTGTCCCATATCCTCTGAATGCAGGGAACACAATTTCCTATGACAGGAATAATGCCCTCTAACACAACCCTCTAAACCACCTCCATGACTACCACTCCGTTCACCTCTATTACTGTTCTTTTTCCTTGAAGAAGAAGGTAAGGGATCGATATTGTCATGTCTGTTTATGCGCGGGCTCTCTCTCTCTCTGTCTCTCTCTCTTTCTCTCTCTCTCTGACCAAATATTGTCTTATTGTGCCACTTCCTTTAACGGTGGAAAACAAAAGATAAATCAATCAATCATTCACTCTGTCTTCAAAACAATTTTTTCATGATCAAGGACACGGACAGTTGTGTAATGCATACCTGTGATTAAAAAAAGATTGGAGAAATACATAACATAAAACAGGAGATGTCTGCACTATAATGGAAACACACCAACGAACGGGTGTCCTGGCCATTGTTTCCTTGGAAATCTTCTGCCCATGACCGCGAAGTACATGCCCATTGTTGTGCAGTACTCTGCCTTCGCCTCCTAATTCATCCATCCCCTGCTTCCAGGCTTCAGTGGTTGGAGTTATGGCGGCCCTGCTGGCCTGACAGTGTTCATTGTAGGGTTGTGACACCACTTTATAATAGTATAGGTACCACTTTATACCCCAGCCTTCCCTAGAATACTGACGCCGTTTGGTCCCCAGCTGCTTATTGGGTATTCACAGATGGCCCACGCATCTGGGGGTCGTTCCCCTAGCCACCACCTGGGGACGCGTTGAGTCGGGGACAGTGCCCCATGATTTACCCGAAAACAAGGAGAACGACCCAGAAACGACAGTAATTCTCTCTTCCTTTCACACACATACACGCACAAAGCGACACGCACAAAGAGAGAAACACACACACGTACACAGATACACACTTCTTGACACCAAGCGTTTATATAATGCACGGTACGTTACTAACTTACTGTATAAAACTTAGTGCGGTCTAAATAAATTGATTCGTTGATTAAACTCAGCCAGCGTTTATCTGGACATGTTACCTGAGTATCACAGAAGACAAAGAAGTAATGAAGTCATGATTAAACAATGCTGATTTGCGAGAAAGCAAAACTTGTACATAAATGGCTAATAAAAAGATTAATATACAAATGATCATGGTCACATGAATATGGTGACCACCATGAGAACGCATGCATCATATTGCCTACAGAGATAAATTGGACTTAATGGAAACCATGACTGAAGTGCCAAAAATAGCACGACACCTTCAACGACGATAAACTCATAAACTTCTTATCAGTTTCGTCGAAGCAAAAAGCAATGCCTTCAATAGAAATCCTTGCTGAATTAACGCAGACAGTACAATCATTGAGGTTCACAAGGTCTTTAGTGACAGCACCTAAATTTCTTGAAAACAAAATATCATCTTTTGTCTGCTATTGCTTTCTATGTCAACACGTATACTTGCGGGGTCAACTTGATACACACACACGCACGCACGCACCCACGTACGCACACATGCATGCACAGACACACGCGCACAAGAGAACATAAAATGCAACTACATCTAGCAAAGACAACAGTTGTGCTGTTTTCAGTGACTGGAATTTGAATCCGACGTGCATACTTATAAGTTTATCTTTGTTCTATACATCTCCAAAGTAAACGAAGAGATGGAAACTACAATGCATATTCATAAATTTTTCTTTGTTCTACACGTTACCAAAGTAAACGAAGAAGGGATAGAGCTCTTGAGCTAAACCCCCAACAAGAACTCTGCAAGTGATGCCACTTCCAGAAACAAAACATTCCCACTCGGACTCCAGCATGTCCTCAGGATGTTAAATGTCTAAATGACTGCCTGCGGTGGAACAAACAAAACCCAAAATCTCACGAAAATGGAATGAAAAACGCACATCCAATTAACAAAACAAGACATACAAAGGCCAGTGGGCTAAAACATTTTTGGCGGTCATGTTATCTTAAATTCTTCGCATGGCATTTGTGGCGTAAAGCCCAAATCAGCCTTTTGTTGTCAAGCTTCTTGAGAAAACGGAATCTTTTTCTAGCCACTCGGCCACTCATTATTTCTTATATTAGTTCATTGAAACCAGTATGCGAGCAATGTCACAAAATGAAAGAAGCGCTTTGTTACGCTGTCATTGTATTAAATTTTGAGGATTAATCAGTATGCACAGACATCGTATGAGATATTTGTCTACGCATTGTAGCTATAGGGTTTCAATTTGCATCCAGCGACGTAGCGTAACTTGAATACTATCAATATTTTCCTTACCCAAATCTGAATACTATCCATATTATCACAACATTCCTCTTCCCCTCCCCCTTCCCCTCCACCTTCCCTTCCCCTTCATCATCTGATTTACACGCATAATTTCAGTTTGGACTGAGTTCAGCAATTCCAAAAAAACTCAGCTTTTTATGAACCTGTGATTTTATTTATTTAGTCATTTCTGTTGGCAGCCGACACACGTTTTCGCAAGCTTGTTTTCTTTTCCTAGGACATATGCTATCAACGGAGTTTCAAGGAATCACACCTGTGTAAACCTAGGACCTTTTCTGGTACTTTATCAAATATCCCACCCACGATTCTACTTTCATTCGCCTTCTTGCATGTCAGGAAGCATCTAGCAATGACTGTGGCTTTTTTTCCAGCTCTCTCTCCCTTACACACACACACACACACACACACACACACACGCACGCACACACGCATACAACACACACACACACACACGCACGCACGCACGCACGCACGCACGCTCGCACACGTCTCTCCCTCACGCACAAATACACACACCAAAACTACAAAATGAATTATAACAGATATACTCAGCAGAAAAGGAAATCAAATCAAATCATTGCGCTTGTCGAAAAGACAAGTAGCGAGAAAACATTCCAATCCTTTTGTATGACTCGTTCATACACTGTGTAGTTTGCATGCAGTCTTAAACCCAAAGGAACTCAACTGCCAGAATAACCGAGTGCAGCTCCTTCATCACCATGCCAAAGACACGAAATGTATTTTCTTTTGAGGAAATGTAGAATAAAAATACAGAGAATGATATCAACACTAGGACACGAAATATCCTAAACAGACGAACACGTACAGTTACGCGAGGACGTCAGAATAAAACAGGCAAATTCTGGGGGATTAAAGGTGTTTGCTGAAAATGCAACAGCTCTCCAAATACATGTACTTGAAAGTTAGAACACGGGGATGGATCCACTCTGCCGGAAAGACGTTCCTCGCTTCTTTTTGGTAGCCATACTTTGTCAGTTTGATTCAGATTATTATAGAACAAGACTTCGAGCTTGTCTTATCTTTGGTATTGAACCTTTGCCATTTTGATTACACTTGTATAAAACAAGGCTTCCTTCGATTTATCTTTCGATAAGTAAACGAATCTCTCTCTCCTCTCTCTCTCTCTCTCTCTCTCCTCTCTCTCTCTCTCACACACACACACACACACACACACACACACACACACACTCTCTCTCTCTCTCTCACACACACACACACACTCTCTCTCTCTCTTTCTGTGTCTCTGTCTCTGTCTCTCTGTCTGTCTGTCTCTCTCTCTCTCTCTTACTGATGGCTAATTTCTTTCCTGTTTCTTTTACATGTATTTCTGTTTAAAGCGCAGGCCAATTGCGTAGAGCCATATCAGGGTTATAACCGTTTCAAAACATACACAATACTTCAACAGGAAAAAGGAAAAGGAAAAGAAACTTAAGTATTACATATATATTCGCGCATATAATCTAGAGGAGATGCTCCTGGCGCTGACCACTCCGTCAATTTATCATACAGAAGATTTAAAAAAAACATACCTGAATAAAAAAAAATCAACAAAACTAGGGACACTAAAATGTATATAAAAACGGGCCAAAATTACATAAAATTGCTTCCGCATATCTCATTTCCCTACACTTAATACATGTATCCAATTATCAATCCTTAGAGAAAGTACATAAGACTTTATCGAACACATACAGGTGACTGGACCAGCAAGGCAGAAAATGACAGGAAGAAATGACCCAAACAAAGCAACAAGAAAGAAACAGAGAGAGTGACAGAAAAAGAGGAAATTTCCAGCACGGAATTCCCAGAAGGTGGGGATACTATTATATTGAAAGAGTCCTTGGCATCCCACGTGGGGATTTTCTTACCTTTTTCAAATTAGTTTTTTAATATATATTAATAAATTCACAAAAATATAGTGTCTATTCATCATCATGGAAGATATGTACAAAATCATACTTTCAGCATGATCCAATTACGAAGTATCGAACATTGTCTGGACCAGGGGCCGTGTCTCTTCAGCACCGTGCAAGTGTTTCATGCATTTCGTAATTAGTTATTTCATCATCTAGTCCAGTTTGTGTCAATAGAAATTCAGGAAGGGACAATTCGAAAATGACTGACTTTGACCTGGAAGAGGACAGTATCCGTTGAGCAAAAACAATAGGAAGATATGATGGGACACTCTTACGTGTCAGTTTAAACATTATGATACTTTTATTAGACACGAAGGAAGGATGTTCAACTTTCGAAATTTTTCATCAGTTTATAAAGTGGTATTTGTTATAAAAGGTTTCATTACTCTTCGATGTAAACTGTTTTGACCTGATAAACTCTTGAGTAGGAAGACTGAAGTCATGGTGATCAGTAAAAAACATGAAATCCCCATGCAAAATAACAGCAAATGGCACAACCTTGACACAGGTTCATAAGTTCAAATACCTGGGAACGGTCATTTCATCAGACGGCAGATGCACATTGGAAATACATGTAGCTGGCAGAATCGGCCAAGCCAAAACAGCATTCAAGATGACAAGCATTCTTACCAACAAATACCTATCAATTAACATCAGAAACAGAGTCCTTGAATGTTATATAGAACCAATACTGTTGTACGGATGCGAGGCGTGGACAGTCAGCAAACAAAGCCAGAGCAGGATCGAGGCAGCCGAGATGTGGTTTCTCAGAAGAATGTTGTGAGTTCCATGGACAGCAAAGAAAACAAACGAGACAGTCTTGATGGAGGCAGACACAAGTAGATCACTCATAAGGAAGATTAGGAAAAGACAAGCAACATTTATAGGTCATTTTATGAGGAAGGGGGTTTTGGAGCATTGGTCACAACGGGAGCTGGGGGAAAGAGAGCACCAGTAGACCCAGGGAGAGAATTCTGGACGGACTTGCAGAGTGGCTGGGGATGAGGAGGGTGGGGGAGATGCTGGAGGCAACGAGAGATAGAGACAGATGGAAGTCCATGGTCGCCAACGCCATGCGGCAGGGCACCTGATGATGATGATGAAACTCTTGAGTAATAACGTACAGGGAAAGCATAATCTATGCGCGCTTTGATATGAGCATTACAGAACATTTGGCGAGCATTCAGGTCTGTTAAATACTTAAGTTAGAGAGCACATACATATTTCAGGAGATCGTCTTGCGTATAAAATCAATGTGCCTGGTGAAGTTGTGACAATGACAACGTCCACTAGACGATGTTCACGCACCTATGTATTGGTATAGCCTCCCACGGGTAGAGTCAGTGAGGGACGGCTGAGCTGGCGTTTTTGACATGTTCATATGATCATATATCCAGATTTTGATGGGTTTAGTATGAAGGCATTGCAAGTACATCATCATCATCATTAGGTGCCTTGCCGCATTGCGTTGGCGATCATGGACTTCGATCTGTCTCTACCTCTTGTTGCCCAAATTATCTCCTCCACCCTCCTCGTCTTCAGCCACTGTGCAAGTCCGTTCAGCATTTTCTCCCTGGGTCTACCTGGTGCTCTCTTTCCTCCAGCTTTCCAGTTGTGACCAGGTGCTCCAAATCCCCCTTCCTCATGAAATGGCCTATAAATGTTGCCTGTCTTTTCCTAATCTTCCTTATGAATGATCTACTTGTGTCTGCCTCCATCAAGACTGTCTCATTTGTTTTCTTTGCTGTCCATGGAACTCTCAACATTCTTCTTAGAAACCACATCTCGGCTGCCTCAATCTTGTTGTTCTGGCTTTGCTTGTTGGCTGTCCACGCCTCACATCCGTACAACAGTATTGGTTCTATATAACATGCAAGTACACATTTCGTAAATTTCACGGAGCCATGTTTATAGGCGCAAGACAATGGTCAGTGTATCGATGTTTGGTATCTTGCAATAACACCTCATGTCCACGGTTTGGCTTCGTCTGTGAAGGGTTATGTCTCGCACGCATACAGGAAGACAGAATTTACCAATGCACGTAAGTGCCTGGTCTTCTGTTTCATGGAGACGTTTTTGTCCTTCTATTATGTTTCAGTTAATAACAAAGCGCGCCAAATCGTCAAGCAGCACGCTATACTATATGGAGATCTGCTGTTTTCAATCAGGACAAGAAAACTCCGTTGGAATGGTCGTGTAATAAGATCCAGTTGCCTTTCTAAAAATCAATCTTCCAAGGAACTACTGAAGAAGGAAAAAGGAGGGGAAGTAAAAAAACAAAACAAAACAACAACAAAAACCCTCACTATGGATTGACAACACTGCGGGACGGACAGAGAAAGAATTTGCACAGACTCAAGCTTTTGCACACAACCAAGCTGGAAGACTGGTGACCAGTTCTAAAGTGCGGCGCTCCACGTGATTAACCCTCTGACTCCCGCACCCTATCCTGTAGCTGCAAAAACTTAACCTTTTGACTTCTTCACCGTGTCCACCAGTTTCCTGTGCACAGGAAGTTGGTGGGATAGTGTGAGGGAGTCAAAGGGTTAAGTTTTTTGCTTTGCTGGCATGGTTGACAATGCAGGATGCTGGTGGACAGGGTGCGGGACTCAAAGGGTAAAAGAAGTAGATGTTGATAGTCATTGTGCCGTTTTCTCGGGCGTGGACTGTCCCGTAGTCCGTAAACATCTCACAGCAGACTGTAGGGTCAGAATCCAAAACAAGTGTGACTGCCCGCGTTCAAGCAAACAGGAACCAGAAAAAACACGAAAGATGAATACGAACGCGTATTTAATACAACAAGACAAGGCAGGCGCAAATTTTTGGCCAACTGGCCTTTGTCAAGCGTAAGATTACAAACAAACAAACACCAGATACAAACATTATGAAAAAAAGACTGAAACTTCCCTGTTGCTTTTCTCGCATTGGACACAGCAGCAGGGAAGTTTCAGTCTTTTTCTGATGATTTTTTGTATCTAGTGTTTGTTTGTTTGTAATCTTACGCTTGACAAACAAAATTTGCGCCTGTCTTGTCTTGTTGTATCAGGTACGCGTTCTTATTCTTCTTTCGTGGTTTTTCTGGTTCCTGTAGGATCAGAGTTAATGAAATCGCCAGTCGTAAATAGATATTGAACGACCTACCATTTCATTACTTCTAACCCTACAATCTTCAGTGAGGTGTTATGGACCTGGTTGATGCTCGTTGCGTGGCTATGTCCCGAGGTGTGTCATCTCCCCACCTTGCCATTCGGTCTGTACACAAGGTAACTTGAGGACTAGGTCCGCATGGGTCATGCAACGCATGGACAGCCCACCACCCCACACTCTTGCTTGATGAAATGACTATCGAACAGCGTCGGGAGCTTAGAGGTGACTGTC
>JAPXFY010000020.1:15715285-15717785 GCA_030674185.1 Monoplex corrugatus
GGGAACCAAATGTTACAAGTTGTGCATGAGGTGTGAGACAGCTTCTCATTCCCTTTTATATATAACTACCCGCTGTTTGAGACACGGTAAAAATGAGTGTGGCCATTTCCTATACATATCCCCAAGAACAGATTTGGTGCTATCAGGGTTCCATCAAAATGTAAATGCCGTCAACAACACTGATGTGAATATCTGAAACAAAGAAAAAGAACAGGAAGTGGAAGAAGTTGAAGAAAAAGAAGGAAGAGCGGGAACAGGAAACGTAGGACGAGGAGAAGAAGAACGAGAGGAAGAATAATACGAAGAAGGAGAAGAAGAAGGAGAAGAAGAAGGAGAAGAAGAAGAAGAAGAAGGAGAAGAAGGAGAGGGAAAAGGAGAAGGAGAAGGAAAAAGAAAAATAATAGTATGATGATGACGATGATGAAGAAAAAGAGTAGCAGAAGACGAAAATAAGAGGGGGGAAAATTATATTTCAGCTCAGCTCAGTTTCACTTTAAGATGTCTGAATGCGTCCGAATGTTCATATAAGATTATTCCATGGTTACCTGCCAGTAGGGTGTATCTATCTTCTTTATTTATTCAGTGATATTCCATTCGGGCAAGTAAAATTCTTTTAATCTAAAATACAAGTTTGTTAATGTTGAAAAATATCTACACATTCAACCACGGTCATGTTTTCATAATGAACTGTTGCTGCGGTTTTGATACTGTCATATTTTCATTTTAAAGAAAAGAACCTTCTCTAACAGAGTATAAAATCTATGTACCATGAGATGAAAGAAAAACGTGATAACACAAGCCACAAGCCCAGAAGTAAAAAGTGATAACACAAGCCACAAACCCAGAAGTAAAAAGTGATAACACAAGCCACAAACCCAGAAGTAAAAAGTGATAACACAAACCCAGAAGTAAAAAGTGATAACACAAGCCACAAACCCTGAAGTAAAAAGTGATAACGCAAGCCACAAACCCAGAAGTAAAAAGTGATAACACAAGCCACAAACCCAGAAGTAAAAAGTGATAACACAAGCCACAAACCCAGAAGTAAAAAGTGATAACACAAGCCACAAACCCAGAAGTAAAAAGTGATAACACAAGCCACAAAACCAGAAGTAAAAAGTGATAACACAAGCCACAAACCCTGAAGTAAAAAGTGATAACACAAGCCACAAACCCAGAAGTAAAAAGTGATAACACAAACCCAGAAGTAAAAAGTGATAACACAAACCACAAACCCAGAAGTAAAAAGTGATAACACAAGCCACAAACCCAGAAGTAAAAAGTGATAACACAAGCCACAAGCCCAGAAGTAAAACGTGATAACACAAGCCACAAACCCAGAAGTAAAAAGTGATAACACAAGCCACAAACCCAGAAGTAAAAACGTGATAACACAAGCAACAAGCCCAGAAGTAAAAAGTGATAACACAAGTCACAAGCCCAGAAGTAAAAAGTGATAACACAAGCCACAAGCCCAGAAGTAAAAAGTGATAACTCAAGCCACAAACCCAGAAGTAAAAAGTGATAACACAAACCACACACCCAGAAGTAAAAAGTGATAACACAAGCCACAAGCCAGAAGTAAATAGTGATAACACAAGCCACAAACCCAGAAGTAAAAAGTGATAACACAAGCCACAAACCCTGAAGTAAAAAGTGATAATACAAGCCACAAACCCAGAAGTAAAAAGTGATAACACAAGCCACAAAACCCAGAAGTAAAAATGATAACACAAGCCACAAAACCCAGAAGTAAAAAGTGATAACACAAACCACAAACCCAGAAGTAAAAAGTGATAACACAAGCCACAAACCCAGAAGTAAAAAATGATAACACAAACCACAAACCCAGAAGTAAAAAGTGATAACACAAGCCACAAACCCAGAAGTAAAAAGTGATAACACAAGCCACAAACCCTGAAGTAAAAAATGATAACACAAGCCACAAACCCAGAAGTAAAAAGTGATAACACAAGCCACAAACCCAGAAGTAAAAAATGATAACACAAGCCACAAACCCAGAAGTAAAAAGTGATAACACAAGCCACAAACCCAGTGTATGAGCCAGTTGAGCAAACAAGACAGTAAGCAGCTCAAAGAAGAAGCAGAACAAGGAAAATCAGAAGGAGAGGAAAACAAAAGTTCAAAATCAGCTTCGTTCAGTGTCAGTTTTGTTTTGAATACATCACACTGTGCGGACAACATCATGTGCGCGTTTTGTCTTTTTGTCTAAAACCAATTATGTGAACTGACATTGAAAGAAATAACATACGATCATATGCACAAACATCAGACACGTTATATAACAGAAGATTCAAAATAATCATGCTGATGCTAAAATCCTATACGCAAGCACAAAAAAGGAAAGAAAGAGATGAAGAAGAAACAGAAAATTTTGAACTTTATTCCAAGTTCACTTTATTCTTATGAACGCATCAAATCAAGTTATATCGTATGATAAAGACCCGAAATAATCAGGCAAATTATAAAAGCCTGCGCA
>JAPXFY010000020.1:15722785-15745285 GCA_030674185.1 Monoplex corrugatus
TCTACAGTTCAATCAGAAAATATCGAGATGATTGTAGTAGTTTCACTACTCAGTATTTGTCCCTTGATAACAACTGTCCCGTGTTGGTCCCCCCACCCCTCACCCCAAATCAAAAACTATCTCCCACGGAATTACTGGTGATTTCTTTGGCTCCCCCATGTCTTGCCTGGTAATTTCTTTGGCTCTCCCATGTCTTGCCTGGTAATTTCTTTGGCTCTCCTATGTCTTGCCCACATTTTTCGCCTGGTAATTTCTTTGGCTCTCCCATGTCTTGCCTGGTAATTTCTTTGGCTCTCCCATGTCTTGCCTGGTAATTTCTTTGGCTCTCCCATGTCTTGCCTGGTAATTTCTTTGGCTCTCCCATGTCTTGCCTGGTAATTTCTTTGGCTCTCCCATATCTTGCCCACATGTCTTGCCTGGTAATTTCTTTGGCTCTCCCATATCTTGCCCACATGTCTTGCCTGGTAATTTCTTTGGCTCTCCCATGTCTTGCCTGGTAATTTCTTTGGCTCTCCCATATCTTGCCCACATGTCTTGCCTGGTAATTTCTTTGGCTCTCCCATGTCTTGCCTGGTAATTTCTTTGGCTCTCCCATATCTTGCCCACATGTCTTGCCTGGTAATTTCTTTGGCTTTCCCATGTCTTGCCTGGTAATTTCTTTGGCTCTCCCATGTCTTGCCTGGTAATTTCTTTGGCTCTCCCATGTCTTGCCCACATGTAATTACTGGTAATTTTTTGGCTCTCCCATGTTTTGCCACATGTCTTGCCTGGTAATTTCTTCGACTCTCCCATGTCTTGCCCACATGTAATTACTGGTAATTTTTTGGCTCTCCCATGTTTTGCCACATGTCTTGCCTGGTAATTTCTTTGGCTCTCCCATGTTTTGCCCACATCTAATTACTGATAATTTTTTGGCTCTCCCATGTTTTGCCACATGTCTTGCCTGGTAATTTCTTTGGCTCTCCCATGTTTTGCCCACATGTAATTACTGGTAATTTTTTGGCTCTCCCATGTTTTGCCACATGTCTTGCCTGGTAATTTCCTTGGATCTCTCATGTCTTGCCTCATGTAATTTCTGGTAAATTTTTCGACTCTCCCATGTCTTGCCCGCATGAAACTGCTGGTAATTTCTTTGGCTCTCCCATGTCTTGCCCACAAGTAGTTACTGATAATTTCTTTGGCTCTCCCATGTCTTGCCAACATGTGATTCCTGGTAATTTCTTTGGCTCTCCCATGTCTTGCCCACATGTAATTACTGGTAATTTTTTTGCTCTAGAATATGAATTTATGTACTTCCTGTCTCATCATCGATTGAAATAAGTCCTGTAAGTGCCTGTGTCGTTAACCTTACGGTTATTGCACGAGACTCTACGGTCAGCTGTTTAGTGTACAGAAAATACACATGAAGCCAACACAGTCCCTTGTAACGCACCTTGGTTCCTTTTCTCTCATTGAAGACAGCAGCAGGAAGTTTCAGTCTTTTTCTCAAATTTTTTTGTATCTAGTGTTTGTTTGTTTGTAATCTTACGCTTGACAAAGGCCAGTTGGCCGAAAATTTGCGCCTGTCTTGTTTTGTTGTATTAAATACACGTTCATATTCTTCTTTCGTGTTTTTTCTGGCACCTGTATTAGTAAAATAAAAACAGAGGTAGTATCTTGACTGAGTTTGACATATTGTGATCAGTTTGTGAGATAGTACAGAACCCAAGATGTTGTAAAAGCACCAATGTTCATATGTAATGTTCAACGTTCATACATTTTGGCGGAATGACTCAATCTAGAAAGCCTTGAAAGTCAAGAAGAAACTACACCAAAAAGTGGGTGAAATCAAAAAAGGAGGAAGACTACACATCATATACAAAAGCAATAAGAGAAGCAAATAAAAAAAAAAGTCAAAGCCAGTAAGGATGAAACTTGGAAGAATTGTAGTGAATATCTGGCACAACTTTGTGGGTAGCCACCACGAGAATTCTATAATTTCATAAAAGCGTCAAGAGCATGAGGCTGAGGGACGATTCATTCAACTCAACCACCATTCATCATCAGGTGCCCTGCCGCATGGCGTTGGCGATCATGGACTTCCATCTGTCTCTCTCTCTCGTTGCCCCACCCCCTCGTCCCCAGCCACTCTGCAAGTCCGTCCAGCATTTTCTCCCTGGGTCTACCCGGTGCTCTCTTTCCATCCAGCTTTCCCGTTGTGACCGAGTGCTCCAAATCACCCTTCCTCAACCACCATTACAAATAATAAAGAAGAAAAGCCACTTTCTGACCCAAACAAAATCAAAGAGAGATAGAAAAATATTTCCAGGACCTTGTTGAACTAACAGACAGACAAGAAAATGATGCATTATTTAAGTCAAAACAATGTGATGATGAGGAGCCTGACATACTCCAAAGTGAAATCAATGAAGCAATAAGATCAAGCCCCACAGATAAAGTACCTGCACAAGACAAAATAACACCCTAAAGTTATCAAAGTATGCGGAGAGACCAGCATAACATGGTTAATAGGATTTTCAATCAGGCACGGTAGGAAAGAAAAGTCCCTGATGACTGGCAAAAAGCAATAGTCATACCCATATGGAAGAGGAAAAGGAGATTGAAAGAGATTGCAAGACATACTGGGGCGTCTAGCTTCTCAGCCACATACGGAAGATGTGTGCTAAAAAACTGGAACAGAGAATCAGACCTATCGCAGAACCCCAACGAGCGAGGCACAGTTCGGATTTAAGAAAGGAAGAGGATGTACAGATGCAATCTTCGCCCTTAGATAGATGTCTGAAAAGACCATTGAGTATGATAGAGAACTAAACATGATATTTCTTGACCAAGAGAAAGCCTTCAACAGAGTAGAGAGAAATATGGGTGGGCAGTTCTAGAGACCTACGGAGGTCAAGGACAGTTAATAGAGAATGTCATGGCAATGTACCAACACAGTCGACGTGCAGTGAAAACATCAGACAGCCTCAGTGACTGGTTCGATGTAAAAAACAGGAGTGCGCCAAAGTTGTGTTTTGTCCCCTCTGTTGTTCATTATTTACATGTACAGGATCACAAAAGATGCAAATCCAAATCTTGAAGACCTGAATGAGTTACTATTTGCTAATGACCGAAACCAAATTAATGAAGACGCAGAAGATTTACAGGAACACCACAGTAACTTAAATGCAAGCTGTGAAGATTATATAATATGAAAACCAACGTGTCTAAAACAGAGGTTATGTAGGACATCAGAAGTCCATGCAAGCTGGAATTACAGGTCAACGATATGGAACTCAAACAAATTGAAGAATTAAAATATTTAGGAAGCATCTTTACATGTACACAGAATGGCAGCGTGGATAGGGAAATTGAAACAAGAATCCAGAAAGCAAATGTAGTGACTTATCAGCTGGCCCTTCTGCTATCACATCCACACACCTAAGGATACAAAGCGTCAACTAGTTAAGCTTTTATTTTTATATCAACGCTTTGTTATCAGTGTAAGACATTTAACCAAGA
The DNA here is from genome assembly GCA_030674185.1 of Monoplex corrugatus. Lineage (NCBI taxonomy): Eukaryota > Metazoa > Mollusca > Gastropoda > Littorinimorpha > Ranellidae > Monoplex > Monoplex corrugatus. Next base: position 15,726,287 of record JAPXFY010000020.1, read on the forward strand.
CAAAAAAGCAAACAACAACTGGCGAGATGAGTTGTCTCAGAAAGACAATGAATGTCACACGTAGAGACAAGATCAGAAATGAGACACCGTGGGGACTGTGCCACGTTTCGAATATCGAAAAACAGATTGAAATGGGTCGGCACCTTATGAGGTTTCCAGTATACAAAGCATTTAACACGAAAAGGCATGGATCCAAGGAAAGGGGGCGTCCTAGGAAAAGATGTATAGCATGTGTGAAAGAAATTATCGAAAGACTAAACCTAACTATGGCAGACACTGTCCATCGGGCCCATGTCCAAAAGCTGCATCTCCTCTCGACGTTCACCGGCATAACAGAATAGAAAAAGTAAAGTTCCTGTGTAGAAACGTGTGTTTAAGTAGGTTGGATGGATGTTGTTAAAGTAGAAGAAAAATCATAAAACATAAAACGAATGTCCAAATGGCATCATCAACGAATCTAGTTTTGTTGTTGTTGTTGTTGTTTGTTTTGTTAGTTTTTTTGGTTTGTTTGTTCTGTTTTCCTTTTATTTGGGGGATGGGGGGTGCAAACCGAACAGGATCCATAAAATTTAAAACCTAAGTTTGAAAGTGTAAGAGGACAACTCTGAAAATACTTTCGTCATAAAGGAGATAAATGCCAGTTCACTACAGGAACTGGCTGTTTTTTCTGGCACAGGAACACTACTGGACGTCATCTATGAACTAGAAACTTCACACATCATGAGCCAATGATTAACAAAAACACAACAGACTGTTTTCAATATGCTCGGCATCGACGCAGCATGGACCTGTGAGATGACAGAAAGCAAAGGAGCAAGACATAAACAAACAGATTGACAGAAAAGAATTGATTTTCTAGCACGAATTTCCGGAAAGCTGGGGACGCTGTCATACTGAAAGAAACCCCGGCATCCCCACAGGTTATCGCAAATGATAGGATCCATAACTATAATTACATACAACACGCTGTCTATAGCTTCAGTTTGTTCACGTCTTTGTCGAACGTAACCATGACAAAAATATGCATCTCTTGATCTCGTGCACAAAATCATATTCACCTCTCTCTCTCTCTCTCTGACTCTCTCTCTCTCTCTCTGTCTCTCTCTGTATGCATGCGTGCGTGCGTGCGTGCGTGCGTGCGTGTGTATGTGAGTTCGTCTGTCTGCGCTAAGCACATACCGACTTCACAAAGTACGCAATTCTACACCTGTATCACAATATGCTAATTCGTTTAAAACTGAATGATGACTTTCTGATGGATTGACATGTAAAGAGACACCACTTTTCTTCTTCTGCTTCTTCGTCTCCTCCACTGCCCCTGCCTTCGACCTCGCTGCTGCAAACTTCGTCTCCTCCTCTGCCATCTTCACCTTCGCCTTTATCCTGATAGTACCGCCTTCACCTTCTGTCCCGCTGGTGCCGCCTTCACCTTCTGTCCCGCCGGTGCCGCCTTCACCTTCTGTCCCGCCGGTGCCGCCTTCGTCTTCTGTCCCGCCGGCGCTGCCCTCGTCTTCTGTCCCGCCGATGCTGCCTTTGTCTTCTTCTTCTGTTCCGTCGATTGCTGCCTTCGTCTTCTGCCCCGCTGGTGTCGCCTTCGTCTTTTGTCCCGTCGGTGACGCCTTCGTCGCCACCTCGGCCACCGCCATATGACTGTGATAAACTAAAACTATGCCTTTTTAACGCTCAGTCAACATGCAAGGATGGCAAAGCCGAAGTCATTGCTGACTTAATCGCAGATGAGCATGTTGACATTGCTTTTATCACAGAGACATGGCTTAACCCCCTTGGTCATGAACCTATACATGCTAGCCTCACTCCGAGTGGTTACAGGCTTGCTTCTTTCCATCGCTCATCTCGAGGTGGGGTATCGCCATCCTCTACAACGACTCACTCCATTCCCGCCTATCTTTTTCGCAGTCTCTGCCTTTCTCCCATCCTTCTTTCGAGCACGTTGAAGTATCCTTCCAATCCACCCCTCACCCCATCACCTTCTCCTGTGTCTATCGACCTCCACCTAGCTCTGCCAACAAACTCACCACATCCACGTTTCTCTCTGACTTTGACCAACTGCTTGACCACTATTGCCTCTTACCTGGAAATCTCATCATTCTAGGTGACATCAATGTCCACTATGACAACACTCACCGTTATGACACAAGACATATCATCAACTCTCTGTCCAATCACAATATGACTCAACACATTTCTGAACCAACCCATCAAAAAGGTCACATTCTTGACTGGATCATTTCTCGTGATCACCACAATTCAGCTACTGACAACTGCTTAGTTCTTTCTACCCGTCTAACTTCAGCCCTTCCATCTGACCACTCTGCAATTCTCTGTTCTCTTGACATTTCTCCTCCTTCCCGTACCACGCGCACAGTGACTCGACGCAATCTCAAATCTATCGACCTCTCCACATTTTCATCTGATGCCTCCCGTCTCCTTTCTGAAAAGTCACATAACCTTGCCGATGAATTCTATACTACTCTCCACCATCTTCTGGACACTCATGCTCCAGCCACAACCCGTCTTTTACCTGACTGCCCCCCTACCCCCTGGCTCACTCATGAGATTGCCTGTGCAAAACGTGCCCGCTGCAGAGCAGAGCGCCGCTGGCGCAAATCCAAACTCACTGTACACAGGCAACTTTTCCAAGCCTCTAAAACAAAAGTATCCACCCTCATTGCATCTGCAAAAACAAGCTATTTCCAAACCAAAATCCTGAATGCCTCTTCTTCAAAAGAACTCTTTACAACCATGAATCATCTCCTTGGCACACGAAAAGATTTACCTCTCCCAACAAAACATACAAATGAAGAACTCCCATCTGTATTCTCCAAGTATTTCACCACCAAAATACAAACTCTTCATGACAGGCTTGACAGGACACCCTGTCAACCATGCCCACCTGACCCTTCCTTCTCTGGCACACCTCTTACTACTTTTACCCCAGTCTCACAAGAAGAAATTTTCAACACAATCAGATCCATGTCGTTCAAAACTTGCGAACTGGATCCTCTTCCAGGTTCTCTCTACTCCGACTGTCTCCCTACTCTCCTCCCATTCATCACTGAGCATCATCAACACTTCTTTTCAAACTGGAACTGTCCCAGATTCTTTCAAGTCTGCTATTGTTCACCCTCTCCTCAAGAAACACAATTTAGACCCAAATGAACTGAAAAATTACCGGCCTATCTCTAATCTCTCTTTTTGTCAAAACTATTTGAAAAAGTCGTCCTCAACCAGCTGAACTCTCACCTGTCTGCCAACAATCTCCTCAATCCTTTCCAGTCAGCCTACCACCAGTGCCATAGCACTGAAACTGCCCTACTACACATTCTCAACAATCTCTCTCCTTGCAACTGATACTGGCAAAGTCTCTCTCCTCACACTCCTTGATCTGTCTGCAGCCTTCGATACCATTGACCATGGTATTCTCCTTTCTAGACTTCATCATACTTTTGGCATCTCTGACATTGCTCTCTCCTGGTTCACTTCATATTTATCAAACAGAAAACAAACTGTTCTCATCAATGGCACTTACTCTCAACCTGCATACCTGACCTGTGGTGTTCCACAAGGATCTGTCCTTGGCCCTGTTCTTTTCACTCTTTATACCTCCCCCCTGTCCACCATCATCAACTCCACTCTATAAAACACCACTTCTATGCTGATGACACCCAACTTCAAGACAGTGACTCACCTGATAATATACAACGCCTGTTGACTCGCACCACTGAGTGTTACTCGGACATTAAGAACTGGATGACGTTCAACAAACTTCAGCTTAATGACAAGACAGAAGCTATCCTCATTGGCACCCGCGAGAAACTTTCTCAGCTGCCTCCTCTTTCTCTCCCGATTATGTAACACATCAGTCCCAATTTCTGATTCAGTAAAAACCTTGGTGTCTGCATTGACTCTACCCTCTCCATGAACAACTTTGTTTCTCAAACTGCCAGATCTTGCTACTATCATCTCCATCGTATAAGGCTGATCAGGAAGTATCTCTCTGTCGAAACAACTGCAAAACTCGTTCTCTCCTTCATAATGTCTCGCATTGACTATTGCAATTCACTCCTGTCTGGTCTTCCTGCCTCCACCATTCACATCCTACAGCGCATTCAAAACAATGCTGTACGCCTTGTACTCAAAAAGAAAAAAGCTGACCACATATCTCCTCTCCTGGCACAACTTCACTGGCTCCCTGTATCAAAGCGCATACAGTACAAACTAGACACCATGTGCTACAAAAGCCTCAATAACGCAGCCCCCGATTACCTGTCAAGCCTATTTGAGATCTACGTTCCTCCGCTCTGCCTCCGATCCTCTGACTTTTCGCTTTCCACGCACTAAGCTCAATACCTATGGTCCACGAGCCTTCTCTGTTTCTGGTCCACTCTCCTGGAACAAACTTCCTCTCTCAGTCCGTCAGCAACCTACTTTTGTCTCCTTAAAGTCCGCTCTCAAAACTCACCTTTTCTCCTCTGCATAAAATCCTAACCTCACTCAACCCCCCTCTGCAGCCTGTCTCCACTCGGAGGGGAATCACTTTGTTATAATATATAATTGTATATGATATGCTCTCTATAATTTTCCATTGCTTTTATTCTTGCTTTTATTGCTTTTATTCTTTCTCCCCATTTATAGCCATGCGTGTGTGTATGTGTGTGTGTGTGTGTGTGTGTGTGTGTGCGTGTGTCGTGCGTGCGTGCGTGCGTGCGTGCGTGTGTGTCTGTTTTAGCGCTTAGATTTGATTTTGTCGAGATTTTGCGCTATATAAATATTGTAATTATTATTATTATTATTATATGCTGTAAGAAATTTCAGACAGCTGTGTTGTTTTAGTTTGTCAGCTGCATGGTGATTTGCAATGAATAGTGCGTATGTCAGAAGCGCGAATATTTGTTAATTTTGTACACAGACTAAAGACAAGACTACAGGCAGTCAACGCAGCGATTGGAAAACAATTTTTTTATACCTATAACCCATGGAGTGGAATGTTTTTCAAACAATTTTTTCTTCTCTCCCCACCCTTCAAAACAAACAAACAAACATAAACAAAATACAAATATACAAATATCTCTACTTTCATTCCCTTGACAGACCGGGGTAAGTGTTTACATGTATTTGCTTTAATACCTAGTAGTAGTAGTAGTAGTAGTAGCTGAGGGCTGGCTCATAGCCTAGGCCTTCTGGCCTTTTAACGCCCTATCTTTTTTGTTTTACTCTTTCTTCTTCGGGGTCTGAAAAGCATGCCTTAATATTCATACTTGAGCAAATCTGTGTGAAGCGTTTACGGTTCTTATATCATGAGGTGCTGTATATGTATAGGTGGTCACTGTTGTCAGTACCACATACAGAGAGAAAAATCAAAGTGAAGTCAAGAGATGCACTCACCTCGGATAACGCTGAAAGCTGGACTCAAACAGCAGACGTCAGTCAGCAGTTCAGAAAGGACCAAGCCAAACAATAATGTAGAGATGTCAATGGTGATGTGCAGAATGTGCAGAATTCATGATGAGGACAGCTCAGTCAAGCAATCGGTTCAGCGGTGTGAAAACTTTGAAGAATTCACAGAAAACTCTCTCATGTGTCGGATAATCCAAAACGCGTTGCAGTTGTTTCGAAAACGAAATGTCTTGTCCTTCTCACTGCAATACGTAGTCTGGGGTAGCAGTCTTATAACTTAACGTGAAAGTGTAAAACTTTTTGTGATAAATCACATCATTTGTCTCTGAAAAAAATAAAAACGATAGCCACGTGAACGTACATGAGCTCACTGAAAGCTGTAGTCTCTTTCACACTTGCCTCATCGAAAAAGATGTACATTTATTCCAAGACCCCAGAACGATTATTCCAACTTTGTTGCTCTCCTTTTTATACGTAAACGGGGTTTATATCACAAACACTGAAAAATTATCCAATAGATAAAATAAATTGTCTGTTGAGATGTAGCTGGGACAAAGACTGCAGGCAATTCTTTAGCTTCAAGCAGTTATTGTCCAATATACTATGACCTGTTCCAAAGGAACTTAACAAGCCTTCTTATGTAAATTAAAAACAGCGTTAGTTTATCACTATCTCTCTGTATGAGAGTTGTCGGTGAAAGAATAAAGCAGTTTACGGCAACACATAGCGAGAACAGTAACCTTCGCAAACTAACATTCTTGTTTATTCAGCCCCGCTACTTTGTTGAGAGACCAGAAGCATTATAATAATTATGAATTGTCATTTTGAAGAAGCAAATATCGTTCTCAAAGCGGTTTTGTTCTCAAATTATTGCAAACCTAAAAACTCAATTAATTTCTGAAGATCCAAACATACGTCCGTTCAGCTCCGGAAGTGAACAATACTACACAGTCGTATTCACGCACTGATCGTTTGGGCGTCCACAACCGGTAACGGCTTTGTTCACTCCAATCACTGCACAGTCGGCACTGCCTGCATGATAAAGAACTTGGCCCAATGTGATGTAAGCATTAGTCAATGTCTACTGTACGAATCTGGTATCTGTTGTCGATCTGAGTGAGAACACCATCTGCTGGTAGTACAATTTTCTGTCCAAAAACTAACTAGTACTTTGTCTGTAAGTCGACTGTTTGTGTTCCTTTATCTTTGATGTTTTTACGAGCTTGACATAGCCATATTCATAGATTTCTTTAGTTGGTTTTTTTTCCAAACCCCGTTAGCAGATCATTGTGTTTGTTCCTGGTATCTCAGGTGATGTTTCGAACAATTTTGCACAACCACCTCCAGACTTTTTGGAAAGCGTGAAGAGTCTCTCCAACTCAAATTCTGATAAACATTTTGTTTAATTGTCTTTGCTGCTTATTCGTAGATGAAATACACAGGCCAAGCATCAAGAACACAATTAGTATGATTAATGAACAGATTTGCATCATAACTCGCAATAACTGTCTCCAGGCAAATTGGATAGGGTTCATCCGTAAATGGTGATACCGTCAGGAACAAAGTGACTTCTGACACGTAAGTAAATCACACCACGGAATCCGCGATCCTTTCCGCAGATAAATTTGGCAAAGTGGCACTGAAACCCATGCCAATACCAGCAGATGTGAAGGGAATGACGTGCTTATCCATCAAGCATACGCATTATCTCCACGTGCTCGGAACAGTGACTGGTTTTAGAGAATAAGCTCACAGCACAGCAGAAGATTCACTGCACACACAGAGAACGAGAATGAAGACACTTGAGTTACAGGTACAAACGGTAGTTAAACTTGCTTTTGACGACCATGGGCACCAACTGTGGCTAACCTCCTGGTGAAGGGTTGAGTAACTCAATTTGCGACAGTCTGGTAAGCAATATTTACTTCAGTAGGCCGGTCTGGTCACTGAGGCCAAATCACGAATACATCCTCACGAGTGTATTAATTAAGATGTCCCCGAGTCTGATAATTCAATGAGTTCCCGATTTTCTTCGGAACCTAAAACAGCTCAGTTGTTTGTGTCGTGAATGATGTATCAATCTGAACCAGAAAACACACACACACACATCACACACAACACACACACACACACACACACACCACACACACACACACACACACACACACACACTCACCACTCACTCACTCACACACTAACAAAACAAACAAACAAACAAAAAAACGAACATAGAATGTACTTTTCGATAAATAAAAAAATCATTCGAAGAACAAGAGAAAAAAAAACGCACAAAATTTCGAAGAGCATCCAGAAAATCTTATACAAGTCCTTCCTTTCTCAAAGTCCTGCTAATTCAAAGTACTGTCCTTATCAAAGCCTGTCTTATTCAAAGTCCTTCTTGTTCAAAAGCTGTTTATTCAAATGTACGTATAATCAAAAGTCCATATATTCAAAGTCTGTCTATCCAAAGTCATGTCTTGTTCAAAGTCCTGTCTTATTCAAAGTCCTGTCTTATTCAAAGTCCTGTCTTGTTCAAAGTCCCTGTCTTGTTCAAAGTCCTGTCTTATTCAAAGTCCTGTCTTATTCAAAGTCCTGTCTTGTTCAAAGTCCTGTCTTGTTCAAAGTCCTGTCTTATTCAAAGTCCTGTCTATTCAAAGTCCTGTCTTATTCAAAGTCCTGTCTTGTTCAAAGTCCTGTCTTATTCAAAGTCCTGTCTTGTTCAAAGTCCTGTCTTGTTCAAAGTCCTGTCTTATTCAAAGTCCTGTCTTGTTCAAAGTCCTGTCTTGTTCAAAGTCCTGTCTTATTCAAAGTCCTGTCTTATTCAAAGTCCTGTCTTATTCAAAGTCCTGTCTTATTCAAAGTCCTGTCTTGTTCAAAGTCCTGTCTTTTCAAAGTCCTGTCTTGTTCAAAGTCCTGTCTTGTTCAAAGTCCTGTCTTATTCAAAGTCCTGTCTTATTCAAAGTCCTGTCTTATTCAAAGTCCTGTCTTGTTCAAAGTCCTGTCTTATTCAAAGTCCGTGTCTGTTTTCAAAGTCCTGTCTTGTTCAAATTCCTGTTGATCATTCAGACACTTTGTCATGCTGGCAGCTGGTTTGTAACCAGTGCATCTAGGACAAATATAAAGATATACAAAAATCATACAGCATAAATAACATAAAAATGAATTGAAAAAAACGCTACTGCTTGAAGAAACAAGACAGGCAACAACAAAAAATTAATTAATAAAATGCCATACAAATCGAAACAACCGCCAACGTTCAATTAACTAGAAAACAGAAACACGCCAGAAACAATCAAAACGCCCTTTTCTGATAACACGAAAGTTGACAGGCGTAAGTTTTTGGTCAAATTACCATTTTTCTTTCAAGCGTACAACATAACCCAAAAAAAAATAAAAAATAATAAGAGCACCTAGTTCAGAACACAAGGATGCATAACAAAGAAAGTCGTGTTTCCTGACTTAATTGAACCGGAGGAAAATTAATGTTTCTTCTGTCACCTGACTGGAAAAGAAAAGTGGGAGACCGACAGGCTCCAGGCGGCCTACAATACAGCGAAAGATGAAGGAAATTGGGACGGCATGGAATGAGTTATCCTGGCTCGCTCAACACCTTCGTAACTGGAGGAGATTACTTGACACTTACGCTACACCAAGAGCAAAGAAAACTGGTTATGTCTTGGCTCGACACTGTAAGTAAGCTAATCAACTGACACCAAACAGTCAGCCGAAATATGGAGACAAACAGAAACAAATCCAGAAAAATGGACACAAAAAATGACAGAAAAACAGGAAGACAGACAGGAAGACAGACAGGCAGAAAGACAGCCAAAAACTACAAACCACATAACTTCAAAATGGCAACAAGGAGTCAGCTGCCCTTCACTTCTTCCGACACATTTTTGTTGCTGTCTCCCAAAGCCATTAGCGTCTTACTTTCGCCTCAGCCCTACCTTTCATCACTCAAAAAAAACCAAAAAAAAACCCAAAAAAAACCCACAATAGAAACAACAACAAAAAACACTTCGTTTCTGACAATGCGCAAAAGGCCTGCACGTAGAAGTAGGTGAGCGCGCGAGCGCGAGCGCGAGCACACACACACACACATACACACACACACACACACACACACACGCACACACACACACGCACACACACACACGCACACACACACGCACACACACACGCGCGCACACACACACCGTCTAATATCACTCATAGTGAACAGACGTTAAATCAAAGAACGAACACACACACACACATACACACACACACACGCACGCACACACACACACACACACACAACACACACACACACACACACACACACACATTTATATATATATATGCTTAACATGTACGCACACGACCGCACACAGCAAAACAAACCAGATTTTCATACCGCATACCGCTGAATGACGACAAATAAAATGTAACCTTCTCTTTCGTTTCAGCGTCATATTTCATTCATTCATTCATTCATTCATTCATTCATTCATTCATTCATTCATTCATTCATTCATTCATTCATCATTCATTCATCATTCATCATTCATTCATTCATTTATTCATTCATTCAATGCACATAATTCCCGACATACAGAGAACCTCACAAACCTTGATGCTTCTCACCATGGAATGTGTGACGACGATCATGAAGATGAAGACACTGATGAATAAACAAATAGAGACAAGAAGACAAAGTCAAACAACACACTATGACAGATCTATACATATTGTAAATGTATGTAATGAAACATGATGGCCAGTCTAACCTCATAACAACTCAACCACGTATTTATGTGTCATACTTTTTTGTTGTTGTTGTTGTCAATCGTGCTTCGTGCAAATGTGTATGTGAATATAAACTTGTACTTTGAGCATACTGAAAATTTGTGTTGGTTGGAATTGTTTCTGAGTATACAGATGATTTGCATGGATTGTACATGTTTCTGAGCATATGGATAAATTGCATGGTTTGGACTCGTCTCTGAGCATATGGATAATTTGCATGGATTGGACTTGTTTCTGAGCATATGGATAATTTGCATGGAATGGACTTGTGTCTGATCATATTGATCATTTACATGGATCTGACTTGTTTCTGAGCATATGGATAATTTGCATGGAATGGACTTGTGTCTGAGCATATTGATCATTTACATGGATCTGACTTGTTTCTGAGCATATGGATCATTTACATGGATCTGACTTGTTTCTGAGCATATTGATCATATACATGGATCAGACTTGTTTCTGAGCATATTGATCATTTACATGGATCTGACTTGTTTCTGAGCATATTGATAATTTACATGGATCTGACTTGTTTCTGAGCATATTGATCATTTACATGGATCTGACTTGTTTCTGAGCATATTGATCATTTACATGGATCTGACTTGTTTCTGAGCATATGGATAATTTGCATGGACTGGACTTGTTCCTTACATGTGATTACAAGCGCGCTTCATTGTTTTGCTTTGTATGTCTGTGTATTGCTTATCAAAATTTTAAAATAAAGTCTGAATAAAAAAACACACTAACATCATACATCCGTATGTGTACCGTACCCAATATTGCAAAGACGGTCATAGTCGCTGTGACCGACCACTATGAGAGCACAGTCAAATACACAGCCAAAGACTACAAGGAAATGAACACTGAAGGCATGTGACCTCCCACCACCAATTCAGTCTTAACTCGCAGTCAGTCGAACAGCACTAGGAGCTGAAAAGGTGACTGAAGGTCTATCTGGGGTGTTTTGACTTTTTCTCAAAATTGATTTCTGTAGACTATAATTTATCCCCCACAGAAAAAATATTATTAATCAATTTAAAAATGGTATTTTAATGCACTGATCGCAGCGAAAAGAACGCAATTTCCTACCAAAAGTAACTATTTTTGTCTCTTATTATGAACCGTAACCTGTACAGTACCCGCACATGTAATATACTGACGTAAAAATCTTTGGTGCACCTTTCAGATAATGACAGCTAAAATTAGAAACAAACTGGGTCAAAGCCACCAAATAAAGAAATTTAAGGAAAACGTGTTGGAGAGCACACAAAAACTTTAGAGGTCGTTTTCTCAAAATGGCCGTCATACAACTAAATGACTTTAAACATACATAACGTCTACATTTTTTGAGTACAAGCTTTATTCAAGTACCAAAATAATCACCAGAATGTACACTTACCAGTGATATGTATATCTCAAAATACCAAAAATGCTAGTTAAGACTGATTTCGCGGTGGGAGGTCACGCATAGTAATCAAATCTGGGCAGAAGGCGGTCATAACAAAAATCATATCCCGAATGTATTTTAGTCGTCCTGATCTTTTGAATGTCATTAGGCTACTGGGTTGTATCCTACCACAATAAACACTGGAGCCAGGCGATGGAGATGAGATACTTTCATAAGACGACTCGGCGTCTCCAATACTGATATTACCACCAATCCAGATGTCCGCAAAACATCTCAGAGTCAACAGTACGAAGTCTCTCTACGATGAACTCTCTATGAAAACTTCCTTAACCCTTTGACTCCGCACCCTGTCCACCAGCATCCTGCATTGTCAACCATGCTAGCAAAGCAAAAGCTTAACCCTTTGACTCCCTCACGCTATCCACCAACTTCCTGCAGGTGGATAGTGTGAGAGAATCAAAGGGTTTAAGTTTTTGCTGTTGGTGGATAGGGTGAGGGAGTCAAAGTGTTAAGTTTTTGCTGTTGGTGGATAGGGTGAGGGAGTCAAAGTGTTAAGTTTTTGCTGTTGGTGGATAGGGTGAGGGAGTCAAAGTGTTAAGTTTTTGCTGTTGGTGGATAGGGTGAGGGAGTCAAAGTGTTAAGTTTTTGCTGTTGGTGGATAGGGTGAGGGAGTCAAAGGGTTAAAACACAGCGGGACAAAAAAGAAACATGGATATACCTGCGAGGCAGATCTAGTGGCGTTGCCAAAATAGCTATGCGAGGACCCGTGGAAGAAAACAGACGAAGAGGAAGGCAACGGAAGAAATCAACGGAGAATATCAAAGAAATCAGTGGACAATATCGAAGAATGGAAGCAGGTACCATTTTCAGATACCCAGGCTATTGTGCATAACCACCAAAAGTGAAAGAGGGTCATGTTCAGATGGCGGATGTGGCATCTTAACAACTCACGCCCCAGTTTTGGGACCAGAATGAAGCAGAGCAACGGTAGTGATCAGTTGTTTAACCCTTTGACCCCCCGGACCCTGTCCACCAGCATCCTGCAGTGCCAACCATGCTCATCATCATTATCATCAGGTGCCTTGCCGCATGGCGTTGGTGATTATGGACTTCCATCTGTCTCTATCACTTGTTGCCTCAAGCATCTCTTCCACCCTCCTTGTCCTCAGCCACTCTGCAAGTCCGTCTAATATCTTCTCCCTGGGTCTACCCAGTGCTCTCTTTCCCTCCAGCTTTCCTGTTGTGACCAGGTGCTCCAATTCCTCTTTCCTCATAAAATGGCCTATAAATGTTGCCTGTCTGTTCCTAATCTTCCTTATGAATGATCTACTTGTGTCTGCCTCCATCAAGACTGTCTCGTTTGTTTTTTTTGCTGTCCATGGAACTCTCAACATTCTTCTTAGAAACCACATCTCGGCTGCCTCAATCTTGTTCTGGCTTTGTTTGTTGACTGTCCACGTCTTGCAACCGTACAACGTATTGGTTCTACATAACATTCAAGAACTCTCTTCCTGATGTTAATTGATAGGCATTTGTTGGTAAGAATGCTTTTAATCTTCTTGAATGCTGTTTTGGCTTGGCCGATTCTGCTAGCTATTTCTGATGTGCATCTGCCGTCTGGTGAAATGATCGTTCCAACCATGCTAGCAAAACAAACACAACCTGGATAGGGTGAGGGAGTCAAAGGATTAAATTTTGCAGTTGGTGGATAAGGTGTGGGAGTCAAAGGGTAAACTAATCCCAGTTATTACAGGTTTTTTAAAGCACAATGCCAACCCGACATTTTATTTCGCCGCTGCCATACATTGGTTATCGGATCATTTTGCAGGAAACCCACATTACAGTAAATGCTATTTTATCAGGTCATTCAATCACACATCGCACAGAAAATGCACAAGCCACACACAAATTGCATTTCTAAAAGACTACACGCGTTTTGGTGTATAACAAAGAATACACAGATAAAACCAAACCCTCATACAGAACTTTAGGTCACTGGCTAAAGCAAATGTAAAAGAAGAAAAGATGACAAAGAAACAAACATTCATTCAACCCCACAACTTTGAAAAACAAAAAGGCAGAGAACATTGCCACTCCCGTATCTCCCAGAACAGAAAGAAACAAAGAAGGAATAAAAGAAAGGAACATCGCATAAATATCAGCTCCTACTGGCCACAAGAGAACCATGCAGCTTGTCTCAATTAATGGCAGTAAGCTAAGCAAAATTTAAAAACTAGATAAGACAGCGTTAGAAATGGTCAAGCCATTCTAAAGTCTCCCTTTTCATAAAACATTATTACTGAAAATCCAGATTTTGTACTTCTCAAGGTCACAGTGATCTTAAATAAACATGCTTCTCAAGGTCGTTATGACCTTGAAAATGCATCACACGAAATGAAACTTAATGCCAAGCGAGGACAGTGGTAGCCTGTCACAACAGTAAAAAAAATGTAAATATTGTCAGAAGTTCCTGAGAAAGTGCTATTCACACACCTTTCCGTAGAAGTTCTAATTTTAGGCTCTTTTTTGGGTCCGTGTGGCCTTGAACTTGGTGTCATAACTTCCGGTCTTTGTGCACTCGCGACATTTCAATGGTCTGCATCATTGAAGCAAATTTAGTAAACATCCATTCATAAACATGAGAAAAACATGCTAATACATCTCTCTCTCTCTCTCACTCTCTCTCTCTCTCCTCTTTCTTTCTCACACACACACACACACACACACACACACACACACACACACACACACACACACACACACACACACACACACACACACACACATCACGTCCATGTCGATATAACATCGATTTGAAAAATCCAAAGCCAGTAAAACTCATCTACAAGGGCTAACTCGAAAGATGCAAGTAAAAAATTAAACAAATCACTAAACTAACAAATAAGCAAACAATAAAAACAAGATGATTGAGGCATTCTTACAATTTCCATTTTGCTGTTGAAGAGAAAAGAAACAAACAGGCAACAACCGTTTTCCCAGTTACTTTGTTAAGAGCCAGGTATGAAAAAAAAAATCTCTCTCTCTCTCTCTCTCTCTCTCTCTCTCTGTGTCTGTGTGTGTGTCTGTGCGTGCGTGCTTGAGAGAGAGAATGTGTGTGTGTCCGTGTATGTGTGTGTGTGGCGAGAGCGCTTGAGAAAATGTGGGCGCATAATGCGTATACGTCTGGTTTCGTGTGTCTTTGCATGTGTCAGTGGGCATGGCAGAGATGGGACAGGGGGGGGGGGGGGATCGCATGAGCCTTTGTATTTTCCAGAGTATGTTAATTTTCATTATAAAAAACGAGAAGACATAAGAAACGAGAGTATTAGTATAAGCTGACCATACTATAGGACTGTTCTACCTGTACTGTACAAAGTCTGACGTATAAACAAGTACCATATCACATACACCGCGTTATCTCTTACAAGTGGACGCTGATATTAGACCATAAGAACAATCAGAGAATATTTCATGTGGTCCTGTTTGCACGAGTTCCTGGTTTTATTACTTAAAAAGAATAACAAAGCTATCTGATCTTTAGAGCTAGTCCTGGAACCGTAACATTTGTCCTATAACTTGAAAGGAAGAAATTCTCACCCCTGCCCCGAAAGGGGAAAAGAAACAAATACAGCCATCTACAGACCCATCAGCTTGTAAAGCTGTCTAGGAAAGACTCTTGAGCGAATCATCAATAAGAGACCCGGGTGGCACCTCGAGAGCAAGAAGCTGATTTGCAAAGAGCAAATGGCTTTCACAAAGAACTGGAGCACCCGAGATCACTTGGTTTATCTTTCCCAGCCTTGAGAACGCCTTTCATGAAAAGGGAAAAATATCGTTATTGTCTTTGTCGACTTTTCTAAGGTCTTTGACAAAGTCTGGAAGCAAGCAATTCTCCTGAAGTTACTGAAGCACAAAGAACTAGGCAAGATGTACACCTGTATACAGAGCTATCTGAAACAAAGAAAAGCAAAGGTCAGGTTGTATGGAACACTGAGTGACCCTACAAGGTCAGGCAACGCATGCAAAAAGGTGACGTTATTTCATCAACGCTATTTCTCGATTTGTCCACGACGTAACACAAAAACGGTCAAGACACGTACAAGAGATCTATACGCAAGTGACTTCATGGTCTAGAGCGCCTCAGAGAATCAGTCGACTGCCACTATCCGTATACGCGAAGCTCTTAATACTACTAAGAATGGACAAAGTACTGGTGCGTCACCGTCAATGTCAGCGAAACTGTAATCACCTGCTTTTTAAGTTCATCACTGACAGAAAAGAATTGCAACACGCAAAAAGGCCACCTAATCTAAAAGTGTCAAGTTTGACAAAGGACTCACTTGGAACCTACATATCAGAGATCTAGAGCAGAAAACTACAAACAGACTCGCCCCAATGAAGACACTGGCAGGCCCCAAGGGAGGTGCTATTAGTAAAATCATTAAACTGATGTATACATGAACTGTCAGATCCGTGATGGAGCATAGATCAACTCAAATGCCTGGGCTATTGCTGCAAAGACTTGCAAAAACTAGCCAAGGTTGGAAACAGTGGAATGGTAATTGTTACAGGCGCAATAAAAACCACTCCCAGTTTCAGTATCAGGCTTCTCAAGACGATGTCTCCGCTCTCAGAACGAATTCCGTATGCACTAACGTCACAGGTGCCATGTGTATGGTGATCATGGCACAAGCCTTAAGCCTGCACATAAACCCATGAGTTGGCCAGGTCCTGAGGCCCTACCTAGCCTATGTATTACCTAGTCCATATTTTATATTGATACTGTATCAGCCAATCATTGCAACAATCTTGGTTACATGTAAATGACATGCGTATCTTATCTTCAAAAAAAGAAGAAAAAAAAAGGGGGGGAGGGGGACACACATATAAAGTAAACAGATAAATAATTAAAGGTCTGAATCACAACACAACTAGCTATTCTGTATAAACTCGTCCCACATGACAGAAAGCCCTCCACAAACCACTCCCAACATCACAGTGAACACCGTAGAACTTATCCCACTGGATATTTGGAGAGAGGAGAAGGTACTCACTGACAGTGAGAAGATATGGAGATTTCAATCTCACCATGCACATGAACAACTACTTTAAACTATACTGCAAAAAAAGCTGATGGAAAAACACGTTTTGATCCTGCCTGCAAATGCAGACGAGGCAGGATCACTCTAGGATGCCTAAGACCGGAACACTGACAAATATTATTTTTGTCACTTAAGTCCCAGGCATTCTAAACAAGAGGGACCAAACCAGAAGCAGTCATAAAAATCCTCACACTAAACATGCATTTGGTGGTGCATACAACTCAGAATGGACGATGCAGTAAAAAGAGCTATAGAGAGAATGAAGGCAGTGGGTTCCTTGTCCGCTGGTCTGATCGAAAAACAGTTTCAGTTTCAGTTTCTCAAGATGACATCTCCACGTTCGTCATGAATTCCATATGCACTGACGCCACTGGAGCCATGTGGTGGAAAAGATTCAAACAGATCATGGCACAAAACCTGTAAAAAGAAAAAGTCAGTCCCACAGGAAAGTTGTCCAGACTCTCTCACAAAGGCACGAAGCAGACTACAACAGCAGCAACAGCCCATCTCCTGCAGAGAGGCAAAGATCATCATGAAAAGACACTTCCACCGTGAACACAGCAGAAATGATCGCATCCATTACATTGAGCAGTAACACACACACACACACACACACACACACACACACACACACACACACACACACACACACACACACGCACGCACGCACGCACGCACCACACACACACACACACACACACACACACACACACACACCCCGTTACTTCTCATGTTCAGTGTTATGATTAGCTAATTTTACTGTTTCAATCGTTAATTATGATAACGTCATTTGTGAATTTTTCTTTCTTGTCTTGTTTATCTGGTTCATTTCTTTTTCCTGAAGATTAACCATTTCCATTTTTTTTTTTTATTTATATTTTTTTTATAATTTTTTTTTTTTTTTTTTTTAAATTCTTTTTTATTGTTGTTGTCTAAAATCACTTTAGTGAATAGACATTAAATCAAAGACCACCACCACACACACCGTCTAATATCACTCATGGTGAAAAGACGTTAAATCAAGGAACGAACGAAACACACACACACACACACACACACACACACACACACACACACACACACACACAATTCCACCAGAGAACTGGACACTGCCGTCCACTCCAGCGGATTAAACAGAGCTGTCCAACAGGGATGAGTGCCTATGCTAGAAAGAACCACAATCTCGGTGGACAACGTTCCACAGTTTTTTTCTCAACGTTCAGAAACAAAACAAATGAGCGATGGTCCAATGGGGAAACTCTGGAAAAGCTGCTCTGGGACAACAAAGAGGACTCGATGAAAATCATTTCCTTCATCCAGGTCACTGGACTTGATGCGTAAACATGCTCTAATGAAAATTTTAAAAAGCAAATGGAAGAATACAAAGCTTTAGGATGGTTACTTTATACGTTCATGACAACGGGAAAAATTGCTTCTTCTTGAAACCAGTTATGTATATTAGTAATAGTGGATACCTGAACCCACGGTTTGGGCTTTTCTACATCCATATACATCTACAGAAAAAAAAATGAATCACGACAACAACAAAAAAGAGACATGTAATGAACAATGACAAAGTGAATAAAAGAAAGAAACAAAAACAAAACAAAACAAACAAAAAAGAAAGAAAAAGAAAGAGAAAAAAAGAAAAAGTAAGAAAATTGATGTTGAGTTGTTTTAAACGTTAAGTCAATAGTTGATTGTCTAAACAGAGATAGAGACAGAGAGAGAGAGAGGAGAGAGAGAGAGAGAGAGAGAGAGAGAGAGAGAAGAGAGAGAGAGAGAGAGAGAGAGAGAGAGAGAGAGAGAGAGAGAGAGAGAGAGAGAGTACAGACGCAACTCCCTCTCCGGTCGATATAAAATAATTTCACTTTTTTTTTCAAAAGGGATATAAAAAAAATTAAAACAAAAAACAAAAAAAACAAAAAAAACAAAAAAAGTCACACTCACATTCCCACAAGATATTGCAAAAATGATCTGAACATGAAAAGCGCTGACTCGCGCGACAGTCACCAGTAAGTGAATGACAGTACTGTACCCCTTACAGACGGCAACAACGACCGATTAGGTGTAGGTCTGTCCTGTTCTGATGGCAGACAGCACAAACTGGACTGAGACTGGAAATGGAAAGCATCCAACACACGCGCATCCGTTTACTCAAGTCTGTCTATTCCCCCTCTCCACTCCACTAACACACGCGCGCGCGCACACTCACGCACACAAAACGTCAGCCGCAAGTAAATTTGACACCGCTGACGTTACACCACCGTTTCC
>JAPXFY010000020.1:15750285-15757785 GCA_030674185.1 Monoplex corrugatus
AAAAGATGGAAGAGAGAGAGTGTGTGTGTGTGAGAGAGCGAGCCAGCGAGTGAGAGAGAGAAAGAGAGAGAGACTGAGAGAGCTAGCGAAAGAGCGAGCGAGAGAGAGAGAGAGAGAGAAAGAGAGAGAGAGAGAGAGAGAGAGATGAGAGAGAGAGAGAGAGAGAGAGAGAGAGAGAGAGAGAGAGAGAGAGAGAGAGAGAGAGAACAGCAAGAACGAATGTTTATTTTCGAAAGTAACTGCATATACAGAATAATGCTTCTTCCAATGCAACCCTTATCTGTCGACAGTCTACACTGATACAAATGAACTATGATAATATAATGACATGAGAGATGGGGGGGGGGGGGGGGGAGGGAGGGGGAAAGAGACATAGAGCAAGAGAGAGATAGAGAGAAAGACAGAGAGCGGGAGAGAGAGAGAGAGAGAGACAGAGACAGAGAGACAGAGAGAAACACACAGACAGACAGACAGACAGACAACAATGTATGGATAGATGATGCGTGCTTCTCTAATGGGCTGTAAAAATAGTGCTTGCCGGTTGCTGTTTGTTTGTATTTTCGATCTAATCTCTTTAAAATCACCTCTTCTTCATCGCTTTTTTAAACTTATCCTTTTAAAAAAGTTCTTTCCATATCCACTGGAAAAGGAAACGTGCCCATAGGTGTGTGTGCGTGCGTGCGTGTGTGTGTGGGGGTGGTGGTTAGGGTGGGGTGGGGAGTTTGGACGTGGGTGTGGGTGCGTGTTTAAACAAATATAAAGAATCAGCAAAAATGTACCAGTTGTTCAAAATTTGGTTAATCCTGTCAAATCCTGTCCAAATGTTTGACACACACTGGCTTCTTTGAAGGTGAGGGGATTACATTTGTCCATAAACTCAAAAGCAAAGAAATATTAAAACCGGAAAAAAAACAAACAAACAAAAAACAAAAAACAAAAACAAAAAACAACAACAGTGTACTCACCAAATAGGAACAGAGTAAGCGGCGCATTTCTACAGTTGTGTCTTTTAGTGATAATGGACAAGCACGAAAAAAAAATGTTCTCAATACAAATAATACTCTTCTTGTCTATTGATGAACAAATTACATCTCCAAATATATAACAACTGTCCAACCCAAAATGTACAACGAATGGTCAACTCACCAGGGTTTCCATAACAAGTTTAGCGAGGCGTCAAAAGTCTTCAGTGATTATTGGTTGCGTACAGGTGAATCTATTCTCGATTTAAGTAAAGATGAAACTGCTCGTGGAGCCACCAATTCGTAATTTTGAGTACAGTAGCCTCCAATTCGGAGATCGATATATTAGCGAACTCAATTTCTCATGGGGCAATTGTCTTGAGGCCAAGATTATGAGGGTGATACCCATCTCTTCTCCCTCGCTGATACTTTCCCCGTCCGCACAGAATGGCAACTGCCCGGGTCAAAATCAGGTCACCCTTGGCAACTACGGTCGACTATGCTTAATTAACCTCGGCTTCCATGGGCGCGTACTCTAACTCGGATGATATCCCGTCCCTGCATACATATCGACACTAATCTACAAGATTCCCTGATCCAAAGTAAAACGCTATGCACGGACAAGCCCTCGAAACTATTTGAAGATGGATAACGGTTTTATATGAATCGTAACGCCCAGGGATCTCCTGAATGACGGGCGCATACAAGATTGGCAAAGAGCAGAGAAGATTTTACGATTTGGACTGGAACTGAACTCGAGACATCAGATGTTGAGTCCATGACCCTATGAAATGAATCACACAGTCCTCCCGAAAGAAGAACCGTTAGAATAGCTTGTTGATCTGACTTTCTGTTTCCTGCAGTCTCAAAGACATTGCAGCGTTTCCATTTTTGTAGTTTCATTTTATGAGTGAAAGAGATTGCGTGAGAGAGAAAGAGGGAGAGAGAGACAGAGAGACATAGAGAGGACAGACAAGAGAGAGAGAGAGAGAGAGAGAGCGACAGAGAGAGGAGAAAGAGTGAGGACAGAGAGAGAAAGAGAATGGGAGAGTGAGAGAGAGAGAGAGGAGAGGAGAAAGAGAGCATTCACCAAACGGTGATTTAAAAACAAGATGATCATGCGATATCTGTGACCTTTTTTCATGGCGCGCATAGACATAGACTGTTCTCCTTTGCAAATGGTCCATGCCAATGCTTCTTTAAAGATAAACGGTAGAGTTATCTTTATGCGCCGGGTTTATTAAGGATCCACTCAGGAAAAGCTGTGAAGCTAATACCAAAAGAGTGATTATAATGTACGAAAAGCTAACCGAAATTCGTTGCTGTGTCTTTATTGTGACTTTGGCTGTTTTTCTTATTATTATTACTTTTTTTTTTGTAGATTATTTGATTTTTTAACGTCTCACCCCCATTTTCGTTGTTGTTGTTGTTGTTGTTTTTTTTCTTCAGCTATTTCAATACTAAAGATGAACTCTGTGGAACAGTGGTTAAAGGCACATGTGCCAGTGCACCTATACTTACAAAACTTAGGATAGAGTATTGCGCGTTTAAAACTCAGTTATATTCGACTTTATCATATTATCTGAAAGGTTTTATCTGTACACACGAAAAATGAAAGATTATGAACCAAATAAAAATCTTGAAAACAGTAACTATATTTATGACATCTAACAGAATTAGAAGCAACTCTAAATCTGTATCTTCCCAAAATTCCTGGTAATAGAATTAGATGCAACTCTGAATCTGCATATTCAAAAAATTCTTGGTAAGTGGCGTTATTGCGTCTGTGTGTGTTGCAAATTAGCATGAGATGAATGGATTCCTCATTTCATCTGTATTAGATCAACGATTTGATCAAATATTTGGTATAAAAAATAGTGTGTTCTGATCACATGATAACGATCTTTAACGATCTTTTATGGATATTGCCCACTGGCATGCTTATACAGGCTGAGTCCATCCTAGCTTATGTTGTGTGTGTGTGTGTGTGTGCGCGCGCGCGTCCGTGAGTGCTTACGTGTGTGTATGTGTGTGTATGCCCGTACGCGCATTTGTGTAGGTGAAAAAAAGGATGACAACTTGGACTAAGATTCACACACCTAACAGGATGTGTGTATGAGTGCACCCTAACTCAACATCCGGAGAGACAGAGAGAGAGAGAGAGAGAGAGAGAGAGAGAGAGAGAGAGAGAGACAGACAGAGACAGAGACAGAGAGAGAGACAGAGAGACAGAGACAGAGAGACAGAGACAGAGAGAGACAGAGAGAGAGAGAGAGAGAGAGAGAGAGAGGTGTGTGTGTGTGTGTGTGTGTGTGTGTGTGTGTGTGTGTGTGTGTGTGTGGGTGGGTGCGCCCGCACGCACGCGCGCGCGCATGCATCTAGACTTGCGCACTGCTTGCGCCCTCGTGATTATTTTCATTCATTGACATTATTTGGCTCATCGTTATGCTCTGGTTCCTCCTACCTACATTACTTTTGTTCCAAATATTTTTGTGTCATGATTTGTTAGTGCCTGTGGCGGTTTTTGTTTTTTGTTTTTGTTTGCTTTGTTTTCTTTTGGGTTTTTTGTTGTTGTTGTTGTTGTTGTTCTTGTTCTTGTTGTATTGGTTTGTTGTTGTTGTTGATTTATTTTTGAGGGGGGGGGGGTGTTTTTGTTTTCTTTTAATAATGTTCTATTCCTGTAAAGTGCATGAAACATACTTTCGCAATTTAAAATTGGCATTGTTGTTGTTGTTATTATTATTATCATTATTATTATTAATATTATCATTATTATTATTATTATCATCATCATCATCATCATCATCATCATCATCATCATCATCATCATCATTCATTATTATCATTGTCTATTATTCTTATTCTTAGTCGTCTTCTTCTTCTTATTCTAATCATTACGGTATGTATGTCATTAACTTTTAGTGTAAAGTTTATCTTATCATATGTATACTACTGATTTTATTAATGGTTTATAGATTAACGAAATGTTTACTGTGCCTATTTGTGTCTATAATACAAAGCAAAGAAAACATGAAAAAGCCTGTTTGGTTAATTTTATAAAGAAATCAGCACAGTTTAACCCCCGCAGGTCGTCTTTGATCGAACTAGGCCAATCTTGTTCAGTTCGGTATGGCCACGTAGCGATAGCATCTAAGTCTGCCAGCGAAAAAGCCGTAAATAACACGTAAAAACGTTCCCTTCCATCAACGTCCATCTCAGACGGTGTTTTCGTGTGTGTGTGCGTGTGTGTGTATGTGTGCGTGCGTGCGTGCGTGCGTGCGTGTGCGTGCGTGCGTGCGTGCGTGCGCGCGCGCGCGTGTGTGTGTGTGTGTGTGTGTGTTTGGTTTGATTTGGTTTAGTTTTTACTGGTACAGCCTTAGGATATCTGTAAGGTTAGCTTTGTTGATATAGTCACGCTAAGTATATAGGGGGATTTGGAGCACCTGGTCACAACGGGAAAGCTGGAGGGAAGGAGAGCACCGGGTAGACCAGGGAGAAAATGCTGGACGGACTTGCAGAGTGGCTGGGGCGAGGAGGGGAGGGGAGATGCTGGGGGCAACGAGAGATAGAGACAGATGGAAGTCCATGATCGCCAACGCCATGCGGCAGGGCACCTGATGATGATGATGAAGATATAGGAGGAGATGGAAAAGTAGAAGGGGAACAAAGAGGGAGAGAAGAAAAAAAAAGGAGAAGAGGGAGGACAGTGGCGGTGGGTAAACAGGAGAAAAAAGACGACGGGCAACAGTAACGAAGAAAAAGGAGGAGGCGAAGAGGAAGAAGACAATGGTGGTGTGACAGGAGGAAGATGAAGACAAACAAACAAAAAACAAGAAAGAAAGACAAAGACAGAAAAGGAAAAATAAAAATAAGAAGTTAAAAAAAACAGAGCACGAGAAGAATCTCAAGAAGAAGCTAACAAAGAATAAGAAGACAAAGAAAAAGAAGCAAAACAAATCAAGAAGACCACGATTAGAAAAGAAGTAGAACTCCCTTGCCACAAAACAAGACAAAAGAAAACAAGCAAACAATCAAATAGCAACAACGCTATCAACGTCAACAACAACAACAACACTAACAACAGCAAGAACGATAACAAAACAATACCACAAACCAATGACAAGAAGAAGAAGAAAAAGAAAAACAGCAGCAGCAATAACAACAGAATCTTGTGAAATAAAGTACAGCAAATGACCAACGTGTACCAAATGATTATTGTGTCTGTACTGTCAGCTAACATATTTCTCATCCCACATTTTTTTGTTTGTTTTTGTTCTTTCTTTTTTCACCGGACTTTTGTTTTTTTTTTTACTATTACTCTTTATACGAAATTATGACCGTTTTCTTTTCTGTCATTTTTGTTTTGATTTTCATTCTCTCCTCGTTCCTGTTTGTGTCTGCCACTAACTAAGGGTGATGACTCTTGTCAAACTTTACTAACGAAGACGCGACACTTACTTTAGTATGTCATTGTTGTCACTTCGTTAGTCGTGTATGGAAAGAAACAACGTACAAAAAAAAAAAAAAAAAAAATCTGGGAAAATACACACATATATTCATTCGCACCCACCCACACCCACACACACACACACGCACACACACACACACACACACACACACACACACACACACACACACACACACACACACACACATACACACACACACATTTCATACAGAATAATTATTGTATTTGTATGGCGTTCTCACGCCTTGGTTAGGAATAGGATTTAGGATTTTTTAAAGATCGTTTTTTTTTCAGGGAGGTACTCTTTCTTTTGTTTTCTATGTATTTATTCATGTATCTATTTATCTATCTTATAAAGCGTACACATGACTCAATCTGCGTCCCCTTCACGTGTGGTGGTAAGGTTACTGCTGAGTTAAAGTTTCATTTAGGCTGCTGATTTTCTCCATTATTCCACACACACACACTCACACACACACCACACCCACACACACACACTCACACATACACACACACTCACACATACACACACACACACTCACACACACACAACACACACACACACACACACACACACACACACACACACACACACACACACACACACACACCCCAACCCCAACCCCATTCTCAATGTGAGGGTGTCATTTCCGATTTAAGTGACACCACAATATTTTTGTCACAATTTTCCCACGTCACTCTGTGTTCGTTCTGATGCTTCTACGCCTCTTGACAATTAGCTGAAGATGTTGTTCACCGCACTAGATAAAGACATTCTCTTTGTTTTCAGCTATTCTTGTTTTTGGATTCCAGCCTTAAACGGCACTCAAGACTAAAGTGGCACTTGACATGATTTTTGCTGAAGTGCAAATGATATAAGCTTTATTATTCATTGCCTGCTAATTTGGGTGATACGGATTTGAAAATGCCCGAGTGCGCTGAATGAATTTTAAACAAGTGAAACATAGTTGCTGTGTCGTGTTGGCATATTCATTACCAACAAATACTATTGTATACTTTGGAAGGCACGATTAATTTCCATACCGTGACTGTGTCAATATTCATCCCGCATAAAAGTTGATTAGCTGCTCAAATGTCGATATCGTTTCACCATACATTGTCCGATTTACTGTGAGTTAAGTCCATTCTCTTCTTAAAATTATTGTCGATCTGAAGAGCTGAAAACTGTATCAATGAACTTAACAGACTACCCATTCCTACAAGGTGCTGAAAAGCCTTCAAAAGGACCGAAAGGAACAGTCGACACTGGCGTAATCAACAGCATAACAATTAACTTCTTTCATTAAACATATCTAGCTGAACACAGAACATTCGTCGGTTTAAAACAAAACATGAGATATAAAATAAGAGAAAAAAAAACTGAGCAAGAAACTTTTCACTTTACCTCTCTAGTTTCTTTCCTGAACATCAAAGTGATACAAACATCCGTAAACTTCAGTCATGAAGAAAATTGTCGTCTGCTCGTGCATCGATTAGAACAGGATACGTGTGGGTCCCCGAACGCTCAGTGGTTCAACTTCCGATTGTGACAATATTGGTTTGTGAGAGGTAGGGCTTGCGGTGGGAGGAAGGTCGAATCTAGG
The DNA here is from genome assembly GCA_030674185.1 of Monoplex corrugatus. Classification (NCBI taxonomy): domain Eukaryota; kingdom Metazoa; phylum Mollusca; class Gastropoda; order Littorinimorpha; family Ranellidae; genus Monoplex; species Monoplex corrugatus. The sequence goes on from JAPXFY010000020.1 coordinate 15,757,320, forward strand.
GCTGATATAAAGCGCTCATGCAATACGTAATTGAACAGTATCGCAGTCAATGAATCGATTTTATCCATTTTCGAAAAGCTTACAAAGGCAGTTGTAAACTCGAAAGTCGAATGATTAATTACTTTTGCTGGTTCCCGATCTCTCAGGGGTGTTCAACTTCCGATTTGGATTTCATTCTGGAGCGAAAACTGATCACAGAAGTTCATGACAGACATATTGATTTTTTTCCAGCTTTTTTCTCCCTGTGCTCTTTCTTTTTCTTTCCTTTTTTTCTTCTTCTTTATTTCCTACTTTCTGTCCTTTTCAAATAGGGAGATCATTCCAATTGGACCAGAGACGTCACTGTGATCATTGTTTTACAGCTCTCACTTACATTTGTCTGTCTGTTTGGAGTGCAGTGCATATTGTAACACACAAAACCAAAGACAGACATGAGAGGAGAGGTAGGTTTGTGTATGTGGCACGT
>JAPXFY010000020.1:15765285-15770285 GCA_030674185.1 Monoplex corrugatus
CATCAAGCAATATAACACAAATGTCTACATGTACAATCATCAACATCATCATCAGGTGCCCTGCCGCATGGCGTTGGCGATCATGGACTTCCATCTGTCTCTATCTCTCGCTGCCCCTAGCATCTCTCCCACCCCCCTCGTCCCCAGCCACTCTGCAAGTCCGTCCAGCATTTTCTCCCTGGGTCTACCCGGTGCTCTCTTTCCCTCCAACTTTCCCGTTGATGTCTACAATATGGTTGTAAAATCTAACCCAAATCTAACCCCTCATACTCATAATGAGTTGGTGGAGATGGACCATCCAGCTAGTGGGGCCTTTATTTCTACTGTTGTGACGTCATATTTGAAACCTTTATTTGTAGAGTGAGACATGATTTTGAAACTTTTTCTTTGCGCAAATGAGACTTCTTGTTTTAAACCGTCATTTCTACAGGTATGACATCGTGTTCTGAGTTTTTATTTCTACAAGTGAGACGTCATGTCTAAAACCTTGATTTCCACAGATGAGATATCATGTTTTAAACCTTTATTTCTACAGAGGAGACATGTTCTAAACCTAATTTCTACAGGTAAGGCGTTATGTTTTAAACGTTTTTCTACAGGCATGAAATCATGTTTTAAACCTATATTTATAAGGTGAGCCGTCATGTGACGTCATATTTTAAACCTTTCTTTCTGTAGGTGTGATGTCTTGTGTGAACCATTATTTCTGTAGGTGAGACATCGTTTTAAAACTTTTTTTTTGTAAGGTGTAATGGCACGTTTTAAATCTTTATTTCTACAGGTGAGACTTCAGGTTTTAAACCGTTATTTCTACAGGTGTGACACAATTTTCTGAACCTTAATTTCTGCCGCAGAGTTTTTAAACCTTTACAGGTGTGATTTAAAGCTTATTTCCACAGGCAAGACGTCATGTTTTAAACCTTTATTTTACAGGTGTGCCATCATATTTTGAATATTTCTTCAGGTGAGACGTCCTCTTTTAAACCTTCGTTTCCACAGGTGTGACTCATGTTTTAAACCTTTTTTCTACAGGGGGGCGTCATGTTTGAAACTTTTATTTAACACGTGTGACGTCATGTTCTAAACCTATATTTGTACCGGTAAGACGTCATTAGACATCATGTTTTAAACCTTTTTATTTTCTCCAGGTGAGGCGTGAAGTTTTAAACGTTAATGTCCACAGGTGTAACTCATGTTTTAAACGTTTATTTCAACAGGCGTGATTCCGTATTTTAAACCTTTATTTCTACAGATGTGGCGTCGTGTTTTAAACTTTCATTTATACAGGTGAACAGTCATTACTACTACAGGTGAGACATTATGGTTTAAAGCTGTTTCTAGAAGTGAAAGGTCATGAGACGTCATATTTTAAACTTTACTTCAACAAATGTGACGTCTTGTCCAAAACCTTTATTTCTACTGGTGTGGCGTCATGTTTGAAATCTTAATTTCTACAGATGAGACATCATTTTTAAGACCTTTGTTTCTACAGGTGTGCCGTCATGTTTTAAGCCTATATTTCTACAGGTGAGACTTCATGTTTAAGCATTATTTTTACAGGTGTGACGTCATGTTCTGAAGCTTTATTTTTACAGGTGAGACATGTCTTAAATCTTTATTTGTACGTGTCATGTTTTAATCCTACATTTCTGCAGTCGAGACGTCACGTTTTTAACCTTTTTTCTACAGGTGTGACGTCATGTTTTAAACCTTTATTTCTACAGGTGACACATCATTTTTAGAAAAAAATGTTTCTACAGGTGTGACGTCACAATTTAAACCATTATTTCTACAGGTTAGACGCCATGTTCTAAGCCGTTATTTTCACAAGTGTGACGTCATGCTTTGAACGTTTATTTCTGTAGGTGAGACGTCATGCTTTAAGCCTTTATTTCTAAGATGAGATGTCATATTTTAAACCTTCATTTCTACAGGTGAGACGTCTTGTTTTAAACCTTTTTTTTACAGTTGTTACGTCATGTTTTACACCTATAGTTGTACATGTGTGACGTTACGTTTTGAACCTTTATTTCTTCAGGCGAGACATGTTCTAAACCATAATTTTTGCAGGTGAGGCATTATGATTTAAACGTTTTGTTTCTGCAGGTGTGACGTCATGCTTTAAGCCTTTATTTCTAATGGTGACACATCGTGTAAGCCTACATTGCTACAGTTGTGACGTCATGTTGTAAGGTTGTATTTTCTACAGATTAGACTTGAGGTTTTAAACCTTTATGTCTACAGGCGCAACGTCATGTTTTACATCTTTCTTTCTACAAGTGTGATGTTATTTTAAAACACTTACTTCTTCAGGTGTGACGTCATTTTTAATCCTTTATATCTACAGGTGAGACGTCCTGTTTTACACCTTCATTTCCTTAGGTGTGACGTCATTCTAAAACCTGTATTTCCACAGGTGTGACGTCATGTATTAAACCTTCAGTTCAACAGGTGAAACTTCATGTTTTAAACCTTTATTTCATCATGTGAGACGTCATGTTTTAAACCTATATTTCTACAGGTCAGACGCAATGTTTTAAACCTTTATTTCAACAGATGAGACGTCATGAAAACATCATGTTTTTAGACCTTTGTTTTTACAGGAGATACGTGAGGTTTTAAACTTGTATGTTTTAGGTGTGACGTCATGTTTTAAACCTTTATTTCTAAAGATGACAAGTCATATTTTAAATCTTTCTGTCTACTGGTGTGACGTCCTTTTTCATACCTTTATTTCTATCGGTGTGACGTCATGTTTGAGATCTTTATACCTACAGGGGGACATAATTTTAGAGAAATTGTTTGTACAAGTGTTACGTCATCTTTTAAACCATTATTTCTACAGGTCAGATGCCATGAGAACGTCTTGTTTTAAACCTTTTGTTTCTACAAGTGAGACGTCAGGTTTTAAACTTCATGCCTACAGGTGAGACGTCATGTTTTAAACCTACATTTCTACAGGTGTGACGTCATGTTTTAAACCTACATTTCTGCAGGTGTGAAGTTATGTTTCAAAATTTTATTTCTACAGGGGAGACATCATCTTATAAACCCTAATGTTTTTCAGGTGACACATTATGCTTTAAACGTTTTGCTTCTACAGGTGTGACGTCATGTTTTAAACCTTTATTTCTAAGGGTTCGACGTCATGCTTTAAACATTTGTTTCTAAAGATGACATTTCGTGTTTAAAATCTATAGTGCTACAGGTGTGACGTCATGTTTTAAGCTTTTATTTCTACAGGTGAGACTTGAGGTTTTAAACCTTGATGTCTACAAGTGTAACGTCATGTTTTAAACCTTTCTTTCTACAGGCATGACGTCACATTTTAAACTTTAATTTCCACAGGTGAGACATGTTTTAAACCCTATTTCTAGAGCTGTGCTATCATATTTCAAATCTTTATTACTGCAGGTCAGATGCCATACTTTAATCATTTTTTTCCACATGTCCTGTTTTAAACCTTCATTTCCACAGGTGTGAGGTCATTTTTGATCTTTTATTTCCACAGGTGTGACGTCCTGTTTCAAACCTTAATTTCCACAGGTGTGACATCATGTTCTAAACCTTTTTTTCTACAGGGAGACCTCATGCTTTTGCAGGTCAGACGTCATGAGACATGTTTTAAAAACTTTATTTCTATAAGTGAGACGTGGGGTCTTAAACCTTTATGTCTACAGGTGTAACATGTTTTAAACTTTTATTTCTGTATGTGTGACTATATTTTAAACATTAATTTCTACAGGTGATACGCCATGTTTTAAATCTTTGTTTTAACAGGTCTGACGTATTTTAAACCGTTATTTATATAAGTGAGGCGTCAGGTTTTAAACCTTTATGTGTGACGTCATGTTTAAACCTTTATTTTCATAGATGTGACGTCGTCTTTTAAGGTTTTACCTCTACAGTCGAGACATCACAGTATAAACCTTTGTTTCCACAGGTGAGACTTAATGTTTTAAACTTTTCTTTCTAGAGGTGTGCTATCTTATTTTAGATTTTTTTTTATTTCAGCAGGTCAGAAGCCATGTATTAAACATTCGTCTCTGAAGGTGTGTTCATGCTTTAATCATTTATTTCTACAGGTGTGACGTCATTTTAAACGTTCATTTCTGCAGGTGAGACGTCATATCTTAAACATTTCTACAGGTGAGACGTCATGTTTTAAGCTTTTATTTCTTCAGGTGACACGTCATATCTTAAAGATTTATTTCTACTCGTGAGACGTCATATTTTAAGCTTTTATTTCTACAGGTGACACGTCAAGTTTTAAACCTCTATTACTGGGCAAGACGTCATGTTGTTAATCTTTTTTTTTTCTTCACTTTAGACGTTGTGTTTTAAACCTTTATTCATACAGATTGACGTCTTGTTCTTAGCTTTAATTCGACAGGCAAGACGTTGTGTATAAAAACCTTTGTTTGTGCATGTGTGAGTCATGTTTTAAATATTTATTTCTACGAATGTGACATTATATTTTAAACCGTTATTTCAAAAGGAGTGGTTTTATCATTTGAGATGTTTGTTGTTATTTGCTTTAAGATGTTTTCAGTTTTATCCTTTTTGGTGCTTGTGGCTTATCTGTTGAGATGTCTTTGATTTTATCTTTTTGGGCGTTTGTGGTTTGATCTGTTTGGATGTTTGTGGTTTGATCTGTTTGGATGTTTGTGGTTTGATCTGTTTGGATGTTTGTGGTGTTTGCATTTTAGATTATTTTGGGTTTGTATAAAACACGTGTACAGCACTGTAGAAATCATGTTAAAACACGGGTAAAGAAATTATTCAAATACATATATGTAAAACACAGATAAAGTGCTGACAGACCTTGTGTAAAACACGGGTAAAATGATGTGTAAACTATGTAAAAAATGCACACACACACACATATAAACACACGTGCGCGCGAGCGCACACACACACACACACACACACCTAGTATCACTTAAAGTGAAAATACCATAAATCAACCCTTTGACTCCCGCACCCTGTCCACCAGCAGA
>JAPXFY010000020.1:15772785-15790285 GCA_030674185.1 Monoplex corrugatus
ACACACACACACACACACACACACACACACGCGCGCGCGCGCGCGCGCGCGCGCGCGCGCAGTCTGCCTCTTTCGTTCACATACGGGCACACATTCTGTTACAGAGAGAGAAACATACATATACTGAAACATATACACACACATGCACTCTTTGTGAAATGGAATGGAATCTTTTATTGAATGTCTGTTCACAACAGTGATTTTAGACACACACACACACACACACACACACACACACACACACACACACACACACACACACACACACACACACACACACACATACACACACACACACACACACTCACACACACACACACACACCACACAACACACACACATAACACACATACACACACACATAACACACACATACACACATACACACACACATACACACACATACACACACACATATACACACACACACACACACATACACACACACTCATACACATACATACGACACACACATACACACACATACACATACACACACATACTACAACACACATACCACACACATACACATACACACACTACATACACATACACCCACAGCACACACACATACATACACACTACACACACACACACTACAACCACAACACACATACACACACACACACACAAACACATCAACGGGAAAAAGGGTGGGTGGGATGGGTGGCGGATGAGGAGGGGGGGAGGGGTAGTGGAAGTTTGAATGTAAGAAGGGGAACAATCACAATTGATAATTCAGAACAATGAATTAACAATGTCAAATAATAACAGACAACAATCAATTAACTCTTCATAACAATCTGCCAACAGGGGATCTAAGAATCAGCTGGACTATCGAAATAACATCATTAGTTCTGTTGTAAAGGATATCTTCAGAGTCAGTACATGAAAAATCGTGTGTGAACAAAACAATGTATGCATGAATACTCGCACAGATGTGCAACGCCAACATATAGGTGTACGCACACAAGCACGCACATTTACATGCACAAACACACACACTTATATGGATATGCACAAATACATAAACGCAGTCACTAAAAGTATGTTTTGTGTGTGTGTGTGTGCGTATGTCTGTGTGTGTGTTTACGTGTGGTGTGGTGTGTTGTGTGTGTGTGTGTGTGTGTGTGTGTGTGTGTGTGTGTGTGTGTGTGGTGTGTGTGTGTGTGTGTGTGTGTGTGTGTGTGTGTGTGTGTGTTTACGTGTGTGTGTTTATCGTAGGTGGTAGTGAACTGTCTCAGTCGCTTTGTTCAATTTCCCCCATCTCCCCGTGTTTCTGGATTAGGTGCCGACAATATGTAACAACTTGTAAACTTTTTATTGAACGTACCCTGTGCCCGAAATTTGGCTCAATCTCAACCAAAGCAGCTGAAAAACATCTGTTTACGTATTTAGTTCGTAGCCAGACAGACCACCAGACAAGGAGACAGGTGGGCAGGTTTCCCTGTGGGTATGCCGGGGGATCTTTCAGTCTAAGCGATATCCCTCGCCTTCTGGAAAGCCTGTCCCAGGAATGGTCTTTTTTCTGTTACTTTCTTTGTTTCTGGCTTGCTCCTCCGCGTAGCCCTGATATGGCTCTAGTAGTCGGCTGGGCTATAAGCAATATGAACTGGAACTGATCCTCCTCTTTCCGTCAACTCTCCCCACTATTTTCTATCTTGCTGGTCCATTCACCCCTATGTGTTCTCTAAAGCATAGGATTGATAATTTGGTAATGTGTTAACTGCAGTTTTGGCTGTGTGAAAATGTGACACGCTGAAACAGTTTTAGGCAATCGAGGCAATTTAATACATGTTTTAGTACACTTAGCTGTTTGTATATATGTATTCAGGATTTTTTTTAATCCACTTGGTGATAAATTGGACGGAATAGTCAACGTTAGGGGCATATCCTTAGATTATGGGCGTGAATGGATTGATATTTGTACTTTACTTTCTTTTCCTCTGTTTTTATTTTCTTTCCCTCTGTTTTTTTTTCAAGGTTATACTAGCGTGCGTGCTGCAAGTCGTCTGTTTTGGTTTGCCAATCAGACAACCACTTAACAAACAGCAGGGTGATAACGAACAACGTTATTGATCAAATCTGCGTTAAAGTCAAGAAAACCCAAACAAAAACATACATAATGTTGACAGAGGTCTATTGGGGTGAAATGAGGAGCGCAGCAGCATTGCACGGGTGGTTTAAACAGTTTTCTAATGGACAAGAACATGCTGAAGACGAGCACAGATCTTGGCTCCAAAATCGTGTACAGATCTTGTTTCTAACATTCCAACTGACATTTTTGGATTAGGTCAGGAGCACTTATTCATATTTATAAAATTTTCAAAGTTTTTAGGGCATTAGACATAGTCCATTTAAGTAATAGATTGATACGATAATAGACCATAGAACCCATAGATTAGACAGAACTTCAAGACTTCACAAGCGCATCTGGTTTATGCGTGGCTTTAGGGCTTGAGCCATGATCATTTTGGATCTTTTCTCATCACATGTCATTTGCAGTGTTAATGCTATGGAATTTATTCCGAGCACAAAACACTGACTTAGGAAAACTGAAACTGAAAGTGATTTGTTTAGGACATGTGTTCAATTTATATCTTTTATGATTGAGAGATTTGGTAGGCTCGCTTGCGAGTGGGCCTATGTGTTACGTATGTGTGTGTGAGAGCGCATACGTTTTTTTGTAAAACACTTTTTTATGCACTCTGCTATGTCAGACGATAATGTGTGTGTGTGTGTGGTGTGTGTGTGTGTGTGTGTGTGTGTGTGTGTGTGTGTGTGTGTGTGTGTGTGTGTGTGTGTGTGTGTGTGTGTGTGTGTGTGTGTTGTGTTTCGTTCTTTGATTTAATGTCTTTTCACTATGAGTGATATTAGTGTGTGTGTGTGTGTGTGTGTGTGTGTGTGTGTGTGTGTGTGTGTGTGTGTGTGTGTGTGTTCGTTCATTGATTTAACGTCTTTTCACTATGAGTGATATTAGTGTGTACATGTATGTGTATGTGTGTATGTGTGTATGTGTGTGTGTGTGTGTGTGTGTGTGTGTGTGTGTGTGTGTGTGTGTGTGTGTGTGTGTGTGTGTGTGTGTGTGTGTGTGTGTGTGTGCGTGCGAGTGTTTATCAGTTTATTGTAGTGAGGTATTGAGAGGTTCTGTACTGCAGTAAGTTTATATATATTCGTTTCGTATTAAAAGTGGAATTCGTATACTGTATATCCGTATATTGTTACTACATACGTAGATGTCTCTGCCGGAAACTAAGCCTGGACACAGTAACAAAAATTAAAGTCGATGTCAAAACATGAAGTAATGACCACAATGTGTGGCCATAGTTTTTTCGATGCTCTGATGAATCATGAAAATGACGACAATAAGGACGATGCTGATGATGCCATGGAGTTCCATTTTGACAAGGCTGTACTGAGGCCTTCCTGTCAAAATAATCCTGGCATCAAGAGGCGCAGACGTCCGCAAAGCTTCCAGGAAATTTGAGCAAAGCCGGCAATGATGTAGTGGCGGTGTGGATATCATTAAAGGCTATGTGATCCCAGTCTTCCTTCTAAAGCCAATAATGTGGCACACCCAAGTAGGAATAGAAGGCCCTCGTGGCCACACAATCCAAAAAGGATTTGGACAGATAGGATTCGATAATCCGATTTCATCCTGTCTTGGAGAACGCGTTGTCCTTGCTATCAATATCTTTATGACTGCCATTCTATTTACCGTATCGAGCGTGGCCCGTTGATAAAAACGCCCGTCTTGGACAAGAGAAGCTCCCAAATCGATTTCTTGAGTGGGATTCTCTCTCACCTCAATCTTTCTTTCGTTCTTTTATTTTCTTTCGATCATTTTGAATACACACTTCTCTTAGAAATTGGAGATATTTCATATTACCCTGGAGGGATATCTGTCTGTCTGTCTGTCTATTTATTTCCAAGCAAGATTTTTTCAGCTTTTTCTAGATGGGTCTTTGCTAAAGTTTGGTCAATGGTGTGGACTGTTTAGAAACTGCAAGAGCTTGGAGGATAGGAAGTCAAGTTCAAGGTCAAATGAATCACAAAGGTGCCTGAGGTCAGCACGCTCTGAGGAAGGTATGTAACGCTCTGATGAAGGTATGTGAATAGCACTTTTTCTGGAACTTCCGACAATATTAAGAATTTGTTTTCATTATTGTGACTGTCGTTATTTCTTGATGCCCGTTGTTTTATTTCACTTGAAGGTTACAGTGACCTCTACAAACACGAAATCTGGACATGATAAGATAAAAAGGCTAAAAATTCAGTTAATAGAGTTTTTATTTAAATATACATGAATTTCATTGAAATCAACAAAACCCAGATCCCATCCACCTTGATTTGGGTTGTATTTTATTTAAGCTTGGCCTCCTCTGTCTGTCTGTCTTTCTTGTCATCCTCTTTCTTCTCGATCTTTCTCCTTTTTCGTCCTACCTTACAAAGTAAACACTGGCCTGTTCGCAGTTTATCTTGATACTCCAGTCATTCTGGTGGTGTAGCCTAGTGTTTCAGATTCTCGTTTCCCTTCTCCCCTCTTCGTTTCAAGACCTTGCTTGCGCGTAGGAATTTACACTGGCTCGGGGATGTAGTAGTTACTGGAAGATTTAAGTAGACTGCATATAGAACTTTTCTAATTTCTCTGGAATACATCCAAGCTCCAAACAGCATTTTTATATCTCCTTTTCTTTAATTGCTACGTTGTTTGAGGTACTCATTTAACTAAAAAACCACTACCACCAAAATTATCCTTCATCATAGGATGTAGCCATATGAACATATATTACTCCTTTGAAGAGGGAGAAAATACACAGGAACAAGGACACCTTCAGAACAAATTTGTCAAGCAAGCACCGATGGTTGAGGAGATATGAAAAAAGAATTTTTTGATATATTGTAAGTTTTGGGGTTATTTACTACGTTATAAAACGGACAGTGTAGAAGATTGTAAGAAATGCAGAAAAGCACGTTCATTGTTACTGTATGATTGTCATAATAATGTGGTTAAAAACAGCAAAGTAAACAGCACAATCACACCGAAACCAAAACAAAAACAAAAACAAAAAACAAAACCAACCAACCAATCAACCAGTCAACAATCAACTAACCAGCCAAACAAACATACCACCACACAAACATACAAACAAGCAACACTACGCTCCTAAAAACAAAACTAAAACAAAAGAAAACACAAAACAAGTAAACAAACAAAAACAGACAACAACAACAAACAAAACCCCACAACACAACCTGTAGTGACCTGCTTTCTCAAATTCATGTTGGAATAGGAAATTGTTTTGATCAGCGCACGTTAGACAGTAACCTCTGGGAATACACTTTGCTCAAAAGAAACTCTCACGTTTTTGTTTGTCAAAACAGTAGGAGTAGCAGGAAACTTTGGAGAGAGCTGGAATGCAGAAGGTCTTCAGAGGAGAAGCTCCTCTCAAGCAAGTATTTCGGCCCTGAACTCTTTAGACTTTAAGGAGACTGGACCGCATCCACGTCATGACTCTTCTATGCCCCTCTGCTGTCCCCATTTTTCTTTCGTTTTATACAGAATTAGTCCTTTACGGGAAAACAAATGATGGAACTCGCAGACTGTGTTCGTGGATAGCCAGAAATGTAAGTGGTACATATAAAAAATCTCCATGTCTTCGCATTGAGGCGATAAAAAGAAAATGACTTCAGGTGACTGCATTACTGATTAAGAGGAATAAATGCAGGCACGTAGCCTCAGCCCCTGAGGGAGGGAAAGTAGTGTTTTTTTTTGGTTTTTTTTCCCGGTAACAATTGTCCCGTGGTGACTTCTTTCGCAATCTCTGCGTTCTTATCCACTTGAATCTTGCGATGGTTTGACAGTTCTGTGAGCCTGTGTTCCGAATGGTTGTGTGTGCATGCATGCGCATGTGTGTGACATTCTTCGGCTTGGTGAGAGAGAGAGAGAGAGAGAGAGAGAGAGAGAGAGAGAGAGAGAGAGGTGGGGGTGGGGGTGGGGAGGGGCAATTTCAAACACTTATGATTTTATTTCTTTGATATGGAACATTTTGTTTTCAAAGACGCGCGACTGCAACGGTGTGTGTGCACACGCATGTGTACATGTATGAGTGCGCTCGTGTTTGTGTGTACGTGTGTGTGTAACATGACACTGCCATGGCTATTGACCAAGTTTCCTTGCTGTTTGGAAAGGACCAAAAAATCTTTAATCTTGAGCGTATAGATAGCTAGGAAATTGTTCTAAGTCAACTCATTGGCTCGCACAACCTTTTTTTTTTTTTTTTTTTTGTTTTTTGAATATAGGTTAATCGTATTTTCGAGGATTTTAGTTTTGTCTTTTCTGATGTGTCGCCATAAACATACATTTTGCTTTTTATGGGTGAAGTGATTACTGATTTTAGATATGGCCCATTAAACGGTATTTTTCCAACAATTTAGAAATGAACTGTCTTACATCAGGATTATTTAGATAGATTGTTGTACCATCTGCAAACACATCACCGTCAGCTTTTGTATAGATAGATAGATAGATAGATAGATAGATAGATAGATAGACAGACAGACAGACAGATAGATAGATAGACAGAATAGATAGATAGATAGATAGATAGATAAATAAATAGAGAGATAGATAGAGAGATAGATGGAGAGATAGATATATAGGCCGGGTACAGAACCCTGATGTACACCATACATATATTATCAGCAACTTCCCAGAGAGATAGATAGATAGAATAGATAAGAGACAGATAGAGAGATAGATAGAGATGATAGATAGATAGGCCGGGTACAGAACCTGATGTACACCATACGTTATATTGTTAAGTGTAGATTTAGTGAGTTATTGAAAAAAAAGTTGTCTGCTGGTGGTATAGAAATCAGTTTTTGTGTATATTTTAAGTGATATGTGATTAATATTTTTAGTAAAGTTCCTGGTCAGTCACATCAAAAGCTTTCTTAAATCAACAAACAAGACACCAAAAAAGTTTTTATTGTGTATGTTATACAGCCACTCGTCAAAAAGGCCTGCTAATGCTGTTTAACATGAGTGTTGTTTTCTAAATGTAGACTGTTTCAGATGAATAGTTTATTTCCTGGTTCTTATGTGTAGTGATATCTTTACTTGTATGTGCTTTGAAGGGTTTTTGAGAGATAGGATTGGAACTGGTCTAAAATTTGCGGGATCTGATTTATTTTGTGACCTATACATAGGTGAACAGTGTGGATTTGTGGAAGGGAAAGGAAATATTAATGCCATATACATCCTAAGAACTATCATAGAGAGGTCAATCGAGGTGAACAAGGGTTTATATTTATGCTTTGTTGACTATACCAAGGCTTTCGATCGGGTAAGACATGAAGAATTGATCAACCAACTAGAAAGACTCAATATAGATGAAAAAGATCTACGAATAATCAGAAATATGTATTGGGAACAAACAGCTGCAATGAGAATAAAAAACGATATAAGCTCTTTCCAAAACATCAAAAGAGGAGTCAGACAGGGTTGTGTTTTGTCACCAGATCTGTTTTCACTTTACAGCGAAAACATCATGAGAAACCTAGAGGAAGACCCTGGATTAAAGGTTGGAGGAAAAACGATAAACAACATTCGATACGCAGATGACACCGTGCTAATTGCAGAAAGTGAAAAGGACCTACAAAACCTGAATACATTTGAAATAGAAAGCAAAGGTAAGGGGTTGGAACTAAACAGCAGGAAAACTGAAGTCATGGTGATCAGTAAAAAACATGAAATCCCCTCATGCAAAATAACAGCAAACGGCACAACCTTGACACAGGTTGATAAATTTAAATACCTGGGAACGATCACTTCACCAGATGGCAGATGCACATCAGAAATAGCCAGCAGAATCGGCCAAGCAAAAACAACATTCAAGAAGATGGAGAGCATTCTTACAACAAATGCCTATCAATTAACATCAGGAGGAGAGTTCTTGAATGTTCTATAGAACCATATGTTGTACGGTTGCGAGGCGTGGACAGTCAACAAGCAAAGCCGAGATGTGGTTTTCTAAGGATGTTGAGAGTTCCATGGACAGTAAAGAAAACAAACGAGACAGTCTTAATGGAGGCAGACACAAGTAGATCATTCATAAGGAAGATTAGGAAAAGGCAGGCAACATTCATAGGCCATTTTATGAGGAAAGGGGAATTGGAACACCTGGTCACAACGGGAAAGCTGGAGGGAAGGAGAGCACTGGGTAGACCCAGGGAGAAGATACTAGACGGACTTGCAGAGTGGCTGAAGACAGGGAGGGTGGAAGAGATGCTTGAGGCAACAAGAGATAGAGACAGATGGAAGTCCATAATCACCAGCCATGCGCAAGCACCAAATGACGTGCCAAGACACACACAAACGGACAAAGGAAGACCGAAATGAAATGAAATCAGATAAACTTATTTTACAGCGGTGTAGATATTAGCACACGTGCCAGCTTACATATCAGTCGCTGCTAATCTATTTACATGAAAACAGCTGAAAATGGGACCCTGCAAAGTAATTGTAAATAACTTAGATCACATTTAAAATGAGAGATAAGACATATGATCTTGAGTCAGAGACAGACAAACTGACAAAGAATCAAAAAGGCAAAGAAAAAAGGACATCTGCCACACTAAAGACAAGCATACCACAGTAGAAAGGGGACGCAGATCGATGAAGAAATTCCTTGGAGGTATTGGAAACAGATACTGTCTATTACTGGCTGTCTGCACACTGGCTGTCTGCTGCTTGAGGAGGTGATATCAGGAATCAGTTGGTGGGTGGGTAGTGAAAAGTTTGAGGAGGTTATTCAGTTCACTTGGGTCAAAAAAGGGGGAAAAACAAGAACATAGGAATCAATGAATGAAAATTAAGGACAGAGAAAGGCGAGGCGGGTGAAGATTTGTAGAGAGAAAAGAAGTAGAACATTAAGAAGCGGAAGAAACGGAAGAAGAATAAGATGATAATGACGATGAAAGACGGGAAACACTAGAAAATAGAGAGCGGCTCTACCTGTATAGAGGAAGGCCATACTGGTATCACTAAAGAGGACACAGAGAGAGATATGTTGCTGCTGATGACGATGACGATGACGACGACGACGACGATAATGACGGTTATGATGATGGATTATTCTGTCAATCGAACGGATGAGTAGACAAACTGGTGCTTTATCGCCGGCCATGGGTCTTCATGTGGGATACAGAAACCAGTGCTGGAGGCTCATGATCTTCCATAGACACTGCATAGGAATACATCCTGCCGTCTTGGGCTCTGCTTCTGCTGGTCCCTCCTCTGCTGATTCACAGTGATTCTGCGCCGTTCTAACATAATTGTGCTCTGAAGGCACTGCTGTCGCCAAATTATTCTGCTGCAGGCAGTATCCTCCCAGCTTGATGGTACCACAGCTGATTAAGTTGGCCTTCAGAGTATTCTTGCATCGCTCTGGTGGTCTTGCCTTGTCACGACATCCTTGTTTCAGCATCTTTGAAATGAGGTTGTCTTCCATACGGACTATGTGTCCTATCCAATGAAGCTTGCCTTTCATGAGTAGAAACTCTACATTCGGCAAGCCCACACTTCTTGAGAACTTGAAGGTTGGACACTCGATCTTTCCTCGTGATGCTGCTAGTGACGTAGCAAAAAAGAATGTCCCATAATTTACACTGAGACAATTCTAACATTAGGTTTAGTGAAATGGCTTTCTTTTAACAATTAAACGTGAATTTATGGCCACTACGTCTAGTTTATTCCGTATGTCCAAGGATATTGATGCTATGACTGCCCAGAACTTGTTCACGAAAATAATATTTTCCAAAACTTTTTCATGACATCAAGATCTTTCTAGTCAAAGTAAGTTGCTTGTTGGGTAGCTTAATTTACACACACAATACATGCGGACACACGCAGATAGACCAGCTGTTGCTGTTGACAGACAGACAGACAGACAGACAGACAGACAGACAGATGACAGACAGACAGACAGACAGACGGGAACGCAATCGAGCACAAAGCAGAAGTGAGCAACGAAAAACAACAAAACAAAACAAAAAAACGTACACACAATAAAGCAGCTAAACAAACAAACTATTCAACAAGCTAATTCACCGATCAGTTAAATCATCAACCAACCCATTATCGGCCAATCAAGCAACCTGCCCATCAACTAATCAATAAATTCAGCCAGCTGAACAGAAAAAACAAACAAAAATCGACTAGCCAACCAATCAATCAAAAGAAAATTTATCAGGAAATCGACCAGCCAGCCGACCATCCAAATACCAACCGACCATCCGATAGACTAATCAATCAACCAACCAACCGATGGACATACCATCTAACAGTTAAGACACCGACTACCCAACCAAGCAGCTAACCAATCATATGACCGACTAATCAAGCAACCAACCAGCTAACCAACCAGCCAACCATCAACCAACCAACCAACCCTCAGACTTGTGTCATGACAAACCGTCTCTGACAACAGACACGTATTGGGAAGCTGCCAATCAATCTAAATTTCTCTCTCTCTCTCTCTCTCTGTCTCTTCTCTGTCTCTCTCTTCTCTCTCTCCTTCTCTCTCTCTGTCCTCCCCTTCTCTCTGTCTTCCTCTCCGTCTGTCTGTCTGTCTCTCTCTCTCTCTCTCGATTTTTTTACACAAAACAAATTTTGATGAATAACTCATGACTTCACTGCATTATATTTTTGGGTAAGATATGACGTATTTAATTTAAACTGATTTGTGACTCAATTATTTGCTCATACTTTAAGCACTGGCAATATCTCAAACACGCACCATTTCCGATAACATAAATCACCGCACACGAGACGAAATTGGACATGATCAGTCTGGAAGGAGCACGAGGAAGCTACGATATGTGAACTGATTGATAAATTTGACAGTTCCCTGCCACAGAGCTCTATTCCCAGGTTCACATTCACATACATAGAATTCTGAAATATTTAATGATGAATGTGGGGTTTTTTTTCTGATCGCAGATTGCTAGAAAGCATTTTTTAAAAAAAAATTTTCAAATGTCTAAAACCATCTGGGAAGTTGCTGATAATATATGTATACATTCGTATCTATCTATCTAATATCTATCTATCTATCTATCTATCTATCTGGATCTATTGTCTACTATATCTATTATCTACATCTATTTGGAAGTTGCTGATATTATTCACAGTTGTATTATCTATCTATCTATATCTATCTATCTATCTATCTATCTATCTATCTATCTCTGTCTGTCTGTCTGTCTTCTGTGTGTCTGTCTGTCTTTATGGAAAGAGAGAGAGATACAGAGAGAGACATACAGAGAAAGAGAAACTTGAAAATACTATTAACAAAGAATAATAGTATAAGGTCCCACCGCGCCTGTCTTAAGGCTAGTTCTTCCTATTCCACACGGATAGCCTAAGCTTAGAGACGGACAAACAGACAAATATGCAAATCAAGCCAATTTAATTGAATGACACTTTTTTACATGGACATTCATTTGTGCCACCATATGCTCTTAATAAATACAAACATAAACTTACCAGACACAAACGCAATAAAGGATTAAACTATTAAAAAAAAAATTCACTCATAATGTTCATGGGCCCACACAAACAACAATCATCACTGTTTCACGCACACGCTTCTATGGACAGGACAAAATGCTCAAACATAAAAAATAAAGTAAATTAAATAAATAAACAAAAAGAAGAATCATTACATCACACATAGACATCAACCACTCGAAGCATAAATCCAAACTACACCAACAATCTCACACTACTAAAAACTACAAAGTATGTTGCGGGTATTTCCCTCAGTCTCATCGGTGGGAGTGTTGCGCTTGTTGGTTGAATGAGTGAATGGCTGTGAGAATGAATAAATTCATGTGAGGACATGTTCTTGAGCGTGATGATCAGACAGACAGATAGACAGACAACGACTGACAACCAATGAGAAATTGGTGGCAACCACACGTCAGCTGTAAGCTATCCTCACGACATTTTCAACGAAGGGAAAATAAACGTTAAATCCATTTGACTTAGATAAACAATACCGCCATTCAGGACCTTGGGGACAGACAGACAGAGCGTGATTGCCTGACAAAACCCATCCCAATGAATTATGTACAAATGTCACATTAGTCTGAAACGTCCACATTAAATCGTTTGCTTTTTCTTTGAGCTGTCTGATTTTTTTTTCTATCCCAACTTTCATGCTGTCTCAGTGGCGTCGATCACACTGCTCCATCCGACCTCCATAACACATCTTCAAGACCGAGTTTACTCAGTCAAAGTACCAATGCTTGTAAGCCCATAGGAGCCAGCGACGTCAAGCTGTCGTAAGGTTACCCACCAAAGGAGACCCTGCACTACTGCTGGGTCACTTCAATGGAGTTCAGCAACATCTGCTCTGATCCAGTTTACGAGGACACTGCCTAGTAATCTCCCTACAAACAACAGTAGTCGCTTACCCACGGAGCCAGAATGAGTGAGTGACCCCTAGTAAAGAGACCACCATCACAGTCCTCAGAAAACACCCCCCATGAACCACTGACACCAAAGACCCCAACTTGAATTCACCTCGGGCAACCGAAGCTGATATCACCACGAGATCAGGACATCTGGGACAGATCTTGCTCTGAAGAATAGCACACGAAACACTCTGGAATTAGAAAAAAAGCGAAGCTTTCTGCGTGGTGTAGATGTTAAAACGTCAGAGAGACAGACAGACAGAGAGAGAGAGAGAGAGAGAGAGAGAGAGAGAGAGAGAGAGAGAGAGAGAGAGAGAGAGAGAGAGAGAGAGAGAGATTAATGTTAACAAACAGATGAAAAGCATAATAAAACAATTTGGAATTGGTTACAGATTGAACAGGAACCAAAGCGGTAATCTGAGAAGAGGATAGATGTCTCATATTTGAATTAGTTAAAAACAAGCCGAGCAGCGTTATTTTTAACTTTTTGGAGCTAGGAAAACGTTTTAAAAGACCAGCCAAACTCGCGTCGCGATGGTCAAGTCGAGACAGAACAAATAAAGAAACAAGACCTTTCGTGACATTTGAGGAAAGGTAATGAAGAACAGCAGTAATCTTCCTATGTTCAAAATAGTCCACATTGCAAAATTAGAAATATACTGCTTAAAAAGTGACTGATCGAATGAGACACCATTGTTATGTAGGCTACATGTGCCGAGAATGGAATGTCAGTGCCATTGATAGACATGACAGACGGTAGGATGAACAGTTTTGAAATGGCGGAATGATAAGCATTGTTTTTGTCTTATTATCGTTCAGCTGGAGTTTGTTCTCTTGTCATCCAAACTTCAGTTTAACCGTGCAGTTATGAGTGGTAGAGAAATCACTTGATCTGGACCTAGAGCTGTCAAATTACCACGGCGATGAAGCTGGATATTATCTGTAAAGTTTTCATGTGACAAAAATGAGAGTAATACCAGGTACTGGTTAGTTTAGAGAACGAACAGAAAGATCAGGAGCTGGACCTTGTGGAAGTTACAGTCTACGAATGTTTCAGGAGAGTAGAGACTACTAAGATAATATTCAAACTATAAAAGCACAATAACTTAAGCGGACAAAAGCAGAACGATATGGTCTGTTGTATCTAAAACAGCTCTTGTTCATTGATAAGCAAGGGATCATGAATTCAACAGAAAGCAGCTGCAGATAATGCAAACAACCTTTATCAAGTGAATCTTAAAGACAATAAAGAATAAATTAATATATAGAACGTAACGGAGAAAATACTCAATGACTGAACAGGTCGGGTTAAGTTTATACTTTTTTTTTCATATACATGCAATCTTCATATCACGAAATCCTATAGACATTTGTTTTGTTTTTGAGACACAGCACGCAAAGTTTACCATGAAATAACCGGGCAGTATCAGGACAGTTGACAATTATAGAAGTATCTGCACGTTCCTCAAAGTGCACAGATGGAATAATCACATTTCCCTCATGTCACATTTTATCATCACTATCATCAAAACATTTATTTCATCGTTGTCTCAACTTACGAATGTGGTGGTTTAGATGCTACTCTTTTCGAATAAGACATACACCGAGGTTTCGAATACAGAATACACTCAGCTAAAAACCCCTTGGTAACACAGGAGTTGTCCCTGTTCTGGAAAAAAAAATCTATTTTCTTATGCAAACAGAACCAACCATATGCATGTGAAATTGATAATATGAATGACACTGCACTGTGGTGACGCACTCTTCCATCAGAGAACATCCTGAATGTTTGCATTGTAAATTGATTGTGATGTGAAAGAAATAAGCACAAGTAAGTTGCAAGCCCCTAAAAAGCTACAGCAGTCAAGCCATCAATGAGACAGGAGCTTGTGTCACTTCTGCATTGCTAAGTGCTTCCTGTCTTAACTTTAACATGTACAATACACCATAGCATGTCACACCTCCCTGACAACAACTACTTGCACTGATTACTGATGTGTGATTTTTTATCATTCAGGGAACTTACCGGATCCATCAGCATGTGGTAAAATTGCTTGTCAGCAAACTAGATTTAGTCAGTGGCTCAAGTGGTTGGAAACCAACATTGCATTCCCATCCCTACAATCCCTACTTACAACTATCCCTTCTCACTTAAACACACACACACACACACACACACACACACACACACACACACACACACACACACACACACACACACACACACACACACACACACACACACATCAACAAAACACACACACACACACACACACACCACACACACACACACACAACACACATGTATGCATACATGTAGGCTGCACTATTGCAAGACCAAATATGGGACGCAATTTTGTCTTATAATAATCCATCATGTACAGAAAGATGACTATGATGAACTATCTTCATACAACAGACTGAACCTGTCTTAACCCTTCGACTATCCAGAAACTTAACCCTTTCACTACCTCATCTCATCCACAAAAAAACTTTCTGTTGTCTGCAGTGACAGTAAAACAAAGTTGTGATCTTTTCACTCCCTCACCCTATTCACCAGCTTTGTGCATTTCAGCCACGACACCAAAGCGAGCATTTGTGACCTGCGAGCACAAAATCAGTCTTAATTAGCATTTTGGGCATTTTGAGATGTACATATCACTGGAAAGTGTACGTTCTGCTGATGATTTTGGTAAAAAGCTTGTACTCAAAAAAATGTAGAAGTTATGTATGTTTAAAGTCATTAAGTTGTATGACGGCCATTTTGAGAAAACGGGCCTCTAAAGTTTTGTGTGCTTTCCTACACATTTCCCTTAAATTTCTTTATTTGGTGGCTTTGACCCAGTTTGTTTCTAATTTTAGCTGTCATTATCTGAAAGGTGCACCAAAGAGCTTTCCGTCAGTATATTACATGTGCGGGTACTGTATAGGTTACGGTCATAATAAGAGACAACTGCTGCGACCAGTGCATTAAAATGCCATTTTAAGTTGATTAATGATATTTTTTCAAGAAAAACATTTCTGTGGGGGATAGATTTTAGTCTACAGAAATCAATTTTGAGAAAAAGTCAAAACACCCCAGATAGACCCTCAGTCACCTTTTCAACTCCTAGTGCTGTTCGACTGACTGCGAGTTAAGACTGATTTCGTGGTGGGTCACATTTATTCTTTTCATTCCCTTACCCTTCCACCACCTTTCGGCACCGAAGCAAACATTTAACTCTCCAACTCCCTCACCCTATCCACCAGCTACCGCTGTCTAAACTGACTATTTTGCTGTGAACTTATCCCAAGAATATGGAAGTGACAGAAGGAATCAGAACTGCTGTTAACGTGAAAAGAAGGCGCCAGAGGCAATGTAATCCAATTTTCATCCTGCTTTGATGATGAAGTAGGAGAACGGTGATGTTAATATTATATATCGGAACTGCATTTTGATTCACGGCAACTCTGCTCTGTTGAAATATAAACGGTTGTGATGTGTGTGTGGTTGTGTGTGTGTGTGGTGTGTGTGTGGTGCGTGGTGTGTGTGTGTGTGTGCTGTGTCGTGTTGTGTGTGTGTGTGGTGGTGTGTATGTTGTGTGTGTGGTGTGTGTGGTGTGTGTGTGTCGTGTGTGGTGTGTGTTGTGTGTGTGGTGTGTGTGTGTATGTGTGTGTGTGTGCGTGTGTGTGTGTATGTGTGTGTGTGTGCGTGTGTGTATGTGTATGTGTGTGTGTATGTGTGTGGTGTGTGCGTGTATGTATGTGTATGTGTGTGTGTGTAGTGTGTGTGTATGTGTGTGTGTTGTGTTGTGTGTGTGTGTGGTGTGTGGAGAGAGAGAGAGAGAGATAGATAGTGAGAGAGCGGTAGGATATGAAGTTATTTCGTATAAAAAGGGAAGAATGGGTAAAACAACAAAACTAGTCAGCTTTCCCATTGTTGCTTTTGCTCTGCACCCATTGTTGATACCACAAAGATCTTCATATTCCCTGCATGTTGGATAGACAAGTTAGATGCCTGACAAACCGGTTCTATGAAGATAACATTATGCTGCCATCAGTTAACCCCATCAATCTCTCAACCTATCCAGCAATTTCCTGCAGCCCGGTGATGCATATGGTGAGAGAGTGAAAGGGTTAATCGGGAGATACTCAGACATATGTGGTGCCAGTCAAAAAACTGAATCAATACACTGAATAGACACACTTGTAAAGAGACGACGCGATCCAAGTCTCGTCAACTGATACGGCAGCAGTTACACGTCTGGGTAGAAGTCAGAACAGATATTGTGTTGCTTCCTTCTCTCCTCTTCTTCCATGTTGAATACGAATTTTAATAACACTTTCGATTCCATTTTAATGCGATTGTGTTTCCACGACGTAAGTTCGCATAGAAATATCTATAAAAGATGAATAAAACAAATATTAAAAAAAATATAAAAACGGACGCCCCAAACTTTGCTTGTCATTGCTGAGTATATGATATCATCTCATTGTTACCATTACGTTTTTATTAAATGAAACTTAATTAAACCAATAAGGACAGAGAAAAGAGAAGGAAGAGATCAAATCTAAACAATTTCATTTATTCCAGAGTTATATATAGTATTCTGATGCGAGCGAATAAAACATTAACATTAACAGAAAGAGAAAAAAAACAACAACAACAAAAAAAAAAAAAAACAAAATGCAAACAAACAGGAAAAAGAAAGGACAGAAAGAAACAACAACAACAACAAAATTGTAGTTAACCGATTTCTCAAGCAATAATTATTGTATATCCGTAATTAATACAGTTTTTGTAGAGCTTCACATGCTTGGCAGCACAATCAACAACAATGATTCTTCTGTCTCCTAATCATGGTTAACAGTATCAAAGATCATGGTTGTATAACTACAATAAGAAAGAGCCCGAGAAAGAGAGAGAGAGAGAGGAGTGAGACAGACAGACAGATGGAGAGACAGACAGAGAGAGAGTGGGGGGGAGTGAGAGAGAGACGACAGACAGACAGATGGAGAGAGAGAGAGAGGAGAAGGA
>JAPXFY010000020.1:15802785-15837785 GCA_030674185.1 Monoplex corrugatus
CCCAGGAATAGGGGTGAGATGTTCCTAGAGAAGCTGACGAAGGTGTTTGTGTTTGAGATAGTATGCTTATCCTTGTGTAAAGGAAAGAAATAATGCCCAGTATTTTGTCTTATTCATGAAATTGTTTGCAATTAAATGGATAAAACACTATTTTCAGGGAGTGCTCACTTAATGGATAAGAAACTATATTATTTTGAAGGAGCGTTAATTTCATTATATGATTTGATGAAAAGTAACTTCATGTAATTTCATGTAACGTTACCTTCACTCATTTCAGGGTAACTAATTTCACGTTGTTTCAAGGGACGCCACTTCGTATCACATCAAGGGACGTAACTTCACCCCATATCGGTGACATAACGTCACTCCTTCTAAAGGAAGTAACTTCATGTTCATTTCAGTGGAGGTCACATCACACACAAGTTCATTCATGGGACGCAATTTTACTCTTTTCAAGGGAAGTAACTTCATGTTCATTTCAAGTGAAGTCACTTCATATCACATCAAGGACGGAACTTCATTAATCAAGGGGACGTATTAACACTCCTTTCAAGGGAAGTAACACCATTTTCATATCAAGGGATGTTACTACATACCTAATCAAGGGAAGCAGTGTGACATATCTTTTGAAGGGATTTTTCCAAACAACGGAAGCAAAACAGCATGAGGTTTTCTTGACGTATGAGAGGTAAGTTTTTGTCTCGTCATGTCATTCTTGTCCTGTCTTGTTTGAATGTCATGTTATGTCGGTCTGTCTGTCCCTGTTGGTCTGTCTGTTCCTGTTTGTCTGTATGTATGTCCTTATTGGGCTATCTGTCTGTGACTATTGGTTTGTCTATCCATATTGATCTGTATCTTTATTGGTCTGTCGGTATGTCTGCCCCTAATTGTCTGTCTGTCTGTTGGTCTGTCTGTACCTAATGATCTGTCTGTTTATACTGGTTTGTCTGTCCCTGTTGATTTAGTTGTCTGCCCTTATTGGTCTGTACCTAATGATCTGTCCGTGCCCCTATTGGTCTGTACCTAATGATCTGTCCGTGCCCCTATTGGTCTGTACCTAATGATCTGTCCGTGCCCCTATTGGTCTGTACCTAATGATCTGTCCGTCCCCCTATTGGTCTGTACCTAATGATCTGTCCGTCCCCCTATTGGTCTGTACCTAATGATCTGTCCGTCCCCCTATTGGTCTGTCTGTCCCTGTTGGTCTGTCCCTATTTGGCTGTCTGTCATTATTGGTCTGTCCCTATTTGGCTGTCTGTCATTATTGGTCTGTCCCTATTGGTCTGTGTGTCTGTCCCTGTTGGTCGGTCTGTCCTTGTTGGTTTGTCCCTATTGGTCTGTCTATCCTTGTTCTGTCTGCCTCTGCCTCTTCTGTCTGTCTGCGTGGTCCAGTTGGTCTGCGTGTGTTTTGATATTGATTTGCATGTGCGTCCCTGTGAGTCTGCGTGTCCCTACTGGTCTGTGTTTTCCTATTAGTCTGTGTATCTGTTCCTGTTTGTCTCTCTGTTCCTACTGGTCTGTCTGTCTGCTCCTATTGGTTTGTCTGTTCCTGTTGGTCTGTCTGTTCCTATTGGTCTGCTCCTATTGATATGTTTGTTCCTAATGGCCTGTCAGTTCCTACTAGTCTGTTCCTATTGGTCTGTCTGTTCCTGTTGGTCTGTGAGGCCGTATTTTTTTTTTATCTCTCTGTCTGCCCTTATTGGTCTGTCCGTACTGGTGTGTGTGTCTGTCCCTGTTTGTCTATTAGGATATCTGTCCTTGTTGGTCTGTCCCTATTGGTCTGTCTGTTGGTCTACATTGGTACAACTGTCTGTCCTTGATTGTCTTGTCTGTATGTCTGTCCGTATTGGTCTGTTTAAGTTGGTTGGTCTGCCTGTCTGTCTCTCAGACTGACCATGTTGGTTTATCTGACCCAGTTGGTCTGTCTCTCTACCTGTCTGTTCCTTTACATCTGTTTCTCTGTATTGGGACTATGTTAATCAGTTCCCAATGGGTCTGTCTCCATGTCTGTCTTTATTGGTCTCTTCCCCTGTCTGTCCCTATTAATCTGTTTGTTGGTCTCTGTCTGTCTGTATTGGCCTGTATGTGTATATCTGTCCCTTTTGGTCTGTGTGTCTCCCTGTCTGTCTTCATTTTCCTTTCGTTGTGCTTGTCCCTATTGCTCTTTTTGTTTGTGGCTCTCTTTCTAGTACTTGTCCATCTCTGTGTGTGTACCTGTTGATCTCTCTCTCTCTCTCTCTCTCCTCTCACTGTCTCTCTGTCTCTCTGTCTCCCTCTCTCTCTGTCCCTATTCCGTATTCGTCTGTCTAGTCTGTACTTATTTGTCTGTCTGCCCCTATTAAAGTGTCTGTATGTCCCAATTAGTCTGTCCATATTGGACTGTCTGTCTGTCTGTATTGGTCTGTCTCCCTGTCTGTCCCTGTTCATTTGTGTGTCTGTCGATATTGGTATGTCTCTCTATTTGTCTATACTGGTCTGTCTCCCTGTCTGTCCCCCTGTCTGTCCCTGTTCATCTGTGTGTCTGTCGATATTGGTATGTCCTCTTATTTGTCTATACTGGTCTGTCTTCCTGTCTATTCTCCTCTATATTGGTACGTCTCTCTCTGTTTGTCTGTCTATACTGGTCTGTCTCCCTGTCTATTCTCCTCTATGTTGGTATGTCTGTCTATTTGTCTGTCTATTCTAGTCTGTCTCCCTGTCTGTCCCTGTTCATCTGTGTGTCTGTCTATATCGGTATGTCTCTATTTGTCTGTCTATACTGATCTGTCTCCCTGTCTATTCTCCTCTATATTGGTATGTCTCTATTTGTCTGTCTATACTGGTCTGTCTCCCTGTCTATTCTCTATATTGGTATGTCTCTCTCTATTTGTCTATACTGGTCTGTCTCCCTGTCTGTCCCTGTTCATCTGTGTGTCTGTCTCTATTTGTCTGTCTATACCGGTCCGTCTCCCTGTCTATTCTCCCACGTCAATAAGAGTGCCGACCTGTTAGTATCTGAACCCGCTTCATCTGCATAATTAAAATGTACGCAGAACTCCAGATGTGCACGTTATAGATCCTGTAAGTCGTGTTGATGTCCGGCATGAACGCCCACCAAAGATGGAATATGTAGATTGTACAGCAATATACTGCCTGCACACTGCAGGCAAAACAGCGTGCACATACAGTAATGATACACTAGTAACGATATACATGTACATCCGAGAAAAAAAATAGTAACGCTTAAACACATAAGGGGAAACTTGACTGGATAACTTGGATCTTTTTATGTCACAACGACTTGAAATTTTTCCCCGATGAAATGTGGATTACTGTCCACAGGGAACACAAATGGGGCAGTATGGCTACACTCCCCTCCCCCACCTTTTTCTGTATACCTATATTTCTGTTTAATTGTCAGATTTCATTTTCTGTGGAATTTTGCCAAATACAAGTTCTCATTTGCCATGGTTTCTTTTACATGTGCTGAGTGGACGCTGGACATTATTATTATTATGAACATTTAGTACGCCTAATCAAATTAATGCCCTAGGCGTTAACAATGGCAAAACATATAACCGAAATCACAAGCACGCACACACACGCCCACAAACACACACACGCACACACACACACACACACACACACACACACGCACACGCACCACACACACACACACACACACACACACACACACAGCACGACATGCAAATGCAATGACACATTGACACTAAGACATTATAAAGCCAACATTACGTTACATGGGGGGAGGGGGGCAGAAATTACCAGTTATTTGGGAAACAGATGAGTTTTGAGGGAGCGTTTGAATGTGGACAGAGAGGGTGAGTATCTGAGTGAGCGAGGTAGCTGATTCCAGATAGTTGGAGCTTGATAGGAAAAAGAACGCTGCCCAAACCTTTTAGTGCGGACTATGGGGATACTATAGAGACGGGTGTCGGATGAGGACCGCAAAGCTCGAGATGGCGTGTAGAGATGTAACAGATGGGCGAGATACTCAGGACAGGAAGACTCAATCGATTTGAAGCAGAGACAGGCAATCTTGTAGGATATTCTTTGCTGAACCGGGAGCCAGTGAAGAGAACAGAGCAATGGCGTAACATGGTTAAATTTTGAAGAGCGGAAGATGAGACGGGCAGCATGATTTTGAACTTTCTGAAGTTTGTTAATGAGGTGAGAGGGGGAACCAGACAAAAGAGCATTACAGTAATCAAGACGAGATAGAACAAGTGCACAGACAAGAGTCTTTGTCGTGTCTTCTGAGAGGAGATGGCGGATAGAAGCAATTCGGCGGAGTTCAAGAAAACAAGTCCGACAAACGTTGCTAACATGCAGATGGAAGGACAGGGTTTGGTCAAGAGTTACACCAAGGTTACGGGCAGAATAGGAGAGAGTGATAGACGAGTCAACAAGTGTGATGGAGGTTGGAAGAGAGGGGTGATTTTGGAGTTTGGGTGGGGTGATCAAGATCAATTCGGATTTCTCTTCATTCAATTTCAGTTTGTTTTCAGTCATCCAATCCTTCAGGTCGGCTACACAAGATTGGGTGTTTTGGATCATGAGGGGAAGGTCAGGGAGAGGCCCAGAGACATACAGCTGATTGTCATCCGAGAAAGAATGATGCTGAAGTAGGTGTTCTTGGACAATAGAGGAGACAGGATAGTGTAGAGAATGGCCGTCGATTTATTGTCTTATCCACTTATTTGACACAGTGGTTCGATTATTTGCTGCCATATACTTGGATATTGTTTCTTTTCTTTGTTTATTGTTTCCTTTTGAAAGTTGTCAGAGAGAGAGAGAGAGAGAGAGAAGAGAGGAGAGAGAGAGAGAGAGAGAGAGAGAGAGAGGAATTTTTGCCGTCGAAACTGTATACAGTAAGTACCAGTAGTATACAGAAATTCACACCTACTAAAATCAGTCCCAAGCTCACTTTTTATCAAGATGTGTGGAGGTATGATTTGGGATGATGGACAAGTTATTACATGAGAGCTAATGAATACACTAGTAAACACACATTTTAGGCTAGGTTTGGAACATTCATGTATTTTTAGGGCGTCATAGGGCATTATAGATTAGTTAAGTTTGATTCAGAAACAAATCGATACAAGCATAGACATTAGTACAAAGAACGTATAAGGTAGAAATTCAAGCCTCCAGCAAGTTCACTTTAAACAAAGGTACTGTTATGGTTTATGCCATAATAATTTTGCATCTTTCCCATCGCATGGCGTCTGCTGCATTGATGCGTATGGAATGTATGTCAAGCATGGAAACGCTGTCTGGAGAAAACTGAAACTGAAATCAAAATACTAGAACCCAGCCACCACTGTAGATCTGGTGGAGGGAGGTGAAAATCCTGGTCCAACTGAACTCTGAACCAGGACTTCTTTGATTTATAAAGTTGATGTTTTAACTTTTGTTCCACCAGACATACAGTTCTAGTAATATCTTCTGTTTTTATTTCACTCCCTTACCCTGTCATTAGATCTTGCATGATGGTGAAGCTGATGAATAGAGTGAGGGAGTGAAGACAGGAAGCTGGTGGATATTTTGAGGGAGTGAAAGCAGAATGTTGGTGAATATTTTGAGGGAGTGAAAACAGGGCATTGGATGCTACAGTCACATAGTGAGGGAATGAAAACAGAAAGTTGATGGGCAGAGTGGGAGAGTGAAAACATGAAATTGGTGGATAGAATGAGGATATGAAAGCAGGAAGTTGTTGATATTTTGAGGGAACTAAGACAGAAAGCTGGTGGATAAGGTGTGTGAGTGAAAACAGGAAGCTGGTGGATAGGGTAAGGAAGTGAAAACAGAAAGCGAATAGGATAAAGGAGTAAAAACGGAGTTCCTGGATGGAGTGAAAGAGTGAAAGTAGAAACTAGTGTATAGAATGAGGGAGTGAAAGCAGGAATCCGGCTGATAGGGTGAAAAATGCCAGCAGGAAGCTGGTGGATGAGGGCTGGAAGTGAAAACAATAAGCTATTGGATAGGGTGAAGGATGGAAACGGTTAGTGTTTCTTCCTTGTACACGCTTTTCCTGGACACACTCTTATGTTTCCACTCAGAATTTCACAGAATGGAGAGAGAAGGCAAATTCAAATTCAGTCTGGAGGATGAACTCAAGATATCTCATTTTTCTTACTTCTGAAGCATCATTCCAACATGCCACTGATGAGTTGTCTTCAGCTGAAGGATCCACAAGTAATCAGACTCTGGGATTAGCGGATCTAAAGATTCATCACACTTAGACACTTTCTATAATCATGTTCTTTGCTTAAATGTGTGACTGCTGATCTGTAAGAGACACTGAGCCCATTCCAGACCATGTGCACAGTGACCATGTTCAGAAGGACAAAGGACCTGGAGTATGATACATAATACTGAGCTGATACCACACATGATTAACTGGGAACATTCAGATGGACAGCAGTCTGGCTGGTGATTTATGTTACAAGCTAAGGCTAACCTCCAGACATCGGATCAGGAGTCTATCAAATGGACCAGTCACTCCACTAGTCTCAGAGTGTATGTGCTGTTACTGTAGGGTCAGCAGACAGTACTGACTTGCCTCAGTAAATGGCCGGTTGATCCCGTTTTCCATTCCCGTCACTTTACAGTGTCGTTCTGTCTGATAGATTCTAAAGCGGTAAGACGTAATCACTGACTTTTGCCATCTTATCTAGAGCTGGTCAGTTAATCAAGGCTGGTGAAGGTTTCTTTTTTCTTCTTCGTTTTTTTCCACTTTCTTAAAATCTGTCTGCTTGTACCATCTGTACAGAGCACTTATTTCTAATCCGCCTTTCCACCCTGCTGCTGATTCCTTCAGTTATACGACTTCATTCACCTGCCATCAGCTACAGAGGACACGAGTCACCAGAATAAGAGATTTGGGGATTTGGCACGTATTAGGGAGGGAATCACTGCTTTCACACAGGGCCATATGTTCTGTATCCAAATCTGCAATCACTGATCTATACGAGTGATCGATTTTGTCCAGAAGCCTTAGTACGGCCAGGGTTTAGTTATGGGGACAGGGGACAGGGGGCAGGACAGAAATTCTACGTAAAACGCGGAGCTGACATTATCAGACTGACTGGCACAGTGCCTGATGTTGCAGGTTGGGACTGACCTGGAGACATCAGAATATGAATGCCAACAAGCCCACTAGACTACTGTCATTGTGTAGCCATCAGTTGGTATTGACTGTCCTCTGTGACTGGCCATGTGATTCAGTTTTCCATAGATGTCCATCACGTTAAAGTGTCACTCTATCTGATAGATTTTTGTGGTGCAAGACGTAACAGCTCTGGCTGTTTGAAGCATGGCACGTTACAGTGCCATTCTATTTTTGAAGCATGGCATGTTACAGTGTCATTCTATCTGATAGATTTTTGTGGCGTAAGACGTAACTGCTCTGGTTGTTTGAAGCATGCACAGGCCAGACAGTCAACGTTGGCAAGCTTTACTTAAGTTCACCTTTTCTCCTGTCTCTTCCTTTCCTCCCCTCACCATCCTCTGTATATTAATAAAAGAAAGTTGTAGTATTTCTGTTTGCATACAGTGCAAGTAGAATCCACATGAAAAGACGAAGAGAGCATACATAAATAATTTTCTAAAATGACAAAGGGTCGATAACTTCACCCGGAGGCAACAGCTTCATAACCTCACTTTGAAAACAAGAAAACAATTAGCCAGACACTTAAAACGTTGAACAGAATGGGATGTGTATCACACAGGGTGCATGGCGTTTTATTCAAGAAAAATGAACGCATGACTTGCCTGTCTAGTGTTACGTTTTAGTCCTTGTAACTTAAATACTTTTTTTTAGATTTCACCTCGAATAACTTCCTTAAGCCTATGGAATCTTTGATGAGCAATGTATTGAATCTATACATAGAACCTAAGTTATCATTTCGTATGATAGCGTAATGTTCAGATCACCACTCAGCTTCTAGCAAAGCCGGAACTTAAAAAAAGAAGATTAACTTAAACCTGATATGGAGATCGAACCCAAGACGTCTCTTTCCCATACTTCCAGGCAATCATTGCACTATGTTGCTGACTTCTTGAGTCATACCATCCATTCGATTTACCATTTAGATCCGTCAGCTGGAGGATCCAGGAGTAAGCAGAGTATGGATTAGGGGACTTGGAATCTGCCCAGCAGGGCTTTACTGTGCTCAGTGTCCCAGTCTTCTGCTACTGATCTGACTCATTGACCTCTGCTAAAAGGATGCACAGGCAAGAACTTGAGGTAGGGATATGACCTGGATTTCACTGTAAACGCCAGGTCGATCTCATCAAGTCAATTAGCACTTAAACAGAGTGACGAGCAAACCATCGTTCTCGTCAGGAGATAGTGTTTCAGTTTTTCTCAAGACAGCGTTTCCATGCTCAGAATAAATTCTGAATATACCAACATTGCAGATACCATGTGATAGAAACAGATCCAAAATCATCATGGCAAAGGCCGTAAGCCCAGCGCATAACCCAGAGCATTGATAAGGTCTTGAAATTCTAAATTAGGTATGGGTTCCATAAATGGATGTCTATGTTTGCATCAACGTATTGTTAAAACAAACTGAGGTTATGTGCAATGCCCAGTGGAGCTCACCGAAAATACCTTGAAGGCTCCCAACTTAGCGCACAAGTATCAGTTCACGAGAAGCAAGATCTGTATGCTCTTACCTACCCAAATGTTGACATAGTCCTGAGCCTCTGTTTTATACCACGCAGAATATAAATCACCAACTCGTCAGCACAAAATATTGATCAACATATACCTCCTCCATTTATCGTCAAAAACAAACAAAACAAAACAAAAATGTTGAAATCCATTTCCAAACTACTAGACCATGACATCTAACTAGACTCCATATTCCACAAGCCTACGCCACCGATTACGTCCGAAACACTGACAAAGATGTATAGCCACATACAGTAATAGTCCTGTTAAATGAAGTAAACAAAACAACAACATTAACAACAACAAAATGTGGCCAGCCCGAGGATCAAACCCACGATCTTTGTTTTATCATCATAGCGCTCTACGCAGCCAAGCTAAGGGTCTTATATGTGTGTCAGAGGTTAGCATTGAGATTGATATGAAAACATCAGATCACGAGTCCAGTTTCAGTTTAGTTTCCACACGACAGGGTCTCATCGCTCGGAACATATTCAGTATGTGCTGGCAGCGCAAATGCTTCGTGACAGAGAAAATCTAAAAGGATCGTGGTATAAACTATAATCCTGCGCGTTAGGTCCTATGCGATGGCAGTGTTTAAGGTCGTACCCATTATATGGATTTTATTTGTCATCTTTGTATCAGTCTGTCACGGAAACAACCTAGTCCACATTGTAGTGAAATGTGTGTCTCCAAAGGCTATGTTACAAAACAAACAAGCAAGCAAAGAAAGAAAGAAAGAAAGAAAGAAAGAAAAGAAAGAAAGAAAGAAAGAAAGAAAGAAAAGCATATCCTGTAGAAACGAATGAAAACACATCCAACTTAAGAGCATGAACTGATCGCACTAACGCCCAATATATCCAAATCACAGAAACACAAAACCGGACAACAGGACGTGCAACCCCAACCCGCCCACCAACATGATGTATCATCTACATCACCCCAACTCCCCCAGATCGTCTTCCACTCCCAATCAAAACAAACAACAAAACAAAACAAAACAGAAACAAAAACAAAACAAAACAAACAACAAAACAAAACAAACAAAACAAAAAACAAAACAAAACGAAAACCCGGCAGTCCATCGATTGAACATTATGTCTGAATGAATGAATCTTGTGAAGAGGGCTAAGCGCCTAACCAGTGTGGTATTTGCTGACCCAAGGCAGTGCTGACCAGATAATTAATGTCGCTGGAACATTCTTAATGTTCACCCATCCTCTCCCCCTCTCTCCCCTTCCTTTCCCATTGAGTGATGCTTTGTACTTTAAAACAAAGTAGAAATCTTCTCCCATCCATTCAGTTGGCATCGGCCAGAAGGTTAATGAGCTTCAAACCGTGGGTTTAAGATTTTGACATCGTCTTGAAGGTCTTCCTCGACTTTCGCTGTCACCCTGATCAAAGTCCCACCAAGCATGCCTTGTCTGATGATAATTATAGGATTATGAAATAGCTGTGGACCAGTAGTTCATAATTAACTCCATAGAGTCCCACCAAGCATGCCTTGTCTGATGATAATTATAGGATTATGAAATAGCTGTGGACCAGCAGTTCATAATTAACTCCATAGAGTCCCACCAAGCATGCCTGTCTGATGATAATTATAGGATTATGAAATAGCCGTGGACCAGCAGTTCATAATTAACTCCATAGAGTCCCACCAAGCATGCCTGTCTGATGATAATTATAGGATTATGAAATAGCCGTGGACCAGCAGTTCATAATTAACTCCATAGAGTCCCACCAAGCATGCCCTGTCTGATGATAATTATAGGATCATGAAATAGCTGTGGACCAGTAGTTTATAATTAACTCCATAGAGTATGGGCGAGTGATTCCTTTTTTCCACAATCGTTGCATGGCGGTGGCGTCCTGTTTGAAAGATTTTCTTTGAATTTTGTCCTCACCCTGACTTTTGCCTTCAATTTAAGTTTACTCTCACCCTGAAATTTGTCCTAGCCTTCGATCTCATCTTCGATTTTATCCTTGCCCGCAGCTTTGAAGTATGAATCACTGGGCAGATAATGAAAGGGGTGAAAAGTTACAGTTATTTCATGTTCATGTTTCCCATGCCTCTTTATTCATTCATTCATTCATTCATTCATTCATTCATTCATTCATTCATTCATTCATTCATTCATTCATTCATTCATCTATCCATTCACTCATTCTGTTTGTCTGCCTGTCTCTGTCTCTGTCTTTCTCTGTTCACTGTTAGTGGGCGGGCTGACTCTTCTAAGAGAGTTAAGCATTACAGATCTGATGCCTGGGGTTCAATCCCAGCCCACAGTACGAACACTGTCCTGTGCACAGTCCGTCTTAACAGCTCCATTCATTGTGCTGGTGTCAGCTTTCTGTTTCACAAGTGCAGTTTCTCTTTCCATTCCGAGATCTTGTCAGCGCATTCAAGGAGTAGGCCAGATAACAGGCAGCAGATTTCCAACTAGTTGGAACACATATGGAATTGTCCGAGTGCGGTGAATCCCTCTTGAATAAACTCCAGACTTCCACTGCTGCCTCATCGTTCAACGACATGGGTTGGTTCGGAGGAGAGAGAGGATTGATTATTTACATTCATTATCCAGATTTTATGTTTCTCAAAAAAGACCTTTTCACAGACGAGGACTAGATGTGAAAAAGCAAGTAATTGCTTATTGATTACTTCTGTGATAAAAGACTGTCCTTGCGTCTTTGGCTCTGCTGTCTGTCTGTCTGTCTCTGTCTGTCTGTCTGTCTCTCTCTCTTTCTCTTTCTCTCGCTCGCTCTCGCTCACATTCATGCACACATGTGAAGATAGTGTTAAATAGTCTCAAATAACAAAAAAATGTGTTAGCATTGCCAGTTTGAATCAGGACGTGGCTATTGAAACGCATTTTATTGCAGAATGTAAACATCACCTTACCGCTAATTTCAAATAGCAGTCATTCAGACATTCAAATATTCAAAGCAACGCAAACTAGATTATCCTTAGGAAACATAGTTCAGCTTCTAAATTCTTTTCCATTAAGTTCTAATATACGCTTGATATAATGTATTTCACAGTTTAAATTTAGGGTTTGTGGGTTCTGAGAGTAATGCTTGATGGTGGTTCTTTTCGACAGAAAACACTCGGAATGCAGTCTGCCTCTTGGGTAAAAATGTGCTGAAGTGGGCAGTTTCAGAGTTTTAGTTTCACTCATATTTGTTCTAAATACTGTAAATTTTGCAATTTTTACACCATTCTGATATGTACACAGTCTTTTTGTTATTGAAGCGAGAAAGTGACAGTTATGTTCTTGCCCTGTCAGAATATTTTACAGAGGCTTTGGAAAAAAGAGGTAATTCATCATGCAAACATTGGTAAATAAAACAGCGAAATATCACCACTTCTGAAAATATCACTTGCCTTATCTCAGAAGCGTCCGGCTGCTACACTAATATCGAGAACTGGATGACACAAAATGAATTACAGTTAAAGGGTAATAAAACTGAAGCCATGCTCGTAGGCACCAAAAACAAACTTGCCTCAGTTACACTGAACACAATCCAGCTAGGTGACAACATCAGCCTACTCTCTGATTCTGTCAAGAACCTGGGTGTGACCTTGGACAACACTCTTTCTATGCACAAGTTTCTAACGCAGACTTGCCAGTCGTGTTTCTATCAGATTCGACGCATTGATTACATTCGAAGTTATCTTTCAATTGAGGCTGTATATAAGCTTGTGACATCTCTTATTTTGTCTCGTCTTCATTATGTAACGCTGTCCTTCCTGGACTACCGGGTTCTTCTGTCAAAGAAATAAGAGGGAAGCAGGGATAATTTTTATAATATTAATCAGTGGACATAACTCTTGAGAATTATCTCCCATGTTGTACTTCTCAAATCTAACACAGTTTGCGCTACCTATTCAGCTAGCATAGAAGCAGATACAAAGTACAAAAACAGTAAAAAGCTCAGAACACTCCTAAAAAAAAAAAGGAGCGCCCAAGCCTACCTTTATACTCTGCAACTACCCTACACACAACTAGCGCAAACTGTGTTAGATCTGAGAAGTACAACTTGGGAGATAATTCCCAAGAGTTATGCCCATTGATTAATATAGCTTCTTCTGTCCTTTATCTGCAACACATACAAAACGCAGCTGCTCGTCTTGTCCTCAGAAAGAAAAAGTTTGATCATGTCAGTCCTCTCCTTCGCTCTCTGCGCTGGCTGCCTGTTTTGAACAGAATTAAATAAAAGCTGGATACCTGGTGTTACAAATCTGTTCAACAGTCTCCCCCATCGTGTCTTTGTGACAACATCAGTATTACACACCAACCCTTCAAGTTCCTAGATGTAAGCTATCGACTGTCGGCCTGCGTTCTTCTGCTGTTTCGGGACATCTGCCTGGAATGAACTTCATTCTCCCTTCGTCAGTCACCTACCCTTTTTACTTTTAAATACAACTTAAACCCCACTTCTTTTCCCGACAGTGAATTCTGCAACTGCCTCTTTCCATCGGTGTGTGTGTGTGTGTGTGTGTGTGTGTGTGTGTGTGTGTGTGTGTGTGTGTGTGTGTGTGTGTGTGTGTGTGTGTGTGTGTGTGTGTGTTTTTCACGTGTTGTAAGATGATCTGCGTTGATCACATGCGTTTGTCTGGCGTGTGGGTGTGCCTTGATATGAATTGTCAAGATCTGGTGCCATATACATTTGTAAATACTGTAATTATTATTATTATCAATAGCAATAGATAGTATATGTTATTCTCTGTGCTGATTTTGAAGAGTAACTTTTTTCTCCTCAGCTTTTAAGATTGTGCTCAGTTTGGATACAGTAAATCAAACAATGCATTTCGTATAATAAAATTGCATCAAGGAATGGCATTAAAGACATCATAGACATTGAACCTTCAAACACGCATTGAACCTTCAAACACAAGGAAAGAGAGAAAGAAAAGAAAAACATCGATTGCATGTATATTCTGATCCTCCTCCTCTCTCCCCCCCCTCTCTCTCTCTCTATTGCTCTCGCTCTCGCTCTCTCTCACGCGGTCTCCCTCTTTCCCTCTCTTGGCTGTAGAAAGTTTGATGTGCAGGAGCATTTTTAGATAATTTTGATCAGTCTTTATGTATGTATTTCAGTGTATTTAGTTATGTTTATGTATTTAAATTCAAGTGTTTTTTTTTACACTTCCTGGTGATGAACTGAGCAGAACGATAATAATGTTTGTGTGTGTGTGTGTATGTGTTTATCCGCGTGTGCATACTTTTATGTGTGTGTGTGTGTGTGTGTGTGTGTGTGTGTGTGTGTGTGTGTGTGTGTGTGTGTGTGTGTGTGTGTTTGTACGTATTTGTATGTGTGTGTGTGCGCGCACGTTCGTGTGTGAGAGGGCCCTCTGATCAAAATAATCTGTGCGTGCATTTGTTCTTCCGTACACGTGCATTTATCAGTCACTTTCAATGTGCGCACACACATGAATAAAATGTGAGTGTAAAAATGCAGCGATGAGGATTTTTCAACTATTTAAGTATGACCTCATACAGAAGGCGCTTTTCCGCCCACAGACGACCCAGCCAGAGTTCTCGACCGCAAATGAATATTCTGAAGATGATAATTTTCTATGCGAAGGCCCAAGAGGAATATCCAAATACATTGTATATCTGGCATTGTCGGAAAGACATATCCGAATAAATGGTAACGCTTGCATTGTTGGCAAGTTAAGTGATAACGTATTAGTCATGTGAACCCAGATATATGGAAACTTGTTAACAGAAATTCTGAACTCTTCGTGGGTAGACTATTTTGATTATCTCATGTTTGGTTCTGTAGTATTCTATTTCACTCATTCATTCACTCTCTGTCTGTGTCTCTGTTTCTTTCCTTTCCACCATCCTTCCTGTCTCTCTCTCTTTCTCTCTTACTGTGACTTTGTTTTCAGTGCATTATATTCAGTGATTATGTGCATGGTTCTTCTTAATGCTTTTGTTGTTGTAAATGTTTAAGGGGGCAGACCTACCCAGATTTGGGTACCAAGATTGTGATGTTCAGTGTTTCAGTTCTAATTAACCAGTCACCATGATGTTTGGCAAGAAGATACCTCAGACAGTATTCTTTGGATTGAATATCTTTGTTTGGGTCTGTGAGTTATGAAAAGTTGACAAAAATTAATTAATTAAAAAATGTTCTCACGAAAATGAAAAAAATATAGTACATACTGTGACATTTATAACTCCACATATATTCATGTTAGGAATTTGATATTTAGTGAGCAAACACATCTGTATAGTATGTATGGCATGTAGTAAAATCTTAGCTCTACTATCACTGTTTTCTGTACAATCATCACACTATTTTTTGGATTAATTTTAATAAAAAAAAATTATAATACAACTTTTGATAAAAATGTTTCGTTCAAGCAGAACTGCAATATTTTACTACCCGCTATAGGTACCTGTCCCTGCTATATGTGTGCCAAATATCAAGGAAATCGGATGAAAACTTTTGAACATATTATGTCTGATGTATACATTAGGGTAGGTCTGGGTAGGTCTGCCCCCTTAAGCTACTGCTTCAGCTGATGGTGCGTGTCATCGCGGTACTAGTAATTATGACTGTAATTGTCATCTGTCTGTCTATGTATTTATCTGTCCATACATCTGCCCGTCCGTCTGCCTGCCTGCCTGTCTGTCTGCCAGCCTGTCTATTTATCTGTCTGTCTGTCTTAGTGATATGAGTCAATGCATAGTTGATATAATTTACAATTTTGATGACCCAGACTTAGCCAGACATAATTTTTATAGACTATTTTCAGATGTTTATCACTTTATGTCGAATATGCTCCTCAAGAAAAGTCATTGCCCTTGTGGATTGATATCAAATACTCACACAACCATTAAAATATAAAGGATAGATTGATACAAGAAAAAGACCGAGCATTTCAAGAACAAAGAAAGCGTATTGAGTACTTAATCTGTCAGCGGATAGAAAAGGACGGGAATTTTGACAATTCAAGGCAGGAACCTCGAAAGACATAACACAAAACAGCACAGGTCATTATAAATGTTCCAAGAAGTTTAAATGTTTTTATTCTGACAAATTTAGTGTCAAGGCACAATTCACAATATTGAAATGACAGTATATGATATTACTAAACATAGATCTGATTTGGGGGAAAAAATCTCATGGATGCTATGAATTTAGCAACAGAGTCATAACATTATCTCTACCATACACTGTGTTTATCTCTACCATACACTGTGTCTTACTCATACCTACAATCTGAATGTTAGAGAGAGAGAGAGAGAGAGAAGAGAGAGAGAGAGAGAGAGAGAGAGAGAGAGAGAGAGAGAGAGGACGGACGAAAGGAAAGAAAGAGGGACAGAGACAGAGAGTGAATGAGTGAGTGAAAACCCAGGCTTCTAAGTTCTAGTTGTACTGGAGAAAACTGATCTTCCGGGTCATCTTCATTCCAATAACCTTGTCTATTCCCTTCAGTCTGCTTACCGTTCTCAAAATCTGCAACGACTTACTGACTACTCTCGACTCTAACAACGTATCACTTTTGACTCTCTTGGACCTATCTGCTGCCTTTGACACTATTGACCACTCTATCCTTCTCTCCCGTCTACATCACTCTTTTGGGCTCCATGATACTGTCTTGAACTGGTTTCATTCTTACATCACCAATCGTCTGCAAGTAGTTTCTGTCAATGGTCTTTCTTCTAATCCTTCCTGTCTGACTTACGGAGTGCCACAAGGATCTGTTCTGGGCCCCCTACTTTTCATTCTCTACACCTACCCTGTCTCCTCTATTGTCCAAGAACACCTGCTTCAGCATCATTCTTTCTCGGATGACAATCAGCTGTATGTCTCTGGGCCTCTCCCTGACCTTCCCATCATGATCCAGAAAACCCAATCTTGTGTAGCTGACCTGAAGGATTGGATGACTGAAAACAAACTGAAATTAAATGAAGAGAAATCCGAATTGATCTTGATCACCCCACCCAAACTCCAAAATCACCCCTCTCTTCCAACCTCTGTCACACTTGTTGACTCATCTATCCCTCTCTCCCATTTTGCCCGTAACCTTGGTGTAACTCTTGAT
Organism: Monoplex corrugatus; assembly: GCA_030674185.1. Lineage (NCBI taxonomy): Eukaryota > Metazoa > Mollusca > Gastropoda > Littorinimorpha > Ranellidae > Monoplex > Monoplex corrugatus. The sequence goes on from JAPXFY010000020.1 coordinate 15,819,531, forward strand.
CAAACCCTGTCCTTCCACCAGCATGTGAGCAACGTCTGTCAGACTTGTTTTCTTGAACTCCGCCGAATTGCTTCTATCCGTCACCTCCTCTCAGAAGACACGACAAAGGCTCTTGTCTGTGCATTTGTTCTATCCCGTCTCGATTACTGTAATGCTCTTTTTTCTGGTTCCCCCTCTCATCTCATTAACAAACTTCAGAAAGTTCAAAATCATGCTGCCCGTCTCATCTTCCGCTCTTCAAAATTTAACCATGTTACGCCATTGCTCTGTTCTCTCCACTGGCTCCCTGTTCAGCAAAGAATATCCTACAAGATTGCCTGCCTCTGCTTCAAATCTATTGAGTCTTCCTGTCCTGAGTATCTCACCCATCTGTTACATCTCTACACGCCATCTCGAGCTTTGCGGTCCTCATCTGATACCCGTCTCTATAGTATCCCCATAGTCCGCACTAAAAGGTTTGGGCAGCGTTCTTTTTCCTATCAAGCTCCAACCATCTGGAATCAGTTACCTCGCTCTCTTAGATACTCACCCTCTCTGTCCACATTCAAACGCTCCCTCAAAACTCACCTGTTTCCCAAAACTGGTAATCTCTGCCCCCTTCCCCCCATGTAATGTAATGGTGACATTATAGTGTCTTAGTGTCAATGTGTCATTGTATTTGCATGTCATGCTGTGTGTGTGTTTGTGTGTGTGTGTGTGTGTTTGTGTGTGTGTGGGTGCTTCTGTGGGCGTGTGTGTGTGTGCTTGTGATTCTGGTTATATGTTTTGCCATTGTAAACGCTTAGGGCATTAATTTGATTAGGCGTACTAAATGTTCATAATAATAATAATAATAATAATCTTAGAAGGATTTTTTCATGAGACAGCTACAGCCACGCCTCACCAGCTCTGCAAGAGGCAGATGTGCACCTGTTCTGCGTTTTTGATACGGAGAAAGTCTTACTGCTAAAAGAATATATGCAAAGAACAACTGATGAAGCTGCAGCCCAAACAGGAGCAATTGCAACAAGACACAGGATAGGTAGAGGACTTTGTAAGGCAAAGGAAAAGGAAAGCAATCAGCCGGCCGTAGCAGGTCTTGCAGTCCTGTTAGAGAGAACGACAATAAGGATAGTGGTCAATGTGGTCGACCTGGAAGCAACAGTTGGGTCCAGTTTGGCATGTGAAATGTATAGTGCCGTATTAGATGAAGACTTGAAGACTTTGCCAAAGAGAAAGCGTTGTGCTTATCGTCCCATGGACAGGTGCCACATGCCCCAGAAACGTTAATTCAAGTGAATATTTACCATACCAAGAATAAAATGAAATTATGTATGTATGTATGTATGTATGTATGTATGTATGTATGTATGTATGTATGTATGTATGTATGTATGATGAGTTATGTATGTATGTATATATGTATGTATGTATGTATGTATGTGTGTATGTATGTATATGTATGCATGTATGTGTGTGTGTGTGTATATGTATGCATGTATGTGTGTGTGTGTGTGTGTGTGTATGTATGTATGTATGTATACATGTAGGTATGTACACACGTATGTATGTGTGTAGGTAGGTAGAAGTGTGTGTACCTATGTATCTACACGTTGCATCTGTCTCCGTCTGAAATTTGTTCGTCCGAAGATTGTAAGACGTCCTGTATCTGTGTGTCCAACATGATAGGGTCAAGAACTCTGGGGATTTCTCCTTCACAACGCTTTGTGATCAAAGTAATCGACACTGAAAGCCAGCGTCTATGTCCCACGGGCTGGAACAGAAGGGAACTGTCATACAGTTTTTAAGTTGGGTCCAAATCGTCACCACATGACCAAGTTAGCAATTGATTGCTATGGGTACATAGCTACTTGCTGATTTGTTCTTAAAATTCAGAAAAATTACAGTTTCACTAAACTTTATGAAAACAAAATATGACCAAAAGACGAAATGCAATCATTCCCCTAGCGATTATTCAGTAAGCAAATGTCTTCATTCAATTTAATAACAGTCTTTAAGGAGAAGAAAGTTGCATATGTGGTTTTATTTGACGGAGCTGTGACAACCCATTTTTGGACCAGGATCGATCAGTTTACAATGGCACAAGCACAGATAAAATGTACGCTACTCGCAACAAAAAGGAAGACATTGCACGACTTCGCTAGCTTGTCCGTTTCGTTTTGAACTTGTCGCACTTCCTCGTCTTCCGGAATGAAAAGAAAACACGCTTGCTTTGAAAATATTCTAGTCATCAGACTATGTTCACTTCTCTCTCTCTCTCTCTCTCTCTCTCTCTCTCTCTCTCTCTCTCTCTCTCTTTCTCTTTCTCTCATTTTCTGTCTCTTCTCCCCCCCTCTCTCTCTCACTTACTCTCTCTCTCGTTCTCTCTCTCTCCCCTTCCTACAAAATCTACATATCAAGAAAGAAAGAAAGAAAGAAAGAAAGAAAGAAAAAAACAGTTTTATCTGTTACCACATAAATAAAGATTATCTTCTCTTTCTCTCCCCGTCTCTGTTTCTCTCTTTCTTTGTCTGTCTGTCTGTCCCTGTCTCTCTCTCTCTCTCTCTCCCCCCCCCCCCCATCCAATGGACTAGATGTCAAAAAACACGTAAGTGCTTATTACCCTCGTAAATAAATAATGTTGTTTCTCTTCTCTCTGTCTCTCTGTCTGTTTGTCTGTGTCTGTCTCTCTAAAACACGGCCCACGCTTTGTCTCATGCATGTTATCGAACCGTGATTTTTCAATACTTGTTTTCGTGAGACGGAAGATTCCTTGCCATTGTGTGCATGCTGTTGAGTCTGCCAAGCTGTATGAAAACTGTATTAATCACAGATATTTATTGCTTCAAACTGTTTTCTTTCTTTTTTTCCTTCTTTTTTTTTATTTTGTTTGTTTGTTTCTCGTCTTAGTCTTTCGTCTGTTTGTTGAATCATTTGTTTTTATTTCATTTAATTTTTTACATACTTTTTTGTTTCTTTGTTTGTTTCATGTGCTTGCTAAAGAATACGTTTCATGTGTAAGCAAGGGGAAATGTTTAGGTTAGGTTTCTTCTGCCTTTGTTAAGTTATGTATGTGGTTTTATGTATGTTGTTGATGGTAATGATGGACTCTGCCGTCGATCCATTCGATCATTATGTAGGCATACAGGTCATTATGGGTCTTGATATGCGAGGTAAGACCGATCTTAGAGGCACCTGTTCTTCTGCAGACGCCGCGCAGGAAGGAATCCTGTCGTCTTGGGTTTTGCTTCCGATAATTTCTGTTTTGTCTGAATAGCAGCTGTTCTGCTCTGCTCAAATGTGCATTTTTGTCGCTAGATAGGTTACACCATTGCAAATTATAATGAAATGTGATCAAAAGCTTTGTTCAAATGCTTCTTTCACATATGCAAAAGGGAGGGGAGTATTTACATGGAGTATCACTCCTCTCAGACTGAGACAAGTTTGCTGCTGGCAGTTCAGTCGGTAAAAGTAGGACAACACTGACATCCACTTTTCAGACGAGTCTTCTGAGAGCGGAGATTCAATTTATTGTGACACCACAGATGTATGTACTTATCCTGTCTTGCCCTTTCATTCCCTCACGCAATCCATCCAGTGAAAGCTTTTTTTAGTTATCGTTCTTCTTTTCTTTTTTGTTAGATAATTTTTCCTCCTTCGTACCACCCCCGAGTCAAAATCCGCACTCCAATCATTTCTGTTCTCCAGCACACCTTCGCTTCGAAATGTAAATGGTAGTCTGCTCCTTGACCTCTCGTACATGATGTACCCTGATGTTTATATTCTGGGACCTGTTTTGTTTACAATATATTTACAGCCACTGTCTGATTAATTGCTCTACATGATTGTGATTTTCATGAATTATTATTGTTCCTATTATTATCATTTCTGTTATCAATTGTTATAATGATAATGATAAAAACAACACATATATAACAATAATAATAATAATAATAATGATGATGATGATGATGATGATGATGATGATGATGATGATGATGATGATGATGATGACGACGACGACGACAAAAACAACAACAACAACAATAATAATAATAATAATAATAATAATGATAATAATACTAATAATGATAATAATAATAATAGTAATAATATAATAATAACAACAATAATAACAACAACAACAATAATAATAATTATATCATTTACCCATGTATTTGTTCTTTTTTTCAAGAAATCCTTGCACATTTTCCTCAACATCACCTATGAGCGCGCACACTGTGCAGCAATATTAGTCTGTGGGCCAAAGCACACATCTGAAATAAAATAAACATGCCTTAATTGGATACTGACCATTTGAGACATGACCAAGCTCAAAGGCAGAAATCCAGTTTTATAAAACACTCATACTATCACGTAGAAAACATAAAGAGCATTATGGCGTCAAGAATGGGAGTGAAAATAACAAAAGATGGAAGAGAGCTGACCATTTTCCAAAAGAGTTCGACCATTTTCTCCATGCGCACTACCAAACACACGCCCACACACACACACACACACACACACACACACACACACACACACACCATACACACACCACACCACGCACGCACCGCACGCACGCACGACCACACACACACACACACACACACACACACACACACACACACACACCTCTCTCTCTCTCTGTCTGTCTGTCTGTCTGTCTGTCCGTCTCTTTCCCTCTCTCTCTTCTCTTGACAGAACACAAAACAGCCTTGTCAGTTTGTCTGAACTTGCGAAGTGGTCTTTCCAATGTACAGTCCTCTGCTAGCATTTCTTAATAAAAATGATACAGGAGTAAGATACAGTTCCGTAATATTATTGTCGTCACCCATTCCAGGTTATTTTTGCCTCACTAAAGTGTTATAAACAAATCTTTTTCTATCCCAGCTTCTTCGCCACCTCTGTGGGTTTGATCCTTCGGCGCTTTTTGCGGCTTCACGACACAGCAGCCAACCCCAAATTCATTCAGAGGAAGTCCCAATGCCAGGAAGCCCATGGGACCCAGAAATGTCATGCCGCTTTTCGGCCGTCCATCAGAGGAGATCTTGCACTACCGTTGTGTCACTTCTGTAGAGTTCTGCCGTGGCTCTTCTGATCCAGCTTACTAAAGACACTACTTTTGAGTACTGACGACTGTTACCGCTCAGCCGCGGAGCCAGACTGAGCGAGAGACCTCCTGGTATCATAAAACTTGCACTGGGGGCCCTTTAAGCTTTGCTGTGATCATACCTGATTTTCAGTGTCTTCTGTCGATGGGATATTCTGGGGATTAGTTCAAAGCAACGTATTTGGTTAATAATAGCCCATAACCGCCATAAACTGAAAAAAAGTTGCTTTGAACTAATAATAGCTCGCAGACAGTCTGTGAGATGAGATGCCACGGAAGTGCAGCAGGCAGACCAGAAGAGACATGATTAGAAATAAAGAGATCCGAGAAGGTTTGAACAGCACATGTCAACTACTGCATCATACAACTGAGTGCCACGTAATTTGGCCACCTGACGGGGGTGCTGGTCAACCAGCAGGCACAGTCCACATCTGCAGTATGACTCTACAGTAGGCTTCCTGTCTAGATACAGATTCTCAGCTTTATCTACCTGCAACATCTCGGACGAAAAAAAAAAAAGATGAATGAAGTAATAACTCATAGGCACGAACTCGTGACTATAGGAAGGAGGAAAGAAAGGTATTAAGCTTATGGGGCCTCTGATCCAGTCTGGTTCCTTGCTTAAGGAATTTTACCATACAATAACAAAGCATCTTCGATAAGTTTCCGTTTTTGAGTTTAAACCAAAAACCTACCAGCAGTCAGCAGAAGCAAAATGTCACACGAAAGCGTATGAAGCACTACGTATTAGTATCATGCATTAAGCGACAAGTTCAAGTAATACATGCATAGACGTTTTTCAACCTGCTTTGTCACATTCTGTGATATGATCGGCTCGCTACGCCACTGGGCTTTTGAATTTTCCATCAAGTTTCTGTTATTAGAAGCAACAACAACAACAACAACAACAACAACAACAGACCATAAGCAACCAACTTGGAAATTGCTTTTTTTTGTTTTTGTTTTTTGTATTCCTAGTTTTGTGTTCACATATGCACGTTTTGCTCAAGATGTGCAGGCAATATATCACTGAACGATCTACATACTTAGTCTTCGTGGAGGGGGTGGGGGGGGGGGAGGTACGCATTCTTGGTGTTTCCATGTTTCCATAAGCCACAAGAAATAAAATAAACAGACCAAGAACAGGTGAACAATGTATATCAGTGGTGCCGATAAACTGGATCTTCAGTCAACCTTGCCAAAGCGCAGGTATTGTTTTGTGCTTTTGATAACAAAAGGGCTTGGAAAACCATTCCTCCATTTGCTTTCAGGGAACCAGTATCGAACGAAGAAATAACCTGCGCTACCATGGAATCAGCTTTGACAGAATGCTGAACTTCAAGAAACGTTTTGCAATCAGTACACTTAAGTGTAGAAAAAGCCTATCTATCCTTAAGCAATGCAGTCCAAAGGCATTGAACGACGCCTCTCTTCCAGGCATACCAATTCATAATGCTGAATAGAATCAACTATGGACTTGGCCTCACAACGTTGTCACAGACCAACTCTTTGAAAGTAGACAGAATACAAAATGAAGTGATGGGGATAATCCTTAAAACCTCAAAGTACAACCCCACGGACACTATGTGGTATCTTCTTGACCTTTTGTCACTGCCATGAAGACGAAAAGTAGAACAAGTAAAGACGTATTAAATTTTTTGATCATTGCAAAACCCAGATAATCCACTTCACAAGACTGTCAAAACAACAAAAGTGTACTACAAGGTGGAAAATCGTAGATGGGACAGGTGGAAGAATCCATTCATCAAGTATGCCAGCTGATAGAACTCAAAAGAACAAAAGAATGGGGAACATTTCCAAACCGTTTCACGCGATTATACAAAACAGTCATACCCTTAAAAGGACGAAAGAACGGAGAAAATTTCCAAACCGTTTCAAGTGATTATGCAAAACAATCATACTAAAAATCTCGAAAGAAACTGCCGCAAAATGGCCGTAAGGGAATACTGATGCCGAAATCAAATTACTCATCAGCAAATAAGCTACAACCGCGAAGATGTTGCATACATGGTGACTCGGTCACACAGAATAAATCTGGATGGGGCTTCACTGCACACGGAACGGAAGCACCACACATGAAGAAATGCTGCATATAACGTTACAACCTTCAGTCACGACGAAACCTGACGCGTCAAACGAGTTGAAATGATCAAAAAAAAAGAAGAAAAAAAAAAAAAAGGACGGAGATGAAAAAGGCTGTATGCAAGCTTAAGTGTAATTGATATGAAAAGACAAAAATTTGTAGTGCATGCATACATTGTGTGTGTGTGTGTGTGTGTGTGTGTGTGTGTGTGTGTGTGTGTGTGTGTGTGTGTGTGTGTGTGTTCTGTGTTGTGTGTGTGTATGTGTGTTTGTGTATGTGTGCGGTGTGATGTTTTGTGTGTGTGTGTGTTTGTGTGTGTGTTGTGGCTGCGTGTGTGCATGCTTATTTTGTTTATTTTTTGTATGCATGACTATTCGTTTCTGTAGGTCAAGATTTAGAATGGGCTAAAAGAAAGATTGGGGATGACAAATTGTGTTTGAAAGCGGGAAGCGGTTGTTTGTTGGGTTGCCCATTAATGGGTTTCAGTGACGTGAATCTAAGGCGCCTTATCACAGTGCTATCATATTTTTCTTTCTGTGGATAGATAAAGAAAACATATACCGAGTAGAAAACCCCACGACCTTGCCAGCACGTAGAGCTCATGTCAGTTGCAGGATCATTTTGGATATTGTCCAGTACACGGCATCTGGGACATCAGTACATATGGAATTCATTCCGAGGGCAGAGACGTCATCTTCAGAAATCTGAAACTGAAACTGAAACATAAGCCATCTTACACTGACATGAGTTATTGGATCTTTTCGTGTATAGTTAATGTTCTCATTACGTATAATGTAATGAAGACTGTGGCCCAGGGCAAAGTAGAGGGCAAGAGACGACAAGGAGACCGCACGACTTCCTATGTAGAGAAAATAGCCGAGTGGACGAAGTTACTGAAAGACGAAATTTACACAAGGTCTGTAGAGAGAAGGGGATGGAGACAGCTGACGGGGCATGCATCAACGGCTACCGTCAAGAATGATGTCGCCGACAGGTGAACAGGTGACTGCGTATAAACACGAAAGGAGTTCGGGCAGTACCAAGTCTGCACATTTGTGATAAAAATATGAAAACTCTCCACCCGTTACCCATCAAATGGGAGATTCCCAGGCAGGATCGAATCCAGACCTTCCGGTTGGAAGTCCGACGTCTTACTCATTTTGACTATCGAACCCGTGACAAATTATCCTGAACGGAGGCTTTTGCGACTACTTTTAAACGAATTCTCATTTATTGTTATGCAGATTGTGTATTAGGATCACTGTACCACTTATATTTCCTAAAATGCATTTATGTCTACAACAAAATAATCGTAAATTGTGCATTAACAGTTGTCACAGTCCTTTTAAAAATTATTCTGTAAAATGTATCTGTCTACAGTAGCCATATTCTCTTGCACACTCTCTTTGTCTCTCCCCTCCTCCCCCTAGTTTTCTGTCTCCCTGTCTCCATTTCCACGTGCATGATTGTAGTGTTGCCAAAACAAATTTTTTTTTGGAAGGGTGTCCACAAGGATTTCTGTGCAAGGATTTCTTATGACATACATGTCAAAGGCTAATACGAACCAACGAAAATTCCCAACTACTTGTCTTGAAAATGGCACGGCCTAATACTGGAATGGGGTATTTATGGAAATCAAGTCTAACTTAAGCCAAGTGCATAGAAATATTTCCGCAGGGATTCACGTCTCTCTGTGGGGATTGATGGATAATTACAGGAACTTGGTTCCCTGCTTCTTCTTGAAGTAGTTTCTCTGTGCGCTACGTGCGTGTGTGTGTGGTGTGTGGTGTTGTGTGTGTGTGTGCGTGAGTGCGTGCGTGCATGCGTGTGTGTGCGTGTATGTGTGCGTGCGTGCGTGTGTGTTTGTTGTATGTATGTATGTATGTTGTGTGTGTGTGTGTGTGTGTGTTGTGTGCGTGCGCGCGCGCGCGCGCAAGAGTAAGAATTGGTCGAAGGGTGGGAGTGGTTGCTTGTTTTTTTGTCTTGCGCTCTAATATATTATTATTGTTGTTTTACTATTACTATTCAAATTTTATCATTATTTTCATTATTATTATTATCATCATCTTTATTATCATTGCCTCGAAGATGCTGACATTGTCCCATATGGTTGAAAAGAGATAACATATTTTGCTCAGAACTTAAATTTGAAATATTCTCTAATGAGGTAGGAAATTCTGACATGTTCGAATATTATTTGCAAATCCAAGGTAATATTTCAAGCTGCTCCATTCTCTGCAAAGATCCTTATCTACTCCAACGTCGGTCATTTTGGCTTTCCAAGACATATCCAAACCCACCAAAACTGAGGTCACTTTGACAGCAGAGAAGAGCCACAGGATCTGGGACAGTTTTTTTTTTACACTGCTGTGGTGATGAGAATAGGAATTAAAGTGATGATGCTGTGGAGTTCCGTTTTGGAATGAGGATGTGAGACAGGTCTGCAACTCCGCGTTTACTTTCATAACACATCACGGCGTTAGCCAGGCATGATAGTTACAGACATCCGCGGTGTCGTTCAGGAAATTAATTTTAAAGCAACTCCCTCAGTGGTGCATCCAAAAAGTGAATTAAACTTGACTGTGGCGATCTCCCTCAGTGGTGCATCCAAAAAGTGAATTAAACTTGACTGTGGCGATCTCCCTCAGTGGTGCATCCAAAAAGTGAATTAAACATGACTGTGGCGATCTCCCTCAGTGGTACATCCAAAAAGTGAATTAAACTTGACTGTGGCGATCTCCCTCAGTGGTGCATCCAAAAAGTGAATTAAACATGACTGTGGCGATCTCCCTCAGTGGTGCATCCAAAAAGTGAATTAAACATGACTGTGGCGATCTCCCTCAGTGGTGCATCCAAAAAGTGAATTAAACATTGACTGTGGCGATCTCCCTCAGTGGTGCATCCAAAAAGTGAATTAAACTTGACTGTGGCGATCTCCCTCAGTGGTGCATCCAAAAAGTGAATTAAACTTGACTGTGGCGATCTCCCTCAGTGGTCATCCAAAAAGTGAATTAAACATGACTGTGGCGATCTCCCTCAGTGGTGCATCCAAAAAGTGAATTAAACTGACTGTGGCGATCTCCCTCAGTGGTGCATCCAAAAAGTGAATTAAACATGACTGTGGCGATCTCCCTCAGTGGTGCATCCAAAAAGTGAATTAAACTTGACTGTGGCGATCTCCCTCAGTGGTGCATCCAAAAAGTGAATTAAACATGACTGTGGCGATCTCCCTCAGTGGTGCATCCAAAAAGTGAATTAAACATGACTGTGGCGATCTCCCTCAGTGGTGCATCCAAAAAGTGAATTAAACATGACTGTGGCGATCTCCCTCAGTGGTGCATCCAAAAGTGAATTAAACTGACTGTGGCGATCTCCCTCAGTGGTGCATCCAAAAGTGAATTAAACTGACTGTGGCGATCTCCCTCAGTGGTGCATCCAAAAAGTGAATTAAACTGACTGTGGCGATCTCCCTCAGTGGTGCATCCAAAAAGTGAATTAAACTTGACTGTGGCGATCTCCCTCAGTGGTGCATCCAAAAAGTGAATTAAACTTGACTGTGGCGATCTCCCTCAGTGGTGCATCCAAAAGTGAATTAAACTGACTGTGGCGATCTCCCTCAGTGGTGCATCCAAAAGTGAATTAAACTTGACTGTGGCGATCTCCCTCAGTGGTGCATCCAAAAAGTGAATTAAACTTGACTGTGGCGATCTCCCTCAGTCGTGCATCCAAAAAGTGAATTAAACTTGACTGTGGCGATCTCCCTCAGTGGTGCATCCAAAAAGTGAATTAAACTTGACTGTGGCGATCTCCCTCAGTGGTGCATCCAAAAAGTGAATTAAACATGACTGTGGCGATCTCCCTCAGTGGTGCATCCAAAAAGTGAATTAAACATGACTGTGGCGATCTCCCTCAGTGGTGCATCCAAAAAGTGAATTAAACATGACTGTGGCGATCTCCCTCAGTGGTGCATCCAAAAAGTGAATTAAACTTGACTGTGGCGATCTCCCTCAGTGGTGCATCCAAAAAGTGAATTAAACTTGACTGTGGCGATCTCCCTCAGTGGTGCATCCAAAAAGTGAATTAAACATGACTGTGGCGATCTCCCTCAGTGGTGCATCCAAAAAGTGAATTAAACATGACTGTGGCGATCTCCCTCAGTGGTGCATCCAAAAAGTGAATTAAACTTGACTGTGGCGATCTCCCTCAGTGGTGCATCCAAAAAGTGAATTAAACATGACTGTGGCGATCTCCCTCAGTGGTGCATCCAAAAAGTGAATTAAACATGACTGTGGCGATCTCCCTCAGTGGTACATCCAAAAAGTGAATTAAACATGACTGTGGCGATCTCCCTCAGTGGTGCATCCAAAAAGTGAATTAAACATGACTGTGGCGATCTCCCTCAGTGGTGCATCCAAAAAGTGAATTAAACATGACTGTGGCGATCTCCCTCAGTGGTGCATCCAAAAAGTGAATTAAACATGACTGTGGCGATCTCCCTCAGTGGTGCATCCAAAAAGTGAATTAAACATGACTGTGGCGATCTCCCTCAGTGGTGCATCCAAAAAGTGAATTAAACTTGACTGTGGCGATCTCCCTCAGTGGTACATCCAAAAAGTGAATTAAACATGACTGTGGCGATCTCCCTCAGTGGTGCATCCAAAAAGTGAATTAAACATGACTGTGGCGATCTCCCTCAGTGGTGCATCCAAAAAGTGAATTAAACTTGACTGTGGCGATCTCCCTCAGTGGTGCATCCAAAAAGTGAATTAAACATGACTGTGGCGATCTCCCTCAGTGGTGCATCCAAAAAGTGAATTAAACATGACTGTGGCGATCTCCCTCAGTGGTGCATCCAAAAAGTGAATTAAACATGACTGTGGCGATCTCCCTCAGTGGTACATCCAAAAAGTGAATTAAACTTGACTGTGGCGATCTCCCTCAGTGGTGCATCCAAAAAGTGAATTAAACATGACTGTGGCGATCTCCCTCAGTGGTGCATCCAAAAAGTGAATTAAACTTGACTGTGGCGATCTCCCTCAGTGGTGCATCCAAAAAGTGAATTAAACTTGACTGTGGCGATCTCCCTCAGTGGTACATCCAAAAAGTGAATTAAACTTGACTGTGGCGATCTCCCTCAGTGGTGCATCCAAAAAGTGAATTAAACATGACTGTGGCGATCTCCCTCAGTGGTGCATCCAAAAAGTGAATTAAACTTGACTGTGGCGATCTCCCTCAGTGGTGCATCCAAAAAGTGAATTAAACATGACTGTGGCGATCTCCCTCAGTGGTGCATCCAAAAAGTGAATTAAACTTGACTGTGGCGATCTCCCTCAGTGGTGCATCCAAAAAGTGAATTAAACATGACTGTGGCGATCTCCCTCAGTGGTGCATCCAAAAAGTGAATTAAACATGACTGTGGCGATCTCCCTCAGTGGTGCATCCAAAAAGTGAATTAAACATGACTGTGGCGATCTCCCTCAGTGGTGCATCCAAAAAGTGAATTAAACATGACTGTGGCGATCTCCCTCAGTGGTGCATCCAAAAAGTGAATTAAACTTGACTGTGGCGATCTCCCTCAGTGGTGCATCCAAAAAGTGAATTAAACATGACTGTGGCGATCTCCCTCAGTGGTGCATCCAAAAAGTGAATTAAACATGACTGTGGCGATCTCCCTCAGTGGTGCATCCAAAAAGTGAATTAAACTTGACTGTGGCGATCTCCCTCAGTGGTGCATCCAAAAAGTGAATTAAACATGACTGTGGCGATCTCCCTCAGTGGTGCATCCAAAAAGTGAATTAAACATGACTGTGGCGATCTCCCTCAGTGGTGCATCCAAAAAGTGAATTAAACTTGACTGTGGCGATCTCCCTCAGTGGTGCATCCAAAAAGTGAATTAAACATGACTGTGGCGATCTCCCTCAGTGGTGCATCCAAAAAGTGAATTAAACATGACTGTGGCGATCTCCCTCAGTGGTGCATCCAAAAAGTGAATTAAACTTGACTGTGGCGATCTCCCTCAGTGGTGCATCCAAAAAGTGAATTAAACATGACTGTGGCGATCCAGTTTTTTTCCAGGGAGCCCCTAACACGTTCGTCTCTTGGTAAAAGCGAGTCTTAGCCAGAAAATCCTACAATAGTTAAAAATCAAAGATCAGATCGCTTTGTTAAAAGTTCTGACCTACCAGCGTTACCCTATTGCTTTTCACTGAGTTGAAGAAGTGCATATGTATTGTGTAGGTTTTCACAGTATAGTGTTTTCAAGAGCCTTCGAGCTAAACCTACAATTTTACGTGTTCCTTTTGGCTGTGCTGGACGTCGACATTGTCAGCCATATTTCGTCTATCAAGAGCTGTTATGGTCTTCCTCTGGCTCTGAAGCCCGAGCACCTGATGCTTTAGGCTCAAAGGACTGACTGGTCAACTGGTGTCCAGGTCATATGGCTAGACTGCATGGTCTATTGTGCGATGTACTGATTGACCATATGATTTTTTCGTTTCTGATCGTACCTGAAAAGATTGGCTCCACAGTATAAGTGTGTGAGCTGAAAAGAAATATTTCAGAATTGTACGCCGTAGTATTATAATAGTCTGCCCGTTACGCATCTGAACTCTCCCCCCACCCCTGTGGGGATGTCGGGGCCTCTTTCAGTGTAAGTATTCTTCTTCTGGAAATTCTGTGCTACAAATTTCCTCTTTTCTGTCAGTCTCTTTGTTTCTTTCTTCTTCCTTTGCTTCCTGTCAATTCTTCCTACCATTTTCTGCCTTGCTGATTCATTCAACTGTATGTGTTCAGGAAAGTCCTACGTACTGTTTCTTAGCATTGATAACTAAGTGCATTTTTGGCTCTAGGGAAATGAGATATGCAGAAGCAATTTCAGGTAATTTCGGGCCATTTTTATGTATGTTTTAGTGTCCTTAATTATTTTAAAATTCGTTTTCAGGTGTGTTTTTTAATCCCCTGTGTGATAAATTGGACTGAGTGGTCAACGCCAGGGGCATCTCCTTAGATTATGTGCGCGAGTGCATTGATATGTGTACTTAATTTTCCTTTCCTTTCGTTTTTCCTGTTGAAGTATTGTGTATACTTTGAAACGGTCATAGCCCTGATACGGCTGTATGCATCGACTGGGCTTTAAAAAATAGAAAATAAAAATAACATAAGAAAATCATCTACATCTGTCAAGGACAGGGCATCTCACAGGCCGCAAGGTTAGGTTTCAGACTGATGAGACAATTTCCATACATCATTTAGTGTGATCTGTTACTGCTACTCGCAGTATTTCTCTCTTGACAGTCAAAGTTGGAAGCTGCCCCACAGGACTTGCATACCTTTGTTCCAGGGCAGTGGCCGAGCCATTGTTTCCAAAGAGTCAGTGTTCCTATTGTATCTAGTGACAGCCCGTAACCTTCCAGGTCCTTAAATTTACAGCAAGTCAGCAGGCACTGAAGGTAGCATGCTCACATGCTTGATATCTGTTATCTGATAGTGGCGATGAAGTGATGTATTTGCATTGACCTTGTGAGGCTGTACACAAGAGAATGGAATTAAAATGTTTTTGTTTACAATTTTACACAAATAAAAGAAGAACAAAAGATATCTCTCTGTCTCTGTCTCTCTTCTCTTTCTCTATCTATCTATGTCTCTCTCTCTCTGTGCGCGTGAAGTGTTATTTCTTTGCGTATAACGTGTTGTTCACTTATTTTCTCAAATCGGTACAGTTTTTGGGCTGCTGCTGCACCCGAGGAAAGAGTGATGGTTCTGTGACGTGGAGACTGGTGCTCTGTAGATAACAGCACTGTACCATGTGAACACATTCATGTGCTGGATTGTGAACCAGCCAGTTTGCTTGTTTCCTGGCTTCATTCTTTGTGTCTTTCTCTCTGGAGGTTTTCAAGAAGATACATCGAGTAAAATAGGCTAGATATCCACACTAGATTTCCTTTGTGTGTTAACTTGCTGGCTTCTTTGTTTACTTACATGCTTTAATTTACGTAAGTAGACTATCAACAGATATATAAGTTGGCCTGTATACTAATGTATGTACCGTTGAAATATTTGACTTATCTGATTTTGTTGATTTTCGCTGTTTTTGGTTTGGACATTATAAGATTTTGGAAGTTTGTCTCCACCTATGGGGATGCGGTGGGCTCTTTCAGTATAAATAGTATCCCCACGTTCTGGAAATTCATGCTGTCGTGGCAGGGGCTTTGAGGGAGTTTTTGTTTTAGTTTGTTCAAGAGGGATTGGTCGCTCTCCACCCAAATTCGTCAGCAGTTGTCTGGCAGACTCCTTGAGCTGCGTAAAAAAATCTGTGTTTGCTTGCAAGGTCTTGAAATGGGGAGGGAGAAGAAAGAACCTATGAAACACTAAGGTGACACCACCAGAATGATGAAAACATTAAGACAGGCTTCCAGCATGCCTATCTTTTTAATGTTACGGGCTGAGATTTATCTCGAGATATTGATAGGATCTTGAATTCACGGTTCTATCAAAAGAACCGACCAGCCCACGTAAAGACATTGGGACATCATTACAGATGGCCTAGTTTCGTTTCAGTAACACGTTGGTGCAAGCATAGACGATAATATGTAGAACCCGTAAGATTGGTACAACCTCAAGACCTCACAAGCGAAAAGGGATAATGATCTTTTAAGGATTGTTTTTTTTTTTTTATCTATCACACAATGTATGTGGCGTTGGTACGTGTATACAATTTATTCCTAGAACAGCGACGCTTTCTTGAGAAAACTGAAGCTGAAACTTTTCAATATTTAATAACTCATAAGTTAGCGATCACAGACAGATATCTGGGGCTCTTTTTTGTTGGGTGACGCTGTTGACTGTTGAGTCTCTTAGTGTCTACGCTGCGACTGAATGACTTTGCTGCTGTGTTGAAGATACAGATTGATTGGCGTGAGAATGATGCTGATGAGGACGAACGAAATGTAAGACAGTTATCATCCATTAAATGAATAAATGAATACACAAATGAGCAAACGAATAAACGAATAAATAGATAAGTAAATGTTTCACAATTAATGAATAAACAAATAAGCAAACGAATAAACGATTAAATAGATAAATAAATGCTTCATATTGCTTTTCGCCCTCTCAGTCAAAAGTCGAGCGAATGACATACATACTGATTTCTTCCAGCTAGAGTCCTTGTGAAGACCGATCGTTTATCCTACGGTGGAGCATTCAAGTCATCCTTGCCCTTGAAGCTGACATTGTCCAGATATTAGGCTCGAAAATGTCAGAAGTAGGCCAGTTTGGACACAAGGGGGATTCAGTATGATGATTTTGATGCTCTGGCATATATAGACCTCTGTTCTTACAGCTGTGAGCCATGTCGAGAATGCAACCACAACGATTATCAGAACTGATTTCCATTTTGTCCATATTTGAATATTTATCGTCCCTTGCTGAATGCTAATTTTCTTTTCTTCTTCTTTCTTTGATTCTCTCTCTGTCTCTTTTTCTCTGTCACTCTGTCTATCTGTGCCTCTCTTTATGTATCTGTCTCTCTCTCTGTCTCTCTGTCGCTGTCTCTCTCATATGTTTGTAAATGACTAAAAATGAATTAAAGTTACAGTGAAGTTGTAAAAGGATGTGTATCTTGTCATAAAGCCGAAAACGAAATAAGTTTCCTGGTGGAATGTAATTCATACAAACAGCTTAGATGACAAAAATTAAGCATAGTAAGAATAGGCGCTCAAACGATCACATTCTTTTCCTGTTTTGTTACAAAGTGATAAGAGGGTTATAACTGGAGACGTTTCTATGTATGTTTACTAGGCTTTACGAATTAGAGCCGAATATTTCTTTTGAACAAAAACAATGTCAGTTTCCTTGACAATTTTGATAGTAAACGTTTGTTTTTTTGCTCTGGTTTTCATTCCTTTTGTGACTACAAGTAATTCTTGTTACGTGTGCAAATAACACGCGAAACCTCTTGTAAACAGGACGGTAGTCTTGCATTAGAAGTTCTGAATTTCTGAGTTTCTGGTTTTTCTCTCTTCTTCGATTTTTTTTCTTTGCTGTTTTCACGTGCTCTGACTGCACTATTGATACTTTGCATGCGACATACTGTCGCATGGCATCTGTAAAGTATCCTTGAAAGTAGAAACGACATCTCCACGGAGACCGTACAGGCCCTGCCACACTTTTTCTTCACTACAGACGAAAGACAGACTGCATGCAGTGACAGGCAAACAATTTCGTCATCCTGGCTTATTCCTTTTGCCAGCTCATATACTGTCAGGTCTACAGACACCAGGCAACACCATTTTATATCATCACAGTGAATGACGCTATGTCATGTTGAATGACGCTAATGTCCAATGCCCTGCTGAATGATGTCAGTGACCAATATCATATTGAATGACGTTAGCATCCTACATCATGTTGAATGACGTTAGTGCCCTACATCTTAGTGAATGACGTTAGTGTCCTACATCATATTACATTACGTTACTGCCCTACATGACACTGAATGGCATTAGTGACCTATAACACATTGAATGACCCAAGTGTTCTACATCACACTGAACGACATTGGTGACCTATAACATATTGAATGACCCTAGTGCCCTACATCACACTGAATGACATTGGTGACCTATAACATATTGAATGACCCTAGTGCCCTACATCACACTGAATGACAATAGTGATCTATAACATATTGAATGACCCAAGTGCCCTACATCACACTGAACGACATTGGTGACCTATAACACATTGAATGACCCTAGTGCCCTACATCACACTGAATGACAATAGTGATCTATAACATATTGAATGACCCAAGTGACCTACATCACACTGAACGACATTGGTGACCTATAACACATTGAATGACCCTAGTGCCCTACATCACACTGAATGACAATAGTGATCTATAACATATTGAATGACCCTAGTGCCCTACATCACACTGAACGACATTGGTGACCTATAACATATTGAATGACCCAAGTGCCCTACATCACACTGAACGACATTGGTGACCTATAACATATTGAATGACCCAAGTGACCTACATCACACTGAACGA
>JAPXFY010000020.1:15842785-15850285 GCA_030674185.1 Monoplex corrugatus
GTCTCTGTCTCTGTGTCTGTCTGTCTGTCTGTCTGCCTGTCTTGTCTGTCTCTGTCTGTCTGTCTGTCTATTTGTCTGTCTGTCTGTCTGTCTGTCTCTTTCTCTCTCTCTCTCTCTCTCTCTCTCTCACACACACACACACATATATATATATACACACGCACGCGTTCGTGCCTGTGCAAACCAATGTCATTTCTTGAAATTAGCGTTTCCTATGCACTGATCGCATTGCTTGTACTTAGCGAAGCACAGGGGTGACTTTTTAGAGGATGAAAACAGATGCCATTAAAAACAGAAAATAAAAATGATATGGAACAAGGTGTTCAAGCCATCGTATTAATCCATCTTTTATTGATTTTACTTTTGTAATGATGATAAAACTGAAAAATCAATACGTCTCAAGTTTTTTCAGCTTTAAGTTTTGCAAAATCATCTAACAGTTGCATCAGTGTTGAGTCTTTTTCCTCTTCTTCCCCCTTAATTCCGTAAAGCGTCATTTGGGTACCGCAACTCAAGAACTGTTCACCAGGTTCCTCCAGCTCTGTCGGGCGTGTGTCACACCCTGGGTCTTTGCAAATGGTTTGTTTGTCCTCCGTTTCCGTCCCTTAGCAGTTCCAGGAGTGATTGACCAAGGCCATTGAATCTTGTTACATGGTCATACCAGCCTAGTTTAAAGTGGTTGAGTGTAATTAAAATTTGTTCATAAAGAGCCGATATGTAAGTCATTAAGTTTAGATTCTAACCACAGCAGTTTACACATTTCACATATGTACCTTTGGATGATATGCAGCCGAAACCGTGGATGTTTCTTACCATACCTAATATTTATACCATACATGGTAAAAATTGACCAGAAAACGCTGACTGCAGCTTCCAGCCCCCCCCCCCCCCCCCCCCAGTATTTTCTCATTTTGGGTCACCCGGAGCCAAAATTCGGACCGTTTCGGATCATACGTACACACACACACACACACACACACACACACACACACACACATACACATACACACACACACACACACGCACGCACGCACGCACGCACACACACACACACACACTCCCTGTGTCTCTCCAGTTCTCCCAATCAATCACTCAGGCACACACATCCGCGCATACGGACATACATCATACATGCCCACACTCTCTCTCTGTCTCCCTCTCACACACACAAACACACACACACACACACACACACACACACACACACACACACACACACACAAGCACACACGTACACTCTGTCTCTCCAGTTCTCCCAATCAATCACTCAGGCACACACATCCGCGCATTCGGACATACATCATACATGCCCACACTCTCTCTCTGTCTCCCTCTCACACACACAAACACACACACACACACACACACACACACACACACACACACACACACACACACACACACACACACACACACACACACACACACACACACAGAAGGACGCACGTACACTCTCTCTGTCTCTCCAGTTCTCCCAATCACTCACACACATCCGCGCATACGGACGTACATCATACATGCCCACACACACTCTCTCTCTCCCTCACATACAAACACACACACACACACACACACACACACACACACACACACACACACACACACACACACACAACACAACAACACACACACACAACACTACACTCACTCACTCACACACACACACACTCACACTCATCACTCACACACACACACTCCACACACCACACACACATCACACACACACACACACACTCACACACACACACACACACCACACACACACTCACACACACAACACAACTCACACACACACACACACTACACACAACACACACTCACACACACACTCACACACACACACAACTCACACCCCACACTCACACAACACACACTCACCACACACACACTCACACACACACACTCACACACACACACTCACACACACACACACTCACACACACACTCACACACAACACACACACACTCACACACACTCACACACACACACACTCACACACACACACTCACACACACACTCACACACACACACTACCACACACACACACATTCACACACACACACTCACACACACACACACACACACTAACACACACACTCACACACACACTCACACACACACACTCACACACACTCACACACACACACTCACATACACACACACACTCACACACACACACACACACACACACACTCACACACACACACACACACTCACTCACTCACTCACTCACTCACACTCACACACATGTACACACAAACACATAAAAATATAGTCTCTCTCAGCTTTAACTGATTTAAGTTTTCATAGATGTTAAGAACATATTTCAGATCGTTACCTGTGTGTATCCATTTGTGTTTAGGTGTGTGTGTGTGTGTGTGTACGTGAGCCGTGCGCCCGTGTACGCATCCTTTGATATCTGTCCATAAACCACATGCTTTTTTGTGTGTTTTTTGGTCCGTCAGAATAGTTAACAGATTTGATCAGCTACACAATCTGCATTATTGTGGTTTGACTTATGGTATAACTAGTCCTGCCATGTTTAATGTGCGTGTAACTGAGTTTTGTTATTTTCAACATTATTGTTGTTTCATTTTGAAATCAGCCCATCGTCTTGTTTGGGCTAAATGGTTTAAAACACATGAAATCATCAATTTATCAATAGTCTAAATTAATCGATCACACATACAGGTGGACATACGTACACTCAGACACACAGACTCTGTTACTCACTCTCTCTTCTCTCTCTCTCTCTCTCACATGCACACACACCCACCCACACACCCACACACCCACACACACACACACACACACACACACACACACACACACGCACACACACACACACACACACACAAACACACACGCACACACAGAGACTCACACAGACACACACAGACACACTCAGACACACACACACAGACAAAACACACACACACACACACAGACACACACACAGACATACACACAGACACACTCAGACAAACAAATCAACACACACACAGACGCACACACAGACACACACACAGACACACACAGACAAACAAACAAACAAACACACACACAGACACACACAGATACAGACATAGACACAGACACACACACACACACACACACACACACACACACACACACACACACACACACACACACACACACACACACACACACACTACATTCAGACAGAAAACTTTTATTGGAAAACAATACAACGTTAAAAGAGCTGCGCGACGTCAATAAGTGCACCAAACTTACGACCACCGTTGCGTGCCAGACGGATTCCGCAGTCCACGGTGACTTCACCACCATGTCACCGATGGACAAATTCTCCACCTATGCGGAATGCGCAGCTCAACCCCCCAAACTAGAAGATCGGGCGAAAACACAAATTGGCAGGAGAAATGACATCAAACATAGACCAGACGTCTCCACAAAACCTAACCGTGACGTCAAAACTGCGCTATCGTCTACACGTTCCAGACCACAATCAAATGTTCTTCCCCGTGTCCTTATCATTCACGACTCAGTCCTCAATAAAGTGGATGGAAAAAGACTGGGCTCTTCATACGGTTTTCAGGTGGCCACGAGGAAGATCCATACCATCGAGGACTGTAAGACTGCAATTGAAAAATCAAAAGAAGAGCTGACACCTGAACCTGACTGTGTAGTTTTACATGTGGGGATCACAGATTTAAAAACAAAGGAGCCCACTGAATGTAGCACAACTCTTGACACCTGTGTGAAAACTATCAACACACAATTTCCAAAAGCCAGGGTAGTTTTAAGTCAGGTAGCTCCTGTGAGAAACAAACATCTAAACGCTAAAAGAGAGCTCCTTAATGCCCTAACAAAAGTGCGACTTCTTAAAGCAGCCAGTGTCGACTACGTCAACAATGACAATCTTCAAACTATCAGTCACACTCAAGTCAGCCAGGACGACGTCCATCCAACCACCAGAGGGGCGAGCGTTCTGGCCAGAAACTTAGGGAGGCAAATCCATCAGCTTTTCTGGGAAAAACCGAGGAGATCAAACCGACAACGACATCAACAAAGACCCGGCTTTCAATCTCCGTTTTTCTTCTCTCCTTGGTCATTTTAGATTCAGCCCAGATTCATTTTCTCTTCGTTCAGTTCTCAGCTATATTGTTTTACTTAATTATTTTCTTGTTAACATACTTCATTTTTATCCTATTTGTACCTTTTGATTTCAAGTTAAATGAAATCTAATTATCTAAACGTACCATATTGTTCTAAAGTTATTCAACCGTTCCTCATGAAGATGTGTGTAGTAAGTGATATCAACATTTTTCAGTGGAACGCACGTTCCATTGTTAAAAACATCTCATATTTGAGTAACTATCTGTCTTCTAAAAACGTCCATGTCATGCTCCTACAATCGCTGAATACCATCAAAACCAAATTACCTAAAATATCCGGTTTTTATTTTCCACCAATATGTGACTCTGTAAATGACGGTGGCCGTATACAAACAGCTATATACATTCGTGAAGGACTGAACTATTGTGAACGATCATCGCCAGTACCTAAATCTACCGCATTTATTTCATCATGTGCAATCATTATAAAATTTTCCTCATCGTTAGTTGTGAATATGGCCTCTGTATACTTACCAAGAGGCCCAGACTCTGTGAACACTGAATGGTTAAAACACTTTCAAGATCAGGACGACAAGTGGATAATTGGAGGTGATTTTAATGCACATGCCCCATTTTGGGAAAAGTATTGTACAAACATAACAAGCAACAGGTTGATTGAAAATATTGTAGATTCCAATTTATATTTACTTAACAACGGACACGTTACCCGGATCCCCGATATACCAACCCACAGACCCACAGCTATCGACCTCACTTTAATCTCACCATCCCTAGCCCCAAACGCCACGTGGCAAACAGAGGATGACTTGTTGGGATCAGATCACATCCCCATACGTCTTACCCTAAACCATACTACAGAAATAGACGCCATACCACAAGATAGTTTACCCAAGTTTAATTATAAAAACGCTGACTGGATCAGTTTTAAGGCAATCCTTGAAAAGACAAGAACAGATCTATCTGAAGCAATGAACATAAACGAAACGTACGAAGTTTTCTGTAACTCACTCTTAAGGGCTGCTAACATTTCAATTCCAAAACTTACAGTGTCAAAAATAGGAAAACATCATGGAAATGTCTGGTGGAATGAGGACTGTCAAAAGGCAGTGAACGAAAAGAAAGAAAAATACAAAATTTATTTAGCAAACAGGTCACCTGAAAATCATACAGCGATGAAAAGTGCCAACATTAAGTGTAACAGAATCATAGAGCAAGCCAAAGAACAACACTGGACATCTTTTTGTAAATGTGAAATAAATAACCACAAAGACACGATAAGGATTTGGGAAAAACTAAAATTAATGAAAAACGGGATTAAGTTGCCATCAATTCCAGTAAAGCTAGAAAATAACCCTATTCCTAGCTCATTGGAAAAAGCAGAAGCTTTTGCAGACGTGTTTGCTGAGGCCTGTCGTGTAGAAGGACTCCCTGTCTCTAATAGAATTTATAGGGAACGAGATGAAAAGAAAGATGTATATAAGGATCCTGCCTCTGACAATACTCACTACATAAATGCATCACTCACACTTCAAGAATTAAAAGATGCCATTCAGTCCCTTCCAAGTAAAAAAACGTCAGTTGGACTAGATGCAATTTCCAATGAGATGCTGAAAAATTTACCAGACAATTTTATAATCTTGCTACATGACATATTTCAAAAATGCTGGAATAGTGGGAAAATGCCTAACAACTGGAAAGAAACAATAGTGGTTCCTGTATTAAAACCAGGTAAATGTAATACCGATTTGAAAAACTACAGGCCAATTGCATTAACATCACATGTATGTAAACTAATGGAGAAAATAATCTTAAAGAGACTGATGCACTATTGTGAAAAGAATAAAATAATACCAGTAAATCAGGCAGGATTTCGAAAAGGCAGGTCACCAGTGGAAATCCTAACAAAGCTAACTACTAATATAAAACAACAATTTGCAAGACGTCAATGTGTTTTAGCTACATTTTTTGATATAACGAAAGCATACGATCAAGTGTGGCACTCCCGATTGTTATTCAAATTTAAAAGTATTGGGCTGACAGGTCACATTTTTGGCTATGTTAAGTGTTTCTTAGAAAACAGAGTATTTCAAACGAGGATTGAAAATGTATATTCCACGAAACGAATTCTTCAAATGGGTATCCCTCAGGGATCCGTTATAGCTCCCCTTCTTTTCATGATATTAATGCATGACTTACCCAGTAAAGTATCTAAGCATGTAGTTTTAGCTCAATATGCTGACGATTTATGCATGTGGATGCAGGTAAATATGAAAAAGAAAACTCCTTTGCGCTGTATCAATTATACACGCAAATGCTACCAATTAGAACTTGATAAAATAGCGCGATACATGGTAGAAAATGGGTTACATCTATCCCTGGAAAAAACAAAAATAGTTTTATTTAATAATGGAGCTAACCCAGTAAATATTCCCACTTTCAAACTGGGAGATACTCTTCTTCAGTTTAACGAGTCGATTAAATTCTTAGGAGTTTTCCTTACAGCAAAATTATCTTGGAATCAGCATATTGAATACTTATTAACCAAAGCTCAAAAAAGTTTAAATTTATTAAAAATAGTTCGCAAACAGACATGGGGTCAAGATTCATCAACACTTGTTCATCTTTGTAAATCGCTTGTTAGATCTAAATTAACCTATGCTCAAGAAATCTTCTTCAGTGCACCGAAACACATACTAAAAAAAACTGCAGAGCATAGATTGTAAAGGTTTCAAACTTGCACTGGGTCTTCCAATGCATGCTTCCTGTCTTCGGACATATAATGAAATCAAACTGTTGCCACTTGATGAGCAAAGGAAAGTCGCTTCTACTAAATTTTTGTTAAGAAACACCACCGTAGAAAACATCTCAGAAACAGAAATTAAACTGAGATCAGATACTGACTTTCCAAAACGAGCTAAATCAATATCTTCACAGGTCACACTTGCAACATACACATCTGACGTCATGAAAGGCTCAGGAATTGATCTAGACGTAGATCCTGTATCTATACGACCTTCCTTTTCGCCAGTACCCAGTTGGGAACTCCAAAGAGCACGATTTGACGTACACCACACTAATTTAAAAAAAGGAGACAATATAAACTTACTGGCAAGTCAGGTTAAATGTCATATAGACGACGTATATTCTGATCATTTGAAAATTTACACTGATGGGTCAGTAATTGAAAGAAAAGCAGGCTCAGCATTTTTAATACCTGCTCTCAAAATTGAAAAATCTTTCTACATAGGACTTGATAAATCTATCTTTACAGCTGAACTCTTTGCAATATTAATGGCTTTAAACTTTCTGATAAGTCTTCCTAGGACAATTTTTCAGATACTTCTTTGCGTTGATTCAAAATCAGTACTTCAGGCTCTTGAA
>JAPXFY010000020.1:15857785-15870285 GCA_030674185.1 Monoplex corrugatus
TTATTTTCTTCATGCGCTACGCTTTGGCTTCAGCAGCGATGAGAATATCATCACCGTACAAAGTGTTTGGTTCGAGATCAACCACGTCCGATAGAAGATGAACTTTTAACAAATTGATGAATACATAATGAAGGGAAAAGTTAGATATTATGGTCCCAAACAACGTTAGTTTTTTACATATGTGACCTCCTACCACGAAATCAGTCTTAACTCGCAGTCAGTCGAACAGCACTAGGAGCTGAAAAGGTGACTGAGGGTCTATCTGGGGTGTTTTGACTTTTTCTCAAAATTGATTTCTGTAGACTATAATCTATCCCCCACAGAATTTTTTTCTTGAAAAAATATTATCAATCAATTTAAACCGGTATTTTAATGCACTGATCGTAGCAGAAAGAACGCAATTTCCTACCAAAAGTACCTATTTTTGTCTCTTATTATGAACCGTAATCTGTACAGTACCCGCACATGTAATATACTGATGGAAAGCTCTTTGGTGCACCTTTCAGATAATGACAGCGAAAATTAGAAACAAACTGGGTCAAAGCCACCAACTAAAGAAATTTAAGGAAAATGTGTAGGAGAGCACACAAAAACATAAGGGGCCGTTTTCTCAAAATCGCCGTCATACAACTTTATGACTTTAAACATACATAACTTCTACATTTTTTTGAGTACAAGCTTTATTCAAGTACCAAAATAATCAGCAGAATGTACACTTTCCAATGGTATGTATATCTCAAAACGCCCCAAATGCTAGTTAAGACTGATTTTGTGGTGGGAGGTCACATATATATCGAAATATGATTCCTCAAATTTTAAATCAGTTTATTCCAGGCTCACGAAAAAAATTCTTCGCACTTGATCTCCCTCCCTGAAGACAGAACCCAGCCGTATGTGACGTAATGAATGAGTATTACGTGTATAAAACATGGCGACTGTCCTGGGTCTTCATTCCGAAGCAAGACGGCGAATCATAAAGTGATGTTGTTTCGAAGGTTCTTTGTACCGTTTAAAGGTAGTGCAAGATCTCGAACTTTTCAATGAAATTTGATTTTTTTTCAATCATTTTTTCTTTTATTCCTTTGTTTCATCCTTCCTTTCCCTGTCATTCTCTCACTCTCTCTTCTATCTCTCTCTCTCTCTCACTCTGTCTCTCCTCCTCCCCCTCTTTTTGTATTATTCTCTCTTTCTCCCTCCCCTCTCTTCCCCCCTCTGTCTCTCGTTATCTTAATTTTCTGTCACACAGTGACACACACAGTGACACACACACACAGTGACACACACAGACACACACACACACACACACACACACACACACACACACACACACACACACACACACACACACACACACACACACCACACCTTCTGTCTGTCTCTTTCTCTCTTTCATGTTATCTCGCTGCGTCATATTCTGTCCTTCGTTATTCTCCTCTGTCTGTCTGTATCCATTCTTCTTTTTTCCCCGCATTGAACCCTCTCTCATCGTCAGTGCAACCTGCATCTCCCACCTTAATTCGAACGGCCGAATGACCGACATTTAGAACCCAGGATAGCGGAAAAAATGAAGAAACGTCAGACGCAGGATCCCCGTTCCACGGTGAGGACATTTGCATTCCTGTAACATTGACTGAGTGGCCTGCAACACCTCAGCCAGAAATTTATGGTGGACTTTTGAGATAGTAAAGGATTATTATTATTATTGTTATCATTATTATTATTATTATTATTTACGGAATGGAAAACTTTATTTTACAAATTTGCCAGGGGCGATTTTTGGTTTTAGACTGATATCATTCCACATCAAATGTTACCCAGCATTTTTAGACATGTGTTATGCACGGTTATCTCAGTATAAGCGTAATTTATTATCATTACTGTTATTGTTGTTCTACTATTTTTTCTTAATGTCATCCTCCTCCATCTTCTCCTCCTCCTCCTCCTTATCATCATCATCAGTAGAAGCAGTAGTACTAGTAGTAATATCATCATCATCATCATCATCATCATCATCATCATCATCATCATCATCATCATCATCAGTAGCAGTACTACTAGTAGTAATAGTATCATCATCATCATCGTCGTCGTCATCATCATCATCGTCTCTCCTCCCTCCTCTCCTCCTCCTCCTCACTCATCTCGTCGTCGTCGTCGTCGTCGTCTCTCATCATCATCATCATCATCATCATCATCATCATCATCATCATCATCATCATCAGCAGTACTGTTAGTAGTAATAGTATCATCATCATCATAGTCGTCATCGTTGTCGTCATCATCATCATCGTTCTCCTCCTCCTTCTCCTCCTCCTCTCCTCCTCATCATCATCACTGTTGTTACTGTTATAAATATTAAACCGAAGAGGATGATGAGAATCACCATCTTTATCATCATTGTCGTCCTTTCCCGTCACCGGTGTGCTCTTGGTTTGGGCTGATCAGATGCAACAGCAGGCATGACCCTCTATTTCTGTCTGTGGAGTGCGGGAACAAATAATTTAGGCATGCTGAGCATGTTTCGGTCATTGATATTTGCGATGTGGATCTTTTCGTATTGATTTTGGCAATCGTCTCATTTGGGGAGGATGGTCTTGGATAATATATGCAAGTCGTTTCAGGAAACGTGACCAAATCATGCAAGATCGTGCTGCTTCGCGGTTGTCTGCAGTGGTACCACCGAGCTGCTGATCTTGCTGAATGCATACGGTACTCAGTTGATCTAATATCGTAGGTGGAATACACATAGCAGTTTTCCCAGCCAACTAGTCACAAAAGACGGGATTCTTTTCTTCCTTAGTCAGAAAGGGGTGTCCCAGTATCACATCTATTGACGGGATGGAGACTAAAAGTGAATTGTACAGTCTGCACTTTGTAGTGATGTTGATGATGCCATTTCTAAAGATCTTGGCTATTCAAGTCATTGTTTCCAATGCTATTTCGATATTGCAGCGTACAAACAACAGCAGCAAAACCAAAAACAACAATGACAACAACAACAACAACAACAAAAACAGCAACAATAATGACAACAGAACCAGCAACGAAACGTACTTTCGCTATTTAGCTGCCGTCTTTTGGTCAGGTACTCCCATATACTCAAAACTGTTGACCTTGTCCGGTTTCTGGCCTTCCATGCAGACTTTTACATTACTGTTAAATATGCTGTAGACCTTGCCCTTGCTTCTCTCATTTCATTTTTCAATGTCATACGCCGCTGCATTGTTCATAACTAGCTGTCCCCAGAAAGTGACTCACATGGTAAAATACATCCACAGATATAGTATAATGATCACCTGTTGGAAGGGTCACTGTGTGCAAAAGGTTTCGTTTTTTTTTCTACGCGGAGCCAATAGTCTACCATAGGCATCTCCACCGTAGCGGTCTGCCTGTCTGGTGACTTTTCTGCCTCACTGACTGCAATCAGTTCACTGGTCTGGTAACTGAAGATCATTCATCAAGCAGTGCCCAGAGTTCACTTATTTTTTTTCCCAGGAACGAGTGCACATATGCAGTGAGACAGTAAACACATTCTGTATGTAACTGTGTCTATTGCTTTGTCTGCGTGTTTCTCTCTCTTTATCTGTTCTCTCTCTCTTTCTCTCTCTGTCTGTCTGTCTGTCTCTCTCTCTCTCCCTGCTTTGTCTTTCTGTCCCTGTATCTCTTTCTCTCTCACTCGCTCGTTTGTTCTCTTTATTTCTCCCCCCCCCCCCTCGGTTTATCTTTTCCCTTCCTCCCCCTTTGTCTGTCTCCACTCTTCCTCTTTCGTTGTCTATTTTTGTTTGGCTGCCAGCCCTTTTTCTTTTTCCCAACTGTACTTTCTTTTTCTTCCTTGCAATTTACCCACATTTACACATGTAAAGATGCGTTTACTTCTGTCTGTCCGTCTTCTCTCCGTCTCTCTGTTTAGCATCAATTTATTTATCATGTGCTGGGTTTTATGTCATTCCAGTTTGTGTTTCATGTCATCCCAGTTTACATTAAGTATGTAATACAAGAATATTGCAGTTACACAATGCAACTAGAAACGTACATCTAAGTAAGCAAACGAATCAATCTACATTGCCCACACACATTCAATGATAAATATTTGCTGATAAGGAAACTATAATGCAAAGTTGTTGTCATGACCATAATTGGTTGGATTGTTTTCCCTTATCTTACCCTGCAATGTTGCTGTCATGGCCACATGGGTTCAGTCCTTTTCCAAAATCTTGCCTACGCAAAATTGCTGTCATGATCGTATGAGTTCAGTTCTTTGCCCACGTGGAGTTGCTGTCATAACTATACTGGTCCAATCCTTCGTCCAAGCAAAGTTGCTGTCATGACCATATCAGTCAAATTTTTAGCCCAACAATATTACAGCCATGACCATATGGGTCCAACCCTTTACCCAGGCAGTTTTGCTGTCATGATCATACGAATCAAATCTTAGCCCAACAATATTACAGCCATGAGCATCATGGTCAAGCCCTTTACCTAAGCAGTTTTGCTGTCATGACCATGTGGGTCAAATCTTGGCCCACACAATGATGCTGTCATGTGGCCATACAAGTCCAATCCTTTTCCCCATACAATGTTGCTGTCATGGGCCATATAAGTCCCGTCCTTTTCCATAGGTCCAATCCTTCTCCCCATACAATTGCTGTCATGGACCATATAGGTCCAGTACTTTTCCCCATACAATGTTGCTGTCATGGCCATATAGGTCCCGTCCTTTTCCCCATACAATGTTGCTGTCATGGCCATATAGGTCCCAGTCCTTTTCCCCATACAATGTTGCTGTCATGACCATATAGGTCCAGTCCTTTTTCCAATACAGTGTTGCTGTCATAATCATGTGGGTCCAGTTCTTTCCTCGTCTTTACCACGCAAAGTTGCTGTCATGGCCATGGATCCAATTCTTTGCTCGTGCAAAGTTGCTGTCATGACTGTGTGGAGCCATTCCTTTTCCTATATCTTGTCCAAATTCTGATGACATTTAGGTTTGAATGTCCAAGTTTTGATCCGTATTGATTCGAATTTGCTTGTTAAGTCCCCCTCTTTAATAAATGAAACTCCCTTTCCCCCTCACCAACCGAGTTAACCAGGAGAACCAGCTACCAAAACTGTGGTTCTTCTGAGAATCGAACCCACGACTCTTGTGTTATCTCAATGGCTTAATTTTTTTCTGGCTGGCTCTTTTGATAGAGACATGAATGAGGATCTTAATTCTTATGTCCTGAGTTCGATCCCACCCTGCAAACATAAATGTTGGCGTGTTGACCGTCTGTCTCAATGCTCCAGCCCTTCTGATGTTCAGTGTTTCACAAGTCTCCTTTCCCTCTTCTTTTCATAACCTAAGCAGTGCACAGGGCTTTGTGCAGGCTGAATGATTCTGCCAGATGATTGATGGCATATTTGGATACAGGGCATGTGAATTTGTCCAAATGCGATGAATCCCTCTTGAACAAACTCCAGATTCTAAATTCCATTCTTCAGCTTCACCAACTCCGTGTGAGTGTTTGCCTAAAGGACAAAAGAAAGTTATTATCTCCCCAATCCAATATACATCATGGCGTTGCAATCCTAAATGTCAATGTTATCAGAAGAATACCGAAATTCCAACATTTGCCGTCTGAATCACGCATCCCAGCCGCTAGCGTGTAATGAAAGGATGGTGAAACTCCAGAGCGCCTGACTACTTACTTAGCATGCTAAAAGCACGTGATACGCAGCAAAAGGCCACAGAACACGAATACAAGACACCAGTCAGTGTGACAGCTGTCTGATACCACTTTTACTCTGTGCTGAGTTAATGAAATGTAAGCATGATTGAATCAGAAGTCGTCCTATAACCCTGAAGTCGTTCTGGAGTGAGATGGTAAAGGTCTTTCTCAAGACCAGTATTAACATGACCAGTGCCCATATCTTTCCTTTACGGTGTTACCTTCCCACTGCTGAAATGGGTTAGGTATCCATTCACAGCTGGGTAAACCGGAGGACAGAAGTGAAAGGCTTTTCTATAGTTAGATCCGAACCCATGCATTGAGATTAGAAGCAAGCAGTTTATCTTTACACCCATTAGGTTTCCCGTGATTATGTAATCACAAGTATGCAGAGTGGGATCCCCGTTTATAACGAAAAGTTGTGTGTGTGTGTGTGTGTGTGTGTGTGTGTGTGTGTGTGTGTGTGTGTGTGTGCGTGCGTGTGTGTGTGTGTGTGGTGTGTGTGTGTGTGTGTGTGTGTGTGTGTGTGTGTGTGTGTGTGTGTGTGTGTGTGTGCGCGCGTGTGCGTGTGTGTGTGATGATAAAACGGGGTGACGCACTCAATCCATCAAATTTGATGGAAAGCATTTATTCAAATCCGAATGAAAGATGACCTCTTCGCCTTCAGGAATGTCATATTAACTGGGTGTTTAACCTGGCAAGGAAACAAAAGTCACCATTTGTCTAGTTCACCAAACATCCCGCATGCAAACGCAATCAGAGGAATGTTGAAATACCAACATTTTTTTATATCAGAAGCGGGCACCTTAGCTTCTAGAGTCGTCAAAATACGATGAAAATCATGAAAGTTAGATTTCAGAAGACGGTCATTTGCTGAAAGAAGCCAAGGCAGGGCTATAAGAAACAGACTTGTTGTAAAAATCGGCAGGACAGTTAATAACTTCAACTATTAGTGTATGATTGATTGAAAATCTGTCACGTTTTAACCAAATTCAGGCATTCATCGACATTTTTTTTTCCAGAATTTGAGAGGTTTTCTTCATTTAGTAAGTCAGTTAATATAGTGGACTTCGAGCAATCGGTCGTTGAAGATATACATTTTCCTGTATCGTCTCCTTGTCAGTTTCAATTTCGTCGTTTTGTATCTTATACAGTAAGTCATGAAAAATCACACCACAAACTGTATATTTTCTTTCTTCTCTTGGAATGTGTGTGTATCTGCCTCTTTCAATTTGAGTGCCGTCTGCATGCATGTAATAACCCTACACGTTACTTACACGAAGCATAATTCTACGTATGCATAATGGACGCACTTATAAACGCAGTCTCCAGTAATATCACACTGAATCAGAATCATTCTTTAAAGGGATAAATAAAATTAGTACTTATTGGACGAAAATAAAAATACATTTCCACAATACTATTTGAAAAAAAAGATTTCAGAGTTTTTCACTGTATCTGTACAATGCACGATAGGTGCAGTGCATTTTCACCTCTGCTATAGAGTGGGGAAAGATGAACAATGGGAATGTATGTTTTTTTTAACTATACATAAGATGGACATAAATGGTGCATGCATCATACCTAAACACACACACACACACATACACATACACACACACACACACACACACACACACACACACACACACACACACACACACACACACATCTACACCCATTCCGCTGGTAGTAGTAGTAGTATAGTAGTAAGTAGTTAGTAGTAGTAGTAGTATAGTAGTAATAGTGTAGTAGTAGTAGAAAAAAGAAGTGGTTCATCAGTGTTTAGAAAGTTCTCCAGCATGTAAATGTCACTCAGGACTCTGTGCAGTGTTGATAAAAGAAAACAATATATAAAGATTTTGACATAAATACTACATCCCTCTCTCTGTCTCTGTCTTTTGCCTCTCCTCCCCCCCCCCTCTCTCTTCTCTCCACACCACACACTCGAAATACACACCCTCGTGCGTGTTCGCGCTCGCGCTCACGCACACGCACACCACACACACATACTCGTACACGCACGCATGCACACAATCACACTAACTGCAGCAGTGCAGGAAAACACCTCTTCTTTAAATCCCTCGTAATCGTCAGGCTGATTGCACTGTTATGCTCGAGGAGACAGCTGATGACTTTGTTTGTTTGTTGTTGTTGTTGTTTGTGTGTGTGTGTGTGTGTGTGTGGTGTGTGTGTGTGTGTGTGTGTTGTGTGTGTATGTGTGTGTGTGTGTGTGAATGTGTGTGTGTGTATGTGTGTGTGTATATGTATGTGTGTGTGTGTGTGATGTGTGTGTGTTGTGTGAATGTGTGTGTGTGTATGTGTGGTGTGGTTGTGTATGTATAGTTGTGTGTGTGTGGGGTGTTGTGTGTTGTGTGTGTGTGATGTGTGTTTTTGTGTGTTGTGAGGGGGTGTGTGTGTGTGTGTGTATGTGTGTGTGTGGTGTGTGTGTGTGTGTGTGGTGTGTTGTGTGTGTGTGTGTGTGTTGTCCCCAAGGTCTGACCCTAAAGCCAAATAAACAATACCCTTGAAACTGACTGAAAGAAAAGTCCTTGCTACTTGTCACTGCAAATTTGATAGTTTTGAAGTTTGAATTGAAATTTTAAATTACAGTTGTTGTCAAGACTCTTTCAGCCTTTTTGCAGTTTCTGGATTGATCGTTCCATGTTAACAAATTTACACGAATTTCCAGAATTTTATTCATTATATAGTTGTTTTGAACATTTCCAAGTCGAGTTACATGTATTTTTGATATTCACAACTTTTATGTTAGTCTGAGAATACATGTTTATGATGATGTTCATGCATGCGTGCGCAGCGCGCGCTGTGTGTATTATGTATGTATGCATGTGTGTGTTGTGTGTGTGTGTGTGTGTGTGTGTGTGTGTGTGTGTGTGTGTGTGTGTTTCTGTGCTTCCTACCACCCTCCTCCCCCGAGCATTGATCGTGAACATAGCATCTACCCACCTAGAAGTAATACAGGATTTTTAAATATGGAGACCCCTCTCCTCTTCTATCCGTAGTTTTATTTTAATCCCTCCACCTTGTAACCCCCCCCCCTTCCTCTGACACCAAATTGAAATACATCCCATCCCCTGCGATTCCAACCTCCTAGATTGTCCACATTAAGAGCCCAACGAAGCGGAAGCGAAGTAAGAAACGACATATGCAGGAGTTCAGCTGCAAAGTGAGAGCATTTCAAGACATTTGCATTCCTGTCATACAGACTGAGTGACCTGCAAGACTTTAGCAAGGAAGTTGTGCTGGTCATTTTGACACACGAGAGGGAATTGGAATTTTCAGGAGGAAAAACTGCAAAAGTTTCTATTTGAGCACGATTTCGTTGTTTAGACTTAAAGCAATGAGTGGTATATAAGTGGCCTTGATAAAGGTCAGTTTGGTTACCCCAGCACTTATGTAATTTCATCATCAGCTTCATCAGCTTATGACCGATGTTATTATCATAACATTGTTACTCTATTATTGTTATCGCTATCGTTATCAATATTATCATCATCGTCATATTCACCACCATCTCCACAACCATCATCATCGTTATCATCATCATCATCGTAATATCTAATTCTGTATTGAGTTTGATCATTCCCTTGGACTAACTGATAGTTGAGTGGTGGGGTAGTGGTGCATACACTTACATAGACAGTAACATGTGTTATTTTTGATTGAATAGAATTAAAAAAGAAACCCAAGCTATTCCAGCAATCTCCCTTTGTATACAAACAGTATTACCAAAAATCAAGATCTTGAACTTCTCAAGTTCATTGTGACTTTGAAGAAACGTCAGATGAAGGAAAACAGACATGAAGCAAAAAGAATGGTATGGAGTGAAAACGTTATGCAAATATTATCAGAAGTTCCTGCGAAAGGTGCTGTTCACACGTATTCCTCTGGAGGTGCTCATTTTAGGCAGTTTTTTTTTAGTCCGTGTGATCTTGACCTTGGTGTCATGACTTCCAGACTTGTGCATTCACGACTCCACAACCGCACTCACGTGACCCAAATTTGAATGAAATCTAGAAAGAGCTGAGAACATCTTGCTAACACATTTTCGTCACAGACACATATACAGACACCTGTCTCCAGTCTATAAGAAAAGCAGCCTGGATTTCACACCGTAAACCCATTGTGATCAGTAATAAATAAAGCTTGAAAAATTAGAACCGTTAAGTGGGATAGACACCCAAGACATTAAAATAGCGTAGAGCTTATGCACAGACTGATGTCATGTGGCATGGTCAGCTGGGATTCTTCATCATGTAGTACTTATATACTACTACTAATAATAATAATAATTACAATATTTATATAGCGCAAAATCTTGATAAAATCAAATCTAAGCGCTGAAACACACACACACGCACGCACGCACACACACGCACGCACGCACGCACGCACACACACGCATCCACCACACACAACACACACACACACACACACACACACACACACACACACACACACACACACACACCCACACACGGCTATAAATATGGAGAAAGAATAAAAACAATGGAAAATTATAGAGAGCATATTATATACAATTATATATTGCAATGTGATTCCCCTCCGAGTGGAGACAGGCTGCAGAGGGGATTGAGTGAGGTCAGGATTTTATGCAGAGGAGAAAAGGTAGTTTTGAGAGCGGACTTGAAGGAGACAAAAGTAGGTTGCTGACGGACTGAGAGAGGAAGTTTGTTCCAGGAGAGCGGACCAGAAACAGAGAAGGCTCGTGGACCATAGGTATTGAGCTTAGTGCGTGGAAAGCGAAAAGTCAGAGGATCGAGGCAGAGCGGAGGGTACGTGAGGGAACATAGATCTCAAGTAGGCTTGACAGGTAATCGGGGGCTGCGTTATTGAGGCTTTTGTAGCACATGGTGTCTAGTTTGTACTGTATGCGCTTTGATACAGGGAGCCAGTGAAGTTGTGCCAGGAGAGGAGATATGTGGTCAGCTTTTTTCTTTTTGAGTACAAGGCGTGCAGCATTGTTTTGAATGCGCTGTAGGATGTGAGTGGTGGAGGCAGGAAGACCGGACAGGAGTGAATTGCAATAGTCAATGCGAGACATTATGAAGGAGAGAACGAGTTTTTGCAGTTGTTTTGACAGAGAGATACTTCCTGATCAGGCTTATACGATGGAGGTGATAGTAGCAAGATCTGGCAGTTTGAGAAACAAAGTTGTTCATGGAGAGGGTAGAGTCAATGCAGACACCAAGTTTTTAGCTGAATCAGAAATTGGGACTGATGTGTTACATAATGGGAGAGAAAGAGGAGGCAGCTGAGAAAGTTTCTGACGGGTGCCAATGAGGATAGCTTCTGTCTTGTCATCATTTAGCTGAAGTTTGTTGTATGTCATCCAATTTTTGATGTCCGAGTAACACTCAGTGGTGCGAGTCAGGAGGCGCTGTATATTGTCAGGTGAGTTACTGTCTTGAAGTTGGGTGTCATCAGCATAGAAGTGGTGTTTTATAGAGTGGGAGTTGATGATGGTGGACAGGGGGGAGGTGTAAAGAGTGAAAAGAACAGGGCCAAGGACAGATCCTTGTGGAAACACCACAGGTCAGGTATGCAGGTTGAGAGTAAGTGCCATTGATGAGAACAGTTTGTTTTCTGTTTGACAGATAAGAAGTGAACCAGGAGAGAGCAATGTCAGAGATGCCAAAAGTATGATGAAGTCTAGAAAGGAGAATACCATGATCAATGGTATCAAAGGCTGCAGACAGATCAAGGAGTGTGAGGAGAGAGACTTTGCCAGTATCAGTTGCAAGGAGGAGATTGTTGAGAATGTGTAGCAAGGCAGTTTCAGTGCTATGGCACTGGCGGTAGGCTGACTGGAAAGGATTGAGGAGATTGTTGGCAACAGGTGAGAGTTCAGTTGGTTGAGGACAACTTTTTCAAGCAGTTTTGACAAGAAAGAGAGATTAGAGATAGGCCGGTAATTTTTCAGTTCATTTGGGTCTAAATTGTATTTCTTGAGGAGAGGGTGAACAATAGCAGACTTGAAAGAATCTGGGACAGTTCCAGTTTGGATAGAAGTGTTGATGATGTCAGTGATGAATGGGAGGAGCGTAGGGAGACAGTCAGAGTAGAGAGAACCTGGAAGAGGATCCAGTTCGCAGGTTTTGAACGACATGGATCTGATTGTGTTGAGAATTTCTTCTTGTGAGACTGGGGTAAGAGTAGTAAGAGTAGTACTTGTGGTGTTATTGCAGGCGGAATCATACCAGCTCTGCAACGCCATATTGAGAAAACTGAAACTAAAACCAACTGGATGCAGCAGCAAATGCCATCTTCAGTCTCTCTCTGTCTTTGTGGTGTAACAGCAAAGAGATCAGGCTGGTTGGTCTGTTTGTTGACATTTTCCACCTAGTTCTACTTCTGTCGATTTCAGCGATTGTTTCCTTTAAAGGTACCATTCAGGTGGGCTTGGATAGTATGTCATGGCAGGTGGCATGAGCAAATCAGGCAAGCCAACGTTGCTTCATTATTGCCAACAACGATTCTTTTGGGCTCATACATATGTGACCTGCCAGCACGAAATCAGTCTTACCTAGTATTTTAGGCATTTTGAGATATACATATCACTGGAAAGTGTACATTCTGCTGATTAACTTGAATAAAGATTGTACTAAAAAAACAAACAACTGTAGAAGCTATGTATGTTTAAAGTCATTAAGTTGTATGACGGCCATTTTGAGAAAACGGCATCTAAAGTTTTTCGTGTGCTCTCCTACACATTTTCCTTAAATTTCTTTATTTGGTGGCTTTGACCCA
>JAPXFY010000020.1:15875285-15890285 GCA_030674185.1 Monoplex corrugatus
CTCCTCCCCCCCTCTCTCTCTCACACACACACACTCGAAATACACACCCTCGTGCGTGTTCGCGCTCGCGCTTACGCACACGCACACACACATACTCGTACACGCACGCATGCACACAATCACACTAACTGCAGCAGTGCAGGAAAACACCTTCTTTAAATCCCTCGTAATCGTCAGGCTGATTGCACTGTTATGCTCGAGGAGACAGCTGATGACTTTGTTTGTTTGTCTGTCTGTTTGTTTGTGTGTGTGTGTGTGTGTGTGTGTGTGTGTGTGTGTGTGTGTGTGTGTGTGTGTGTGTGTGTGTGTATGTGTGTGTGTATGTGTTTGAATGTGTGTGTGTGTGTATGTGTGTGTGTGTATACATGTATGTGTGTGTGTGTGAATGTGTGTGTGTGTGTGTGTGAATGTGTGTGTGTGTGTGTGTATGTGTGTGTGTGTATGTATGTATGTATGTTGTGTGTGTGTGAATGTGTGCGTGTGTGTGAATGTGTGTGTGTGTGTGTGTATGTGTGTGGTGTGTGTGTGTGTGTGTGTGTGTGTGTGTGTGTGGTGTGTGTATGTGTGTGTGTGTATTCGTTCCTTGATTTAACGTCTTTTCACTATAAGTGATATTAGACAGATAAAAATGGCATGGAGGATGATTTGGGGGGGGGGGGGGGGGAGGAGGAGGGGAAAGAAGGGAACAGAGTAAGAGACGGAAAAAAAATTAAAAGGAACCGGCAAGGTCTTTAGAAAAATGATATGGATGATCAGAGAAATGAAACTAGAACAACGCTAACATCAAATGTAAAAGAAAAATCGTCATAAAAAGCAAAACAAAACAAAATAAGATAATGATAATTAAAATAATAACCTTAAAGTAACGCATTAACAGGACTGTGAACCAATGATTCTGAAATTTTAACTAACAGAACTTGATCTGATATCACTTCTTTAAAATGCTTTTCAAGATAGTTTCCTTGTGTAAACATCTTTGGTAAAAAATAACGAAGCTTTCTGCAGTAAAACAAACTGTGATACAATGTGAATTGTTCACCGCAAATACATAAAACGTTTTTACAATATTTTGTTTTCAAAGCGTTCAGTTGAATACGAAAATATGTGGTAACAATTAATCTCAAATGATATATCGAAGAATACTGCATTTTTTTTACAGATATTTTGAACTGAAAGTTTGATTCTTTTTTGAGACACAAATTTTTCATTTAAATGTTCATGAAATTGAATCCATGATGCTAATTCTAGCGAGTTGTAAGCTTCTTTTACCGAGGTGTTAACATGTAATTCTATGGAATTTTCAAAACAGAGTGCACCGGATTTAGCTGCTCTGTCAACTACGTTGTTGCCGTGAAGACCAACGTGAGAAGGTACCCAGCATAAACTGATTTCCGAGCCATTTATCTTTAAACAGTGTATTAGATGATTTGCCTCAATTATTAAATCAGGTCTTGTGTCTGTATCAAAAGACTGTAAGGCATATAATACAGATTTTGAATCAACAAACAGAACTACTTTGAAAGGCACAGGCCGAAGGCTTATTAATATAATGCAACGCTTGAACAACAGCGACCAATTCTGTGTGTGTGTATGTATGTATGTATGTATGTGTGTGTGTGTGAATGTGTGTGTGTGTGGGGAATGTGTGTGTGTGTGTGTATGTGTGTGTGTGTGTATGTATGTATGTGTGTGTGTGTGTGTGTGTGTGTGTGTGTGTGTGTGTGTGTGTGTGTGTGTGTGGTGTGTGTGTGTGTGTGTGTCCCCGAGGTCATGACACCCTAAAGCCGAAATAAACAATATCCTTGAAACTGACTGAGAGAAAAGTCCTTGCTACTTGTCATTGCAGAATTTGATCAGGTTTTGAAGTTTGAATTGAAATTTTAAATTACAGTTGTTGTCAAGACTCTTTCAGCCTTTTTGCAGTTTCTGGATTGCTCGTTCCATGTTAACAAATTTACACGAATTTCCAGAATTTTATTCATTATATAATTGTTTTGAACATTTCCAAGTCGAGTTACATGTATTTTTGATATTCACAACTTTTATGTTAGTCTGAGAATACATGGTTTATGATGATGTTCATGCATGCGTGCGCACGCGCGCGTGTGTGTATGTATGTATGTATGTGTGTGTGTGTGTGTGT
Source organism: Monoplex corrugatus (assembly GCA_030674185.1). Lineage (NCBI taxonomy): Eukaryota > Metazoa > Mollusca > Gastropoda > Littorinimorpha > Ranellidae > Monoplex > Monoplex corrugatus. The sequence goes on from JAPXFY010000020.1 coordinate 15,877,429, forward strand.
GTGTGTGTGTGTGTGTGTGTGTGTGTGTGTGTGTGTGTGTGTTTGTGTGCTTCCTACCACCCTCCTCCCCCGAGCATTGATCGTGAACATAGCATCTACCCACCTAGAAGTAATACAGGATTTTTAAATATGGAGACCCCCTCTCCTCTTCTATCCGTAGTTTTATTTTAATCCCTCCACCTTGTAACCCCCCCCCCTTCCTCTGACACCAAATTGAAATACATCCCATCCCCTGCGATTCCAACCTCCTGGATTGTCCACATTAAGAGCCGAACGAAGCGGAAGCGAAGTAAGAAACGACATATGCAGGAGTTCAGCTGCAAAGTGAGAGCATTTCAAGACATTTGCATTCCTGTTATACAGATTGAGTGACCTGCAAGACTTTAGCAAGGAAGTTGTGCTGGTCATTTTGACACACGAGAGGGAATTTGGAATTTTCAGGAGGAAAAACTGCAAAAGTTTCTATTTGAGCACGATTTCGTTGTTTAGACTTAAAGCAATGAGTGGTATATAAGTGGCCTTGATAAAGGTCAGTTTGGTTACCCCCGCACTTATGTAATTTCATCATCAGCTTCATCAGCTTATGATCGATGTTATTATCATAACATTGTTACTCTATTATTGTTATCGCTATCGTTATCAATATTATCATCATCGTCATATTCACCACCATCTCCACAACCATCATCATCGTTATCATCATCATCATCGTAATATCTAATTCTGTATTGAGTTTGATCATTCCCTTGGACTAACTGAATAGTTGAGTGGTGGGGTAGTGGTGCATACACTTACATAGACAGTAACATGTGTTATTTTTGATTGAATAGAATTAAAAAAGAAACCCAAGCTATTCCAGCAATCTCCCTTTGTATACAAACAGTATTACCAAAAATCAAGATCTTGAACTTCTCAAGTTCATTGTGACTTTGAAGAAACGTCAGATGAAGGAAAACAGACATGAAGCAAAAAGAATGGTATAGAGTGAAAACGTTATGCAAATATTATCAGAAGTTCCTGCGAAAGGTGCTGTTCACACATATTCCTCCGGAGGTGCTCATTTTAGGCAGTTTTTTTTTAGTCCGTGTGATCTTGACCTTGGTGTCATGACTTCCAGACTTGTGCATTCACGACTCCACAACCGTCCACTCACGTGACCCAAATTTGAATGAAATCTAGAAAGAGCTGAGAACATCTTGCTAACACATTTTCGTCACAGACACATATACAGACACCTGTCTCCAGTCTATAAGAAAAGCAGCCTGGATTTCACACCGTAAACCCATTGTGATCAGTAATAAATAAAGCTTGAAAAATTAGAACCGTTAAGTGGGATAGACACCCAAGACATTAAAATAGCGTAGAGCTTATGCACAGACTGATGTCATGTGGCATGATCAGCTGGGATTCTTCATCATGTAGTACTTATATACTACTACTACTACTAATAATAATTACAATATTTATATAGCGCAAAATCTTGATAAAATCAAATCTAAGTGCTGAAACACACACACACGCACGCACGCACACACACGCACGCACGCACGCACACACACGCATCCACGCACACACACACACACACACACACACACACACACACACACACACACACACACACGCACACACGGCTATAAATATGGAGAAAGAATAAAAACAATGGAAAATTATAGAGAGCATATTATATACAATTATATATTGCAATGTGATTCCCCTCCGAGTGGAGACAGGCTGCAGAGGGGATTGAGTGAGGTCAGGATTTTATGCAGAGGAGAAAAGGTGAGTTTTGAGAGCGGACTTGAAGGAGACAAAAGTAGGTTGCTGACGGACTGAGAGAGGAAGTTTGTTCCAGGAGAGCGGACCAGAAACAGAGAAGGCTCGTGGACCATAGGTATTGAGCTTAGTGCGTGGAAAGCGAAAAGTCAGAGGATCGGAGGCAGAGCGGAGGGTACGTGAGGGAACATAGATCTCAAGTAGGCTTGACAGGTAATCGGGGGCTGCGTTATTGAGGCTTTTGTAGCACATGGTGTCTAGTTTGTACTGTATGCGCTTTGATACAGGGAGCCAGTGAAGTTGTGCCAGGAGAGGAGATATGTGGTCAGCTTTTTTCTTTTTGAGTACAAGGCGTGCAGCATTGTTTTGAATGCGTTGTAGGATGTGAGTGGTGGAGGCAGGAAGACCGGACAGGAGTGAATTGCAATAGTCAATGCGAGACATTATGAAGGAGAGAACGAGTTTTGCAGTTGTTTCGACAGAGAGATACTTCCTGATCAGGCTTATACGATGGAGGTGATAGTAGCAAGATCTGGCAGTTTGAGAAACAAAGTTGTTCATGGAGAGGGTAGAGTCAATGCAGACACCAAGGTTTTTAGCTGAATCAGAAATTGGGACTGATGTGTTACATAATGGGAGAGAAAGAGGAGGCAGCTGAGAAAGTTTCTGACGGGTGCCAATGAGGATAGCTTCTGTCTTGTCATCATTTAGCTGAAGTTTGTTGTATGTCATCCAATTTTTGATGTCCGAGTAACACTCAGTGGTGCGAGTCAGGAGGCGCTGTATATTGTCAGGTGAGTTACTGTCTTGAAGTTGGGTGTCATCAGCATAGAAGTGGTGTTTTATAGAGTGGGAGTTGATGATGGTGGACAGGGGGGAGGTGTAAAGAGTGAAAAGAACAGGGCCAAGGACAGATCCTTGTGGAACACCACAGGTCAGGTATGCAGGTTGAGAGTAAGTGCCATTGATGAGAACAGTTTGTTTTCTGTTTGACAGATAAGAAGTGAACCAGGAGAGAGCAATGTCAGAGATGCCAAAAGTATGATGAAGTCTAGAAAGGAGAATACCATGATCAATGGTATCAAAGGCTGCAGACAGATCAAGGAGTGTGAGGAGAGAGACTTTGCCAGTATCAGTTGCAAGGAGGAGATTGTTGAGAATGTGTAGCAAGGCAGTTTCAGTGCTATGGCACTGGCGGTAGGCTGACTGGAAAGGATTGAGGAGATTGTTGGCAGACAGGTGAGAGTTCAGTTGGTTGAGGACAACTTTTTCAAGCAGTTTTGACAAGAAAGAGAGATTAGAGATAGGCCGGTAATTTTTCAGTTCATTTGGGTCTAAATTGTATTTCTTGAGGAGAGGGTGAACAATAGCAGACTTGAAAGAATCTGGGACAGTTCTAGTTTGGATAGAAGTGTTGATGATGTCAGTGATGAATGGGAGGAGCGTAGGGAGACAGTCAGATTAGAGAGAACCTGGAAGAGGATCCAGTTCGCAGGTTTTGAACGACATGGATCTGATTGTGTTGAGAATTTCTTTTTGTGAGACTGGGGTAAGAGTAGTAAGAGTAGTACTTGGGGTGTTATTGCAGGCGGAATCATACCACTCTGCAACGCCGTATTGAGAAAACTGAAACTAAAACCAACTGGGTGCAGCAGCAAATGCCATCTTCAGTCTCTCTCTGTCTTTGTGGTGTAACAGCAAAGAGATCAGGCTGGTTGGTCTGTTTGTTGACATTTTCCACCTAGTTCTACTTCTGTCGATTTCAGCGATTGTTTCCTTTAAAGGTACCATTCAGGGTGGGCTTGGATAGTATGTCATGGCAGGTGGCATGAGCAAATCAGGCAAGCCAACGTTGCTTCATTATTGCCAACAACGATTCTTTTGGGCTCATACATATGTGACCTGCCAGCACGAAATCAGTCTTACCTAGTATTTTAGGCATTTTGAGATATACATATCACTGGAAAGTGTACATTCTGCTGATTAACTTGAATAAAGATTGTAATAAAAAAACAAACAACTGTAGAAGCTATGTATGTTTAAAGTCATTAAGTTGTATGACGGCCATTTTGAGAAAACGGCATCTAAAGTTTTCGTGTGCTCTCCTACACATTTTCCTTAAATTTCTTTATTTGGTGGCTTTGACCCAGTTTGTTTCTAAGAGCTTTCTGTCAGTATATTACATGTGGGGGTTTTGTACAGGTTACGGTTCGCAATAAGAGACAAAAAGTAGGTACTTTTGGTAAGAAATTGCGTTCTTTCTGCTGCGATCAGTGCATTGAAATACCATTTTAAATTGATTAATAATATTTTTTCAAGTAAAAAATTTCTGTGGTTGATAGATTATAGTCTACAGAAATCAGTTTTGAGAAAAAGTCAAAACACCCCAGACAGATCCTCAGTCACCTTTTCAGCTCCTAATGCTGTTCGACTGACTGCGAGTTAAGACTGATTTCGTGGTGGGAGGTCACATATTATTATCTTGTCCTGTACCTACTTGCTTGTCTGGCATTTGCGTCGGACAATACATAGCAATTTCCTCAATAGCTTGGTCGTTACAGCCAGCGTTCTCTTCTGTTTATTAGCCAGAAATACCCAGGTCTCACATTCGTAGGAGAGGAATGTTTCATTTTCAGTTTGTCACATATGTCATGTGATGGATAAGATCCAATATAGTCCTGGCATAAGCCAGAAGCCTGGGCACAAATCCTATGCACTTGTAAGACCTTGAGGTTCTACTAACCGTATGGGTTCTGTGCCTGTCCTTGTGGTAGTCGGCCGTCGAAAAACTTCGGCTATTATTGTAATTAAAAGTATCTATCCATCTGCAGCATCCCACGAAGCCTCACTCTTCTTGTCCCCAGATAAAATAACAATTAAACAAACAAAAAAATGAATAAAGAAAACAACAGCAACAACCGAGGATGATACCAATGTGGTCCAAAACCACTAGCGGTTAGCTATAACCTGAATGTATAAACCTTCCATGCCATGGCCTCCACACAATAAACAGATCTCACCCGTTCCCATAAAGCATCATTCCCACCTCCTTCAGCTGCCAATCGATGGTCCACACAATCCACACTACAACCAATCTTCAAACCAGCATCCACACTCATCGCGAGCCCCCAGCTACCTCACAGAAACCTCCAGGAATGGTACTATTCCCATCACACACACACCCACCCCCTTCCACACAGCCAGCTTACAAGAACAGAACATCCAATGCCCTCCAAGACCACAACCAACCCAGTCTGTCCTTTCAACTCCATCGGAAAGAGAAACGTGTAGAGACCACTGTACTGACTCTTATTTAGCACAGATAATAAAAAAACAAACAAACAAAAAACAAACAAACAAACAAAAACAAAAACAAAAACAACAACAAAACAACAGCAACAACAACAACAACAACAACAACAACAACAACAACAACAACAACAACAACAACGAAAACCCTCAACAACAACAAAAACAAAAGAGACCTTAGCAACTGAAATCCATTAAGGTGAGATAAAATCCAGTGGAAACGGAAGAAGCACATCCGGCCACCTGGCACATGGATTGCATATCATCATCCCTGTTAACCTACAGATTATGAGCTAACTATACAGTCTGCACTGTTGTGAAGCTCATGGTCCAGATTCTCCTGACTCAGTCAGTTCAGTCTGGCTGTTACTGTTGTTATGATCATGACACAAAGTTATGTGTATAGTTGTCATATTTCGATAGAGCAGCTTGCTTCCTCAATCTCTCCGACTATTAACCTCTTCCATATTCCGGTCTTTGATGTAGACGTCTGGACTACTCATAGATTGCAGTTGACCATAGTGTTGCTCTTCTTACTGCTGATGCAGTTTTCATGCCTCACTACGCTCTTCCTGAAAAGTACTTCATTTTTCCCCCCTTCCGAAGAAGGTTCTTTTCCTTCAAATTAGTCGTGAAATGTTTCCCGTCTGAAGATTGTCCTCCAAGGCATCGGTCTGTCTGGTGACTTTTCTGCCTTACTGGTCACAGTCGGTCCGGTGGTCGGATAATTGAGATCATTTATCAGATGTGCCCAGAGTTAACCGAGGATTGTTTCCAATGCGGAAGTTGAGTGATGCAGTGGAGACTTTCTGTAGGAAAGGCTGTGTCTGTATTTCAGTTTCTCCTTCTCTCTTTATCTCTGACTATTTCGGTCTCCGTCTGTTTGTTTCTTTCTCTGTGGCTGTCATTGGACATATAGTCCTTACAGGCGTCCGCCATTCTAGTGACATTCTGCTTACTGACTACAGTCAGTCTGTTATCTCTCTCATTAGACATGTATAATGTTATAGAAATCAGTCGATATATGGTCGCTTCATAGTACTATCCCCTTTAATGGATTGTATCGTACATGCTTTTTTTTATTGCCTTGAGTTGATGTTTTGGTGTGTGGATACAAACATTGCACTGATAAACCTGGATTTTATTTATGTAGGCATGGTTGTGTGTTTTAGAAGGGGTGACACTTGGCAGCTTACACGCTGGTCTTAATGTCTCTGTCTGTTCCTTTTTGCTGTATCGGTGAATAAGCTTTGGAAATTCCCTGTGCTGACATGCTGGCAAGTCGTTCAGTGAGCATGCAACACCTGCACAAGAGCATGTGCCGCCGGCATCGGTCTTGTACCCACATGAAGTCCCACACCAGGCGATAGGGACAGTCTGCCCACTCATCCGTTAGAACGATGTGAGAATCCATTATCGGAAGTATCTGGAGATCAACTTCAGATATAAGAATTTTTTTTTGTAGGAAAGACAAACAAAAACTTTGCAAAAATGGAGAAAAGTCATCAAGAGATTCCCTGTGCTGCCCAAGTTGTGCAAGGACAGATGAAGAAGAAGAGGAAGTGGAGAAACAACATGAAGGAAAAGAATGTGTCATAGCGTACTCTGTCTTTTAACTCTGATAGAAGTCATTTATATCTGCGTTATGTAAACATGTAGGCCAGGTTACTCCTCCCTCTCTGTCCCGCCCTTTCCCCCCTTCCTTGTTCCCTGAGAGTTTAGTTACTCTTTTGCCCCCTAACCATCCCACTTGCCTTACGTGCGTGTTTAGCTAAGGAATGAAATAAACTCTTCATCTCTCCAATCTAGTAAACATCATGGCTGACTGGCAGAACTAGAACCTGTCGTTTATTGCCCTAATTATACAGCAATCCGATATGTACATGCAATCAGACAAAATTCCGGTATTTGGAATCACAGGCACGCTGCTAGTGTCGCCAAAGGACGATGAAAATCCAGAGTGCCCGGCTGCCCGGCATGCTGTAATCCCTTCACGTCACAACGCGACATACGGCCACAGAACATGTATGCGAGAAGCCACCCAATATTGCGACAGCTGTCTGACGGCGTATTCATTATCCAGAGGAAAGGCAATTGCAGTGTCAGCGAACATTATTATTGAGAGAGAGAGAGAGAGAGAGAGAGAGAGAGAGAGAGAGAGAGAGAGAGAGAGAGAAAGAGAGAGAGAGAGAGAGAGGGTGGGAGGTGGAAGTATCTGTCTTGTTGATGAGGTATCAAATACAGAATAACGATTTTGGGGTGCAAGAGAAACCATCAATCTTGTTTGCTTCCACTTGACACACAAGGAGAGGGAGGATATGAGAGAGAGAGAGAGAGTGTGTGTGTGTATGTGTGTGTGTGTGTTGTGTGTGTGTGTGTGTGTGTGTGTGTGTGTGTGTGTGTGTGTGTGTGTGTGTGTGTTTCTGTATGCGTATATCTTTGTTTACCTACAACAGTGGATTTTTCTACTGAATTTTGCCAGGAGAATCGTTTTGTTGGTGTGAGATCTTTCACCTGCGCTAAGTGCGTGCCACACACTGGTCGTGGCTTATCATCTCAGAAAGACTAGCAGCCAGACCATCACACATAGTCTAGTGAAAGCAGGAAGGTAAAAAAAAATCCGTGTCCGACCGAAAATCGAACTCAGTTTCTCGTGTTGGAAGTGGCTGTTTTATCCACCAGGCGACATACTCCGTTATGTGGGTTAGTGTAGGAAAAAATGTTTTATTGAGAACCCAAAGGGTGTAAATGACAGCTGTGTGAAATGTATTGTTATGAAATCTGAATCAGAGTGATTGTCAGCGTTCAAGCAAACAGAAACCAGAAGCAAACAAACAAACAAACAAACAAACAAACAAACAAATCAACAAAAAACAAACAAAAGCAATAAAACCAAAAACAAAACAACAACCAACCAACCAACCAACCAACCAACCAACCAACCAACCAACCAACCAACCACCACCACAACAACAACAAAATTATATTAAATACGCGTCAAGTCAGGCGCACATTTTTGGCGAATGGCCTTTGTCGAGCATAAATAAAAGACAACAAAGAACAAATGCACGAAACATAGAGGAAAAACAGACAGACATTATGTTTCTTTGAGCAGGAAAAATTGACTTGAAGTCTTGTTGTTTCCCCAGATATTGTGTATTTTGTTTCTTGTCTTTTGCCTACTCATGACAAAAGCCATTTAGCAAAAATTTGCGCCAAGGATTGTTTTATGTATTAAACATGTGTTTTCTTTCCATTTTCGTGTGCTTGTGGTTTGCAATTTTTGTGAGTTAGCAATGCTTTTGTGGTCGTTTGTCGACGAATTTTGACCGAATTCAAACGAAACTATGTATCAGTGCCTAACGCCTACATGTATATGCAATATATGATCTAACGTTTTAATTGCTGTAGTTAAAATGTGACAGTCACAATCACTTTTAACCGATTTAGTCAAATTTGGATGGCTAGAGAATAGCATTCCTTCTCCACACTTTGAAAATTCCCTGAGCTGGTCAGACATACAGTTGAGATGCTCCTGTACGTAACGCTAAAGTAAGGGCACCATGACCAGGGAAGACCACTAAAGTAAATACAAGGATATCTGAAGGCCATGCTCATTAGCTGTATCATCAACACCACCAACTGGGAAGAATTGCCTGCAACACAGTAAGCTGGTGACATCATTGTACGCAGAGCACAATCACATGTGATCAGCGCAGATCAGTTGCTATTCAAAATCCCACGAAAGCAGAACCCAAGGCAGCCACATTCCTTCTCTCGCAGTGCCTGCAGTAGAACATGCGCCACCAGGATCCGTCTTGACTGGAGACCCACACCAATGTGCCTACTCAGCCATCGGATAGACTGGAGAGACCATCATCATTAGATTCGAAGATATCTTTGATTTAATTACAGAGTTGTTGGTAAAAATTACTCAGCTGATTTTCCAGGTAGATATTGCACAGAATCTTCCAAAGGACTGCAATAAGGGCGATTATGAACGTGGTTAGGCTTGTTATGCTTTGTGATGTTGCATGAAGTTGCTGGTTGGTCTTACTTCAGCCAGCCTGTAAGAGTACCTTGTCCTGTTAGAGACCATGTTCCCAACATACATTTTGTTTGCTCTTTTCGTTAAAACTTAAAAAAATTATAAGAATAACATTGTTTCTGTGATTTTCAATACATTTTTAACAATACTATTGAAAAGAACTATCTTTAGGATAAGTCCAGTCAAAAGTCATTGTTTTTCTGTCTGTGTATCTGCTTGTTCGTTTTGACTTTTTTCCCTTTATTAATTCCCTGTTCTTTTTTTCTCTTTTTTAATTTCTAATTTTCTCCTTCTTTTCTTCTGTCATGCCTCATATCGTTACTTGCCTAAGTATCGATCCATTCAAAAAATCAATGAATCCACTAATTAATCAATCCACCAACCAATTAGTGTTCTGTTCATAGTTTTTTTCTTGCTCTTTACCTCCCCTTCATCCATCACTTCGTCTTCTCTCTGTTTCTAAATGAAATGCTGGAAGAAACATATAAGGGCCATATCTTGAATGAGATTGATGTGTATAAGACCATACCCTAAACGAAATTGATGTGTTTAAGATGACCTGTTAGAACAGGACATCATTGGTCTGACATAAAGAAATTGGGGGAGGGGAATAGCATTGATGATCAGAAAATATGGACGAAGAAAAATGGATAGAGAGATGGGGAGAAAAAGGAGAAAGCCGGGCAGAAGAAATAAGGGAGAGAGCACTAGTATGGTGACTTCATCTCTTTTTAGTCTGTCAGCTTGTACCGCCATGAGTGTCTCGGGGGGTGGGGTGGGGAGGGGGGGGGGAGGAGAAATACTTGCCATCAGCATCGAGCCGTAAGACCCGAAGTGGAGAAATCTCGTGTGATATCAAAGACTCTTTCAGGCCACCAATCCAGGTCTTCTTTGGTCCGCCTGTCGCTTTAAAGCCAGATATCTGTTTTATATGCTTGCGTGGTCAGCTGATGAGGTAACAGTGTGGGCAGATGACCGAACCGCTTAATTCTCTGATGATGAATGAATAAGACGGTGGACTTATGTCGTTCCCACCGTTTCTCTGATGCTGGTGATTCTGATCATGTCGAGTCTTGTTTTCTTTACAGCTCTTCTCAGAGTATGCATCACTTATTTGATAATTTTGTCTTCTAGGGTGCCAAATGCTGACAAAGGCAAAACAAAAACCAAACCAAATCAAACCAAACCAAGCCAAGTCATGCCTAGCCAAGCCAACACCAAAACCAACCAAACCCCAAACCAACAAACCAAACCCAAACCAAACCCAAACCAAACCAACCAAACCAAACCAAAACCAACCAACCAAGCACCAAACCAAACCAAACCAAACCAACCAAACCAAACCACAAACAAACCAAACCAACAACCAAACCAAACCAAACACCAACAAGTCAGCAAGCAAAGCAAAACCAAACCAAACAAACCAAACCAAACCAAACCAACCAACCAAACCAAGCCAAACCAAGCCAAACCAAACCAAACCACCAACAAGCAGCCAAGCCAAACACCAAACCAAGCCAAACCAAACCAAACCAAACCAAACCAACCGAACCGAAACCGAACCGAACCAAACCAACCAAACCAAACCAAACCAAACCAAACCAAACCAAACCAACCAACAACCAAACCAAACCAAACCAAACCAAACCAAACCAAACCAAACCAAACCAACCAAACCAACCAAACCAAACCAAACGAGCCAAGTCAAACCAAGCCAAAGCAACCAAACCAACCAAACCAAACCAACACCAACCAACCAACCAACCAACCAACCAACCAAACCAAACCAACAAACCAAACCAAACCAAACCAAACCAATCAAACCAAACCAAACCAAACCAAACCAAACCAAACCAAACCAAACCAACCCATACCAAACCAAACCAAACCAAACCAAACCAACCAAACCAAACCAAACAAACCAAACCACACCAAAACAAGCGATGAAGAGTAGCGGAGGAAGTGGGAGCAGAAAATGGGGAACATTTTGACAACTTGATGGTTTGAAGTCCTTTTTAAGCATCCAGCCCGACCAAGACACGTGAAGCTGATTTCAATATAAGCGAACACAGACATTGAAAACAGTTGTAAACATTTTAAATAATACATGTCTTAATCAACCAGTCGCACAACAGAATGATTCAAACAATCCTGTTTGTGCTATTGTACTACATGCAGGTAACTTAATTTGTATATATCCGAGAGAGAGAGAGAGAGAGAGAGAGAGAGAGAGAGAGGAGAGAGAGAGAAGAGAGAGAGAGAGAGAGAGAAGAGAGAGAGAGACGGAATGAGGGCAGAAGAAAGAAACACACAAACACGCAGGCAGTAAAGCAATTTCATTGAATCTTGCAATAGGCTGATGATATGGAATTTCATTTCAGTCAGCTTCAAGTGCATAACTTCTGTGCACTTTGTGAAAACGCGCGCGCGCGCACACACCACACACACACACACACACACACACACACACACACACACACACACACACACACACACACACACACACACACACACACACACACACTCACACACACACACACACACACACACACACACGCACGCACGCACGCACGCACGCACGCACACACACACACACACACTCTCTCTCTCTCTATCTATCTCTCTCTCTTTCTGACACATACAACACAACAATTCACCAAAACAGCAGTGAAGGAAAACACCCCTTCTTCCATTAAATCTTCGTTATATGTTGATTATATTGTCATGCACAACGAGACACTTAATGGGGTGTGTAAGGTAAGGGAGAGGGGAATGGCAAGGGGTGTGAGGGAGGGGATTGTGCGATGCAGGGAGACCTAATCAATATCAGGATCATCAAGCCATACTAAAACGAGTAAGATCGTTGTATTGCCTTGTATTGCTTTGTATTGTATTGTATGATATCGTGTTGAATTGTATTGCTTTGTATTGTATTGTATGATATCGTGTTGAATCGTATTGCTTTGCATCGAATTACTTTACGCTATATTGTCGTCATATTCAATAGCATTGCATCAATTGTATTGATTTTTTTTTATTGTATTGTTATGGAATCGATTTACTCACTTATGGAAAGGTTGTTTTCTACAGAATCTTGAGATCATAAAGGAGTGAGGTGGTACTGACATCTCATTTTTCAGGGTCAGCATTATGACAGCGTTGCCAATTTTTAACCCGCGTTGCTTTACTTTGTCCATCTTCATACATTAAACTTCTTATTCTCAACTAGTAGGACTGGAGTCTATATGCACAAAGACTTTCCTTAGTCAGATTCAGAACCATGCAATTAGACTGAAAGACGGAAACTCCGTCAGTAAGGCTTCTTGATGAAATTGCACAGTATTTTAAAGTTTTTGTGAACATTTCTACTTGCTTTCATTTTTTTTATGTTCAGAAAAAGTAATTTTATTTTTAAAATTCAGAATTCCATTATAACATAATGGGAAGAAATGTTAACCATTAAGAATAACACTGGCATTAGTTTCGGCATAATCACAATATTGGAAAGTACAATTGTTATAATTTGCTCTGTTTTTTGTTTTGTTTGTTAAACCATTAATGTGTACTTTACATGCACTAATGCAATCACAGTCACCCAAGGTGTAGAAGAGTCAGGGGAATAATCACTGCTCCAAGCTCAGATGGAAACCAGAAAATCTGGCTTCCCTAATACGCGCTCTGATAGGCGCCATAGTAAAGTGGTTCAAACATAAAGAGAATAAACAAA
>JAPXFY010000020.1:15895285-15910285 GCA_030674185.1 Monoplex corrugatus
ATAGGCTGGCTCAACCTGTGGGGTTTCCTACAAAGGCTGGCCCTACCGTTGGGGTTACTTACATAGGCTGGCCGAACCTTTGAGGTTTCCTACATAAGGTGACCCAACCTTTGGGGTTTCCTACATAGGCTGGCTCAACCTGTGGGGTTTCCTACATAGACTCGTCCAACCTTTGGGGTTTCCTACATAGGCTGGCCGAACCTTTGAGGTTTCCTACATAAGGTGACCCAACCTTTTGGATTTCCTACATAGGCTGGCCCAACCTTTGGGGTTTCCTACATAGGCTGGCTCAACCTTTAGGGTTTCCTACATAGGCTGGCCCAACCTTTGGGGTTTCCTACATAAGCTGGCTCAACCTTTAGGGTTTCCTACATAGGCTGGCCCAGCCTTTGGGGTTTCCTACATAGGCTGGCCCAACCTTTGGGGTTTCCTACAAAGGCTAGCCGAACCTTTGGGGTTTCCTACATAGGCTGGCTCAACCTGTGGGGTTTCCTACATAGGCTGGCCCAGAACAGACAGGAGTGGACAGTCTTCGTTGCTGCCCTTCATGACGGTGGCATGAAGGGCTGGAAGTGATCAAGTTTGTCTACGTATAGCGTTGTCATCTTGGATCTTATCCACCCTTACCAAACAACGCCCTCCCCTTACATCTTCTGCCATCACCACTCCTACACACTCCATCAGTTGTCTCCTCGTGCGTGACAGTGTAATCAACCTGACGATTACCAGGGATTTAAGGGAAGATGAGCTGTTTTCCTGCACTGCTGTTTTTTTTTGGGTGGGGTGGGGGGATGGATGGGGGCGGGTTATTGCGGATTTGTGGGTGGTGTGTGTGTTGCTGCGCTGCGTGTTGTGTTTGTTTGTGTGTGTGTGGTGCGTGGGGTGTGGTGTGTGTGTATGTTTGCGTATGTGTGTGTGGTGTGTGTGTGTGTGTGTTGTGTGTGTGTGTCAGGTGTATGTGTGCGTGTAGTGAGTGGTCGTGTGTGTATGTGTGTGTGTGTGTAGTTTTGTGTTGTGTTTTGCACGTGTTGTATATTGTGCTGTAGTGTGGTACCTGTGTGTATGTGCCGTGTGTGTATGTGTTTGTGTTGTGTCCGTACGTTTGTAATAGGTGTGTGTACGTTGTATGTCGTGTGTGTGTTGTGGTGTGTCCGTCAGTTTGAAAGTGTTACGTTGTTGTAGTGTGTGTGTGTGTGTTGTGTGTGTGGTGTGGTGTGTGTGTGTGTGTTGTGTAAATGTATGGTGTATGTATATATGTATATATATATATATGTATGTACGTATATATGTACGTACGTATGTATGTATGTTCATGCGTATGTACGTATGTATGTATGTATGTATGTATGTATGTATGTATGTATGTATGTATGTCTGTATGTATGTATGTATGTGTGTAAGCGAGTGTGTGTGTATGTATGTATGTATTTGTGTGTGTGTGTGTGTGTGTGTGTGTGTGTGTGTTTGTGTTCGTTCTTTAATTTAACGTCTGTTCACTATGAGTGATATTAGACAGTGTGTGTTTGTGTGTATGTGTGTGTGTGTGTGTGCTTGTGTGTGTGTGTGTATGTTGTGTGTGTGTGTGTGTGTGTGTGTGCTTGTGTGTGTGTGTGTGTGTGTGGTCTCAGGTCATGACACCCCGAAAGGAGGGGAGAAGAACTAACGACTTGAAACTGATTGAAATGAAATTCCCGGCCACTTGTCCATTACAAGATTTAGCAAAAGTGCTTCTTTCTCTCGCTCTGTCTGTCTGTCTGTCTGTCTGTATGTCTGTTTCTCTTTTTCTCTCTGTGTTTCTATCTTTCTTTCTCGCTCTCTGTCACTTTCTCTTTATGCCTTTATAATTCATTTGACTTAGTGTCAGTCCTCCGTTGGCATTTCAGTGTAAATGTATTACTGTATCTATGGGTGAGGGCTGGATGTAAACAAACAAACAAACAAACAAACAAACAAACAAACAAACAAACAAACAAACAAAACAAACAAACAAAACTCTAACAAACACACACAGAGGAAAAAAAAAGCACACAACACATTATACTGCTGATGCCATGCTGCCATCGAAAATTTTTTTTCTTTTTTGTATTTTTTTCTGCCGCTTCGTGTCTCTTTCTGTCGCTGTCGTTCTCTCTCTTTCTTTGCTCTCTCTCTCTCTCTCTCCCTCCCCCCTCTCTCTCTCTGTCTGTCTCTCTCCATCTCCCTCCCTCCCCCCATCTCTCTCACCGTTCTGTCTCTCTCTCTCTGTCTCTGCCTATCTGTGTGTCTGTCTATGTGTCTGTGCATCTGTCTCTCTCGCCCTTTCTCTCTCTCTCTCTTTCTCTCCTCAGTCTCTCCGTATGTGTATTTCTGTTTCTCTTGCTGTTTTTCTGTTGAGCCTGTCTCTCAGTCTCTGTCTGTCTCGTTGATCTCTGTCCTGTCTGTGTATTCTATTCAAATCGTTATCTCTCTTGAAAAAAAAAAGATATTGTCCATTATTCTCTTTCTTGCCATATCTTTTCTCAGAAGATTGTATTTAACAGGCGTTTTCACAATACCAGTCTTGTTTATGGTATAATTCTGATCTTTTTGTTTGCTTTTGGATTTTTTCTATTTTTGTTTGTTTGTTTATTGTTGTTGCTACAGTTTGATTTGTTTTTCCGATTTTGAAAGAAAGTGGACGAAAGAAAGAAATAAAGGAAAGAAACAAACCAAGAAATAGACAATGAATGAACGAATGAATAAACGAAAGAAAGAAATGAATGAATTAATGAAACAAAGAAAATACAGAATGAACAAATAAATGAATAAAAAATTGACAGAAAAGATGCTTGAATGAATCAATGAACGCAGGGAAGAGGACGAGGAAAAATGATGATTATGGTGATGAGGTACAAGGGAAGGTGGGTGAGAGGGAGAAGATGGTGGAAAGATATGATGAACACATACACACACACACACACACACACACACACACACACACACACACACACACACACACACACACACACACACACACACACACACACAGAGGAAGACATACACACACACCAGAGAGAGAGAGAGAGACAGAGAGAAAGAGAGACAGAGAGAGAGAGAGAGCAAAAAATAAAGCATTTAAACTGATTGATTGGTTGGTTGGTGGATCCGTTATTGTTCGAGAATGAGGCACAGTTAAAGAAAAACATGAAGAAGAAAAGAAGAAGGTGAGAAATAGGCTGTCCATGAGAGAAGAATATGAGAGAAAGAGAGAGAGAGAGAGAGAGAGAGAGAGAGAGAGAGAGAGAGAGAGAGAGAGAGAGAAGAGAGAGAGAGAAAAGAGCTCTATATCAAACCGACTGACTGTAATGGCCTTTTTACATCCTCTCTTTAAGATGATATCGATTCCAACTGACAGGAATAAGGATCATTCCATCATCAAATCTTTAGAAATTGTGTAAATGAAATGAATGTGTGAAACAGTGTTTTTGTTGTTACACTTATTGTCTCTGGCAGTCTGGCAAAATGACGGTATAAAATTGATACCAAATCTTTCTCTCGCTGAAGAACAACTGTAGGCACCACAAGGCTGAATAAACAGTATGGTCAAGCAATAGTAACAGTTTCCTTTTTCGCACGTTTATAACACATTTCATGCCATAGTCATTTTGAACATCAAATGACCTTTATCATCAGTAAAACACTTCCCAGTTGCTTCCCAAATATGACTCGAAAGTTGACGCAAATGACTTCACAAATGGCCGAAATATATGTGCTTAATAGTTTCTTTATACCGTTTAACAACAGGGATTCAAATAGTAGAACTTACACATCGGGAAATACTCATTGTCCTCATATATAATTCAATTTGGCTGGATATTTACCAACGAACAACCAGAAAGTTTTAGCTGAAACAAATTTGGGTAATATCATGTTGACATTTCACAAAGTACTATGGAAATTTTCGTTTTGTTGTTTTGTTTTTGTTTTGAGTTCTCCATTTTTTAACCAATTTCAATACAAAAGTTCCTCTAATAGCTCATGTATCTACTAGCACGTGCATTGAAGTTTTTGACCAGTCTTCAGAAAGTATTGGACCAATCCGGACCATGATATTATGCATTCGCAATTTTATAGAAAATAACCTCTACAGAAAATAACCTATGACCTTACTACACACACACACCACACACACACACACACACACACACACAACACACACACACCACACACACACACACACACACACACACACACCGTGCACATGCACACACAAAACATACACCTATATTTTCACCCTCCCTTACCGGCACACGCACGTACCCGCACGCGCACACACACACACACACACACACACACACCACACACACACACACACACACACACACACACACACACACACACACACAACACACACACACACACGCACACATACACGCACACTCAAACACACACACACATACACACACAAAACATACACACACACATACACACATACACGCACACACATATACGCACACTCAAACACACACACACACACACACACACATACACACACACACACACACACACACACCGCACACACATACCCGCACACTCAAACACACACACATACACACACACACACATACACACACACAGACACACACACGCACGCACGCACACACATACACGCACACTCAAACGCACACACATACACGCACACTCAAACACACACACATACACACACACACACACACACACACACACACACACACACACACACACACACACACACACACACACACACACAAATTGACCACAAAAACAGCCGTGAAGGAAAACACCTCTTTTTCCTTCAAATCGCTGGTAATCGTCATTATACTTGTCATGCACGAGGAGACAGTTGATGGAGTGTGTGTGATGGACAGAGAGGGGAGGGAGTGGACGGAGATAGACGTGGTTTGGGGAAGAAATGAAGGCTGAACGAAGACACCTTCAGTTGAAGTTTCAGCATAACTCCTCTATGGGTCGATGATTAAATAACCACATGAAAAATTAGCTCAGCAACTCTCGGACTCAGTTTTGGACATAGACTTGGACAAAACGGAGGTTTACGCTATTCGCTGTATTGTGATTTACGAATAATTACAGTATTATAATCGTTACGAAGACAGTTCATATTTCCCTGTGAAAGTTAATAGCAAGAACTCGTCAAGTGTGTTAAATGACTAGCTGAAATATCGCCATGGTATGGAGTGAATATCAGCGCCGAGAAGACCAAGGTTGATGGCCAGTCATAACATCATCATCACTACTTATATATCTGTCCACGGACTGAAGTTAGAAACTGGTCAACATTTCATTTACCTGGGATTCATAATTAACAGTAACGGATCTGAGCCAGAAATTCTCTCAAGGGCAGGAAAGACAACAACAGCACTGTCCGGGCTGAGATCTGTATGGAAGGACAAGAACATCTCCATGAGACACAAGACCAGGCTCTTATATGCATTGGTATCTTCAGTCTTTATGTGTGCATGTGAGACATTGACCCTTACAGTGGATTTAGAAAGACGAATCGAAGTCACGGAAATAAGATGATACCGCAAGATATTAAACATCATATACACTTATCATATCACCAATGATCAAGTACGCCAAACCATCAAGCAGCACACTGAACCATTGGAAGATCTGCTGACATCGGTTTAGAAAAGAAAACTGTGTTGGTATGGCCTTGTAACAAAATCAACTGGCTTTTTTAAATCAGTCCTCCGTGGAACTTTTGAAGGAGGAGATGGAAGCGAAGACAACAACAACAACAACAACAACAACAAAAAAACAAACAAAAACCGCAAGCAAAACAAAAACAAACAAACAACAACAACAACAAAAACCGATCAACAAAAAAATACGATGGACAAGGAGAAACCTAAAGGAAATAAGAGGGAAGCAGGGAGAATTTGCTAATCTTAAAAAATTCTCCCTGCTTCCCTCTTATTTCCTTTAGTGTTATCTATATGCCTTGGAAGCAACCCTGTATATGTTCTGTCTTGTCTATGTGTGTGTGTGTTTGGTCAGTTCAAGAATAAAAGACTATGTCAATCTTGACTATGAGACCAATATGTTGTGTGCATTTCTCTCCTCCCTCATAGTTGTGTGTAGGTGTAGTTGCGGGGTATAAAGGTAGGCTTGGGCATTCCTTTTCTGGGAATGTTCTCAGCTTACAGCTTTGTGCTTTGTGGCTGCTTTTATGCTAGCTGAATGGGTAGCACAAACTATGTTGGATTTTGAGAAATTCTACAACATGGGAGATAACTCCTACATGACTCTCAAAAGGTATATCCTTGATTAATCGGACAGAGAAACCATTTGCAGAGACCCAGGGTCTGGCACAGATGACACAGCTGGAGAAATCTGGTGAACAGGTCTTTAGTGTGACACCCAAGTGATTCTTCACGGAGTAAAGGGAGAATAAGAAGTGAATATGAAATCCTCGAGTTTTTGACTGACCCGATTAAAGCTGATGTAGTTTTGGAAGAATACAATGAATCATTGTCAGCCCATACTATCAGGAATGGTGGAGCTAGTGGCGTCATCTTCGTCAAGTGGTGTGATTATTCTTCTAGGCATAGCACGAGGACACAGAGAGAAAATGACAATGATTCTTTATTTTCTTACTATAGATGCTATTAGCTAAAAACCATCTTTCGAATTTGCCGTCGCTAATTTACATATCCACCCAGAACTTAAATGTTCTGAAAATGAAATACATCAATGAATTGATCATCATCATCATCATGTGCCCTGCTACATGGCGTTGGCAAGCATGGCCCTCCACGATCTATCTTTTGTCGTTGCAAGTACATCTCCCTTCCTGTCTTGTCTACATCCACTCCGCAGATCCGTCCAGTATTTCTCCCTGGGTCTACCTGGTACTCTTTTTCCCTCCAGCTTTCCTGTTTGGCTCTTATTTCTCTTGCCTCATAAACTGTTCTTAGATTTGCTTTCCTTTTCCTAATCTTCTTCATGAATGTTATTTTTGTGTTTGCTTATTTCAAGACTGTCTCGTTTGTTTTCTTTGCTTTCGATGGAACTCTTAACATTCTTCTTAGAAACCACATTTCAGCTACTTCAATCTTGTTCTGATTTTGGGTGTTGATTGTCCACGCTTCACGTCCATACAACAGTATTGGTTCTATATAACACTGAAGATCTCTCATCCTGGTGTTAATTGATTGGCATTTGTTTGTAAGAACGCTTTTCATTTTCTTGAATGGTGTTTTAGCTTGGCCGATTCTGCTGGCTATTTCTAATGTACATCTGCCGTCTGGTGAGATGACTGTTTCCAGTTATTCAAACTTATCAACTTGTCTCAATGTTGTGCCGTTTAATGTCATTTTGCATGATGGGATTTCTTCTTTTTGACTGCTTTGCTCATTAACTCCGACCCATTATTTCTGCTTTCTGATTCATAACATTCACAAGATTTTGTAAGTCCTTATCCTTCTGTGCAATTAGAACGATGTCATCTGCATAACGAAGATGAACAATTTTTTCCTCCAACCTTTATCCAGGCATTCTTCCAGGTTTCTCATGATGGTTTCGCTGTAAAGTGAAAACAAATCTGGTGACAGAGCACATCCCTGCCTAACCCCTTTTTTGATCTTTTGGAAAGAGCTTATATCATTTTCTGTTCTCAGTGCTGCTGTTTGTTCCCAATACATAATCCTTATTATTCTTAGATCCTTTCCATCAACTCTGAGCCTTTCTAGTTGGTTGATTAATTTTTCATGTCTTATCCGATCAAAGCCTTGGTTTAACCAACAAAACATAAATATAAATCCTTATTTATCTCCATTGATCTTTCTGTCAGAATTCTTACGATGTATATGGTATTAATAGTTCCTTTTCCTTCAACAATTCACATTGTTCTTCTGCTGTTTCTCTTTCGATTCTGTTCTTTGTCCGCATGATTATTCATAATAGAATCTTTGTTACTCATCAAGCTAATTGTAGGATGGAGTTCGTATTCTATATCCCTTGTTTTCTTTGGAAAGATAGGGATTTTTTTTGCGGTGTCGTACATTTCATTTAGGTGGACTATTATTTTTTCAATACTGAATTTATCCAGAGCCTCGATCATTTCTGAAGAAATATTGTCTGGTCCTGGGGTTTTTCCCGCTTTCATCTTGTTCATCGCCACTCTAACGTCATATTTATTATTGGTGGTCCTTCAGCATTCCTTCTTATGATGTGTTTTCTTTTCAATCATCGTCGAAAAGATCTTTAATGTGCTCTCCCGATCTAGCTAAAATTTGTCTTTTTCCATGATAATCTTTACAATTTAAGCAACTAGTCGACGTGCAGGTCTTTTTCCTGTGCACGGTTTCTTCAGTATTCTGTACATAATAACTTAGGATTTGTTTTGTGTCGGTCTTCTAGTTCTTTGCACCAGTGAATTAATGATATACCACAATACACAAGGAAATAAAAAAACAACACCAGTTATAGTCGTGTGAGAGAGATAGGAGAGACATAGATAGGAAAACAGCAATTGAGTAATCAATTAATATGTGTGTATGAGGGGGGGGGGGGTATGATTATGTGTTAAGACAGAGTGAGAGGGAGACAGAGACAGTGACAATGACAATGACAATGACAGAGAAAACAGCTCATGGGTTTATGTGCAGGCTTAAGGTTTGTGCCATGATCACCATACACATGGCACCTGTGACGTTAGTAACGCATATGGAATTCGTTCCGAGAGCTGAGACGTCATAAGACAGAGTGAGAGGGAGACAGAGACAATTTACAATGACAATGACAATGACATGACATGCAATGAAAACAGCTCGTGGGTTTATGTACAGGCTTGAGGTTTGTGCCATGATCACCATACACCTGTGGCACCTGTGACGTTAGTGCATACGGAATTCGTTCCGAGCGCGGAGACGTCATCTTGAGAAACTGAAAGTGAAACTGTATGCACCGTGCTGTATTATATCGTGTTGTTTTCCATTGTACATACACCAAGTTTGGGTCGATCAGAATCGGTCTCATTTTTCTCGTCTGTGAAGTCATAAAATAAACATGGTTGCCAAAGGGGCAAGTCTGACGGAATGGAAGGAGACGATGATTGTGGTGAGGAAGAACAGAGTTATTGACAGGACAACCTCAGGTGAAGAGGCCATTAATTCTGCGGAAACAATTTGGCTGGCTAAAATAAGGAAGGGACAAACAACATGCAAACACTGACGCACGTACCCACGCACGCACAGACAGGCAGTCATATACGTTGTCTTTTACACAAACACACACACGCACACGCACACGCACATGCACGCGCGCGCGCGCACACACACACACACACACACACACACACACACACCACACACACACACACACACACACACACACACACACACACACACACACACACACACACACACACACACACACACCAAAAATCATACACACACGTCTTAGTTATAAGTATTTTCCAGTGATAGAAATACACGAAAAGATTGGTGCGTGTGTGTGTGTGTGCGTGCGTGCATGTGCGCGCGCTGTGTGTGTGTGTGTGTGGGGTGTGTGTATGTGTGTATACACGAAAAGATTGGTACGTGTATGTGTGTGTGCGTGCGTGCGTGCATGTGCGCGCGCAGTTTGTGTGTGTGTGTGTGTGTGTGTGTGTGAGTGTGTGTGTGTGTGCGCGCGCGTGCGAGCATGCTTACACGCAAACGAGCGTGCATAAGTGCGCTTGTCTGTTTGTGCGGTCACGCATGCATATTTGTTTCTTCAGATGACAGAATTTGTAAATCTTGGTCATCATTTTAGTCTTTTCTGTCTAGATTTGACATTAAATAAATAAACAAAATCAATTATATCATATGTACTCTGTCATTTGTTGTTTTTCTTAAGACACAGGCTGCTGGTTTTGCTATTATTGTGTGTTTATGAAGGAGATACTCACTGGAAAATATACTATTTATGTAATCATGCCTGCATGCAGGATTGTGTCCAGGTTTGTTATTGAAAGTAGATTTAAGTACTTCAGCTTCAGTTTTCTTATGACGATGTTGCCGCCCGGCCTCTTAAGGTGTAAGGAATTATGGGCCGAAACCTTGCCTGACGGGGAAGAAGGGGGAGGGGGGGAGGAGGGGGGTATTTCCTCTGAGGACCTTCTGCTGCCCGGTTCTGCTCAGTTTCATGTTACTCTAAATTCTCATATAATCAAAGGACATAACTCTTGAGAGTTACCTCCCATGTTGTATAGAATTTTTCAACTTTAACACAGTTTGCGCTACCCATTCGAGGAGTGTTCTGAGCTTACTGTTTTTGTACTTTGTATCTACTTCTATGCTAGCTGAATGGGTAGCGCAAACTGTGTTAGATATGAAAAGTTCTATACAACATGGGAGATAATTCTCAAGAGTTATGTCCTTTGATTATATTATAAAAATTCTCCCTGCTTCCCTCTTATTTCTTTGGTAAATTCTCCTATCAGTGTGTATCTAAAATTATCCGCAACAGTTCAGCTTCTATGCGAATAGGAAAATGCTCAAAATCACATTTGTTTTTAACCCTTTGACTCTCGTACCCTATCCACCAACTGCAAAAACTTTGTTTTGCTAGCATAATTGGCACTGCAGGATGCTGGTGGACAGGAAGCGGGAGTCAAAGGGTTAAGGATTGTGGTGATATTCACTTGCCCACTGAGGCCAAACCGTTGCACGTCAACAGACATATTGAAGAAGAAAATCAGATAATATTCCATGAAACAACTTTTGTTCGAAGCTATTGTAACAAGTCGATTCCTTGATTATTTAACGTAACAGGTTTTTTACAAGATCCAAAACAAGTATGACTGCCCGCGCCCAAGCAAACAGGAACCAGAAGAACAGGAAAACCAATGTAATTAATAATAATTACAATATTTATATAGCGCAAAATCTCGATAAAAATCAAATCTAAGCGCTGAACATACACTTACGCACGCGCGCACACACACACTTACACATGGCTATAAATGTGGAAAAAGAATAAAAGCAATGGAAAATTATAGAGAGCATATTATATACAAATATATATTACAATGTGATTCCCCTCCAAGTGGAGACAGGCTACAGAGGGGGATGAGTGAGGTCAGGATTTTATGCAGAGGAGAAAAGGTGAGTTTTGAGAGCGGACTTGAAGGAGACAAAAGTAGGTTGCTGACGGACAGAGAGAGGAAGTTTGTTCCAGGAAAGTGGACCAGAAACAGAGAAGGCTCGTGGACCATAGGTATTGAGCTTGGTGCGTGGAAAGCGAAAAGTCAGAGGATCGGAGGCAGAGCGGAGGGTACGTGAGGGAACATAGATCTCAAGTAGGCTTGACAGGTAATGGGGGGCTGCGTTATTGAGGCTTTTGTAGCACATGGTGTCTAGTTTGTACTGTATGCGCTTTGATACAGGGAGCCAGTGAAGTTGTGCCAGGAGAGGAGATATGTGGTCAGCTTTTTTCTTTTTGAGTACAAGGCGTACAGCATTGTTTTGAATGCGCTGTAGGATGTGAATGGTGGAGGCAGGAAGACCAGACAGGAGTGAATTGCAATAGTCAATGCGAGACATTATGAAGGAGAGAACGAGTTTTGCAGTTGTTTCCACAGAGAGATACTTCCTGATCAAGCTTATACGATGGAGGTGAAAGTAGCAAGATCTGGCAGTTTGAGAAACAAAGTTGTTCATGGAGAGGGTAGAGTCAATGCAGACACCAAGGTTTTTAGCTGAATCAGAAATTGGGACTGATGTGTTACATAATGGGAGAGAAAGAGGAGGCAGCTGAGAAAGTTTCTGACGGGTGCCAATGAGGATAGCTTCTGTCTTGTCGTCATTAAGCTGAAGTTTATTGAATGTCATCCAGTTCTTAATGTCCGAGTAACACTCAGTGGTGCGAGTCAAGAGGCGCTGTATATTGTCTGGTGTGTCACTGTCTAGAAGTTGGGTGTCATCAGCATAGAAGTGGTGTTTTATAGAGTGGGAGTTGATGATGGTGGACAGGGGGGAGGTGTAAAGAGTGAAAAGAACAGGGCCAAGGACAGATCCTTGTGGAACACCACAGGTCAGGCATGCAGGTTGAGAGTAAGTGCCATTAATGAGAACAGTTTGTTTTCTGTTTGACAGATATGAAGTGAAAAAGGAGAGAGCAATGTCAGAGATGCCAAAAGTATGATGAAGTCTAGAAAGGAGAATACCATGATCAATGGTATCAAAGGCTGCAGACAGATCAAGGAGTGTGAGGAGAGAGACTTTGCCAGTATCAGTTGCAAGGAGGAGATTGTTGAGAATGTGTAGCAGGGCAGTTTCAGTGCTATGGCACTGGCGGTAGGCTGACTGGAAAGGATTGAGAAGATTGTTGGCAGACAGGTGAGAGTTCAGCTGGTTGAGGACAACTTTTTCAAGCAGTTTTGACAAGAAAGAGAGATTAGAGATAGGCCGATAATTTTTCAGTTCATTTGGGTCTAAATTGTATTTCTTGAGGAGAGGGTGAACAATAGCAGACTTGAAAGAATCTGGGACAGTTCCAGTTTGAAGAGAAGTGTTGATGATGTCAGTGATGAATGGGAGGAGAGTAGGGAGACAGTCAGAGTAGAGAGAACCTGGAAGAGGATCCAGTTCGCAGGTTTTGAACGACATGGATCTGATTGTGTTGAGAATTTCTTCTTGTGAGACTGGGGTAAAAGTAGTAAGAGGTGTGCCAGAGAAGGAAGGGTCAGGTGGGCATGGTTGACAGGGTGTCCTGTCAAGCCTGTCACGAAGAGTTTGTATTTTGGTGGTGAAATACTTGGAGAATACAGATGGGAGTTCTTCATTTGTGTGTTTTGTTGGGAGAGGTAAGTCTTTTCGTGTGCCAAGGAGATGATTCATGGTTGTAAAGAGTTCTCTTGAAGAAGAGGCATTCAGGATTTTGGTTTGGAAATAGTTTGTTTTTGCAGATGCAATGAGGGTGGATACTTTTGTTTTAGAGGCTTGGAAAAGTTGCCTATGTACAGTGAGTTTGGATTTGCGCCAGCGGCACTCTGATCTGCGGCGGGCACGTTTTGCACAGGTAATCTCATGAGTGAGCCAGGGGATAGGGGGGCGGTCAGGTAAAAGACGAGTTGTGGCTGGAGCATGAGTGTCCAGAAGATGGTGGAGAGTAGTATAGAATTCATCGGCAAGGTTGTGTGACTTTTCAGAAAGGAGGCGGGAGGCATCAGATGAAAATGTGGAGAGGTCAATAGATTTGAGATTGCGTCGAGTCACTGTGCGCGTGGTACGGGAAGGAGGAGAAATGTCCAGAGAACAGAGAATTGCAGAGTGGTCAGATGGAAGGGCTGAAGTTAGACGGGTAGAAAGAACTAGGCAGTTGTCAGTAGCTGAATTGTGGTGATCACGAGAAATGATCCAGTCAAGAATGTGACCTTTTTTATGGGTTGGTTCAGAAATATGTTGTGTCATATTGTGATTGGACAGAGAGTTGATGATATGTCTTGTGTCATAACGGTGAGTGTTGTCGTAATGGACATTGATGTCACCTAGAATGATGAGATTTCCAGGTAAGAGGCAGTAGTAGTCAAGTAGTTGGTCAAAGTCAGAGAGAAACATGGATGTGGTGAGCTTATTGGCAGAGCTAGGTGGAGGTCGATAGACACAGGAGAAGGTGATGGGGTGAGGGGTGGATTGGAAGGATACTTCAACGTGCTCAAAAGAAGGATGGGAGAAAGGCAGAGACTGCGAGAAAGATAGGCGGGAATGGAGTGAGTCGTTGTAGAGGATGGCGATACCACCACCTCGGGATGGGCGATGGAAAGAAGCAAGCCTATACCCACTCGGAGTGAGACTCGCATGTATGGGTTCGTGACCAAGGGAGTTAAGCCAAGTTTCGGAGATAAATACAATGTCAATATGCTCGTCTGTGATGAAGTCAGCAATGACATCGGCTTTGCCGTCTTTGCACACTGACTGAGCATTAAACAGACATAATTTCAATTTATCACAGTCACATGGCGGTGGCAGAGGTGGAGATGAAGTCGGTACCGACGAGACAGAAGATGAAGGCAGCACCAGCGGGACAGAAGATGAAGGCAGCACCAGCGGGACAGAAGATGAAGGCAGTACCGACGGGACAGAAGATGAAGGCAGCACCAGCGGGACAGAAGATGAAGGCAGTACCGACGGGACAGAAGATGAAGGCAGCCCCAGCGGGACAGAAAACAAAACAAAATAAGCGCAAATTTTCGGCCAACCAGCCTTTGTCAAGCGCGAACGCACGTTCACAAACAGATCACAAACACCAAACAATGGATAATAAAAACAGGACTAAAAACTTCCCTGCCGCCTCGTCCAGTGGGTAAGAACGGGACCAAATGACAGGTTTTGTTTATAGGAGTGTTAGAATCAGAACGCGCATGTAATACAACCAGACAAGTGTACACGTAAGACCACAAACGAACAAACACCGAATACAAAAAATTAGGAGGAAAAGACTGAAACTGCCACGCTGCTTCGTCCAGTAGGAGAAAAGGAGCAAAGTAACTCTTGGCGGGTTTGAGGTACAACTCCAGCACGTAAACCCATGCAGGGGAATAAAGAACATCGGCTCTTTGTCCACAAAGCAATCTGCCCGCTCTCACCACTGATGAAATCCAAGGGAACGACAAGAGTCAGTTCAGCCTGGCACCACAGGTGTCGATGGAATTGTCGGAACAAGGCTGAGAACAGCAGCGAAACGCTAGGGGACTTCAGCTCCGGATTTATGTCAGGTATACTCCTTACAGAGTGACTAAGACAAGGAGGGTGGAAGAGATGCTTGAGGCAACAAGAGACAGAGACAGATGGAAGTCCATAATCGCCAATGCCATGCGGCAGGGCACCTGATGATGATGATGCTCCTTACGTATCTTTCCCGTTCGACTACTACAAAGCAACAGGGTTTTGTGGATGGCTGTTAAACCTAGCTGAGTTCATCCACTCTTTGAAACAGCAAAACAAAACAAAAACAAAAACAAACAACAAACAAACAAAACAAAACAAAACAAAA
>JAPXFY010000020.1:15912785-15922785 GCA_030674185.1 Monoplex corrugatus
GGACATTCCAAAACAATGAAAGGGAAACAGATAGAAAAGGAAATGAAAAAGAAAAAGAAAGAAAGAAAGAAAGAAAAAAAAAAGCCAAAAGTTAATAGTTTTCGAGGGAGATGTGTAAACAGTATTTTCTCAGGAACTTCTCAATTCTATTTCTGTCCAAACATCTACGCTGCCTTGGTAGTATTGATCCCGTGCCGCTTATTTCGGCTCCACAACGTAACCACCCACCCTAAGTTAATTTAGTCGAACGCTCAGTGTTAGGAAGCTCACGAGAGTTACAGATATCAAAGAGCCGCCATCGGGCCACCCACCGGAGGACACCTACTGTTGGGTTAATTCGGTGGAGTTCAGTAGTCTCTGTTCTAATCCAGGTTACTAAGGACACTGCCTACTAATCGCACTACTGATGATAGTAATCGCTCGAGAAACATATTTCTGTTGCTTTCTTCTCTCTTTTTTTCTGTTATTTTTCTTTTGGTTTCAGTTTTTCGTCCTATCTTTTTT
Organism: Monoplex corrugatus; assembly: GCA_030674185.1. Taxonomy (NCBI): domain Eukaryota; kingdom Metazoa; phylum Mollusca; class Gastropoda; order Littorinimorpha; family Ranellidae; genus Monoplex; species Monoplex corrugatus. The sequence continues at coordinate 15,913,290 of JAPXFY010000020.1, forward strand.
ATTTTATTTCTTCTTTCTTTCATACACCCTTCCCCATTTTTTCACATTCGTTTTTTATTTTTGTTATATCTTTCTTTATTTCAGTTTTTCCTCTCTTTCAGCTGGGCTGTAAAGAATGTGGATTAGAATCTTTCTGTCTTTTCTTTCCTTTATGTTTCTTTTTAATTTTTTTTCTTTTCTCCAGTCTGTCTTTTTAGCTGGGGGGGGGGGGGGGGGGGACTATGCTGTCTTGCTGTCAACCCCCCCAAACAAAAACAAAGCAAAACAAAACAAAAACGAAAAACATTTTTTTTATTGTAAAGGGAAATAACACTCGTATAATTCTCATAATAACAAAACGCATCATGAGCTTGCTTGTTTCCTTTGCATCTCTCTCTCTCTCTCCCTCTCTCTCTCTCTCCCACACACACACACCCTCTACATGTGTCGGATAGAAGCCTGTGGTGCGACAGCTTTCCCTGTGTGGCAGCAAGTTAAGTTGTGGAAACAGTACAATTTAATATACACCTCGAATAAGCTAGCACATGGACCATTTACTGATGATGAAAATTTCGTGAACATGTTCTGTCTATGCAAAAATTTATCCTGACATAATCAATTCAGTGACATAGTTCATGTAATCATTATATGAATAGAGAGGGTGGCTTTGTGGTTAAAGCACCTTCCTTGGGCGCAAGAGACACGGGTTTGAATCACGGATCAGAGATTCTTCTTCACTCTTTTCTCCTTTACTAGATCTTTATTAGTATTTGATGGGTTGGTAAACCGAGTCCTGTGCGCAGCACGAAATCAGTGCACGTTGAAGATCTCTCGGCAACAAAGGACTTGTTCCTGCAAATTTCTGTGGAAAATCCTTTTTCATAGGATGAACAAAAATACAAGCATTAAAAAAAAAAAAAAGAGGGGGTGGGGGTAGGGGGTGGGGGTAGGGGTGGGGGTGGCGCTGTTCTGCGACGACACGCTCTTCCCAGGAGATCTGCTGTGATTTCACATGGTAAATCCAAATATTATAATTATTGTCAGGTAATATCTTTGAGGCAACAAAGGATAAAAACAGATGGAAGGCCATGATCGCCAACGCCATGTGGCAAGGCACTTGATGGTGATAAATATCTTGCCATTTGTCCGTCCCCGTGTCTGGCTGTCTGTGTCTCTAACTTGTTCTCTCTTTTTGTTTCTTTCCTTCTCTCATTCATTTCTTTCTTTTGTTCTTTTTCTTTTTTGTTCTTTCTTCAGGCAAGTTCCGGTAAAGCCGTAAAAAGTTTCACGAGTTAAAACTCCAGGCATTGTTCTAGTAAGGGAAGCAATACTGACAAAATCCAGAAAACAAACTGTGTCTTGGGCTGGCTTGTTTCCCTTCCATCATTCTCACGCTGTCCGTCTCGGTCTCTGTTCTCGGGCGGTGCGATGTTTATACTCCGGGTTCACATATTATTAGTTATGAGTTTAAATCCACGCTTTGCTAGATTAACCCTTTGACTCTCGCACCCTGTCCATCAACATCCTGCATTGTCAACCATGCTAGCAAAGCAAAAACTTAACCCTTTGACTCCCTCACAGTATCCACCAGCTTTCCTGCAAGAAGCTGGTGGATAGGTTGCAGGAAACTGGTGGATAGGGTGAGGAAGTCAAAAGGTTAAGTTTTTGCAGTTGGTGGATAGGGTAGGGGAGTCAAAGGGTTACACTGCGCTGCCCTACATACTTCCCAACTTAACATATTGACGTTGGCGAAATCAGTGTAGAAATTAGACAAGTTTTTTTTTCTAGAGATTGACGGCGCAAGGTTGTATAACTCTGTACTTTTCAAAGTTCTGTACGTTTTAAGTAGTCGCCCCTCTGTGGTTACGTTTAATGAGTTAAATTCGTGATTTTCAACCAAGTGAAGCTTGATATGGTTTTCTATCGGGCTGAAAACTAATCGCACTGCGTTATAGTCTGAATCTGTATGAGGCTTTTCCACTTTCTTTCCCAATTATTGAGAAGTGTTAATTGTGTGTGTGTGTGTGTGTGTGTGTGTGTGTGTGTGTGTGTGTGTGTGTGTGTGTGTGTGTGTGTGTGTGTGTGTGTGTGGTGTGTGTGTGTGTGTGTGTGTGTGTGTGTGTGTGTGTGTGTGTGTGTGTGTTTCGTTCATGTTTAATTGTACTTATATATTCCGATATCCAACTTTTCATATGTAAGTTATGACGTTGATATTGAAAAGTTTTGTCTTTGCGTTGTCTGTGAATTTAATTACGTGCCTTGATCATCACTTTGACTCGACTGATATGTTAGGCTTAACCATGTCTGGAGAGCTCAAGGCCAGAAAGTTTATGCATTTTTAGAGATCATTTTATGTTTTCTGTATTGGCGGGAGCTTCAAATATGTCAATGTCTTTGCACAATTATGACAATACATAAAGTTAGTGCTTCTCCCTATGCAGTTCAAGTTGTTGAAATGTTCGGATATTCATGGAAGGAGAAGTACGTATTATACTTTTTAGAGTCTTTTCATGTCAAACATGCTCAGTACTCCTTTCTGGATATCTTGTGTAAGGACTGTTCGTTGGCTTTCTCTAACACCTTTTTACTGTTGTGTTTCTCTTTTCCAGGTAGAGGTGTGTAGTTCAGGATATTTGCTGGGATTCCAATGGACGGGGTTATGCGTATCAATTATGATGTTCTGTCTTTCTCTCTCTCTCTCTCTCTGTCTCTGTCTGTCTGTCTGTGTGTGTCTCTGTCTCTGTTTCTGTCGCTGTCTGTCTCTATCTCTGCCTGCCTGCCTGCCTACCTGCCTGCCTGCCTGTCTGTCTGTCTGTCTGTCTGTCTCTGTCTAGCTTGTTCTCTCGTTTTCTTTTTCTTTCCCTCACTTCTTTCTTTCTTTTTTCTTCTTCCTAGCTGTAAGTCAGGTTCTGTGGGCCCCAGTGCTACTATCCGAGCGTAATAATGTTATGAAGTCTGAACTATCTGTCTCTGTCTCTGCCTCTCTGTTTCTCTGTCTGTCTGTCTCTGTCTCTGTCTCTGTCTCTGTCTGTCTGTCTGTCTGTCTGTCTGTCTCTCTCTCTCTCTCTCTCTCTCTCTCTCTCTCTCTCTCTCAGGAAGAGACTAGAAGCGAAGATGACGTCGAAGTCGTTGCTGGTGGGATTACAAAGTAAACCCAAAGCAGTGAAATGTGCATATTCCGGGCAGAGTGTGCGGACAGGATTCACTCTCAGCTGACTTTTACTGATATCCATTTTCCCCTGTAGGTATACATGATGCCCTTCCTCTCGGAATTTTGTCTGATTTCCTGCTGACTGCGTCCGGGTACTGGAATTTGTAGCAAGTTTTCTCTCTCATAATGTGATGAATATTTTGCAAGCTTTCAAGTAATGTTTGGCTTGGGTCGTTTGATATGGCCGCATACATGATGCTTTGTTGTTTGCTGGTGACCAATATAAAGCAAATGCCTGCTTTGGAAGAAGTTTCTCCTCCAATCAAACTACATGGTCAGATCGTCTAGACTGACGCACTTGATTGTGATTTAAGGCGACAGGTAATGTTACATTTGTGACATTACTGGTTAGCGACCCTCTCCTCCCAGGAAATACTCAGATGTACGTGATAAACGAAGATAGAACTAGTTTAATAATCTTCAGTGCTAATTGATGGATCTGGTCTGCATGTTTCAAGGGTTGGTTGGTATATGACATCTATCTTTTATATTGACGATAAGACCTTTTCTTTTTTTTTTTTTTTTTTTTTGCAACGGAAGAAAACCTGTTATCAAGGCGCTGTTGAGACCGTTCATAGTGAGTGTTGGGCGCATAATTGTTTGAAAACAAAAGGTCTCATATAACAGCTTGATCAGTTTGATGTTCGCCTCCAATTTTCGGAGATCTAAAAGCTGACAGTCATTCGAAATTTTGATAAAATGGTTTGAAGAATTTGCAGTGAGGTGTGTCATGTCATCTTTCGGAATGGCGTTCTTGAATTGTATTCTTTGTGCTACAAATGAAATAAACCCATCACAATGATGTGGCAACAAACTGTAAGGAAGAAAACTAAACAACCATTAGTCCTGAAGAAAAAGCTTTATGCTGTAAATGTGCGAGAATGCAGCGCTGGACATTCCACCCAAAAGAAGATTGTTTATTGTTGGTGCAAGGACACAGCCCTGCTCGACACCCACTGTGACAGGAAGTTGTTGGACATATATCGATATGCAATAATTCCTACTGTCATAACATGTAAGAAACGGACTGTTACAGAAGCTTTGAGGGACAGCTATGTTTTTAACAGACTGGACCATAAGTCAGACCAACTAACTGTCAAAAGCCTAGGTGAGGTTGATGAGTAGCAAATACAAGTAATTGTGAGAGTTGGATCTGCATTTTCAAACTTGCATTTATTAGAGAAGAATACATTCGAAATAACATTGTTCGAACACCACCAACCAACCAACCAACCAACCAACAACCAACAACCAACCAAACAAACAACCAACACCAACCAACCAACCAACAACCACCAACCAACCAACAACAACCACCAACAACCAACCACATATTTATCCCAATCCCGTTCCCATTTTTAGCTTCAACAGCTGGTAAATGACCAGCTGCTGTTGCTGTTTCGTCTGCTGTTGGACTCGCTCGAGGATAGAGGTGGGAAAAAGTGGAATATTTTTGACAACTTTCTCGTCCACGTTTTTAACCTCATCTCTCCAGCTCTGTGACCTGTGTTGACTTCCAGTTCAGAATGCTTTCTCTCTTCTGCGTGGTTGTATGTCGATAGATTCACTATGTTTTCGAATATTCTAAATTCCACGATGACCGATTGAAGTTCACCCCACAATTTTACCTGTCAGTTAAATCAGTTTCCTCGTTGTGTAACTTCATTTCAAGAGGAGTTGAAATTAGCAAAATCTGTCAAATTTTCTGAAATAGTATGGCTGTCTTTGAGAATCTTATCGTAATACAATTTCACGTGTATTTTTTTCTGTGAGACTGTTATAAATTATTTCCGCATTCTGTTGGAGTTTCCGTTTATTTGATGTTACCCTTCATGTCCGAATTGGGATTAAAAGAGTCTGTTAAAAATATTGAAAAACATTGGAATTTGTGTGCCGTTTGTCTGTCTATCTGTCTGATGTGTGTCTTGCTATCTCTTTGTCCTGTTTCCCTCCCACACACACACACACACACAGTCTCACATGCAGGCAAGCGTACGTGTACAGACACAGACACACAAACACAGACAGACACATATGCGTGTGCGCGCACATACACACACCACCATTACCACCATCACCACCACCACCACCACGTCCTCCACCAACACCAATACCACCATCACCAGCACCAACATTAACAACTACCAAACTATAAAACTGGGTAAAAAAACCAACAACAAAACACAAACAAACAAACAAAAACAACAAAACAAAACACCCCCCAAAAAAAAACAACAACCATCCAACCAACCAAACAAAAAACAACAATAACAACAACAACAACAACAAAAAACAACAACAACAACAACAACAACAACAAAAACGTGGATTACAAATCTGTCTATCAGGTCCATCTATCATTCTCACCTCTAGCTCCCTCCTTCTTTATCGCATTCAGACCCAGTGCATAAAGGTTAAGCATCAGTTGGACAAAGGAATAGCTTTGTCACAGACATTTGTCACTCTTGCACCACTAAACCAGACAAACACGAGTAAAATCCCAAGTCTGGAGCCTATCGATGGTATAGATACTTGTAATGCTGCAGAGAGCACAAAAATAGTTCACGTTTATCTTGATGTTTTTGAATCACACTGTTGAGAACGAAACATCGCTATATAGAAACATATTGACAAACACAAAGAAAAGACCAGTTTGATTCAGTCATCGTTACTTTTATCGCTTAATACCAGTTTAGACAGTGTGGGCAGATGAGTATTAATGCATGTACAGTTTTGTCTTCGGAATTATTGTTTTTCATACTTTTTGGATTACCGTGTTGTGGAAGTACAGGGGGAGGAGGGGGGAGCAGACAGTAACAGACAGAAAGAAGAAGGAAAAGAAATAACCCAGAAAAAAGGCAAATGAAGAAGAAAAGAAATAGTTGAGAAGAAGAATGGAAAGAAAGAGAGAGAGAGAGAGAGAAAAGAGAGAGAGAGAAGAGAGAAGCGAGAAGAGAGAGAGAGAGGAGAGAGAGAGAGAGAGAGAGAGAGAGAGAGACAAATGAAGAAGGACACATATTTTCACTTCAACAAACAAGAAAGTGATCACCATCTTATCATCTCATCGTCCATCGTCATCTGTCTTTCCCTCCCCACACCCACCACACCCCGTACTTCCCTGGGGTGGTTACCCCCATGAGGATGATGTGAACTCTCAGTATAAATAGTATCCCCACATTCTGGAAATTCTTTGGAAGAAATTTCCTTTTTTCTGTCATTCTTTTTGTTTCTGCCCTGTTCCTTGCTTTCTGTCATCTCTTCCTGTCATCTTCTACATTGCTGGTCCATTCACCTGCATGTGTTCCATAAAGCCTAACATACTTTCTTTTAGGATTAATAATAGGGTACGTATAGTACTACATTTTTGTCTCGAAGGAAATGTGATATGCAAAAGCAAATTGAAGTAATTTAGGCAAATCTTGACATGTTTTGTTGTCATTAGTTATTACCAAAGAAATAAGAGGGAAGCAGGGAGAATTTTTATAATATCAACCAAAGGACATAACTCTTGAGAGTCACGTAGGAATTATCTCCCATGTTGTGGAACTTCTCAAATCTAACATAGTTTGTCGCTGCCCTGAAGAGGAGTGTTCTGAGCTCACGGTTTTTGGTGCTTTGTATCTGCTTCTATGCTAGCTGAATGGGTAGCGCAAACTATGTTAGATTTGAGAAGTTCCACAACATGGGAGATAATTCCTACGTGACTCTCAAGAGTTATATCCTTTGGTTGTCATTAGCTATGTTTACATTTATATTTAGTTTTTAACCCCCTGGTGATAGATTGGGTGGAATGGTCAACACCAGCGGACGTCCTTGCATTATATGCATGAATGCATTGATATGTGCATTAATTTTATTTTCCAGGCTTTTTTTTTTTCAACGAGGTGTTTGAATGTTCTGAGATGGTGCGGCCCTGTAGGCTCATGGCAGTCAGCTGGGCTTTAAACAATAATAATGGTAATAATGATCCTGGGATGGTTGTCTCCGTCGGTCACATCACCTAGGCGGGTATTGACGTACATGAATCAAACGGGTTTGCGGTATGGGGAAAAAAAAAATGAAAAAAAAAATAAGTGTACTCTGTGTACCTGCATGCAATTGGGAAACCCTAGAAGGAACAAAATCATGATCCCGTATTGTTCCCTAATAGGAAAAACGTTTACAATCAACTAATCAAACAAGTATATTTTCTATGGCAAACACGTGCGCCCGTATAGACACGCACACGCCTCGTGCATGTACGCTCACACGCGCGCGCCCCGCCGCGGCGCCACACACACACACGCGCGCGCGCGCGCCAAACCACACACACACACACACACACACACACTGTCTTTCATTTTCTCTCTCTCTCCTTTCTTTATATCTGTCCCCCCCCTCTCTCTTTCTCTTCCTTCCCCCTCTCTGTCTCTTTTCTTTATTTGTCTCTCTTTTGTCTGTCTGTCTGTCTGTTCTGTGTTTCCTTCTCTGCTTGTGTCCGTTTATCAGTCTGTCTGTCTGTGTGTGTGTGTCTGTCTCTGTCTGTCTGTCTTCTTCTTCTCTCTCTCCTCCTCCCTTCTCTCTCTCTCTTGCATCTGACCCATTCTTACACATCGTGAGGTTAAGAATCAGTTGGGCAAATACATGTGTTTGTTACAGGCGTTGTCACTCTTAGAGTAGTACTGAACCAGACAGACGTGACGTGCTAAACCTGAACGTATCAGTGATGTGAATAAGCTACAGGCTACAAAGAGCACACAAATAGTTCACGTCATGGATTTTTGATGTTGCGTTAACGTCATGCATGTTTGAGACATAAACATCACATTTTGTTTTGTTTTGGAAACATGGACAAAGAAACAGTAGGGGTTCACTTCGATTTGATTGTGAATGTTATTATTTTTTATTCTCATTGTGCAGTTCCAGTTTTAGATTTTCACGGCGGGCATTAACGCACGTATAGTTTTTTTGTTTTGCTTTGTTTATATATATATATGTATGTATGTATGTATGTTTGTGCACTATTTTGATGCTGTTGTTTTCACGTGAGAATCACTATGGATTTTTGTGACAGGTTGAGAAGTTTAAATACCTGGGAACGATCATTTCACCAGACGGCAGATGCACATCAGAAATAACCAGTAGAATCGGCCAAGCAAAAACAACATTCCAGAAGATGGAAAGCATTCTTACCAACAAATGCCTATCAATTAACATCAGGAAGAGAGTTCTAGAATGTTATATAGAACCAATACTGTTGTACGGTTGCGAGGCGTGGACAGTCAACAAGCAAAGCCAGAACAAGATTGAGGCAGCCGAGATGTGGTTTCTAAGAAGAATGTTGAGAGTTCCATGGACAGCAAAGAAAACAAACGAGACAGTCTTGATGGAGGCAGACACAAGTAGATCATTCATAAGGAAGATTAGGAAAAGACAGGCAACTTTATAGGCCATCTGTTGGTGTACCAGCTGCAATGGGTACCTGACTTTCTTAAAGAAAGACAAATGTAGAGCAGTGAGGGAGAAGAAATGGCACGCCCGCGTAATGTTTGCCTCGTAAGAGTTGAAAATCTGCACCATCTTACTCCCTACGATCTGAGGTGATGGGGCAGTCGTTACGTGTTTATGCATGTATGCATATGATGTAGGTTTAAACGATAATTATTACCATATATACATACATACATACATACATACATACATACATACATAGATGGGGCAATCTTTAGTGTTATGCATGTATAGCATATGATGTAGGTTTAAAACGAAATTATATTACATACATACATACTTCATACATATATAGATACAACATACATTACATACATACATACATACAAGATGGGGCAATATGTTACGTGTTTATGCGTATGCATATGATGTAGGTTTAAAAGATAATTTATAATAATACATACATACATACATACATTATACATACATTACATACATACAACATACATACATACATACATAGATGGGGCAATCTTTACGTGTTTATGCATGTATGCATATGATGTAGTTTAAAACGATGATTTATATATACATACATACATACATACATACATACATACATACATACATACATACATACATACATACTGATGATGGGCAATATTTACGTGTTTATGCTGTATGCATATGATGTAGGTTTTAAAACGATGATTTATATACATACATACTAATACATACATACTAATACATACTACATACATACATACATACATACATACATACATACATAGATGGGGCAATTTTCGTGTTTATGCGTGTATGCATATGAAATAGGTTTTAAAACGATGATTTGTATACATACATACATACATACAT
>JAPXFY010000020.1:15935285-15937785 GCA_030674185.1 Monoplex corrugatus
CTGAACACAAACAACACTGACTGGCGCTGGACAGTTATTTGTGGCTTGTTTTGACATTTTTCAGATAAACTCGTGACTTTGATCTTGGTTGTATTTATGGTATGATAACATGTGCGAGTGTGTATGTATGTATGTGTGTATGTGTGTGTGTGTGTGTGTGTACTTGTGTGTGTGTGTGTGCTTGTGTGTGTGTGTGAGTGTGTGTGTGTGTGTGTGTGTGTGTGTGTGTGTGTGTGTGTGTGTGTGTGTGTGTGTGTGTTTATATATATCTATTTGTTTTTCTGTCTGTCGGTCTCTCTGAGTGCGTCGTTCTTTTTCAGTTGCTTTATTTTATTTCAATATAAATACATTAGCAACGGCAGATACGTAAGTAGACTATGGTGGAATCTATACTGTTGGAAAAATGTATCTCATTTCATTCTCTCCCCGTCTTCCTCCTCCTTACTCTCTTTCTCTCACCCCGTCTTCTCGAGACAAAATCTGAAATTGTTAATTGTCTCTCTGTACAGAAGCAAACCGGCACAGCAAGTCATTTTAATGCATGGAAAAAAATAGCAAGCCCAGTTAATTCTCCCTTATGTTAATCTAAAGTATGTTTTTGTGTCTGATTGTGTCTGATTTTCAGACAGAAGGACAGAGATATAATTGAAAACAGATTCGATAGAAATTAGTTCAGAATAAGTACGACCGAACAGTTCCTGTTGTCGGTGTCCAGGATAATTTGTATCTTTAGCGTTCTGATTTTGCCTGGATGACAATATGTGTTGTTTTATCCACACTATGCAGGCAGTATGTTGCTGCACATTCCTGCATAATCTTGTTGGTGTCTATTGTTTGTATTTTAAATTGCGTTCATCAGGGTGTTATTGTTGTTGTTGCTGTTGTTGTTGTACAAAAGTTATGTTTTACCATCCTGCACGTTTTCCTGCTTTTCCCTGAAGTCCGTCCACATGTGTGTTTGTGTGTATGTTTATATATGCGCTCGCGCGCGTGTGCACACGTTTGTGTGTTTTGTGTATATGGGTGTGTGTATGTTCAAAACGAGAAAGACAATTTTTCATTCTTGGAGTAAATTCACCCAGTAAGAATGCTGATAGACAAGCTTTTAGGCTTGAGATTATATTGAAGAAGAGAAACGACCATCTATCAATAGTAATAATATTGTCGAAAGAACAATTCAACAGCCTTTATTTCTTTTAACCAACAGGAAGGTCTCTCCTGTAAAGGCAGAGTTTTTGCTCAGACATTTGATTTTATAATCTATGTCAATGCAATTTCCGAACCTTCCTGAAGCATAGAGAATGTTATTTATGTGTTATAGTTTCTACAAATGGCTGACGCAGAACCAGTGATTGCTATGGCAAATGATGATACAATTCGCTAATGTACATCTGCTTTGAGATGTTTTGCTTTCGAGTTCATGTTATCTATTGCGACTAAACAAAACTGGGGAAACCAAGATGTAATAAAATGGTTCTATTTTGAATCTGTTTTCAGTGATTTCTTTTTATTCAAATTTATAAGGCATCACAGCAAAGTATAAGTAGGATAACAAACTTGTAACAATATAGTGTCTATTTTAAAAGACAAATACCGATAAACTGGGAAACAAACCATAACAATGTAATCTATATAGACCTAGTCCGTCTTACCCTTGACACATCAAATGTATCACTCAAAATAAAAGTAATGTAAAGCTAAGCAAAAACTGTCTTTGTTTTCAAAATGCGCAATAAAATGTTACTAGTTTCACACCAAAACAGCAGAAAACAAGTTAACAAGCCTTGTCTCGGAGAGAGAGAGAGAGAGAGAGAGAGAGAGAGAGAGAGAGAGAGAGAGAGAGAGAGAGAGAGAGAGAGAGAGAGAGAGAGAGAGAGAGAGAGAGAGAGAGAGAGAGGCACAAAGAGCGAACAATGCTGAAGACAGAATGTCAACTGAACTATATAATACTGATCGTTTGAGTCGCAGAGAAAGGGCAGACTATGGATCTTGTCCGTCAAGACATATGGAACGCTTGAAGTCAAGAAGTGGGGAATGTTTAAGTGGGGAAATGATGTGACCTGATTTATGTCTTGAGATGGTGAAGTCATACAACCCTTCTCTCCTTTTAGACAAAAATCGTCATGGGAAAATGCTGACTGTCAAAATTAAAGATTGCTCCTCTTTCTGAAAACAACAAAAGTTTTTCTTTCGTTTGTCTCTGTCTCTGTCTGTCTGTCTGTTTATCTGTCTGTCTGTCTCCTCTCTCTCTCCCTTTCGCTCTCTCTCTCTCTCTTTCTCTCTCTCTCTCTCTCCCTCTCTCTCTCCTCTCTGTCTGTCTGTATTCTCCCTGACTCTGTCTTTTTGTGTCATTGCTCTACATAAACGAGCTTTAAGTCATTCTCTTAAAAACCACAATTTTACTGGACTCAAACGATAAGGAACTAAAGATTTTACCATTGGATCATAGACATCAGTACAACAAGGGAATATAAATGTAGAAAATGATAAATGAACTGGC
>JAPXFY010000020.1:15940285-15945285 GCA_030674185.1 Monoplex corrugatus
ATGTGCGTATGTATTCGCGCGTTGTTTGTGTATCTGTGAATACATATATTGGTGTACCTTATTTGGTTCTTCGTTTGATTGTGGTTTCAAATATTTACGTTAATTTCAGATTTCAGCGGTATCTGGTATTTTTCTTTTTTGCATAAATCAAAGTAAATTAATACTGCAGTCCTGTAAATCGCAACAAGTATGCTTTTGACATGGACCGTTTGCACTATAGACGAGAAATTAAATACTTTCTGAATAGTCACAATTACAGCTGTATGTGTAATTGTGTTGAGACAAAGGGGCTTTCTTATGTTGAACATCAGCAAAGAAAGAGGACTTGCTCATTTCCTAGACAATTGTTTGTGACACCTGTGAGACGTTCAGCGATACCAAGCTATAGACATTGTAGGGCAACGGGCTACGACTGGAAGGTTGTAGATTCTAATCCAATAAGCTTAATCAAATTCGTATACGGAATATTTTGGCCCCAACCGCTCTTACTCAGAGTTTAGTATGTTATGGGCTCATTGGCTGTACGGGGACCGCAGAGTCGAGTCTCATTCACTTTACGGCTGCGTCATTTAGGGTGTTGCTTAAATCTCCTGACCAGCACCGCAGGTGTCTGTATCTCTCAAGTCTGGTTGACGGGGCGAAAAAAAAAAGAAAAAAAAAGAAAAAGAAAAACGGAAAATGTTATTGATATATTTGAGTATCTGTCTACTTCACTTTGTCGAACTGATTATGTTTGCATTTTATTTTTAATATGATGCCAGCCATAAAACCAAAACACACTACTGACCTACTTTGTGGATCTGGGCTTCCCAGTAGTTATATGGGTCAGTAAATGTGTGCTTTCAACCTCGGTGGATATTTCGAACTGGTATCACCTTAGGTGTTCACACTTCAAGTCAAGTCCGGACGCTTTGTGTGGTTTGTCGCCAAACTAATGCCCGAAAAATGGCTTCTGTTGTATTCCAGATAACAGATATAATGATGTACGTGGAAGTGTTCATCAGTGTGAGTAGATAATTTACTTTTGCTATGATAATCTTTCTCTCATCGACATGAATCATGAGCTGTCCTTTCCTTCAAAACAAACAAAGAAACAAAAAACAAAAATAACAAATAGACAAACAGCAAATGAACCACTGGTGAGAAAAGTATTGCCTTCATTGTGTTATTCAGCAATAATTTGTATTCAATTTTGAAAAATAATTATGAGAGTGAGGTGTGTGTGTGTGTGTGTGTGTGTGTGTGTGTGTGTGTGTGTGTGTGTGTGTGTGTGTGTGTGTGTGTGTGTGTGTGTGAAAATTGGGATCAAAGAGAGGTACTGCATTGTATTGTTTCGTACTGTATTAAATACTTATCACGTATCGTGTTGAGTTCAGCCTCCCCCCCGCCATCTTCCTGTGACATAAATGTTGGATTGTTTGCTTCTCATCTCCATGCTCCATTCATTTTGGCAGTGTCAGTGTTTCATAAGTTCTCTTTCCCTGCCCCATTTTAAGGCTTTGCCCGTGCATATACTTTTGCACAAGATTAAGCAGCTTGCCAAATAATTGCTGGCAGATTTCGTCGGAGCGCTTATGGAATTCTTCGAGAGCGCTGAATCCGTCTTGAGTAAACCCCAGACTCTTTTCCTTCACATAACTGTGTTGTATTTTATTGCGTTGCATTGTATTGTATTGTATTACGCTGTATGTGTTGTATTGTATTCGTTGATGTATTGTATTGTACTGTATTGCATGATTGTATTGCATTGTATTGCATTGATTGCATTGATTGTATTGTAGGAAAAAAGGTAATGTTAGTGTTGTAGCTTAACCCTTTCGTCGTATGGGATTGAAATGGAAGAGACCTCTCGACTTTCCTCAGCATTAAAATGGGCGGTGCCCATTTCTTCTCCCTTCGCTACTTATCCCTTTCCTAACTTTAAAGAGAGCCAGGTTTTCATTCACATCTGGATATACCGGAGGCTGCACGCACATAAATGATAATATTGAGATCCCCGGACTTGATTTACACCCGTGCAAACTGATGCAAACATGTTGGATGGCGAATACTCTACTTCCGCACCAACTAGGTCTATTTTCTTTTGTACAGTGTTAATGTACTGCTGGAGTGCGCTGGATTTTAAATCCATTTGAACTAGACTCAAGGAGATGTGGAGAAGGTGCGTGGATAACGAGATGAAGGCAGCTGGATGGACATGGGACTAAATGAAGAGAACAACCCCGAAACCGAGTGCGCTAGGAGAGTGCTTTTACAGCTTGTGTTCCTTAAGGAGTCTTCAGAAATATGTCAAATGTGAAATACACATTCTACTGTACTGGCTATAAACCCTGAGAAACGATAATTGAAGGTCATAGATTTGGTTGGATAAGGTTGCCTAACATTCGTTGATTGAATGCTCAAAATTTCATTTTAAAGTTAGAATACAGACAACTAACTCTCAATGGCGAGACGATCTTGTTTACAGATTTTGGAATGTTTCTACGGCCATGAAAAGGCTTTAAGTTGTCCAGTCGGCTACACTGAATATAAAGGAAAGAGAATGAACGTTTGATATATATCTAACAAGTAAGATTACATCTTTACAAGAATTTATGGTTGGGAAGAATGGGACCATGCAATCGTGTCTGATCCACTTTTCCGATTTGTCAATGACGTGTTGCTAAGATTTCCTTGAAGTATCTGTATATCATGGTCCTGGTTGATTTCAGTATATGTTATGACAGTAAAAACAAGAGTGCAGCCGTGTTGTGCAGTGTCAGTCCAAAATGGCATTTCGGAACATTATCACTATCATTCACACCGTCATCATCATCGCATGGTGGACATTTGTCTCAGATCCTTTGGCCTTTCATATCCTGCTCTCACGGAGTGTCGAGTGTGGTCATCATCATCATCATCAGATGCTTTGCCGCATGGCGTTGGCGATCATGGACTTCCATCTGTCTCTATCTCTTGTTGCCCCAAGCATCTCCTCCATCCTCCTCGTCTTCAGCCACCCCGCAAATCCGTCCAGCATTTTCTCCCTGGGTCTACCTGTGCTCTCTTTCCCTCCAGCTTTCCCGTTGTGACCAGGTCCTCCAATCCTCCTTCCTCATAAAATGGCCTATAAATGTTGCCTGTCTTTTCCTAATCTTCCTTATGAGTGATCTACTTGTGTCTGCCTCCATCAAGATGTCTCGTTTGTTTTCTTTGCTGTCCATGGAACTCTCAACATTCTTCTTAGAAACCACATCTCGGCTGCCTCAATCTTGTTCTGGCTTTGCTTGCTGACTGTCCACCCCTCACATCCGTACAATAGTATTGGTTCTATATAACATTCAAGGACTCTCTTCCTGATGTTAATTGATAGGCATTTGTTGGTAAGAATGCTTGTCATCTCCTTGAATGCTGTTTTGGCTTGGTCGATTCTGCTGGCTATTTCTGATGTGGTGGAAAACCAAAACAGCCGACGTGGGAGGTGTATGGCACAAAAACGGCGCGGAAGATGGGAGAAAGTATGAACTCTGCGAGTGGTATATTACATTTACATTGCACATAATATTAAGAAATATCCAGAATATGGAAACTGAAAACTGTCTGACAAACGCGATAAAGGAGTACCCTAGCCGTATGGTTCAGATAATAGATTTTTATACGTCCTACAGGATAGCAAAACGAGACAGTCCTGAAGGAAGCAGACACAAGAAGATCATTAATAAAGAAGATTAGGAAGGAAAAGACAGGCAACATGTATAGAACATTTTATGAGGAAAGGGGAATTAGAGCACCTGGTCACAACAGGAAAGCTGGAGGGAAAGAGAACACCAGGTAGACCCAGGGAGAAAATATTGGACAGACTTGCAGGGTGGCTGAGGACAGAGAAGGTGGGAGACATACTTGCAGCGACAGGAGATAGATTCGTATGGAGAGCCATGATCGCCGACGCCATGCGCAGGGCACTTGATGATGATGATGGTGACAAGTCACAATAGTTTGAATCAGGATCAGAACTTACGCAAGGGGACACTTCTAGCCTATGACACCGGTTGTTGGAAATGTCAGGGTAACAATCTCGATTGGAACGATCCATGTGCTGTTCTTCTTTGCTGACCTTGACCCTCTTAATAGGCGTTTAATCATTGTGGGTTTGCCAGCTTTTACTGAAAAATCTATTGTACAATCAATTAACCGCCTCCGCGTTCCTCCCTTGAATGAGTCATCTGGTTTGCATATGCATAGCACGTGCTGATTACTCATGCTCAGTGCATGCCCATAATAGACTGCATGTGAGTAATACCGATTACTAAGGTATGACAGTGTCACGTATATATAGTTATATTGAATTTTCACAATTATATCCTAGAGAACAGACATTTATGACACTATCGTAACAAAGTTCCCGTTGAAGAGGCTCAAGTAAAAATGATGATGATGATAAAGATGATAGTGATAATGTCAGAAATGATAATGATATAACTATTATTAATAATAAATCATTATTGTATAGCACTATTCTCCAAAGTCATTTGTATTCCTGTGCATTGTGCATCTTACAAGACACATAATGTAATATATACAGAAGCACTGATATACCACAGATACACACTAATCAGAATTACAAATTAAGAAACATGCACAAATGAATATATTCTAGCAACGTCTAACCCATGCATACACATACACATAATTTGTTTGCTTTGTGTGTATGTGTGTGTGCTTGTGTACGTGCGTATGTGCAAAGTGTTTGTGTGTGCGTGCGCGCGTGTGTGTGTTGCCCAGTGAATATGCATCCTTAACCATTATGCTCATGGTAAAAGAAATATGGCCATGGATTTTTTCTCTGCCACAACTTCTCTGTAGATTAAATCAATTGTTTCAAATTGTTTGACAAGCAAACGTCTTGCACGGACATGGATATGTGAGAAATAATAATAATAATGATTATAGTAATAATATAATGATGATGATAATGATAATATAATAATAATAATAATATAATGATAACACAAAAACAACAA
>JAPXFY010000020.1:15955285-15965285 GCA_030674185.1 Monoplex corrugatus
GATTTTTCCATTCGTTCAATTCTGTAACGGTGGGATTTTTTCCCACCCAAGATGTCTGTAACGTGGAATGTTTTCTTGTATCCTAGGGGAATTTTTTCCTTATCTCCCGTATCAACATGTCTGTAACGGGGGTAATTTTTTCCCGATCTCCTAAATGAATGTGTCTGTAACAGGGGAATTTTTTCCTTATCTCCTGTATCAACATGTCTGTAACGGGGGAATTTTTTCCTCGATCTCCTATATGACATGTCTGTAACGGGGGAATTTTTTCCTTATCTCCCGTATCAACATGTCTGTAACGGGGGTAATTTTTCCCGATCTCCTAAATGAATGTGTCTGTAACAGGGGAATTTTTTTCTTATCTCCTGTATCAACATGTCTGTAACGGGGGGAATTTTTTCCCGATCTCCTAAATGAATGTGTCTGTAACGGGGGAATTTCCCCCCCCCCCCCCCGATCTCTTAGTGTAGCATGTCCGTAACGGGGGAATTTTTTCCGACCTCCTAGATGAACATGTCCAGTAACGGGGAATTTTTTCCGACCTCCTAGATCAACATGTCTGTAACGGGGGAATTTTTTCCGACCTCCTAGATCAACATGTCTGTAACGGGGGAATTTTTTCCGACCTCCTAGATCAACATGTCTGTAACGGAAACATTTTTTCCGACCTCCTAGATCAACATGTCTGTAAGGGGGAATTTTTTTCCGACCTCCTAGATCAACATGTCTGTAACGGAAAATTTTTTCCTACCTCCTAGATAAACATGTCTGTAACGGGAAATTTTTTCCGACCTCCTAGATCAACATGTCTGTAACGGAAACATTTTTTCCGACCTCCTAGATCAACATGTCTGTAACGGAAACATTTTTTCCGACCTCCTTGATCAACATGTCTGTAACGGGGAAATTTTTTCCGACCTCCTAGATCAACATGTCTGTAACGGGGAAATTTTTTCCGACCTCCTAGATCAACATGTCTGTAACGGAATTTTTTCCGACCTCCTAATCAACATGTCTTAACGGATAATTTTTTCCGATCTGCTAGATCAACATGTCTGTAACGGAAATTTTTTCCGACTGCTATATCAACATGTCTGTAAACGGGGGATTTTCGGCTCTGGATATGGTGGGGGGGAGATTCCGATCTTCATATCAACATGTTCTGTAAACGGGGTTGTGTGGATTTGGGGAATGAATGTGTCTGTAGCGGGAGAAGTTTTTTTCCCGTCTTCATGTAGTCATGTCTGTAACGGGGGATTTTTTCCGATCACTAAGATGAACATGTCTGTAATGGGGAATTTTTTTCCGATTCCTAAACTGATCATGTATGTAACTGGGGGAATTTTTTTTCTGATCAACTAGATCAACATGTCTGTAATGGGGAATTTTTTTTTCCGATAAACTAGATCATGTCTTAATGGGGAATTTTTTTTTGATCAACATAGATCAACATGTCTGTAATGGAATTTTTTTTCCGATCAACAAGATCAACATGTCTATAATGGAATTTTTTTTCCGATCAACAAGATCAACATGTCTTAATGGGAATTTTTTTTCCGATCTACTAGATCAACATGTCTGTAAGGGGAGGATTTTTTTCTGATCTAGATCAACGTGTCTGTAACAGGGATTTTTTTTGCGATCTCCTTTCAGGTCTCCTAGTCAACATATCTGTGGACCTGCATTAGGGCATAAACCCCTTTCGTGTGTATACGCACGCAGAACATCAAATATGCATGTTAAAGATCCTGTGGAGTTGTGCCAATGTCCTGTGTGGCCTATGGAGATATGAAAACGCCGATTGATTAGTAGTGTTTTGTGTGACATGTTGTTGCATTCGTTTAGACAGTTTATGGCATATAACACTGTTTTCAGGATTGAGTAAAAATGGATATTAACCTACTGCTTACTGTTAATAATTTTGTGACGTTTTAAGCGTTTTTCCTGCTGTTTGATTTATGGTCATTTAGTAGCAATGCTGTTGGTTAAGGTGTTGTGATGTTTTATAGATGTTTTTTGTTGACTGTTTTTACAGTGTTTTTGTTGACTGTTTTGATAGATGCTTTTTGTTGACTGTTTTTACAGTGTTTTTTGTTGACTGTTTTTAGATGTTTTTTGTTGACTGTTTTTATAGATGTTTTTTGTTGACTGTTTTTAAGTGTTTTTGTTGACTGTTTTTATGTGTTTTTTGTTGACTGTTTTTACAGTTTTGTTTGTTGACTGTTTTTATAGTTGTTTTTTTTGACTGTTTTTACAGATGCTTTTTGTTGACTGTTTTTACAGATGTTTTTGTTGACTGTTTTTATAGATGTTTTTTGTTGTGACTGTTTTAAGATGCTTTTGTTGACTGTTTTTAAGTGTTTTTTGTTGACTGTTTTTATAGTTTTTTTTGTTGACTGTTTTTACAGTGTTTTTGTTGACTGTTTTTACAGTCTTTTTTGTGGACTGTTTTTTACAGATGTTTTTTGTTGACTGTTTTTACAGATGTTTTTTGTTGACTGTTTTTCAGATGTTTTTTGTTGACTGTTTTTATTGATGTTTTTTGTTGACTGTTTTTACAGTTGTTTTTGTTGACTGTTTTTACAGATGTTTTTTGTTGACTGTTTTTACAGATGTTTTTGTTGACTGTTTTTACAGGTTTTTTGTTGACTGTTTTATTGTGTTTTTGTTGACTGTTTTACAGTTGTTTTTTGTTGACTGTTTTTACAGATGTTTTTTGTTGACTGTTTTTACAGATGTTTTTGTTGACTGTTTTTACAGTTGTTTTTGTTGACTGATTTTATTGATGCTTTTTGTTGACTGTTTTTACAATGCTTTTGTTGACTGTTTTTACAGTTTTTTTGTTGACTGTTTTACAGTTGCTTTTTGTTGACTGTTTTTACGATGCTTTTTGTTGAAGTTGTTTTACAGATGCTTTTTGTTGACTGCTTTAACAGATGTTTTTTGTTGACTGTTTTTACAGATACTTTTTGTTGAAGACTGTTTTAACGATGCTTTTTGTTGACTGTTTTTATGGTTGTTTTTTGTTGACTCTTTTTACAGATGTTTTTGTTGACTGTTTTTATAGATGTTTTTTTTTGACTGTTTTTTATAGATGCTTTTTGTTGACTGTTTTTATGGGTTTTTTGTTGACTGTTTTTATAGATGTTTTGTTGACTGTTTTTATAGTTTTTTGTTGACTGTTTTTAGTTTTTTTGACTGTTTTTTAGTTTTTTGTTGACTGTTTTTACAGTTTTTTTGTTGACTGTTTTAAGATGTTTTTGTTGACTGTTTTTATGTTTTTTGTTCTGTGTTTTTGTGTTTTTGTTGACTGTTTTTTGATTGTTTTTGTTGACTGTTTTTACAGTTTTTTTTGTTGACTGTTTTTAAGTGTTTTTTTTTGACTGTTTTTATAGTTTTTTTTGTTGACTGTTTTTATGTGTTTTTTGTTGACTGTTTTTAAGTGTTTTTTTGTTGACTGTTTTTATGATGTTTTTGTTGACTGTTTTTAGTGTTTTGCTTTTTTATTGGTTTTTGTTGACGTTTTTAAGTGTTTTTTGTTGACTGTTTTTACAGTGTTTTTTGTTGACTGTTTTTAAGTGTTTTTGTTATGTTTTAATGTTTTTTATTTTTTTATGATTTTTTTGTTGACTGTTTTTAAGTGTTTTTGTTGACTGTTTTTAATTGTTTTTTGTTGACTGTTTTTAATTGTTTTTGTTGACTGTTTTTATTGTTTTTTGTTGACTTTTTTACAGTGTTTTTGTTGACTGTTTTTATAATGTTTTTTGTTGACTGTTTTTACAGTGTTTTTTGTTGACTGTTTTTACAGTGTTTTTGTTGACTGTTTTTATGTTGTTTTTGTTGACTGTTTTTACAGTTGTTTTTTGTTGACTGTTTTTAAGTTGCTTTTTGTTGACTGTTTTTACAGTGTTTTTGTGAGTTTTTAAGTGTTTTTTGTTGACTGTTTTTAAGATGTTTTTGTTGACTGTTTTTAAGATGTTTTTGTTGACTGTTTTTAAGATGTTTTTTTTGACTGTTTTTATGTGTTTTTGTTGACGTTTTATATGTTTTTTGTTGACTGTTTTTAAGATGTTTTTTGTTGACTGTTTTTAAGTTGTTTTTGTTGACTGTTTTACAGTTGTTTTTGTTGACTGTTTTTATAGATTGTTTTTGTTGACTGTTTTTATTGTTTTTTGTTGACTGTTTTTATAGATTTTTTTGTTGACTGTTTTTAATGTTTTTTGTTGACTGTTTTTAAAATGCTTTTTGTTGACTGTTTTTACAGGTTTTTGTTGACTGTTTTTTACATTGTTTTTTGTTGACTTTTTTTTTTTGATTTTTTTGTTGACTGTTTTTACAGTTGTTTTTGTTGATGTTTTTTGATGCTTTTTTGACTGTTTTTAAGTGTTTTTGTTGACTGTTTTACATGTTTTTGTTGACTGTTTACATGTTTTTGTTGACTGTTTTATTGTGTTTTGTTGACTGTTTTACAGTTGTTTTGTTGACTGTTTTGAGCTTTTTTTTGTTTACAGTGTTTTGTGACTGTTTAGATGCTTTTTTTGACTGTTTTTACATTTTTTTTGTGATGTTTTTAATTTTTTTTGTTGACTGTTTTTTAGTTTTGTGATGTTTACAGTTGTTTGTTGACGTTTTTACTTGTTTTTTTAAGACTGTTTTACAGTTTTTTTTGACTGTTTTTAGATTTTTGTTGATGTTTTCAGTGTTTTGTTGACTGTTTTACAGTTGTTTGTTGAGTTTTCGAGTTTTTGGATGTTTACAGTTTTTTTGTTGACTGTTTTACGTGTTTGTGACTGTTTTATGTGCTTTTTGTTGACTGTTTTTACAGTTTTTTGTTGATGTTTTATGATGTTTGTTGACTGTTTATGATCTTTGTTGACTGTTTTACAATTTTTGTTGACTGTTTAATGTTTTTGTTGACTGTTTTACATGCTTTTTGTGACTGTTTTCATGCTTTTGTTGACTTTTAGATGTTTTTGTTGACTGTTTTTATGTGTTTTTGTTGACTGTTTTTAGATGTTTTTTTGACTGTTTTATGATGCTTTTGTTGACTGTTTACAATTTTTTGTTGACTGTTTTACAATTTTTTGTTGACTGTTTTTACAGTTGTTTTTGTTGATGTTTTTTACAGTTGCTTTTTGTTGACTGTTTTTACGAAGCTTTTTGTTGAAGATTGTTTGTACAGATGCTTTTGTTGACTGTTTTAACATGCTTTTTGTTGCTGTTTTTACTGATGCTTTTTGTTGAAGATGTTTTAACAGATTCTTTTTGTTGACTGTTTTTACAGATTTTTTTGTTGAGTTTTACGATGTTTTTGTGACTGTTTTTACGTGTTTTTTGTTGATTTGTTTTTATAAGTTTTTTTTTGATGTTTTAACAGTTGTTTTTGTTGACTGTTTTTAAGTGTTTTTGTTGACTGTTTTTACGAGTTTTTGTTGTTGTTTTATGTTTTTGTTGATGTTTTTATGATGTTTTTTGTTGACTGTTTTTATGATGTTTTTGTTGACTGTTTTTAAGATTTTTTTGTTGACTGTTTTTATAGATGTTTTTGTTGAAGACTGTTTTTTTAACAGATTCTTTTTGTTGACTGTTTTAAGATTTTTTTGTTGACTGTTTTTACAGTGTTTTTGTTGACTTTTTTACAGTTGTTTTTGTTGACTGTTTTTACTTGATGTTTTTGTTGACTGTTTTTACAGTTTTTTGTTGACTGTTTTTACGATGTTTTTTTTGACTGTTTTTACAGTGTTTTATGTTGACTGTTTTTTTACTGTTGTTTTTGTTGACTGTTTTTACAGATTTTTTGTTGATTTTTTACTGTTTTTGTTTGTGTTTACAGTTGTTTTTTGTTGACTGTTTTTACAGTTGTTTTTGTTGACTGTTTTTACAGATGTTTTTTTGTTGATTGTTTTTACAGATGTTTTTTGTTGACTGTTTTTAAAATGTTTTTGTTGACTGTTTTTATTGTGCTTTTTGTTGACTGTTTTTACAGATGCTTTTTGTTGACTGTTTTTACAGTTGTTTTTTGTTGACTGTTTTTATCAGTGTTTTTGTTGACTGTTTTTATTATGATGTTTTTTTTTTTGTTGACTGTTTTTACAGTGTTTTTGTTGACTGTTTTTACAGTTGTTTTTGTTGACTGTTTTGTTTTTTGATTGATGTTTTTTTTTTTTGACTGTTTTTAAGATGTTTTTTGTTGACTGTTTTTAAGTGTTTTTGTTGACTGTTTTTAAGATGTTTTTTGTTGACTGTTTTTACAGTTGTTTTTGTTGACTGTTTTTTAGATGTTTTTGTTGACTGTTTTTACAGTTGTTTTTGTTGACTGTTTTTTATGCTTTTTTGTTTTACTGTTTTTTTTAGTTATGTTTTTGTTGACTGTTTTTACAATTGCTTTTTGTTGACTGTTTTTACAGATGTTTTTGTTGACTGTTTTTATAGATGTTTTTTGTTGACTGTTTTTATAGTCTTTTTGTTGACTGTTTTTACAGATGACTTTTTTGTTGACTGTTTTTACAGATGTTTTTTGTTGACTGTTTTTACAGTGTTTTTGTTGACTGTTTTTACAGATGTTTTTGTTGACTGTTTTTAAGATGTTTTTTGTTGACTGTTTTTATAGATGTTTTTTTGTTGACTGTTTTTACAATGTTTTTGTTGACTGTTTTTACAATGCTTTTTGTTGACTGTTTTTACATGTTTTTGTTGACTGTTTTTATAAGTTTTTTGTTGACTGTTTTATTGATTTTTTTGTTGACTGTTTTTACAGTGTTTTTTTGACTGTTTTATACGTTTATGTTTTTTGTTGACTGTTTTTATGATGCTTTTTTTGACTTTTTTACAATGTTTTTGTTGACTGTTTTTAAGTTGTTTTTGTTGACTGTTTTTATAGTTTTTTGTTGATGTTTTTACGATGCTTTTTGTTGATGTTTTTAAGTGTTTTTGTTGACTGTTTTACAGTGTTTTTGTTGACTGTTTTTAAGTGTTTTTGTTGACTGTTTTTATAGATGTTTTTTGTTGACTGTTTTTACAGATGTTTTTTGTTGATGTTTTACAGTTGTTTTTTGTTACTGTTTTTACAGATGTTTTTGTTGACTGTTTTTTAAGTGTTTTTTGTTGACTGTTTTTATTGATGTTTTTTTTGACTGTTTTTACGTTTTTTTGTTGACTGTTTTTATAGATGTTTTTGTTGACTGTTTTACAGATGTTTTTGTTACTGTTTTTACAGATTTTTTGTTAAACTGTTTTACAGATGTTTTTTGTTACTGTTTTTACAGATGTTTTTTGTTGACTGTTTTTACAGTTGTTTTTGTTACTGTTTTTACAGATGTTTTTTGTTGACTGTTTTTCAGTTGTTTTTTGTTGATGTTTTTACAGATGTTTTGTTTACTGTTTTTACAGTTGTTTTTTGTTGACTGTTTTTACAGTTGTTTTTTGTTGACTGTTTTTACAGTTGTTTTTGTTGAGTGTTTTTACAGATGCTTTTTGTTGACTGTTTTTATAGTTGTTTTTTGTTGACTGTTTTTACAGATGCTTTTTGTTGACTGTTTTAACAGATGCTTTTTGTTGACTGTTTTTACAGTTGTTTTTGTTGACTGTTTTTACAGATGTTTTTGTTGACTGTTTTTATTGATGCTTTTTGTTGACTGTTTTTATTGATGCTTTTTGTTGACTGTTTTTATTGATGCTTTTTTTTTGACTGTTTTTATTTATGCTTTTTGTTGACTGTTTTTACAGTTGTTTTTTATTCTCTTATCAGTCTGTATGTATGTGTGTCTTTGTGTGTGCGTGCGTGCGTGCATGCGTGTGTATGTGTGTGCGTGCGTCTCTCTCTCTCTCTCTCTCTCTCTCTCTGTGTTTCTGTGTCTTTCTGTCTGTTGTATCTCTGTCATTCTTTCTCTCTCTCTGCGTGTTCGTTCGCACGTGCGTGCGTGCTTGTGTGTGTGAGTTTTTCCCTTGTGCTCTCTTCCCCCCCCCCCCCCGCCCCCCTCTCTGTCGATTTTTGTAATGAAAATGGATTATCAGTGACTGACTTAATAAATTGTGAGCGCTTGGATTAAACACGGCCGAAAAAGCAATCGAAAATCAAACCTGAAATATAAAGTCAACAGAAAATGTGGATTTCATGATTCAGGCCTGACAATAAAATCACTTTAGTATTCTGTATAACAGATCTAGGTGGTTATCATTCTGTACAACAGATCTAGGTGGTTATCATTCTGTATAACAAATCTAGGTGCTTATCATTCTGTATAACAGATCTAGGTGGTTATCATTCTGTATAACAAATCTAGGTGCTTATCATTCTGTACAACAGATCTAGGTGGTTATCATTCTGTAAACAAATCTAGGTGGTTATCATTCTGTATAACAGATCTAGGTGGTTATCATTCTGTATAACAGATCTAGGTGGTTATCATTCTGTATAACAGATCTAGGTGGTTATTCTGTATAACAGATCTAGGTAGTTATCATTCTGTATAACAAATCTAGGTGCTTATCATTCTGTATAACAGATCTAGGTGGTTATCATTCTGTATAACAGATCTAGGTGGTTAGCATTCTGTATAACAGATCTAGGTGGTTATCATTCTGTATAACAGATCTAGGTGGTTAGCATTCTGTATAACAGATCTAGGTGGTTAGCATTCTGTATAACAGATCTAGGTGGTTAGCATTCTGTATAACAGATCTAGGTGGTAAAAAAGTTTTTTTTTAGGGTCATTGCACTTAAGGAGATTACATTCTTGCTCACATTTTTTTCTGTCCCTTTTTCTACTGCAGCTTGATAGTCTCAGAGGCTGGTACAGTTTTTATAATGCAGTGATGATGATGACGATGTGGTTGATAATCATGATGCTGTGGAGTACCATCTAGGATTGAGACTACGTGACAGGGCTGTACTCCATGCGTCAACAAGACTCGAGAGGTACAGACACCTGTGGTGTTTGTAAGTCAGTTTGAGCAACACCCTCAGTGTCGCATCCGTGAAGTAGAAGAGACTCTACTGTGTGGTCCCAGTCTTCCCGTTGAGTCCACAGCACGCTCAAACTCTGAGTAGGAGCCGGTTGAACTGACGGAGATTCGAATCTACAACATTCCAGTCGGCAGTGCGTTGCACTATCCGCTACACCACGGCGACTGGTCGATGTAGGTGAAAGATATTTCCGCAAAGATTTCTTGCCGTTTCGTGCATCAGTCTCGATGGAATTTTGGTGTTTTTTTTTCCCCATTCGATATAATCTGTCATTGGTAAGCAAGAGTTTTTTCCCCTTCACTTCGATTTTATGAACTGTAGTTAACAGAACATTTTGCATCTGTTCAGGTCCCGTCGTTGCCAGGCTTGCGATGAGCTTAAGTGTTGAGATAAGGTACACAAAAGACGACACGAAGATCGCTGCCTTATGTTTTGCTTTCTTGAGGTGGCTAACTAGCGGAGAAAAATACAAGAAACGTTATTATCTGCCCATCTTAAATGTAAGACTGAGTTTGCCCCATAACCCTGAAGTCGTAGGGGAATGACGTGGTGGAGACCTGAACTTTTCTCGAGACTACATTTGATTTTGCGGGCGGTGAACATGTCTTTCTTCTCGCAGCTTTGTATTTCCCAACTGCTGTCTCAACATTCGGTGATACCCC
The DNA here is from genome assembly GCA_030674185.1 of Monoplex corrugatus. NCBI lineage: Eukaryota > Metazoa > Mollusca > Gastropoda > Littorinimorpha > Ranellidae > Monoplex > Monoplex corrugatus. Next base: position 15,964,913 of record JAPXFY010000020.1, read on the forward strand.
GTCGCACCATTACAACTTGAAGTTGTTCCCCTTGACAATCCCTGATGTCCCCTCGCAGCTATGTTTTACCAGTTGTTCCTTTGACAATCCCTGATGCCCCTTTGCAGCTTTACTTTTCCCAGCTGTTCTCTTGACAATCCCTGATGCCCCTTTGCAGCTTTACTTTTCCCAGCTGTTCTCTTGACAATCCATGATGCCCCTTTGCAGCTTTACTTTTCCCAGCTGTTCTCTTGACAATCCCTGATGCCCCTTTGCAGTTTTACTTTTCCCAGCTGTTCTCTTGACAATCCCTGATGCCCCCTCGCAGCTTTACTTTTCCCAGCTGTTCTCTTGACAATCCCTGATGCCCCTTCACAGCTTTACTTTTCCCAGC
>JAPXFY010000020.1:15970285-15972785 GCA_030674185.1 Monoplex corrugatus
CAAGTTTAATTTACTGTGGACACGATAGCGGCGGAGGAAATTGAAACTGAGGTCAGCGCAAGATCAGGGCATGAAGGATCACAGAATTTGGGACAGATTTCATGGTGGTGTGATTATGAATGATTTCATGATAATGAGAGTGATGATCATGTGGCTCTTCATGATAATGAGAGTGATGATCATGTGGCTCTTCTAAGAGGTGATCTTGGTCATGTATGAAGTGTGATCAGTGGCTCTTCATGATAATGAGAGTGATGATCATGTGGCTCTTCATGATAATGAGAGTGATGATCAGTGCTCTTCATGATAATGAGATCGAGAGTGTGATCATGTGGCTATGGCGCTGCTCTACGGGATGATTTGATTTCATGATAATCAGAATGGTGATCCTGATGCTATGGCGCTGCATTCAGGATTGAAACTGCATGACATTGGTGCATTGTACGCTTAGATTCATACTAGATCCGGCAACAGCCGTGCCGCAGAGATACAGACAGTGCTGTGTGTGGAAGGAATTCGAGCAACACTCTCAGTGGCACATCCGCAAAGTACATTGTGTGGTCCCAGTCAGGAGGTGCAATGATGGAGGCGATAATTTAATCATGTTGGCGGGCAGATGAGACTGCCTATGTGTGATATTGATTGGGGGTGATGTCTGCAATGTGCTTGTATAGGACATTGATGAGATAAATTCATACTAAATGGCTGGTTGTGTTTTTCGTCCGTTTCTGTTTGTGTATTTTAACACTACAGATTGAGACATATTTCATCAGTATTTTGTTGATGTTTTAGACAAGCTTAGAAAGTATAGCATGTCAAATTTTAGATTGGGTAATAACCAGTGTTGCAGTTCATCGTAAGTGTTCCCGAGAATGTATTTATCTATCCATTATGCAAGAATGCAAAAGAAGACGAAGTACACTTTATGCTTTGATGTCCTGCTTTTTCTAATATGCGATTGGAATACAGAATACATCCCCTGTAACTTTCATGAAAAGCTATGTATTTTTCATGTTAATTTACTTTTGACAATTCAGAACGAAATACACAGAGGAACCCTTGTATATATCTCTTTAAAGCCAATGGATAACGAACAGATACGATCTGTAGGTGAATGTGTTTATTCATACTGTTTACTTGCACACACATGTCACATCATCGCCTTGTTTGTAGTTTGCTTTTTCTTATAACTTTGTCTAAGTGTATGTGTTTATGCCCCTCTTCAGATGGGGTTGAGACGTAAACTGAATCAATCACCATTAGTTTAATATAGTTTTTCATTTCTTTCTCCTTACCTATTCCAACGTTGTTGTCCTAAGTGACTTAAAGGTTGCTTATTTGTTCGCTATATTTCTGCCAGCTTATTGTTTTTCTTCGATTCTGTTGCCACTTAGTGTATCAGCATTATCAGTTTATTGCCATATTAATCGATGGTTGTTGAAAGAGGATAAGGTAAGAAGAAGAAGAAAAAACAAACAAACAAAAAAACAAAATCGTGTTGTAAGCTTCATTAGACCCACACATAAACGTTTTTCAATCTTACTTAAAAAAAAAAAAAGGGGGGGGGGGAGAAAGGTGATCAGTGCTTAACAACCGGAGTGTGTGTGTGTGTGTGTGTGTGTGTGTTGTGTGTGTGTGTGTGTGTGTGTGTGTGTGTGTGTGTGGTGTGTGTGTGTGTGTGTGTGTGTGTGTGATATACAAATGTTTTGAGGTTTTTTCCAGCTCTTTATGGATGGATCATTACCGCAATTTGGTCAAAGCTGTGGATTGTTCAAGAGTCGCGAAAAAAGAGTTTAGAAGGTAAAAATCTGAAGTAAAAGATCAACGCATTTTGAGGTATATGTGTGAACAGCACTTTTTGGGGGACTTCTGACAATAGTTACAATCTGTTTTCATTGTTGTAATAGTCTATCACTTTCCTTGACGCACGTCAAATGTTATTCTAAGTGAAGCTTCTTCAAGGCCACTGTGACCTTGAATAGTACTAATTCTGGATTTTCTGTGATAACTTTTGTATTCAAACGGATTTTGTTACATTGCTTGACCGTCCTGGTTTTTCCCCCTTGCTGTATGGTTTTAGTTGCATCTCTGCTCTCCTCTCCTGATCTCATACACCTTCCCTCATAATACTGTCTGCATCTGTCTCCGTCTTTTTGTTTGTTCAGCTCTCTCTCTCTCTCTCTCTTCTCTCTCTCTCTCTCTCTCTCTTTCTCTCTCTCTCTGTCTCTCTCTCTGTGTCTGTCTCTGTCTCTCTCTGTCTGTCTCTCTGTCTGTCTGTCTCTGGTGTGTGTGTGTGTGTGTGTGTCTCTCTCTCTCTCTGTTTTTCTGTCTGCCTCTTTTTCTTGCTCTCTCATTTCTTTTTCTCCTTTTTCTCTCTGTCTGTCTGTCCTCTCGGTTTTCTGCCTGCCTCTTTTCTCGCTCTCTTCTTCTTCTTCTTCTTCTTTTCTCCCTCTTCTCGTTTTTCTTCTTCTTCTGTTCTTCCTCTGTCTGTCTGTCTGTC
>JAPXFY010000020.1:15977785-15990285 GCA_030674185.1 Monoplex corrugatus
GATATGTAACATACAGTACATGTAAATGATATGTAACATACAGTACATGTAAATGATATGTAACATACAGTACATGTAAATGATATGTAACATACAGTACATGTAAATGATATGTAACATACAGTACATGTAAATGATATGTAACATACAGTATATGTAAATGATATGTAACATACAGTACATGTAAATGATATGTAACATACAGTATATGTAAATGATATGTAACATACAGTACATGTAAATGATATGTAACATACAGTACATGTAAATGATATGTAACATACAGTACATGTAAATGATATGTAACATACAGTACATGTAAATGATATGTAACATACAGTACATGTAAATGATATGTAACATACAGTACATGTAAATGATATGTAACATACAGTATATGTAAATGATATGTAACATACAGTACATGTAAATGATATGTAACATACAGTACATGTAAATGATATGTAACATACAGTACATGTAAATGATATGTAACATACAGTATATGTAAATGATATGTAACATACAGTACATGTAAATGATATGTAACATACAGTACATGTAAATGATATGTAACATACAGTACATGTAAATGATATGTAACATACAGTACATGTAAATGATATGTAACATACAGTACATGTAAATGATATGTAACATACAGTATATGTAAATGATATGTAACATACAGTACATGTAAATGATATGTAACATACAGTATATGTAAATGATATGTAACATACAGTACATGTAAATGATATGTAACATACAGTATATGTAAATGATATGTAACATACAGTACATGTAAATGATATGTAACATACAGTATATGTAAATGATATGTAACATACAGTACATGTAAATGATATGTAACATACAGTATATGTAAATGATATGTAACATACAGTACATGTAAATGATATGTAACATACAGTACATGTAAATGATATGTAACATACAGTACATGTAAATGATATGTAACATACAGTACATGTAAATGATATGTAACATACAGTACATGTAAATGATATGTAACATACAGTATATGTAAATGATATGTAACATACAGTACATGTAAATGATATGTAACATACAGTACATGTAAATGATATGTAACATACAGTACATGTAAATGATATGTAACATACAGTACATGTAAATGATATGTAACATACAGTACATGTAAATGATATGTAACATACAGTACATGTAAATGATATGTAACATACAGTATATGTAAATGATATGTAAGCATACAGTATATGTAAATGATATGTAACATACAGTATATGTAAATGATATGTAACATACAGTAATGTAAATGATATGTAACATACAGTATATGTAAATGATATGTAGCATACAGTACATGTAAATGATATGTAACATACAGTACATGTAAATGATATGTAACATACAGTACATGTAAATGATATGTAACATACAGTACATGTAATCTTTTTCTAAATAACTTCCTTTTTCTTTGACGTTTCGTATTGATCTAGTGTAAATCATTATTGTGAAAGTGAGAGACAATTGAATCAAAGTATTCAAACAAAAACTCTGGATACAACAAGTGCTTATTGTATGAGCTTCATCGAATAAAACAAGATCTTTTCATGTGTTATTGATTTTTGTTTTTTTCTTTTGCCTGTCTGGGTACCTATCTCTGTTTCTTTCTCTGTCTGTCTTTCTGTCTCTCTGCCCCCCTCTCTCCCCCATATTTTGTTGTGTGTGTGTGTGTGTGTGTGTGGGTGTAGGTGTGGTAGGGAGGGGAGTGAGAGAGAGAGAGAGAGAGAGAGAGAGAAGAGAGAGGAGAGAGAGAGTCTTTCCTGAACCAATTATACAATCAGACCAACAAGTAACATAGATTTTTTTTTTATTATTGTTATATTTCTTTTTCTCCCTTTAGTCCTTGAAGAGTTATTGGGACGTAGCACTAAAGAGATCTTCACCAGATTCCTCCATCTATGTGGGTTGTGTGTCCAAAGCCTGGGTCTCTGCAAATGGTTTATCTGTCCATTCCGTATAGTTGACAATCCATCATTATTTCTGTCTTCCTCTCCTTCTCCCTCCTTCAGTTTTCTTCCTTAACTGATGTCAACAGATGATCATATAGTGTAGTGTGCTGCTAAATTGGTTTGGCGACTTGTTCATTGGTGATATGATAAATGCATCTTATGTTTAGCATCGTCATAACATCTTATTGCTGTGGCTTTGATTCGTCTGTCCAAATCCCATGCGAAGGTCTATGTCTCAGTTGTATACAGGAAGATGATGGAAGATACCATAGAGATGTTCTTGTCCTTCCAGTCAGGTTTCAGCCTGGACAGTGCTGTTGTTGTCTTTGCTGCCATTGAGACAATTTCTGGCTTGGATCTCTCATTGCTAATGATGGGTCCCAGTAAGTTAATTGTTGAACTTTCTTACTTCAGTCCAATTGTATCAGTAGATACGGTTGTGTTGTGGCTGGCCATCAATTTGGTCTTCTTGGCACTGGTTTCCATGCCATATCTTGCCGATGTTTCATCCAGTCTTTCATCAAGTTTGGAGAGTTCTTGCCCACTGCCTACCATCAACATCATCTACGAAGCTGAGGTTGTGATGGTTCTTCCTCTAATACTGATTGTGCTGACACAATCTGCAAGAGCGTCAGTCATAATGCATTCAGGAGTATGTTGAAAAGCAGTGAGAGGACAGAAAGCAGCCCTGACAAACTACAACCCAAGTATCGAACCTCTGTCCAATAGTACTCTGTATGTTGGTTGAACCACTTGGTATAAAAACTTACAATCTGTTTTTTGAACTTTATTAATTAATGTTGTTTATAATGTTACTTATATCTTACTTTTGCTTCGTTGAAATATTGATGTCAGTGATATTCTGTCAGTACTGAAGATTAACGCCTAAACAATCTTCCAAGCCTGGCTGGTTTTCACTGTGCTACTTTTAACGGAAGGGTGTTTCTTTAAACTTCGATTAATTCAAAAACCATCCAAACGGATTGCAAGAAATTTCACGCACGCACTTCAAACTGCAAGTTTTATGGTCAGTATAAATTTTGATAAATTCATGTAGTCTTGGCATAACAATGAAAAGCACAGTTATATGACTGTGGACTCCCATCCATTTTGAAGCCGTTTTGTTACCTTGTGAAACTACAAATCCACTTCCACCAAAGTTTACTCCATTGTCTTTCAATTCTGTCTTTTTCTGGCTCAAAAATATCTCTTAGAGCACTTTTTTGGTGTGAACCACTGTTGTTGCCCATGATTAGGGGACGGGGGTGGGGGATGGAGGGACTGCTAAAACAGCTGAATAAAATGATGATACGTTTTTCTTCTGCGGAAGACGAACGAGGAAGTCAGCAAGAGTTGTGTCCCTTCTATTTTTGCCAGTGTCTTAAAGGTCATAAGAAAAAACGCTTTACAAGAGAATGATTTGGCGCTCGAGAATTGCTCGGATGCAGGCCCGTAGACCTCTTCCGTGACATCGGAGCTATGCAAGACACAGGGTGTAATGAGTTAACGTTTTTTTTGTTAAGAAGACCTTTCAGCCATTTCACAAGAAAACAGGGGAACGGGGTAGTCTCATGGCGTGGGAGCCAGATCATCGTGGAATACATTTAGTCAGACGGGCGCGTAGTTAAATGGATAGGAGGTCGGGACTCGCACTGGAAGATCTGGGTTCGACCCTGGGCACCTACCTCTGCCTGGTGGGCAAAGAGTGGCGATTTCTCCAACCTCCCAGGTCAGCATTGTGCAGATTCGACAGGGACTAAATCCCCTTCGTGGTATACGCATACAGAACAAGTCTGCACACTAAAGATGCTGTAAGTAATGACAGTGCCCGATGTCTTGGAGAATCACGAAAACACCCGGCACACACTTGCTGAAGACGGAGTATGCAGACTGTGCAACATCAACCGCCTGTGCTGTGCCGGCAATACTGCATGCGTACACACATCCAAGAAGGTCAGAACGCGAAAAACAAAACAAACTAAAACAAATGAACAAACAAGCAAACAAACACAACAATAACGACAACAATAAAAAACAAAACAAACACAAAAATCCAAACAAAAACAAAACAAAGAAAACAAACAAAAACAAACAAGCAAAAATTTTTGTTGTTATGTTGTGTTCTTTAGCTAGATAAACACTTGCGGTCGCCCTCCCATACAAGTTGTGTCAGTAGTTTCTCTAACTGAACTAGTGACCCCTGGGTGTCTCTGTCCAGCGTCTTGTGTACTTCAACCGTTGAACTAGACAAAGTTTCCTCCGCTGATGTCACACCGCCATGTCTGCTCTCCATGGTTTTCCCTGTAACCCTAGCAAGGGTGGCTGATGGTGACACGCCTTGCCAAAGGCCTCCCATGATTGGTCCGGAACTTGCTATATTGGTAGTCACAGCTACCCCATTACAGGGCATTTTCCTATCCGCCACCAGGACCCCTGGGTGGAGCGTTTGACTTCTCTGTGCTTGACAGCCTATCCTAGGACTGACAAGGTCCCCCCCCAAAAAAAAAACAAAAACAAAAAAAAAACAAAAACACCACCACCAACAACAAACAAACAAACAACAAACGAACAACAACAAAACAAAAAACAAAATCAAAGAAAAAAAAGACCTCTCCCCCAAACAAAGAGAAAATCTAGTCTACAGAATTGTTAAGAAAGTGTGAGAGGGTTAGCTGAGGAAGTCTGTCAGTTTTTAAGATTTGAAATATCTTTTTGGTCCATTCTTTTGGTATTATGTGTTTCTCTCTCTCTCTCTCTCTCTCTCTCTCTCTCTCTCTCTCTCTCTCTCTCTCTCTCTCTCTCACACACACACATATCTCTTTCCTTTTTAAAAAAATTTAAATGAAGTGTTCCTTCTAGTTAAGCTTCCCTCACACGCACATACGTCCGAGCATACACATGAGTGTACTTGCACGCACGCACGCATACACATGAGACACACACGCTCTCACACTTTCTTGTGCCTGGTCACAGATACTCTTTCATGCCCTAACACTTGGCTATGATCACAGGCTTTTAAGAAGTGTTGACAGCGTGTCTGTAAACAGTGTTTGAAGACTGATAGCAGTAAGTTTACAGACCTGGCTCTAAGATAGTAACTTCTACTTTCTTCTGAAAATTGAAGGGTCGTTATGCAGTCTGCCTCTTTGTGTTGTGTATGTGTGTGTGATGTGTGTTGTGTGTGTTCGTTCGTTCGTTCCTTGATTTAACGCTCTTTCACGTCGTGTGCGTGCACGCATTCACGCACACACGTACCTCCCCCCTCTCTCTGTCGCTGTGCATGTGTTTCTCTTCTGTTTTGTACGTGTGTGTGTGTGTGTGTGTGTGTGTGTGTGTGTGTGTGTGTGTGTGTGTGTTGTGTGTGGTGTGTGTGTGTGTGTACACATACATACATATACCAAACACATTTACATACATACACAAAACACATCATGTATGCGTGCATACGCACATGCATACATACATGCGCACAAACACAAACACACCACACACACACACACACACACACTGACACAGACAAACACACGCGCGCGCACACACGCACACGCACGCACACACACACAACACACACACACACACACACACACACACACACACACACACACACACACACACACACACACACATTCCTCTTCATCGCTATTTCCAAAATGTGAATTTATGACGATCACCTATCAGTATCAAAAAAGCATCGGCCTAACACAGCGTTTATGAAGCGAACATGAACATTAACCCTTTGACTCCTGCACCCTATCCACCAACTGCAAAAACTTAACCCCTTTGACTCCCTCACCCTAGTCCTGCAGGAAGCTGGTGGATAGGGTGAGGGAGTCAAAGGGTTAAGTTTTTGCTTTGCTAGCATGGTTAGCAGTGCAGGATGTTGGTGGACAGGCTGCGGGAGTCAAAGGGTTAAAAATACTCTGCCATGGGCTGGCCAGCGTTCACAACAGAGCATACAATTTACCTAAAGGGTCATAAAACTAATCGGAACCAACCATGTGCTAAATGATGTGTGCTATCTACTCAACTTGTTACCATGCTAGCGTCACAGTCTGACGGACTCACATCATTTTGACGTAGGCACTTCGTCATTGTCGTGTTCTCTGTCTCTCTCTCTCTCTTCCTCTCTCTCTCTTCTTCTCTCTCTCTCTTCTCTCTCTCTCTCTCCTTCTCTCTGTCTCTGTCTCTCTGTCTGTCTGTCTCTCTGTCTTCTGTCTCTCTCTGTCTCTCTCTGTCTGTGCTGTCTGTCCTGTCTCTCGTTCTTCTCTCTCGTTCGTTTCTTTCTTTCTTTCTCTCTCTCTCTCTCACACACACAAATGACCACGTGTGTGTGTGTGTGTGTGTGTGTGTGTGTGTGTGTGTGTGTGTGTGTGTGTGTGTGTGTGTTGTGTGTGTCCTCACTCTGTGTGTGTGTGTGTGTGTGTGTGTGTGACGTGTGTGTGTGTGTGTCTCTCTCTCTCTCTCTCTCTGTCTGTGAGTGCGCGCGCGCGCGCGCGCGGTGTGTGTGTGTGTGTGTGTATGTGTGTGTGTGTGTGTGTGTGTGTGTGCGTGTGTGTTGATTCTTGCAATTCGTATATGTATTCCTCAAGTTCATCCTTGTTTCTCGCTTTTTAAAAAATTCTTTACACATAGTCTTGTTGGCATTTGACATTCTCAGTAACACAGCTTTCGAATTATGTACTCTTGATCAACCAAGTTTATGAAATGTTAGTTCGCCAACTTCTTTCTTCAAACCCTGTCTCTGTCTCTTTCTCGTGTGTGATTGCACGTGCTCTCTCTGTCTCTCTCTCTGTGTATCTGTCTGTCTGTCTGTCTGTCTGTCTCACACACACACGGACGCAAGCACGCACGCACACATACACACCGTATACCTATTCCTCATCCTCACTAACACACAACACACACACAGAGTAATATATAGAGAGAGAGAGAGAGAGAGAGAGAGAGAGAGAGAGAGAGAGAGAGAGAGAGAGAGAGAGAGAGAGAGAGCACTCAATCACTTGAATTTACCGCCCCATAGCCCGCAGAGAACCTACACGGTATAAAAATAAATAGACCCAACCACGACAAGTTCACCTTCTCTATCTGCCACGCTAACGTTACTGCAGGGATTGCTTCTTCTCACTGCTTCATAGCCTTGGACATCACATCACATCCTATCGCCTGACTCCCTTGACTCTAGACCTCGACCTCTGCACCCCTATGCTTTAACTAGTTAATCGATTGACAAATTCCTCCTGTCACCTCTCCACGTGACACGCCTCTCCTTTAATTGATTTGATTTGATTTGATTTGATTTGATTTGATTGACTTTCAAATTTCCTATTAAAATTTCCTTACAGAATTCCTGTTTAAAAACCCCTCTTCAAATTCCCATCGATCTCGTGGAGTCTTTCCTGGAGGCAAGACCAGGCATTTCATTTTCTACTAGCTCTCTCTCGCTACACTGCATCTTACATCTTCCGTGGAAACCCTGGAGCCAGACGCTTATGAGGCTCCTCCTGAAGGCTACTTCGTAAACTCTAGAACTCTCCGTGATTCAAGCTGCTCGTTGACCATGTCACTTCTGTTGCAGAAGACTTAAACAAAACAAACGGACTCGAATGTAAAGCCGCACCTGTTCCATCCTAGTTCCAACTGTCGAATGAGCCGCTAGTGGCATTCCAACTTTTGTCACCATGGACAAGTTTATCTCTTGATTTTATTCGATTAATATCTGTACGACTACCAGACTTACGATTCGGACCGGAGAACCCGCCCATGCTATACGGATTATTGTAGAATCCACAGAGGATCAACAAAAAGGAATACCAGGTAACACACTACACCCAGCAGGTTCTGCAATGCCGCCATTACCAGAAATTGGGACACGCTTTTCAAACCTATACCAAGAAAAACGAAACATGTGAGTTACATTGTAAGACCGGCTACTCACGTTGTAACTGTACTGCTTCCAAGCCCCGCTGTGCAAACTGCAAGGGAGACCATCCAGCTACAAAATATGCCTGGGCAGTTCATAAGGAATGCACCATGGCCAATCGTCTCCGAGCACAAACATGTATGCCACGTGCACAAGCAAAATGTATCATGAGGGTGGAGCCATCTTCACCACGCCAAGAAAACATGGACACCGTTTTTCCACCAAAGGCAGTACCTAAAGCCTGGACACCTGACTCCAAATCAATGTCTTTTGCTGCCGTTGTTTCTAGTGAAACCCACAGATCATGACCAACCTGCAATCCTCATAAACGTACACTACCCGCCATCAAAACTACGTCCACCTTGGACAATCATCCAAACCGTTTGGAGCTGCCTGCTTCTTTGGACATCATCATACAGACGATACTCATTCAGATACGGATCTGTGGGAGATCATCAAAGACCTTAAGGGAACTAATGAACATCTTGCTGTTATGGCCAAGATCTTCATGTCATCATCATCATCATCATCAGGTGCCCTACCGCATGGCGTTGGCGATCATGGATTTCCATCTGTCTCTATCTCTTGTTGCCCCAAGCATCTCCTCCATCCTCCTCGTCTTCAGCCACTCCGCAAGTCCGTCCAGCATTTTCTCCCTGGGTCTACCTGGTGCTCTCTTTCCCTCCAGCTTGTGACCAGGTGCTCCAAATCCCCCTTCCTCATAAAATGGCCTATAAATGTTGCCTGTCTTTTCCTAATCTTCCTTATGAATGATCTACTTGTGTCTGCCTCTATCAAGACTATCTCGTTTGTTTTCTTTGCTGTCCATGGAACTCTCAACATTCTTCTTAGAAACCACATCTCGGCTGCCCCAATCTTGTTCTTGCTTTGCTTGTTGACTGTCCACGCCTCACATCCGTACAACAGTATTGGTTCTATATAACATTCAAGAACTCTCTTCCTGATGTTAATTGATAGACATTTGTTGGTAAGAATGCTTGTCATCTTCTTGAATGATGTTTTGGCTTGGCCGATTCTGCCGGCTATTTCTGATGAGCATCTGCCGTCTGATGAAATGACCGTTACCAGGTATTTAAACTTATTAACCTGGTAAAATTCTAAAGACCACAACTCTAGATTTGGTCTCAATAGATATTCCATTAAACTGGATGGACGTCTCACTCTGACTCTTCTGAAAGTGAGACTACCCTTCAAATGGATCATCATCAGACAAAGCTGGCAAGCAAGCAAGCAAGCAAGCAAACCAACCTCGATGGCTCACACTGTGCAATATCATGGATTGCGATGTTCTAACAGGACATGAAACTGAATGTCCAAACCATGTGCTGAATGATGAGTCCATGTTCCTCAGCTATCCCCTTTTACGTCATTGTTTGATGGTGTCATATAAATTTGTCGTCAGGAAGTTAATGATGGCATCACATGATATTGGCGTAAACCGTTTGTCACGGTGTCTCGTCTGTGTTCCTAACATCGCGTTCCTCTCTACTCTTTCCCGTCTTCCCCTGCCCCATGCGTTCTCACTGTCTTTCTCATTCCATACAAATGTGTGTCTGGATTTGCTTGCTTGCTTGTGTGTGTGTGTGTGTGTGTGTGTGTGTGTGTGTGTGTGTGTGTGTGTGTGTGTGTGTGTGTGTGTGTGTGTGTGTGTGTGGTGTGTGTGTTTAAAAAGAGAGATTGGTCAGGCTTACTGATCTTTTATCATAATTCTAGAATATTGTGTGTGTGTGTGTGGTATGTGTGTGTGTGTGTGTGTGTGTGTGTGTGTGTGTGTGTGTGTGTGTGTGTGTGTGTGTGTGTGTGTTGTGTTTAAGCTTGCTTGCGCACGTGTGTGTGTGTGTGTGTGTAGAGAGATTGGTAAGGCTTACTGACCTTTTATCATAATTCTAGAATCTTATGCTCTCAGCAGCTTTCGTTTTCAAAGTATGGCAAGTTTACCTCAAAGTACTCTAGTTATGCCTCAAAGAATGTCAATTTCTCCTCAAACGTGTACCACGTTTTATCATAAAGGACCCAAAGTGGCGCAATACAAAAACAGTAATGTGTCTGTATCACGGGAGTGGATAATAACAGCTTACATATCAGGAGGTACGCAGTGCTTTCCACCTAATCCACAGCGTAACAGGAAAATCGGCAAGACAAAATAATATAGAAGTAACTCGAGTGGCAGTACTAGTGGAAGGTTAGTAATAGTAGTAGGCTGATGATAATATTAGTATGCCAGCTTGACCCCTATTTTTTTCGTTTGTTCGATTGCTTAACGCACGATGCTGATAGCGTTGGGGTCATGTTGATGCTGATAGCGTTGGGGTCATGTTGATGCTGATAACATTGGGGTCAAGTTGATGCTGACAACGTTGGGGTCATGTTGATGCTGATAGCGTTGGGGTCATGTTGATGCTGATAGCGTTGGGGTCATGTTGTTGCTGACAGCGTTGGGGTCATGTTGATGCTGATAGCGTTGGGGTCATGTTGATGCTGATAGCGTTGGGGTCATGTTGTTGCTGATAGCGTTGGGGTCATATTGATGCTGATAACGTTGGGGTCATGTTGATGCTGATAACGTTGGGGTCATGTTGATGCTGATAACGTTGGGGTCATATTGATGCTGATAACGTTGGGGTCATATTGATGCTGATAGCGTTGGGGTCATGTTGATGCTGATAACGTTGGGGTCATGTTGATGCTGATAGCGTTGGGGTCATGTTGATGCTGATAACGTTGGGGTCATGTTGATGCTGATAACGTTGGAGTCATGTTGATGCTGATAGCGTTGGGGTCATGTTGATGCTGATAGCGTTGGGGTCATGTTGATGCTGATAGCGTTGGGGTCATGTTGATGCTGACAACGTTGGGGTCATGTTGATGCTGATAGCGTTGGGGTCATGTTGATGCTGATAGCGTTGGGATCATGTTGATGCTGATAGCGTTGGGGTCATGTTGATGCTGACAACGTTGGGGTCATGTTGATGCTGATAGCGTTGGGGTCATGTTGATGCTGATAGCGTTGGGGTCATGTTGATGCTGATAACGTTGGGGTCATGTTGATGCTGACAACGTTGGGGTCATGTTGATGCTGATAACGTTGGGGTCATGTTGATGCTGATAGCGTTGGGGTCATGTTGATGCTGATAACGTTGGGGTCATGTTGATGCTGACAACGTTGGGGTCATGTTGATGCTGATAGCGTTGGGGTCATGTTGCCTGTTTGCTGTCCACCTTAACGCTCAAACCTCAAACTTCAAAACCCTAATCTGCACAAGATTAGTCGCGTTGGGTACCGTTTGGACCTGCCTCATAGTAAGTCCATGCTACTGTACACATATAAGCATAATAAAACAGAAGTAAATTAGTAAATTACATGAACTATAACTTAACAAAAATGAAACCAGAAAAAAACACGAAAGAAGAATACGAACGTATATTTAATACAACCAGACAAGACAGGCGCAAATTTTAGGCCAACTTGCCTTTGTCAAGCGTAACATTACAAACAAACAAACACAAGATACAAATTTTTTTTAGAAAAACTGAAACTTCCCTGCTGCTGTTTCCAATGTGAGAAAAGGATGAAACTGACTAATAAAAATGAATTGTTAGAAAATATCATTCTGGTGGTGTTCGGCTTAGTGTTTCATACAACCCCCAAAACCCCTCTCCGTATTTTCAGACCGTGCCAGCACATAGCGATTTGCTCAGGTCAAGCAGTACGACCAGATAATCACTGGCAGATTTAGAGTGCATATGGAATTGTTCAAGTGTGTTTAATCCGTATTGAACAAATTCAAAATGGAGTGGCAGTGGAGTAGAAATAGTCGTAGTAGTAGTAGTAGTAGTCATCATCATCAGGTGCCCTGCCGCATGGCGTTGGCGACCATGGACTTCTATCTATCTCTATCTCTCGTTGGCCCTAGCATCTCCCCCACCCTCCTCGTCCCCAGCCACTCTGCAAGTCTGTCCAGCATTCTCTCCCTGGGTCTACCTAGTGCTCTCTTTCCCTCCACCTTTCCCGTTGTGACCAGGTGCTCCAAATCCCCCTTCCTCATAAAAGGGCCTATAAATGTTGTCTGTCTTTTCCTAATCTTCCTTATGAGTGATCTACTTGTGTTTGCCTCCATCAAGACTGTCTAGTTTGTTTTCTTTGCTGTCCATGGAACTCTCAACATTCTTCTTAGAAACCACATCTCGGCTGCTTCAATCTTGCTCTGGCTTTGCTTGCTGACTGTCCACGCCTCGCATCCGTAGTAGTAGTAGTAGTAGCAGTAGTAATAGTATTAGCAGCGGCAGCAGCAGTAGTAGTAGTAGCAGTAGTTGTAGCGGAGTAATACTGCCTCTGAGGCGGGATGAAGAACGGGGGTTACACGCGCAAAATCCATCCGCTCCCTCTGCTAGGTAGGTAGGTTTGATGAATTTAAATGCTTAGATAATCATATGCTTAGATGTTTAGAGTTTGCAGGAGGTCTAGCCTGCTTAAAAAGAAGAAGAAGAAGAAGAATGGGTTGTGTGTCGAAGTGTTTGTCGTTTGTGTGTTGATGGAA
>JAPXFY010000020.1:15997785-16022785 GCA_030674185.1 Monoplex corrugatus
ATGTAGGCATCCTTTTTGTGTGTGTTCATTACGGTTCAGACTAAGTCGGCAAAGTTAAGAAGTGTTTGACTTATCCAAAAGGGTTCTCTGATTGAAATGTATCGATACATTTAACAGAACGCTTGCCTTCAAATTTGATTTTTAAGTTCAACTTCAAGTCTAGCTTATAACATTCAGGGGTTGGAAGAGTAACAGTCCACCTGTAACAAGAAAATAAAACAGAACTAGCAGAAATAAAAGCATAAATATACAGCCAGAGATAGATAAAAATAACCAGCTAATTAGAAATAGAACAACACTGCAAAATAACAGTCCACTTCTAACAAGAAAATAAAACAGAACTAGCAAAAGTAAAAGCATAAATATATGGCTAGAGATAAATAAAATCTAAATACAGGCATGCTTTCTTGGAGATAGTTTATGGGGCATTACTAAATAAGATCAAAATACTAAGTACGTTTCGTCAGTAGCTTTATCATATTTGATAGATACTGTATCCAAAATCTAAAAGTTAAAAAATAATCATTTTTAAATGTAGCTGTTCATTTGTTAGAGGCATTTTTTAATCGAAATCACGCTCTGCTAATCATTTTTCTCAGGGCCTTGCCAACGCAAGGACATAAATACAGACTTCAGGCTTACGCCATGGTCAATTTTGAATCTTCTCCATCACACGGCATCAGTGGCATCAGTGCATATGAATTTATTCCAAACACTGAGACGATACCTTGACAAACTGAAATAAGACACGTTTACTTGTTATCAGATGCATCTGTTTTTGTTTCCTATTCTTACCGATATGGGGAAACCTGTCATTTCCGAGTGGTGAGAGTTTAATTTTGTAGTTGACTATTTAACTGATTGAATGTCGTATAGTAAGACGAGTGGCAAAATGGTTCACACTTTGCCTGCCAGTAACTAAACTCGAGGCTCCAGGGTTCGTTCCATGTTGAGGCATTGACTGTTCTCAGTATACCGGAAAATTAAACTGAACGTCCAGCCCTATGAAAGGCACACATACACACACACACACACACACGCACGCACGCACGCCGCACGCACGCACGCACGCACGCACGCACGCACATACACACACACACATATACACAAACAAACAAATAAACAACAAAAACAAAAACAAACAAAAAAGGTCGGACCCGGACCCTAGTGCCTTCAGGCTGCGTACGCTAAAGACTAAATATCCCACGGCAGTTGAAAATCGTGAAGTGCAGGGCATTCGCCCGGTTAGCCTGGTACAAAGCTGTTGGGGAGACAGGTTCATTTCCCAGGCCTAGATGGCGTTCTTGCCTTTATAGTACAAAACGTTGGAGACATATGTTCCCAGGTCCCTCCCCTCGAAGGCCAAATAGCTATTTAGCCATTATAAAGTCTTGATTAAAAATTAGGTGGCGCAGCACTACGGCGACGCTGTCTAAATGAGAAAAGCAGCCCGAGTTTCACATGGTTAACCCATTGTGACAGAAAGAAATGAATATGAATATGAATATAACATAATGCTTGAGCTGTGTTACGAAAACAATGATTTTTTGATAAGAAACACTTTTTTTTTTCTGGGGTACTTTTTATAGTCTTGAAATCACCCTTTTGTATAGCCAGTTGGCAATAATAATGATAATAATAATTGATAATTAGTGCCTGTCTAACCACTAATAGTAACAACAATCATAATAACAATGATTATAACAATGATATTGTAATGATGATGATGATAATAATAATAATGATAGCAATAATAATGACAATAATGATACTACTGCTACTGCTGCTACTTCTACTGCTACTACTACTACTACTACTACCTACCACTACTACTGATAACGACAATGATAACCGTGATAATGGTAATTATAACAATGATGATGACAATAATATTAAAGATAATGATGACACTACTAGTACTACTACTACTGCTACTACTACTATTAGTAACAACAACAACAACAATAGTACAACTACTGCTGATGACGATGATGACAATGATAATGATACTAATAATAATCAAGAAGAAGAAAATGATGATGATGAACGCGTGCGCACGCGTGCGTGTGTGTCTGTGTGTGTCTGTGTGTGAACGTACATATAGAATATAGAGGACAATCAACACGCAATGTCAGAATATGATTGAGGAAACCGAGATGTGGTTTCTAAGAAGAATGTTGAGAGTTCCATGGACAGCAAAAAAAAACAACAACAAAAAACAAACAAACAAACAAACGAGACAGTCTTGATGGAGGCAGACACAAGGAGAGGGGAGAAGGAGGGGAGAACTGATGTAATTCAACTGTCGTAGAATGAGTGCAATTACTATTCGGATCGCACTGGGGACCGAATGTGTCCATGACAACTTTGTATTATGTTTCATTACATAATTGAACAGTCTAGTGTAGTATACTGTTTTTTTTTTATTACACTGCAGTGTAGTATAGTGTAGTGTAGTGTATTTGCATGCAGTGTATTGCGATGATTTTTCGGCGCAGTAGACGTATTTCTCGTAAAATTCGGACTGCTCACAAGAGGTAGAGCACATCGTCATAGTATCTTGCCACTTACTATTTACAAAGTTCGTTGCATAGGTGATGGGTTCATTATTAGGGTAGTAAGTGACAGATTAGTTACTCATCATCATCACTCATCACTATCACCACTCACTCACTCACTCACTCACTCACTCACTCACTAAGTGACAGATATTCTATAAGTTACTCACTGACCCACTCATGACAGGTTAGTTACTAAGTTACTTACTTACTTACCTACTTACTTACCTACCTACTTACTTACTCACTTGCTCACTTACTTACTTAACATATTTTTGATGTACATAGTAAGTTTTGTTTTTGCCTGACAGTTTTGTCGATGTTGTTGTTGGTGTGGATTTTATATACATGCTGTACACGTAATCTCTCTGTATTCTGAGAAAGGCTAGCTTTCACGTGACATCTGAGGCTTTGTAAAAGGATGTGGGAAAAATCCGTGTGCAGTCTGGGATTCAAATTATTAATCTCTTGCGTCCCAGATGTGATATGTATTCATTCAGCCAATACTTTAAACTTGCGACTAATCTTTGACTTCCACCCCCACTCCACTCCCAAACACACACACACACACACACACACACACACACACACGCACGCGCGCACGCACGCACGCACACACACGCACACACACACACACACAAGATGTAACGGACGCAAGGTCTCACACAACTTTATTCATTAGCTTCCTTTATTCGTTACAAATCGAGAATTATACGATTTGTGATCTCCCACCACGAAATCAGTCTTAACTAGCATTTTGGGCATTTTGAGATATACATATCACTGGAAAGTGTACATTCTGCTGATTATTTTGGTACTTGAATAAAGCTTGTACTAAAAATATGTAGAAGTTATGTATGTTTAAAGTTATTAAGTTGTATGACGGCCATTTTGAGAAAACGGCCTCTAAAGTTTTTGTGTGCTCTCCTACACATTTTCCTTAAATTTCTTTTATTTGGTGACTTTGACCCAGTTTGTTTATAATTTTCGCTGTCATTATCTGAAAGGTGCACCAAAGAGTTTTCCATCAGTATAGTACACGTGCGGGTACTGTACAGGTTACGGTTCATAATAAGAGATAAAAATAGATACTTTTGGTAGGAAATTGCGTTCTTTCTGCTGCGATCAGTGCATTAAAACACCATTTTAAATTGATTAATAATATTTTTCATGAAAAAAAATTCTGTGGGAGATAGATTATAGCTACAGAAATCAATTTTGAGAAAAAGTCAAAACACCCCAGATAGACCCTCAGTCACCTTTTCAGCCCCTAGTGCTGTTCGACTGACTGCGAGTTAAGACTGATTTCGTGGTGGGAGGTCACATTTATTTGTTGCTCATCTTCCTGTATATAGACCTCCGGTAGGTATTCTGTGAAATCAGTGTCGTAGAAGAGAAAAAACCACACGTACCACATGCACATGCGCACAATTAAAAAAAAAAATTTGCGCATAAAGTCCGGGTTGCTATGCATTTTTTTTTAGCAATAGGTTGTAAAAGTATAAAATGAATCCTTGTCGTGAAGTCTGTTTTGCGAAAAAACAGAACATTATTGTCTAGTAACGAAAATCAGGTTTATACGAGGGAAAAACAAATAAAACATATTGCAATTAGTTGTCACCATTTTTTTTAAACTGATGTACAATACAATTTGAAATTTAAAGTAACTTTTCAAAGTTCTTGGAAAAGTTGGCTGAAGCAGTCAAGTCTGCTTCGTAGCAATAACGAGAGGTTGGTCATGGAGATGATTATAGTGTAACGATGGCAAGACAAGAAATTACGAAATAAACAACAACAGTTTGAAATAAACCACAAACAACATTATTATTCACTTCGCAAAATGCGTTTTAAAGTTGCCAATATTGGTTTGACGATTTTGATATGGACAAACATCATGTACGACGGAAAAAGGTTGCGTTATCATAACATACAAAACAACATATTATGGTACTAATTCCTTTCAACAGTTTTACCATTTAGCATCGGACTTCCGTAACATAAACACCACAAACAACTTGTTTTCTTCCGGCACACAAAAACGATTTAGAAAAGAAGATACTCCCCACCCCCCAGTTCCTGTTAATGACAATGAAAAAAGTCACACCCACCTCAAACACGTAGGCCTACGATACGAAGTCAGCTACAGGATATAGTAAGACAGATGTATGTGACGTTATCAGTGCACAAGGGATTCCCTGGCAAGCGTAAAAGCTAAATATAAATCGTTGCGTACTAACACGCCTCCAAGTATACGTCACTGGACGTCATAAACTGGAATGTCGAACAGGGCGGGAATCGACCGTGTCGCAGAGAAAACGGAGGTCTCTGCTTTTATTGTGTGGTGTCAAATGCCTTCAGCCAGTAAACAAACAGGTGTTTGTTTGGTTGTTTGTTTGTTTGTTTGTTTGTTTGTATGTGTGTGTGTGTGTGTGTGTGTGTGTGTGTGTGTGTGTGTGTGTGTGTGTGAGAGAGAGAGAGAGAGAGAGAGAGAGAGAGAGAGAGACCAGAAGGAAAAGAAGACGAAGAAGAAAAATAATGGCAAAACAAGAGTCGAATTCTCTCTCTCTCTCTCTTCTCTCTCTCTCTCTCTCTCTCTCTCTCTCTCTCTCTCTCTCTCTCCTCTCTCAAGATATTAAAACATTGTTTTGCTTGCAATGAATCTATCAGAAAAAAAGGATGATGAGGCATAACATCAGTTCTGTTATTGTTAGAACACAGAGAGAAAAATGAAAAACAACCAAGCAGTGTAAGAGTAAAGGAAAGGAAGCCAAACTTTAAAAAAAAATTAAGTTACACTTTCTCACGCAAAATGACTTCAAAGAAATTCTAATTGAAATGTTGATATATCTACACATTTATGCTAGTCCAAGGCATGTGAAAACATCATATAGGCTTAACTCGCACATAACAAGAATTTCCTGGACAAGCGAGCTGCTTTTTTTCAACACACACACACACAGACACACACACACACACACACACACACACACACACACACACACACACACACAACAACACACACACACACACACACACACACACACACACACATGCACACACACACACACATATATATATATACATGTATACAGTGGAAACCATTTATAACAGGACTGGTTATAACAGGAATCCGGATATAACAGGGCTTTTTTCAATCCCCATTTTTTCTTCCTCTTTGTCTCTATTAAAACTTATCGGCAATAACAGGGAGACAAGAGGGCTCGATCGGTTATAGCAGGGATGCCGAGACGGGCTCTGCAGCAGAAAGGCCTAAGCCTAGACTCAGCACGCCACGCAGTAGGCCTAGATCTAGATCTAGGCTAGCCTTGGTATACTGTGTACTGTACACTGAAAGAACGCTTCGCAATGCGAGCGTGATGCGCGCGCAAGCGTGTAGGCCTGAGGCCACTGAGTCAGTGAATGACTGCGCCATCATTCAGTTTGTAAGCTTACTGCACACTTACACCAGACCAGATCTAGGCCTAGATCTACTGTTTATCTTTCTATTTTCTTAGCTTTCTTGCTGATTCTGATTCTCATTGCTATTGCTCATAATGGCCACCGCTGACAACAAACGTAAAAGAAAATGCCTTTCAATTGAGAAGAAATATGAGATCATCCAGGCTGTCGAGAAAAAGCAAGCATCGCTCGCAGAGATTTGCCGTCAGTTCGAAATTCCACAGGGATAGTTGATCAGTCCTTATTTCCCTTGATATCTGATATAACAGGGATCTGATATAACAGGGATCTGATATAACAGGGATCTGATATAACAGGGATTTTGATTTGGTCCCATCATCCCTGTTATATCAGGTTTCCACTGTATATACACTCTCTCTCTTTCTCTCTTTCTCAGAGAGAGAGAGAGAGAGAGCAGGGCAACAGGAGAAGGATAATAAGATGGATGTTTATGAAGGTGTGTACAGAGTTTGTTTGTTTAGTAGAGTATAATTGATACATGATTGATGATGAAAGGCCCATTGTTTGTTGTTTACCAATGGACAAACGTCTCGTATCTATACACAGAACAAATTAACTTCCACCTCGTATTATTTGGAAATACACATACTTGACAAACAAGTTGTTTTCTTCCGTTGCAGCAATATGTTTATAAAAACCCTCATCTCTACCACTCAGTCTTGCGAGATACTACGCCAGATACAACTACAATAATAAATCACAAAAACATGTGGCCTGATCGATGTACAAGTGTTTCCCCTCAGCCATTCACAATAGAAGCTAAGAATGAATCACAGTCTTCACAAACGCGCAGGTTTCTACGTATACGTCATTGGGCGTCCATCAACTTGAATGTCACGCCACGCTGTAATCGACCGTGTCGTAACAGAGGATGGGGGTTTCCCTGCTTTTCTTGTGTCATGTCAGTGCTTTTCAGCACTATAAGTAACAGACAAACAGCGAGAGAAATCGAGACGGGGGAGGAAGAGGGGATGTGGTAACGACACGCGCGCGCACCCACATGCACGCGCACACACACACAGACACACAGACACAGACACAGACACACAGAGACACAGACACACACAGAGACACAGACTCACAAACAAACACAAGACACACAGACAAACACACACACACACACACACACACACACACACACACACACACACACACACACACACACACACACACAGACACACGCACACACGGAGACACAGACACACAAACAAACACAAGACACACAGACGAACACACAGAAACACACACAGACACACACAGATACACACAGACACATAAACACACAAACAAACACAAGACACACAGACGAACACACAGAAACACACAGAGACACACACAGACACAGCACACACACACACACACACACACACACACACACACACACACACACACACACACACACACACACACACACACACACACACACACATGTATCGAAAATGATGCACATGTGCATCCACCTTGCGTTGGTGAAAGCGTATATATGCGTATACGTATGCGTACTTCCGGCTTATAGTGTATACTCGAGCTTGAACCAACCCAACCCAATCCAGCCCAAACCAAATCAATCACCAACCAACCAACCAACCAACCAACCAACCAACCAACCAACCAACCATCCATCCATCCAACCGACCGACCAACTAACCAGCCAACCAACCAACCAACCAACCAACCAACCAACCGACCGACCGACCGACCAACCAACCAACCAACCAACCAACCAACCAGCCAGCCAAAGCCAGCCATACAAATAACCAGATAAAGAATGAAAACAAATCGTGTTGACTGTTATTATCATTGTCATTATCAAGTTATTTTAATGTCATTTCGATGGTCATTATCAATGTTAGTGCTAATTTCAAAGTGACAGTTAGAACCAAAATTGCGGAGGGTTCTCGAGTAAACTAACGTAGACCATCTGATAGAGAAATCCTCTCTGTGGAAATACATCTTCATCACCAAGATGACGTAGACCATCTGATAGAGAAGTCCTCTCTGTGGGAAAAACATCTTCATCACCAAGGTCACGTAGACCATGTGATAGAGAATTCCTCTCTGTGGGAAAAACATCTTCATCACCAAGATCACGTAGACCATCTGATAGAGAAATCCTCTCTGTGGGAAAAACATCTTCATCACCAAGGTCACACTAAATTGTCTGCAAAACAACATGATTCCGTATCAAAAAATGACTTCTCTCAAATCTAAGGCAATTCACTAAAACAGTAACATTTAAAACGATCAAGCGAACGAGTATATGAAAAAAAAAAAATCAAAAGTTCAGCGTTCTACGCATCCATTCTAACGCATTAAAGCTGATATAATATATTTCGTGAGACCAATGCGCAGAAAGAATAAGAGGGTAGATACGAAGTTCACGTTTGAAAAAAAATTAGAGAGCACATACGTAGATACTTTGTGACAAACAGATTGCTGTTTTCGTCATCAAAACAGTTTGAAAGGAACAACAATTAAAACACCACCATCACCACCACCACCATTACCAACAACAATGAGACGTATCCTGAATTGAACAAAATCGTCTCGCAGTTACAAAAATGGTAATTTGGTCATGAAGGTAACATTTCTAATGATTTAAAAACAACCAAATCCGATCCAATTTTTTTTCTATCACAAACGCCCACGATTTTGCGTTGACATTATGATTTGATTTCAGGTATGGACTAACACATCATTCTGCGGAAAGCTGAGGACCGTGAGGAGTGGAGAAAGTTGGTTGCAAAATCTTCAGTGGTGCCCCAACGGTCAACCAGACTACGGGACTGATGATGATGATGATGATGTGGACTAACACGAGGAATGTATGACTTATTAGGTACTTTACACCCACACCCACATATCCCCCCCCACACACACAGACACACACACACAGACACACACACACACAAATCTATCTATCTATCTATCTATCTATCTATCTATCTATTCTATCTATCTATCTATCTATCTATCTATCTATCTATCTATATATATCGATCTATGCAAACACACATACGCACATACATATACATACACACACAGAT
The DNA here is from genome assembly GCA_030674185.1 of Monoplex corrugatus. Lineage (NCBI taxonomy): Eukaryota > Metazoa > Mollusca > Gastropoda > Littorinimorpha > Ranellidae > Monoplex > Monoplex corrugatus. Next base: position 16,006,871 of record JAPXFY010000020.1, read on the forward strand.
ACATGTTAAAAGAAATAACGACGAACATGTACATGTGTGTATGTGTGTGTGTGTGTGTGTGTGTGTGTGTGGTGGTGTGTGTGTGGCGTGGGTGTGTGCGTGCGTGTGTGTGTGTGTTCGTGCGTGTGTGTGTGTGTGTGTGTGTGTGTGTGTGTGTACCATCTGTCTGATATAAGGCAAAAAAAAACAACAACCAACAACAAAGAAGCAACAGATTCATATTACCTGCATCCTCCCACCCTACAAGAACAGACAAAAGACGTTCTGTGCCATCTACCCTGTATTGTAGAATAAAATGAAAAATAACTGAAACTGATTCTACCCACTGAATAAAGAAGGCTGCTTTATTATAAGATGACTTGACACCGTACTAGTTTCTGTCTGCAGTTGATTATTTAGCAATGGGTTTTCATAACATTCACACTCAAAACAAACAAACAAAAATGACTGGTAGGGGCAGCATTATCAAGGAGAGTAAAATAGAAATGCGTGTCTTCACCAAGAAAAGAAAAGTGGTCTCCTTTGTTTGCTTGTTTTTCTGTTTCTTTGTTTGTTATTATGATCGCAGGGAGGACAGCCTGCTTTCCCTCTCTATGGCTGAGGAGACGTACTTGCATTGCTATTCCTTGAACTTGACCACACAAAAAAAATCTTCAGGCACATATAATCATTTCATTAATAAATACCCACCATTGATCTAATGTCACATAATAATCCGATGTCTTTATCCCTTATACAATATCACGTCAAATATGAGATCAATAAATCACTACAATACGTGACGTAATCATAAGATTTCCCCAGTGAGTGACGATTAAAGGCAGAAATGAGTTACAGCCTACAAACACTTCTGCATGACGTCAATCGTGTTGTAAAATCAGACTTGTCGGGCGACATGAACTCAAATGTCAGACCGTGGAGGCATAGACTGCGTCACACGGGAAATGAGGATTTCCCTGTCAGTGTGTGATGTCAGTGCTTTCAGCCAATGAAAAAATAATATGAGAGAGAGAGAGAGAGAGAGAGAGAGAGAGAGAGAGATTTCACAATTATGTACGCAAGTAAGAGAAATGAAATGAAACTTCATTTTCCAATGGTTTCAATATTAGCGCGTAGTCCAGCTTGCATATATCTCGCTGACAATCCACTTATATTAAAGAGAAAGAAAGAGGGAGGGAGGCAGAAGAAGAAGGTGATGATAATGATGATGATGATAATGAAAGGGAAAAAAGAGAACAAAATGAGGAAAAGCAGAGGAAAAAGACCATTCGAGAAAAAAGCTACACATGGTATTGGCAAAGCACGAGCGCAAGTGGTGCTGGACATTTCAGACAATATTGATCTTTGGAAGGGCTGAAGGTTAATGACAGAGTGGATACCTATCCATTCCCCCCAGCTGCCATCTTTACCTCTCTACTCTCAACACTATCCTCATAACTTGGAGTGGATACCTATCCATTGCCCTACCTGCCATCTTGACCTCTCTACTCTCAACACTATCCTCATAACTTGGAGTGGATACCTATCCATTGCCCTAGCTGCCATCTTGACCTCTCTACTCTCAACACTATCCTCATAACTTGCAGTGGTGACCTATCCATTGCCCTAGCTGCCATCTTGACCTCTCTACTCTCAACACTGTCCTCATAACTTGGAATGGTGACCTATCCATTGCCCTAGCTGCCATCTTGACCTCTCTACTCTCAACACTGTCCTCATAACTTGGAATGGTGACCTATCCATTGCCCTACCTGCCATCTTGACCTCTCTACTCTCAACACTGTCCTCATAACTTGGAATGGTGACCTATCCATTGCCCTACCTGCCATCTTGACCTCTCTACTCTCAACACTGTCCTCATAACTTCAAAGAGAACTGACGGAGAGACAGTGGATAATTGAGGAAAGAAAGGCAGGAAGTCGGCCCGTAAATGGACCCGAAGTTTAAAGACAACTGTGTTTGTGTTTATGTTTTTTCCAAAACGTGGCATTGAACATTATTGATCACATTTCTCCCTTCGCCCTGATCTCTTTACTTCTCCCACTTGACAAAAAAAAAAAAAGGATAATTATGTGATATCGAATCGAAATGCGCGCGTGCGTGTGTGTTAGAATGAGAGACAGATAGAGATAGATAGGGAGAGAGAGAGAGAGAGAGAGAGAGAGAGAGAGAGAGAGAGAGAGAGAGAGAGAGAGAGAGAAAGAAGGACAGTTCGCGAGTGTGGACGTGTGTGTGTGGATGTGTGCATGCGTGAGGTTCTGTTTGTCTGAGTGCCTTTTTCTGTTGACAAAATGTGCCGGGAAATATCCACATCTGTTTACCTATGGCCAGACTTTCAACACATTTGCAAGCAGAGGGGTTCGGTCCACTTCAGAGTCACATGTAAATGTGTTTACATGCAATAAAAGATGTATGGTCCCTGTTTAGTGATCACACACATGCAAATCATAAAGACATAGTATCATCAGCAATCTCACACCTAAACTGATCTTCCCAGTATTTGAATCAAGTATTGGACCCGGCAGGATATTACTTTCGTTTGAAGATAATGAAGCCTGGTTTATATTCTGGGTCACAGTGACTTCTGAAAGCCCTCAGTTTGATTTCTTTGTTGTTCATGTTAACAATGTTTCAGTATTGCGCACAAAGGCAAAACCAGTCAAATAGCTACTGGTTTGTAATTTTCAACGCGCATGACTGAATATTTAGAATGAATATGGGGTTTTTGTTGTTGTTGTTGTTGTTGTTTTATTAGTCTTTTGTGTTACAATGCTTGTAGATGTGAAACATCTTTTAATTTCTATCAAGTAGGGGGGAATGTTTACATCTGTATATTTTTTTCAACGTTATGTTAGATGGACAAAGATGGGACGTACATCAGGATATCTTTGTCTCTCCCTCTTTCTTTTTTCTTTGTTTCTTCTGAAATTTCAGGGCTGTGGTCACAGTGATACCTTCTCCTTGCTTCCTCCTGTTTTTTGTTTTCCTGGTAACTGTTCTGATCTTGGTTCTTCTTTTTTCGTTTCGTTTTGTTCTCCTCCTCGTCTTCATGCAGGCATGGAACTCCTTTACTGTCACAGCGATGGAGATGTTCAGACACAGTTCTTCTTCTTCTTCTTCTTCTTCTTCTTCTTCTTTTTCTCCTCTTCCTCCTCTTCCTCCTTCTCCTTCTCCTTCTCATTCTTCAACACTGAGTTCACAGTGATATCTTCTGTTCTACTTGCTTCCTTATGTTTTTTTCACTTCTGGAAAATTGCTCTGATCGTGGGTTTGGAGTTGGTCATCCATGGAGTCCGTGTGAAAAGTGTAATTCTGGCTTAGTTTTCTCTTTTGTTTGTGTGGTACCTCTTTCTATCCACTCTCCTTGTGTTGATAGTTTTCAAACAAATCAGGTAGTTACTTTTTTGGCATGAAATTGATTATTTCTCTTTGCTTTAAAACTTCGTTTAAATGTATTTTTAACAAAATAAAAAAAACAACAACAACAAACGAACAGAATACAACAAATAGACGAAAAGCAAAGCGTGTGTGCAGATACAACGCTTAACTCAAAATTTCACATAGAAGATAATTACATATTTATAACACGGCGCACACGTAACGTCATCATCATCATCATCATCATCATCAGGTGCCTTGCCGCATGGCGTTGGCAATCATGGACCTCCATCTGTCTCTATCTCTTGTTGCCCCAAGCATCTCCTCTTTCCTCCTTGTCTTCAGCGACTCCGCAAGTCCGTCCAGCATTTTCTCCTTGGGTCTACCTGGTGCTCTCTTTCCCGCCAGCTTTCCCGTTGTGACCAGGTGCTCCAAATCCCCCTTCCTCATAAAATGGCCTATAAATGTTGCCTGTCTTTTCCTAATCTTCCTTATGAGTGATCTACTTGTGTCTGCCTCCATCAAGACTGTCTCGTTTGTTTTCTTTGCTGTCCATGGAACTCTCAACATTCTTCTTAGAAACCACATCTCGGCTGCCTCAATCTTGCTCTGGCTTTGCTTGCTGACTGTCCACGCCTCACATCGTACAACAGTATTGGTTCTATATAACATTCAAGGACACGTAACGTGGTATCCCTAAAAATAACGGCAAAAACAAAAAAACAAAAAAAACAAAATATAACCTAATTGGAGCATTATGTTTGGACACAGATCCACATCTTGAAAAGGTCACTCATGAAGATCAAAGTCCAACAGCTGTAAAAGTTGAAAAATAACACAAAACAAAAACAAATGCTCATGAATACTTTGACTCCCTCTGTCCCACGTTACAGTGTAAAGTGTTTTCTTTGATAAGATCATTTTAATAGTACAAAAAAGATTGCTGTAATATGTCATACATAAGTGATACCTTAACCAAGCTTTGTTAGTAATTCAGTAATTTGCAAAGACATTCCAAAAACTTTATAACAAATTGTTTTCTTTAAAGTCACTGTGGTGCAAAGGTTAGCGCGACGGGTTACCTGACTGTAAGGTTGTGGGTTCGAATCCCATCAATCAGTAAATCATTATTGGACATTTCGGCCCCCGCCGACTCCAACCCAGGGTTGAGAGTGCTGTGGCTCGTTGCAAAGACTTGAAACGGGCAGTCCAGTCTCATTTATTTTACAGATGCGTCGCAGATGGTGTTGCTAAAATTTTCTGACCAAAACAACAGGTGCCAAGTCTGTCAGGCCTGGTTGATTCAGGATATATTCTAAGGTAAGCAATGAGTACAGGTCTGTCACGCAGTCTCAGTCAGTAACAGAACTGTGTAGCATCATGATTATCATCCCCATTGTTGTTATCAACATAGCATTGTAAACTGTGACCGTTAAATTGGCGTGGAAATTAAGAGGAAAAGCCCAAACCAAAACAAACAAATACAACGAAAATAAAACAAACAAAACAAGAAACCAAAAACATTTTTACAAAAGGGGCGTTTTCTTCTGGCACACAACACAATCATGTAAAAATACAAATTCCTGTCAATACTTCAATGTCTAACGTTGAAGTAACGTCACATAGGCTAAATAGATTATCCCCACCCTTCACATATGCAATTCTACGTCAGATCCGAAACAGGGTAACTGTGACAAAAATATGCGACATAATCAAAGCAGCAGGGATTTGTCAGTCATCCACCGCAGACGCCATGAATAGATCACACACGTGTACACACTCACTGACACTCACGCCCCTGTGTGACGTCAAGGCCTATTCACAGAATCTGTTGCGACACAGGGCGTCATGAACTTTGATGTCAAACCAAGAGGGAATCGACCATGTGGGACAGGAAACAGGGATCCCCCCCCCCCCCAACTTTTGATGCCAGATGTTAGGATCACCAGGAAATGAAACAGCAAGGGGGCATTATGAGTTAGTTCAAGTGCTCCATTACCGCAAAGGAAATTATGCTTTTTAATAGATACATGTTTCTTATTGTCATTGTTATACTTATGGTTTTCTTAGGCGTAACAAATCCAGCTTGTTTAACCAGAAATAGCAGCATTAGCACTGATGTGACCCGTTACACTTTTAAGTCTTAACCAGAAAAAGTATATTGTGTGTAAAAACTGCTCGTTGCAAAGACCACAGTGAACGGTAAATGACATTTTTCAAAATGAATTGGTTCATATGTTTTTCCGTAACACACCTCACACGTATGCCCCTAAACCATCCAGCTCTTCGGGCATACACCACCAGATACTCTGGCTGGAGAGCCAGAGGAAGACCAAGACGACGATGGAGCGACTCCGTGGCAGACACCCTCAGAGCTCACGAGATGTCCCTTCTCCAGGCCATTGTTGCTGACAGACGACTGTATCTCCCCGCGACGCCCACCGGTACAAGCGGAAGGAAACAGTAAAAGTAAAGTAAGTAAGAATACAATTTGATAAATGTCCATCTTACAACGCATTTACTCAAACATGAGATTGGTAAGTTACAAAAACAAACAAACAAACAAAAATAGAGAAGTTCATTATACAAAAAGAACTTAAGTCTAGTCAAGAAAACATTTTGATTATAAAAATACAAAACATTTATGCGCATACGTCATTGTATTTTTTAAATATTTTTTTTTATACAAAACAAAAAGAAAATAGGCTGAATATAAATTTGATTAAATGTAAGCAGGCTGAGCAAATTTCGTAGAAGAATAATAGTTTAGAAGGTAACATTTTACAGAGTGTAAAGTAAGAAATTTCCTTGATAAACAAACAACTATTTTACCACCGGAAACAATTTCGGATGTCCATCAATGATATAATAATTCACAATGGAAAAAGTCACATAAATTGGCTCCTTCATTATAATATTGAATGAATCAATGAAACACCATTTCTGTTGTTTTTTTCTTTACTTCTGTCTGTAATGAAACACTAATTGCAGTTTTTTTTTTCTGTGTTGCTTTTTTCCTCCATGCATTTTTTTTTGCATATGACATTATCTTATAAAATATTTTAAACATGAATACTTGTATAATAGAACGAACTATCTATGACGACGAGTTTTGTTATTTCCCCCCCGACTTCCCCGTTTCTCTCTCTCGCTCTCTGTGATTTACAGTTTAACGTTCTGTTTTACTCACTTCCTACTCTCTCTTCTCTCTCTCTCTCTCTCTCTCTCTCTCTCTCTCTCTCTCTCTCTCTTGTTTCTGTCTCTCTGTGTGTCATTCTGCCTGTTTGTCTGTCTGTGTGTCAGTCTTCTGTATGTCTCTCTATCTCTGTCTGTCCTCTCGTCTGTCTGTCTGTCTCTGTTCTCCACTCTCTCTCTCTCTCTCTCTCTCTCTCTCTCTCTCTCTCTCTCTCTCTCGTGTCTGTCTCTCTGTGTTGTTATAGATATGATACAGAAAATGCACTACATATCATTGTACGTGGGATTCCTCCTGTCACGTTTGATAAACACTGGAAAACATCATAGTGTCCACACACACACACACACACATACACACACACACACACACACACACACACACACACACACACAACACACACACACACACACACACACACACCCCTTCCCCTCCCTCTCTCTGTCTCCTCTGTCTTTCTCCCCACTCTCTCTCCCTACACACACACACACACACACACACACACATACCTCTCCCCCTCCCTCTCTCTGTCTCTCCTGTCCTCCGCCCACTCTCTCTCCCTACACACACACACACACACATAGATAAGAAGAGAGAGAGAGATAAGCTGGTACACACACACACACACACACACACACACACACCACACACACACCATATATATATATATATATATATACACATATATGTGTGATATATATATATATATATATATATGAGAGAGAGAGAGAGAGAGAGATAAGCTGGTTAACCCACACACACACAGACATCAGACATGTGACAACTGAAAGAATGTTGGGCACCAGACTAGGTGCACACCACGTTTCAGTCTCCTAGAGCATTCTAAATGTTAAAATTGCTCCGGCATTTCGCAAGAATGTATGTAAAACTGAAATAATTTTAACGTTTACGATGCATCTAAGAGATCGAAACGTATTGTGCCCCTCGGGTGGGACGAGGAAAAACAGGATAGAAAGATGTTGATGATGATATATATGATGTCATCGTCGTCGTTGTTGTTGTAGTTGATGATGAAGAAAGTAAAGGCTGGAAGTAGGCGATGGCGATGAGAAAGAAAGACAAAGAAAGAAAGACAAAGAAAGAAAGACAAAGAAAGAAAGACAAAGAAAGAAAGGCAAAGAAAGAAAGACAAACGGACAATGTGTATATCATCACATGGGCAAGGCGCCACAAGAAGTTGTGCCAGACAATTCAGACAGTATTGACTTGTGGATGGCTGAAGGTTAATGACAGAGTGGAGAACCTGCCCCTCCACCTTGACCCACGCACATCCAACCTTCTCTCAGCCTTTCCAGAAATACTGTACAGCAGAGAGCGGGACAGGGAATGGGATGGGTACAAGCACAGAGTGACGCTGGCCGCCTAAATGGATGTAAAGACTGAAGGCCTCTGTGCTCTCATTGATTTTTAAAAAAAAATGGCATTCGGTATTATTTTCACCATTTTCCTTATTTCCATCTTCTCTCTCTCTCTCTCTCTCTCTCTCTCTCTCTCTCTCTCTCTCTCCTCTCCTCTCTCTCTCTCTCTATCTGTCTGTGCCCCCACCCCCCCCCCCCTGCAATTTTTCTATGTTCAGTTTTACTCTTTCTGTCTTTAAAAAGGATTAGTTTGTACTGACAGGATTGTGAGTCTGTGTATTAATGTCTGTTCTAGTGTGTGTGTTTGTAAACCATAGTTTAATATTGAAACGTAGTTTAATTCACTTTGTAAAAACAAATGAGAGAGTGGAAGAGAGGGGGAGAGAGAGAGATGGGGGATGGGGAGAAAAGAACAGAAACAGACAGGAAAAAAAAAGGAAAATGAAAGAAAAAGTAAGCGAATAAGAAAAAAAATTAAAAGAGAAATTTTCGTATGACGTTGTCATTTTCTCTTTGACTGCAATCTCAGATGAGTAATGGCTGTAAGCATGATAGATGAGCACATGTACTTGAGAAGATAGCCTAGCTGACAGATGTGTTGGAATGGAAGATGAATAAGACAGAAAGCTGACATTCACAGAGACAGACAGACAGACAAACAAACAGACAGACAGACAGACAGACAGACAGACAGGAACCAGAAAAAAATACGAAACAAGAATACGAACGCATATTTAATACAACCAGACAAGACAGGCGCACATTTTCGGCCAACTGGCCTTTGTCAAGCGTAAGATTACAAACAAACAAACACCAGATACAAACATTTGAGAAAAAGACTGAAACTTCCCTGCTGTTGTGTCCAATGTGTTTCTGTTGTCATCTGCCAATAAGATGTGAAATATTTGAGATTTATTACTAAAAGCATGTGAACTGACAGACAGACAGACAGATAGATAGATAGATAGATAGATAGATAGATAGATAGATAGAGAGAGAGAGAGAGGGGGGGGCGCAGGGGAAGTAGAAGTGTTCTTCTGGATCATACATTACCACTTGTGTTTCTGTTGTCATCTACCAATAAGATGTGAAATATTTGAGATTTATTACTAAAAGCATGTGAACTGAACTGGGTTAACTAACTGATTGACAAATTAACTAATAACTAACTAACTAACTAACTAACTAACTAACTAACTAACAAACTAACTAACTGACTGACTAGCTGACTAACTGACTGACATGCTGACTGACTGATAGAACGTCCAACTGACTGACTGACTAACTATTCAGAAGTATATCGCGTTTTCTTGAACGCAAGACAATTTGAGTGATAGAAAAGTATTATACAAATTAAAATGAATCTAATACAAGTCTAGTTTTTCACATATTTGCCAAACCCATGAACAGCAGGGAAGTTTCAATCTCTCTCTCCTAATTTTTATATCTGGTGTTTGTTTGTTTGTGATCTTACGCTTGACAAAGACAAGTTGTCCGAAAATTTGCGCCTGTCTTGTCTGGTTGTATTAAATACGCGTTCTTATTCTTTTTTCGTATTTTTTTTCTTCTGGTTCCTGTTTGCTTGAACGCGGGCAGTCACACTTGTTTTGGAGTTCGTGATACTCTACTGCATTTTATCTGTATTAGTTGTCTTGGTATCACGTCACGTCTTGTTTTTGTCACGTAATTTGTTGCATGATGTCACGTTTTACATCAAACCTTCATTTTTGTCTTCTCTCTGAGTTTCAACTTCTTCCTCCTATTCCTTTTCTCACACTGGACAGATCAGCAGGGAAGTTTCAATCTTTCTCTCCTAATTTTTGTATCTAGTGGTTGTTTGTGATTTTACGCTTGACAAAGGCCGCCGAAAATTTGCGCCTGTCTTGTCTTCTTGTATTGAATACGTGTTCTTATTCTTATTTCCTGTTGTTTTTTTCTCTCTTCTAGTTCCTGTTTGCTTGAACGCGGGCAGTTGCACTTGTTTTGGATTACAAGACTGATGTGTTGGAAATTGAATTACATCAGCCATACAACGAATAGCAAGCCGCCATTTCAGAAGGAATGTTTAAACAGAGTTTTTGCATCCACCTTTGAAGTCAAACGGTCTTCACTGCATAGAGTTTACCACTTCTTAGATGTACGTGTTATGTGACGGAAAGAAATCTCCTTTCATGTTGAGAAAAGATATTACAAAACATACCTGTTGTATTGTAACGGGCTTTTATATAGCCATTACACGCTTTGAGTGTACATTATAAACATACCCAGATTCCTTAACAGCCAAACGTTTTTACACTTTAACGTGTGTGTGTGAGTTAATGAAAATCCATGCAATACATAAATATATTCATATCTCTTTAACTTGCAGAATCTGTACATTCAAATAAAAAACATTTTACAAAATCGACATTTCTGTGCCCATTGATGGTGTATTCTATTTGCATTCAGATTACATATTTCTTGAAAATAAAACCGGTGTCGCGCCAAAACGTAACTACTGAGTTAAGATTTAGACATTTTCTGCATACAACACTGGTTTGTTGAACAGATGTGTTATTATGAAAAACGTGACAAACTTACCACAAACGTCATATTTCAACAATTGCGAAATACCAAAGTCTGGTACAGATAATGTTTCTTAGTCCATCTAAAACAGGTGTTCTGTTTACAATTTGCTGGCTGTAAATAGGCTGTCACCATGTATAAATAACGAACCAGTTGCTTTATTGTGGGTTGATAAAATAGTAATTTCCATTGACAGTTTACATGGTAGACAATGGGCAGACAGTCTTCAAAAATAAGTTGTTTTCCACTGCAAAATCATGATTTAATAGTACGGTAATGTTCTAAATGGCTGAAAATAGTTTGCTTTTTACAGACTGACTCCACACAAACAACTGTTTATCCCTCACACATAAAAGACTTAGAGATTAGAAGAGACACAGTAAATCACAGAGCACGTGACATAATCAATAAACGAGGATTTCCTTCAGGAACATCAGGCATGAATCATAACGTACGCTCACACCTCTATGTGACGTCAAGTCCAACTGAGAAAAACAGATACGTCACAGGCTGTCCTGATATGCCACCATATAGATCTAATCGACCGTATAGCATAGGATTTCATTGCAGGATTTTCCTGCTTTTGATGTGTGATGCAAGTGACTTTAGTAAATGGAATAAAAGAGAGAGAGAGAGAGAGAGAGAGAGAGAGAGGGAGAGAGAGAGAGAGCGCACATAAACACGCGCGCACATACACATTCTCACACAAACACACACACAAAGACAAACACACACACACACACACACGCACACACACACACACACACACACATACACACACACACACACACACTACAACACACACACATACATGACACACACACACAATACAACACACACACACACACACCACAATACAACACACACACACACACACAAAAATACAACACAAACACACACACAGACATACACATACACACACACACACACACACACAATAAAACACAAATACACACACACACACACACACACTACAACACACACACACACACACACACATACATGCAGACGCACACACACACACAATACAATACAACACACACACACACACACACACACACACACACACACACACACACACACAGACACACACATACACACACACACACACACACACACACACACACACACACACACACACACACACACACACACACACACACACACACACACACACACACACATGTGCGCGTCATGTTGGCCAGGCGCCACCACAAGTTCTCCCAGACAATTCAGAGAGTATTAGATTGAGGAGGTCTAAAGGTTGATACCAGACTGGGACCCCCACTTCCACCCCTTTCCCATTGTGCCCTTCACCCCCATCCCTCTGTCCACAGCCTTCAGAAGAACAAACAGAAGATAGAAGGGAGAGAAGGAAGGAGGGATGTGAGGGAGAAAGAGAGTGAAGTCTGTCCTGTAAGTGGACCTGACGTGTGAGGACCACGGAGTTTATACTGACTGGGGAAGTGGCGTTTAAAATAACGGATCACCATTTTGTACCCCTCCCCTCCCCTCCCCTCCCCAACTCCATCCCACTCATCTTTCTTTTCTTTCTTTTTCGTTTTTGTTTTTGTTTTTTGTTTATAAATCTTACTCTTCCATGAAACCATTAAACCCTGCCTGGTTTACAGCCTGGTTGTTTTTGTTGTGCTGTTTGTAATGGAGAGGAGGGCTGCTTTCGCTTTTTGAACTCTTCCTAACGATTTACATGAAATTTCATAAAGTTGCAGAAATCTTATCGTTTAATAACTGGTTTGAATGTATTTTGACAAATTCATATAATTCTGACACAGGTGACTGTGAGGTTCAATTCGTTTAGAAATCGAAGTCGTTTTGAGATTATCAGAGCTTTTTTTTCAAAGATTTTTTTTTTATAGCATTCTGATTTTCTCAGATGTGTGTATGCACCTTGTTCTGTGCACACTGCGCGGATTGTGTGTGCTGCGTAGTCTGCACACTCCATCTTTGATGGGCGTGTGTGCTAGGTGTTTTCAGGTTTCCATAAGCCACTCGACACTGACATGATATACAGGACCCTTAACGTTTATGTTTGATATTCATTGTGCATAATTATGCAAAAGAAAGTAGTAAGGCACTGGCAACTCTGTGCACATGTTGACCCTTGACGTTGGAATTCATCTCCACCCTTTGCCCATCAGACGGAGGTACACAGACAGGATTGAACATTGAGTTTCCAGTTGGATGTCCGGTGTCTTGCCCACTTGACTACCACGTCCGTAGTATTGGAGCTGTTTTGGTTTAACCTCATGTTTCATTTTTATGGATGTTTCCCATGATTTCACACAATTTTTGCCATTTCCTGGATCAAAAATCATTGTATGATTCAACAGTGTCTTTAAGAATTTGCTTGGTAGTATGTTCCTTTCTGATGGACATGGTTGTTGAAAAACATTACGTAAACTAGGCTATCAATTACTCTTTCTTTCCTTGGAAGAGAGAGAATGAAGTTGGCAAGAGTTGGATCCCTTCTGTGAGATTTATTGAATGATCAGCTGTCGTGTACAATGGCCTTGTTGTGCTCGAGCAACACTTGGGCAATGGGAGCAACGTGTTACAAGTCGAATTGATTTATCATCCATCAGATGGACAGGCTTGTGGGGATAGATTTTAAGCAAATCTATGTTTTGACCAAATTTATTACATTTATGGAACCAGTTAAGGTCTAAGAGACTTGGTTGTCATTGAGACAGAACTCCCTTCTTCCATTGTTACTGCTCAGATTTGAACGTGGCTCTGGAAAATTTGTGTACAAGGTATCAAGTCTGCCATGACATTTGGGAGATATCCAGACAGGATCGAACCCCAGACATTCTGACTGAAATTTCAGCGTCTTGCCCATTTGACTACTATGCCCATTGCAATGTATATGCAAAACAGTTATAAATTTCTTACAGCGCATACATCAAAGCGTGAGACTAATCACATACTATTTAATGAAGACAGAGAAATCCACTGTGCAGAAATAATAAATGATAATGTTGTCACGAAGACAACAATTCCATGGTTGAATTATAAGACACGTTTCATTCCGAATAAGTTACTTTTCTTGTAAGCAAAACGTTTTGAGAGAAGTGATAATGATAAAATAGACGTGTTGTGAGCTGAATTCAATAAGTCTACTTCATACGAAGATCATATGTGAATAATTGTAAAACAACAAATTCTGAAGCAGACGAGTTACTTTTTCACCCAACAAAACGATTAAGACGTCCTGTAACAGTTGGAGCTTAAAAGAATAAAGATATCATATATACATGGCAAAGCAGTTCATTATTGAAGCAAAATTACGAGTTGATGTCATATCAGTTCCTATTATTAGTTCAATATGTAGCCGCTGACTTTCGCTACATGAAGTTTACATACAAATTGTTTCTTTGGGTGCAAAAAGCATTTCATGAAACCTAATCCCTCTCAGTAATTTAGCAGTGAATCAGTGTTGTACAAATATGATCGATTCATATCCCGAGCACACACAGTGCTAAACCAAATGCATGATAAAAACAAATCACAAGAACATGTAACATAATCATTGGACAAGGGATGTCCCCGGTCAGTTGAGATAAAAGACTTGGGTGAATCCTGGCTTACACGAACATGCCTCTGTATATCGTCAGTTTAGATTTGATTTTATCAAGATTTTGCGCTATATAAATATTGTAATTATTATAATATTGTAATTATTAGTTCCATTGTTAAAAACCCATGCTATCACCCAGAGTCATGGACTTGAATGTCAAGCCACAAGGGAATCATCAGCTGCATTGCATAGCAGACAGGGATTTCCCTGGTTTGGATGAGTGATGTGTGTGCATTTTGCCTTTAGCTCATGAAGTGCCAGACAGACAGTAATGATTCAGACTCAGACGGTTTGTATTCCTAGATCATAGTCTCTCAGAAGTGGGGGCGTACATAACAGTACTTCTAACTTTAACTGCTCTGAGCAAATCACGACAAACATTTTACAGTTCTTTTCGTTTGCAGACGACATTAACAAATTCAAACAAAGGAGACCTAACATGCTTTAGTTGAATAAGTTGTTCCTTGATTTGTTTTTCAACTTTGGACAAAAAAAGTACAAACTGAGCTTCATCCTCTTTTATTTCTCAACATCATCATCATCATCATCAGGTGCCCTGTCGCATGGCATTGGCGATCATGGACTTCCATCTGTCTCTATCTCTTTTTGGACAAAGGAAAGATGTATTTCTCAACATATTAGACATAATATATTGCGAAAAAATGGTTGTCTATAACGATGATAATGAGCAAATATACCTGACATCCCAAACTTGAATTTTCTCATGAAACGTTTTAATTGTAAGTGTTGTTCAATGTTCAGTGATAAATAAAGAGGAACACAATGCAAATGGTCACATGATCGATACAAATCGAACCGATTGATCTCCTCAACATGAGAATTCCATTTTTGTTACACACAACTAATTGATCTTTCAGGAAATACACAATTAAAACACACTGATAACACCTACTTCCTGGTTCATCCACACTACGCCAAAACCACACCTAATTTTGTTCTCACACCAACCATCGAATTTCTCTGACCTCAGGCATCTAACTTAAATATCGTATACATTTCATAAAGCAGTTGGTGCGAGTATCTCATAGATGTAACAGTAAAAAGTAAATACACTGGGTATCTGCTAGACAGTGAGAGACTTCAAACGTCAGACTTCGGATGTTTATTGAAGTAACAGGTCATCGCCCCACCCCCATCCCCACCCCTCCTTCAAAGAAGTGTAGATATATAACCAGCGTGATAATTTGACATCATGACAATCACATCATTATAAACATTGTTTTATGATACAGCAATAGCTCTTATCTTAATGTCTTGAGAGAGAGAGAAAGAGAGAGAGAGAGAGAAGAGAGAGAGAGAGAGAGAGAGAGAGAGAGAGAGAGATGAAACTGTATTTTCCAGTGATACAGACATCAGCAAACGGGCCAGCTTACATATCTGCTGTTGTTAGTGGTTTTTGTGTTAAACATCAGAAAACAAGATACTGATAAATAACTAAATACCAAATAACATAGACAAAAGGCAACTGCGAGGGACAAAAAAAAGGAGAGAGAGACACAGAGAGAGAGACAGACAGAGTACAGAGAGAGAGACAGACAGACAGACAGACACAGGCAGACAGACAGAGAGAGATAGATGAGACGAGATGAGATGAAACTGTGTTTTCCAGTGGTACAGACATCAGCAAACGGGCCAGCTTACATATCTGCTGTTGTTAATGGTTTGTTTGCGTTCAACAGCAGAAAACAAGATGATAATAAATAACTGAATATCAAATAACATGGACAAAAGGCAAGTGAGAGGGACAAAAAGGGAGGTGGGGGAAGAGAGAGGCAGACAGA
>JAPXFY010000020.1:16027785-16050285 GCA_030674185.1 Monoplex corrugatus
GTCAGCAAGCAAAGCCAGAGCAAGATTGAGGCAGCCGAGATGTGGTTTCTCAGAAGAATGTTGAGAGTTCCATGGACAGCAAAGAAAACAAACGAGATAGTCTTGATGGAGGCAGACACAAGTAGATCACTCATAAGGAAGATTAGGAAAAGACAAGCAACCTTTATAGGCTATTTTATGAGCACCTGGTCACAACGGGAAAGCTGGAGGGAAAGAGAGCATCAGGTAGACCCAGGGAGAGAATACTGGACGGACTTGCAGAGTGGCTGGGGATGAGGAGGGTGGGGGAGATGCTGGGGGCAACGAGAGATAGAGATGGTTGGAAATCCATGGTCGCCAACGCCATGCGGCAGGGCACCTGATGATGATGATGATGAATTTGTTATATGATGTCACGTTTTACATCAAATCTTCAGTTTTGTCTTCTCTCAGAGTTTCAACTTCTTCCTCCTATTCCTTTTCCCACACTGGACAGAGCAGCAGGGAAGTTTCAATCTTTCTCTCCTAATTTTTGTATCTAGTGGTTGTTTGTGATTTTACGCTTGACAAAGGCCGCCGAAAATTTGCGCCTGTCTTGTCTTCTTGTATTGAATACGTGTTCTTATTCTTATTTCCTGTTGTTTTTTTCTCTCTTCTAGTTCCTGTTTGCTTGAACGCGGGCAGTTGCACTTGTTTTGGATTACAAGACTGACGTGTTGGAAATTGAATTACATGAGCCATACAACGAATAGCAAGCCACCAGTTCAGAAGGAATGTTTAAACAGAGTTTGCATCCACCTTTGAAGTCAAACGGTCTTCACTGCATAGAGTTTACCACTTCTTAGATGTACGTGTTATGTGACGGAAAGAAATTTCTTTTCATGTTGAGAAAAGATATTACAAAACATACCTGTAGTATTGTAACAGGCTTCTATATAGCCATTGCACGCGTTGAGTGTACATTATAAACATACCCAAATTCCTTAACAGCCAAACGTTTTTACACTTTAACGTGTGTGTGAGAGCTTGTTAATGAAAGTCCATGCAATGCATAAATATATTCATATCTCTTTAACTTGCAGAATCTGTACATTTAAATAAAAAACATTTGACAAAATCGACATTTCTGTGCCCATTGATGGTGTATTCTATTTGCATTCAGATTACATATTCCTTGAAAATAAAACCGGTGTCGCGCCAAAACGTAACTACTGAGTTAAGATTTAGACATTTTCTGCATACAACACTGGTTTGTTGAACAGATGTGTTATTATGAAAAACGTGACAAACTTACCACAAACGTCATATTTCAACAATTGCGAAATACCAAAGTCTGGTACAGATAATGTTTCTTAGTCCATCTAAAACAGGTGTTCTGTTGACAGTTTGCTGGCTGTAAATAGGCTGTCACCATGTATAAATAACGAACCAGTTGCTTTATTGTGGGTTGATAAAATAGTAATTTCCATTGACAGTATACATGGTAGACAATGGGCAGACAGTCTTCAAAAATAAGTTGTTTTCCACTGCAAAATCATGATTTAATAGTACGGTAATGTTCTAAATGGCTGAAAATAGTTTGCTTTTTACAGACTGACTCCACACAAACAACTGTTTATCCCTCACACATAAAAGGCTTAGAGATTAGAAGAGACACAGTAAATCACAGAACACGTGACATAATCAATAAACGAGGATTTCCTTCAGGAACATCATGCATGAATCATAACGTACGCTCACACCTCTATGTGACGTCAAGTCCAACTGAGAAAAACAGATACGTCACAGGCTGTCCTGATATGCCACCATATAGATCTAATCGACCGTATAGCATAGGATTTCATTGCAGGATTTTCCTGCTTTTGATGTGTGATGCAAGTGACTTTAGTAAATGTAATAAAAGAGAGAGAGAGAGAGAGAGAGAGAGGAGAGAGAGAGAGAGAGAGAGAGAGAGAGCGCACATAAACACGAGCGCACATACACATTCTCTCACACAAACACACACACAAAGACAAACACACACACACACACACACACGCACACACACACACACACTCACACATACACACACACACACACACACTACAACACACACACATACATGACACACACACACAATACAACACACACACACACACACACAATACAACACACACACACACACACACAATACAACACAAACACACACACAGACATACACACACACACACACACACACACAATAAAACACAAATACACACACACACACACACACTACAAACACACACACACACACACACACATACATGCAGACGCACACACACACACAATACAATACACACACACACACACACACACACACACACACACACACACCCACACACACACACACACACACAGAGAGACACACACATACACACACACACACACACATACACACACACAAACACACACACACAACACACACACACACACACACACACACACACACACACACACACACACATGTGCGCGTCATGTTGGCCAGGCGCCACCACAAGTTCTCCCAGACAATTCAGAGTATTAGATTGAGGAGGTCTAAAGGTTGATACCAGACTGGGACCCCCACTTCCACCCCTTTCCCATTGTGCCCTTCACCCCCATCCCTCTGTCCACAGCCTTCAGAAGAACAAACAGAAGATAGAAGGGAGAGAAGGAAGGAGGGATGTGAGGGAGAAAGAGAGTGAAGTCTGTCCTGTAAGTGGACCTGACGTGTGAGGACCACGGAGTTTATACTGACTGGGGAAGTGGCGTTTAAAATAACGGATCACCATTTTGTACCCCTCCCCTCCCCTCCCCTCCCCAACTCCATCCCACTCATCTTTCTTTTCTTTCTTTTTCGTTTTTGTTTTTGTTTTTTGTTTATAAATCTTACTCTTCCATGAAACCATTAAACCCTGCCTGGTTTACAGCCTGGTTGTTTTTGTTGTGCTGTTTGTAATGGAGAGGAGGGCTGCTTTCGCTTTTTGAACTCTTCCTAACGATTTACATGAAATTTCATAAAGTTGCAGAAATCTTATCGTTTAATAACTGGTTTGAATGTATTTTGACAAATTCATATAATTCTGACACAGCATTAAAAGCAAGGTGACTGTGAGGTTCAATTCGTTTAGAAATCGAAGTCGTTTTGAGATTATCAGAGCTTTTTTTTCAAAGTTTTTTTTTTTTATAGCATTCTGATTTTCTCAGATGTGTGTATGCACCTTGTTCTGTGCACACTGCGCGGATTGTGTGTGCTGCGTAGTCTGCACACTCCATCTTTGATGGGCGTGTGTGCTAGGTGTTTTCAGGTTTCCATAAGCCACTCGACACTGACATGAATACAGGACCCTTAACGTTTATGTTTGATATTCATTGTGCATAATTATGCAAAAGAAAGTAGTAAGGCACTGGCAACTCTGTGCACATGTTGACCCTTGACGTTGGAATTCATCTCCACCCTTTGCCCATCAGACGTGAGGTACACAGACAGGATTGAACATTGAGTTTCCAGTTGGATGTCCGGTGTCTTGCCCACTTGACTACCACGTCCGTAGTATTGGAGCTGTTTTGGTTTAACCTCATGTTTCATTTTTATGGATGTTTCCCATGATTTCACACAATTTTTGCCATTTCCTGGATCAAAAATCATTGTATGATTCAACAGTGTCTTTAAGAATTTGCTTGGTAGTATGTTCCTTTCTGATGGACATGGTTGTTGAAAAACATTACGTAAACTAGGCTATCAATTACTCTTCTTTCCTTGGAAGAGAGAGAATGAAGTTGGCAAGAGTTGGATCCCTTCTGTGAGATTTATTGAATGATCAGCTGTCGTGTACAATGGCCTTGTTGTGCTCGAGCAACACTTGGGCAATGGGAGCAACGTGTTACAAGTTCGAATTGATTTATCATCCATCAGATGGACAGGCTTGTGGGGATAGATTTTAAGCAAATCTATGTTTTGACCAAATTTATTACATTTATTGAACCAATTAAGGTCTAGAGACTTGGTTGTCATCGAGACAGAACTCCCTTCTTCCATTGTTACTGCTCAGATTTGAACGTGGCTCTGGAAAATTTGTGTACAAGGTATCAAGTCTGCCTTGACATTTGGGAGATATCCAGACAGGATCGAACCCCAGACCTTCCGACTGAAATTTCAGCGTCTTGCCCATTTGACTACTATGCCCATCGCAGTGTATATTCAAAACAGTTATAAATTGTTTTACAGCGCATACATCAAAGCGTGAGACTAATCGTTTACTATTAATGAAGATAGAGAAATCCACTGTGCAGAAATAATAAATGATAATGTTGTCACGAAGACAACAATTCCATGGTTGAATTATAAGACACGTTTCATTCCGAATAAGTTACTTTTCTTGTAAGCAAAACGTTTTGAGAGAAGTGATAATGATAAAATAGACGTGTTGTGAGCTGAATTCAATAAGTCTACTTCATACGAAGATCATATGTGAATAATTGTAAAACAACAAATTCTGAAGCAGACGAGTTACTTTTTCACCCAACAAAACGATTAAGACGTCCTGTAACAGTTGGAGCTTAAAAGAATACAGATATCATAATTTTTTTATTATATACATGGCAAAGCAATTCATGATTGCAGCTAAATTACGAGTTGATGTCATATCAGTTCCTATTAATAGTTCGATATGTAGCAGCGGACTTTCGCTACATGAAGTTTACATATAAATTGTTTCTCTGGGTGGAAAAAGCATTTCATGAAACTTAATCCTTCTCAGTAATTTAGCAGTGAATCAGTGTTGTACAAATATGATCGATTCGTATATCGAGCACATACAGTGCTAAACCAAATGCATGATAAAAACAAATCACAAGAACATGTAACATAATCATTGGACAAGGGATGTCCCCAGTCAGTTGCGAACAAAGAACTTGGGCGAATCCTGGCTTACACGAACATGCCTCTGTATATCGTCAGTTCCATTGTTAAAAACCCATGCTTTCGACCAGAATCATGAACTTGAATGTCAAGTCACAAGGGAATCATCAGCTGCATTGCATAGCAGACAGGGATTTCCCTGGTTTGGATGAGTGATGTGTGTGCATTTTGCCTTTAGCTCATGAAGTGCCAGACAGACAGTAATGATTCAGACTCAGACGGTTTGTATTCCTAGATCATAGTCCCTCAGAAGTGGGGGCGTACATAACAGTACTTCTAACTTTAACTGCTCTGAGCAAATACACGACAAACATT
The DNA here is from genome assembly GCA_030674185.1 of Monoplex corrugatus. NCBI lineage: Eukaryota > Metazoa > Mollusca > Gastropoda > Littorinimorpha > Ranellidae > Monoplex > Monoplex corrugatus. Next base: position 16,033,001 of record JAPXFY010000020.1, read on the forward strand.
TTACAGTTCTTTTCGTTTGCAGACGACATTAACAAATTCAAACAAAGAAGACCTAACATGCTTCAGTTGAATAAGTTGTTCCTTGATTTTTTTTTTCAACTTGGACAAAAAAGTACAAACTGAGCTTCATCCTCTTTTATTTCTCAACATTATCATTATCATCATCAGGTGCCCTGCCGCATGGTGTTGGCGATCATGGACTTCCATCTGTCTCTATCTCTTGTTGGACAAAGGAAAGATGTATTTCTCAACATATTAGACATAATATATATTGCGAAAAAAATGGTTGTCTATAACGATGATAATGAGCAAATATACCTGATATCCCAAACTTGAATTTTCTCATGAAACGTTTTAATTGTAAGTGTTGTTCAATGTTCAATGATAAATAAAGAGGAACACAATGCAAATGGTCATATGATCGATACAAATCGAACCTATTGATCTCCTGAACATGAGAATTCCATTTTTGTTACACACAACTAATTGATCTTTCAGGAAATACACAATTAAAACACACTGATATCACCTACTTCCAGGCTCATCCACACTACGCCAAAACCACACCTAATTTTATTCTCACACCAACCATCAAATTTCTCTGACCTCAGGCATCTAACTTTAACATCGTATACATTTCATAAGGCAGTTGGTGCGAGTATCTCATAGATGTAACAGCAAAACGTAAATACACTGGGTATCTGCTAGACAGTGAGAGACTTCAAACGTCAGACTTCGGATGTTTATTGAAGTAACAGGCCATCGCCTCAACCCACACCCCCCTCCATCAAAGGAGTGTAGATATATAACTAGCGTGATAATTTAACATCATGACAATCACATTATTATAAACATTGTTTTATGATACAGCAATAGCTGTGATCTTAAATGTCGTGAGAGAGAGAGAGAGAGAGAGAGAGAGAGAGAGAGAGAGAGAGAGAGAGAGAGAGAGAGATGAAACTGTATTTTCCAGTGGTACAGACATCAGCAAACGGGCCAGCTTACATGTCTGCTGTTGTTAATGGTTTTTGTGTTAAACATCAGAAAACAAGATACTGATAAATAACTAACTACCAAATAACATGGACAAAAGGCAACTGAGAGGGACCAAAAAAAAAAAAAAAAAAGAGAGAGAGAGAGAGAGGAGACAGAGACACACAGACAGACAGACAGACAGACAGAGGACAGAGAGAGAGAGAGAGAGAGAGACAGACAGACAGAGATGAGACGAGACGAGATGAGATGAGATGAGATGAGATGAGATGAAACTGTATTTTCCAGTGGTACAGACATCAGCAAACGGGCCAGCTTACATATCTGCTGTTGTTAATGGTTTGTTTGCGTTCAACAGCAGAAAACAAGATGATAATAAATAACTGAATATCAAATAACATGGACAAAAGGCAAGTGAGAGGGACAAAAAGGGAGGTGGGAGAAGAGAGAGGCAGACATACAGAGAGAGAGAGAGAGAGAGAGAGAGAGAGAGATTGATTGATTGATTTGATTGATTGATTTGATTCAGTTTTACGTCAGCACCCACCTCAGGTGATATGGCCGACGGGGATAACCATCCCAGGAAAATGGGGGCAATGGGGGACTTATCTAATCCTATACTGACACCACCAGAACAACAATGATGCTAAGATGGGACAGTGAGAAGGCCAGATTTAATGTAGCGCACCCGGGATTCGAACCCACAACCATTAGCATGTGAATCCGACGCTCAAACCAACTGAGCTACAGAGGCCCGAGAAGGAGAGAGAGAGAGAGAGAGAGAGAGAGAGAGAGAGAGAGAGAGAGAGAGAGAGAGAGAGAGAGAGAGACCAGAGCAGCAATAGCAGCAGCAATGACAACAAAATCAACCGTCATCACCACAACCACTGTCCATCCCCACACCCCACAAGCAGTGTACATTTCGTTGTTGGCAAGGTGCCGTTACAAGCTGTGCCAGACAATTCAGACGGTATTGACTTGTGGAGGCAGAATGTGACTTGAGAGGGGCTGAAGGTTGATGTCAGAGTGAACCTCTCTCTCTCACTTTGACCCCTTTTACTCCCAATCCTCTCTGCATCATTTTCGAGAGGAAGGAGAGAAAGAGGGAGAGAGAGAGAGAAAGAGAGAGAGAGAGGGGGGGGGGCGGGGTGGAGAGACGGCGGAAGAGAGAAGGATGGACAGTGTGGCTGGAGGGAGGGTCAGATTGAAATCGGTCATGTAAATGGATCTGACGTCTGAAGACGCTTACGTTTATAATGGTGGAAGGGTGGACATTGAATACTTTTCATTGTCATTGGTCTCTCCTGTCTTCTCCAGTCTTTATATCAAGTTTGTTGTTGTTGTTGTTACTGTTGCTGATGTTGTTTGTAACTGTTGCTGATGTTGTTACTGTTGCTGATGTTGTTATCGTTATTGTTGTTGTTGTTGCTGTATTCCCCATTGAAAAAAGTTGATTTGGACTAAAGGGAAAGATTGTGTGTGTGTGTGTGTGTGTGTGTGTGTGTGTGTGTGTGTGTGTGTGTGTGTGTGTGTGTGTGTGTGTGTGTGTGTGTGTGTGTGTGTGTGTTGTGTGTGTGTGTGTGTGTGTGTGTGTGCGCTTGCTTGCTTGCTTGCTTGTGCTTGTACTTGTGTATGAACAAAATATGTCAGGAAAGATTTCTCAGCTGTATATGGCTGACAGATCATGACAGAATCTTGATGAGAGGTTCGGCCTCTTCAGCAATCAGGTATGAATATGTTTGAATTAATATGAACCGTTAGAGAGAAGAAAGTCTTTGAAATTGCCCTCAAACATTACATTATTACCAACAGTTGTATGTTTTTGTTTTAGTTTGTGTTGTTTTCTTTTTAATTTTTTTTTTATATACATATCAAGATATTTTGTTCAACTTTTTTACAGTGTAGAAGAGTTCTAACTACTCAGAATCAGATGTGTCTCATATTTCGACCACCATTTGACGCATGACCAAGTTCAAATGGCGAGAAAGAAGGTTACGTTAAAAAAGTGCAAAAATTCTCAGAAATACTTTTTCCCCTATTGTTTACTGATAAGTGTCTCATTGTGTGTGTAAAGCTGCAAGCGATATAGGGAACAAGTGATGGAGTAGCACTGCCAGAGAATAAGCAGGGAAATCACTGGACTGTTTTTGCCATTGACCTCTGTTGATTATGTATGTTTGAGTCGCCGTTTCTATTGACAGGTAAAACTGATAAGACAAAAAGGAAGCCTAAGACAATGTTTCTAGGCGTCTTTAGTCTTTTCTGATCATTTTTAAAGACTGCGGTGGACATTTGTGATGGAAAATTACCCACCCACGATGCACATGGCGTCATGTTCCCCCGTCTAATCAAGGAGTTTCCTGTTGTGTGAAATGAATGCTTATGGCCTACAGTGTAAATTTCAGAGGCCAGACAAACATGAATTTTTCAGTTGCCTATGCAGGATGCTGTACCGATCCTAGCACAAACATTAAGATAAAAGCACACTTTTCAAAATATATCTGTATAAGCACTGACCAGCCCCATTTCAAAACCCATTAAATAATCCTCTTTTCTGTTTCTTTTTATATATTTTAACAAGACACAAGGACAATATTAGCAAAGCAGAATCATAGGTAGCAAAGAATTTCAGTTCAAAACACATGCAAGACATCCACATCATCAGGAAAGCATCTATGAAAAAGACAAAGTAGCAGAACCTTAGCTTTACTTGTACCGTCCTAAAGAAGAGACTGGTAGCATGGCTTTACTATTTTTTGTTCCTCAGAACATAAAACTGCAGAGACGACAGATGAGCAAACAGAAAAGACAGTGCGGCTGACAGATTGGTAGAGACAGAAGATGAACAAGTAAAAAAAGTCAGACAGATTGACTGAGCGAGAGAAAGTAGCGTTGGGGAAGAAAAATATGTCTGAATAATATGTCAGTGTGTTTCTCTTGTGATCTGCCTGTATTACCAAGTGACTGACCAAACTACCTACCGACCAAATAACTAAATATTAAAACAACAACAACAACAACAACAAAAAACAAGCGAGGAACTAAATTACCATCCAGCCATCCATGTACATACCCACCCACACAACCAACCAACTGAAAATATCTAAATACCAACCAACCAACTGACCAATACCAAAGCAACCAACCAACCAACCTGCCAGCTAAGTAATTAAGAAACTGCTTAAGCCTGTATGTGTTCCTTTAAAGCCTTACATCGTCCTATTTGGATTGATAATTTGGGTACATGTATTAACTGCATTTTGGGCTCTGGGGAAATGATATGAGAAGCAATTTTAGGTCATGTAGGCCAGTTTTCATGTTTCAGTGTATCTAGTTTTGTTTACATTTGTATTCAGATTTGTTTTACTTTTTAATCGTGCTACTGATAAATTGGGTGGAATGGTCAACGTCATGGATATATATCCTCAGGCTATATGCGCGAAAACATTGCATGTGTACATACTTTTCTTTTCCAGGTGTTTTTTTTTTCCATTCAGGGTGAATGGGGTGTGTGTGTTTTGAGATAGTTATAGCCCTGATGTGGCTCTACACAGTCGGCTGGGTCTAAAAACCAATAATGATAATAATAATAATAATAATGATGATAATAATAATATAATAATAATAATAATAATAATAATAATAATAATAATAATGATAATGATAATAATAATAATAATAATTGAGAAAATTACCTGAACCCGTAGTGCAAGTTAACAGACCGAGCATATATTATGCAGCATATTAAAAAAAAAATGCAATTATAAAAGTGGATACAATTTTAATTTACTCTGTCGTAAGGTTAAAGAAAAACTCAACAACATACAGCTTGAAGCATTAGTTATTACTACTTGTCTGTACACAGCCTGAAAGCTTACCACTTTCTCAAACAACAAAAGTCAACAAAGGGAACTAACTTCGCCATCGGCCCCATCTACCCCCTAAACAAGTTTGTAGCAATAGATAAGGTGAGGTCGTTGACACAAAGCCGTATTAGACCATACATTATAGATTATTCTGACCTAGCTATCACTTATTAGAAAAAGTGCAACGTTTCTCAAAATAACATCTTGCGTTTTCATGAATACAGAGGAATTTGAGAAACAAAACTTCCAAACCAAACATGAAGCTAAGTTTATACAGTTATATGAATAAAGAAAGAGAAATCCACTGCACAGAAACGATAAAAGACAACTTATTCACAAAGACCAAATCTTAATGGTTGAAAAACTAGACGTTTCTATTTTACAAACACACTTTTTATCATATAAAATAACATAAAAGGAATAGTAAGGATGATAGTTTGAGCAGGTGAAACATAAACAGACGTAGCAAAATTCGTTAAAATACCAAATACCACGCCAAACAAACTGCTTTTTTCACCTGGTACAATTTGAAAATTTGATATTAATTTGATATCTCACAGTAGCGAAACGTCACTTGTACCTAAATAACAAGTCGCTTTCTTTCAGCAAACAAGAGCAAATGATGTCATTTCTATTTAAGGATTCAGTATTTGACAAATGGGTTTTATAACTTATACTTGATAACCAGTGATTTTCTTCTTGCACATATTAAGATTTTAAATTAAAGCCCCATTTCTATATAAACGCGTTGAGAACTTAACCAGCGTCCTGTGAATATCAACGATACCCATCACATACAAACATAATACTTTGTACGATACGAGATATAACAACAAATCACAAAAAGTATGTGACATTATCAATAGACAAGGGATTCCTTGAGCCATGGAAGAGAAAAACTATGAGTGACTCATATAACAGACACACACACTCTCTCATGTGACGTCAAACCCCATTAAGATAAATGGATACGTCATTGGGACACATGAACTCGAATGTCAGATCACGAGGGAATCGCCCACGCTGTATGGGATTTTCTGCAGGGTTTCCCCACTTTCAACGGTAATGAGAATGACGAGCCAATGAAATAACATGCACGCCCATCCACGCGCACACGAACACCCACACACACGCACAGACACACATACACGCCGCGCGCGCACACACACACAGACACTAACACACGCAAGCACGCACGCACCCCCCCTCCCCCACACACACACTCACTCACTCACACATACACACACACACACAACCAACACACACACACACACACACACACCGTCTAAGATCACTTATAGTGAAAAGACGTTAAATCAAAGACGAACGAACGAACACACACACACACACACACACACACTCACACACACACACACACACACACACACACACACACACACACACACACACAGAGTGAGACATAACCAATAAATATGGACACACTGGCAGACATGACACATCTATACTAAGATAATGGGAAGAAAAGATGAGGATGACGACGATAATAATATGATAGCCTACACTATTATAACAGTAATGATGATGATGATGATGATGATGTTGATGATGCAGTAGTGAGAGAGAGAGGGGTGAGAAAGAGAGAGAGAGAAGAGAGAGAGAGAAGGAGAGAGAGAGAGAAGAGAGAGAGAGAGAGAGCCGACTGATGCAAGTCCACAAAAACCACAAATAACGTCAATAGAAATGTACGTTTACTTACTTCATCATAAAAGGGAATTCTTTGTATGCCTATTACCGCACTGACTTTTCTTGCTCATGAATTTCAAACAAGAGCTGTTGTAGACATGTTTGATGAGCAGGAGACAGAAGAGGCGGTCTGGCTGATATGATACAACACTGATAACACAAAGGCAGACATACAGGCATTAGAATGTGAGGGATAAACAGAGAGAGAGAGAGAGAGAGAGAGAGAGAGAGAGAGAGAGAGAAGAAATGAATGGAAGTGCTTAAATCTGCTCCTAGTTACATTATTTATCATTGGTATGGAAAACGTTCCATTTTTTTATGGACACTGAAGTACTTGTTACTGTTAGGCCAAGCTTATCCGTATAGTCTTTATACTCACACTGATTTACTGCCGGTGCCAGGCTTGGATTTTAAACAATTTTTTGACAGAAAGATCGCAACCCATGCGATACGATGTCTCAGAAGAACAACAAGCTATACGAAGAGAGGCATGGTGAGAAACGAAAAGATCTCACAGATGGTTGGAAGAACGCATGTCAACTATAACATTACACAAAAACAGATCGTATGGTTTGGCCATCTGACCAGGATCCCGTCAGCCAGTCGGCAGCATTGTGAGCCTACAACGCTAGATATCCGGGCTTTAGAAGCAGAGGAAGGCCATGGCAGTGGTGGATAGATGGGACGGCAGGCACAATCCACATATACAACTATACAACATGTCTCCCGTCTAGTTACACACTTCCAGCTTCATCTCCCCGCGACACCTCTTGATCATCATCATTATCATGTGCCCTGCCGCATGGCGTTGGCGATCATGGCCATCCATATGAATGTATCCCTCCTCGCTGCAAGTACATCTCCCACCCTCTCCGTCCTCAGCCACCTTGCAAGTCCGTCCAATGTAAATATTGCTTGTCCTTTTCTGATCCTCTTTGGTAATGATCTTTTTGTGTCTGTCTCCTTCAATGAGACTTTCTCGTTTGTTTTCTTTGCTGTCCATGGAACTCTCAACATTCTTCTTGGAAACCACGTTTCAGTTGCCGCCCTGAGCATAAGAAACAAGAAATGCTCTCCCTTGTGCAAAGTTCTGGAATATGCGAAAATAATGGTCATGGCCTATCTAAACTGAAGCAGATCCATCCAGTAGAAAAACTAAATTTTACAAAATTTATACTAAAAAGCTTATTTGAAGATGTTATTTTCCGAATGCATCAACAGTTTGAAGTGAGAGAAAAAAATTCAGCTAGCAATGCATTCACCCAAACAAAGCACATGAGGCATGATGTGAATAATATTGGTACAGTCCCTGTATAGCCAAGTGGCCAATGTCAGACTTACAGACATGGTACAGTCCCTGCATAGCCAAGTGGCCAATATCAGATTACATGGTACAGTCCGCTGTATAGCCAAGTGGCCAATGTCAGACTCACAGACGTGGTACAGTCCCCTGTATAGCCAAGTGGCCAATGTCAGACTTACAGACTGGTACAGTCCCCTGCATAGCCAAGTGGCCAATGTCAGACTTACAGACATGGTACAGTCCCCTGTATAGTCCAAGTGGCCAATGTCAGACTTACAACTACAGACATGGTACAGTCCCCTGCATAGTCCAAGTGGCCAATGTCAGACTTACATGGTACAGTCCCTGTATAGCCAAGTGGCCAATATCAGACTTACAGACATGGTACAGTCCCTGCATAGCCAAGTGGCCAATGATCAGACTTACAGACATGGTACAGTCCGCTGTATAGCCAATGGCCAATATCAGACTTACAGACATGGTACAGTCCGCTGTATAGCCAAGTGGCCAATATCAGACTTACAGACGTGGTACAGTCCACTGTATAGCCAAGTGGCCAATATCAGACTTACAGACATGGTACAGTCCCTGTATAGCCAAGTGGTCCAATGTCAGACTTACAGACATGGTACAGTCCGCTGTATAGCCAAGTGGCCAATGTCAGACTTACAAATTACAGACATAGTACAGTCCCCTGCATACCAAGTGACCAATGTCAGATTACAGACATGGTACAGTCCTCTGCATAGCCAAGTGGCCAATGTCAGACCTACAGACATGGTACAGTCCCCTGCATAGCCAAGTGGCCAATGTCAGACTTATATGGTACAGTCCCTGCTAGTAAACCAAGTGGCCAATGTCAGACTTACATGACATGGTACAGTCCCCTGCATAGCCAAGTGGCCAATGTCAGACTTACAGACATGGTACAGTCCCCTGTATAGCCAAGTGGCCAATGTCAAACTCACAGACATGGTACAGTCCCCTGCATAGCCAAGTAGCCAATGTTACAGACATTTGGGACAGTCCCCTGTATAGCCAAGTGGCCAATGTCAGACTTAATGGTACAGTCCGCTGTATAGCAAGTGGCCAATGTCAGACTCACAGACATGGTACAGTCCCCTGCATAGCCAAGTGGCCAATGTCAGACCTACAGACATGGTACAGTCCCCTGCATAGCCAAGTGGCCAATGTCAGACTTAATGGTACAGACCGCTGTATAGCCAAGTGGCCAATGTCAGACTTACAGACATGGTACAGTCCCCTGCATAGCCAAGTGGCCAATGTCAGACTTACATGGTACAGTCCCCTGTATAGCCAAGTGGCCAATGTCAGACTTAATGTACAGTCCCCTGCATAGCCAAGTGGCCAATGTCAGACTTACATGGTACAGTCCCCCTGTATAGCCAAGTGGCCAATGTCAGATTTATTTGATACAGTCCCTGATAGCCAAGTGGCCAATGTCAGACTTATATGGTACAGTCCCCTGTATAGCCAAGTGGCCAATGTCAGAATTATATGGTACAGTCCCCTGATAGCCAAGTGGCCAATGTCAGACTTACAGACATGGTACAGTCCCTGCATAGCCAAGTGGCCAATGTCAGACTTACATGGTACAGTCCCCTGATAGCCAAGTGGCCAATGTCAGATCTGACATGGTACAGTCCCCTGCATAGCCAAGTGGCCAATATCAGACTTAAGACTGGTCAGTCCCCTGCATAGCCAAGTGGCCAATGTCAGACTTATATGGTACAGTCCCCTGCATAACCAAGTGGCCAATGTCAGACTTACATGATGGTACAGTCCCTCTGCATAGCCAAGTGGCCAATGTCAGACTTACAGACATGGTACAGTCCCCTGCATAGCCAAGTGGCCAATGTCAGACTTAAATACATGGTACAGTCCCCTGTATAGCCAAGTGGCCAATGTCAGACTTACATGGTACAGTCCCCTGCATAGCCAAGTGGCCAATGTCAGACTTACATGGTACAGTCCCTGATAGCCAAGTGGCCAATGTCAGATCTACAGACATGGTACAGTCCCCTGCATAGCCAAGTGGCCAATGTCAGACTTACAGACATGGTACAGTCCCCTGCATAGCCAAGTGGCCAATGTCAGACTTACAGACATGGTACATCCCCTGTTTAGCCAAGTGGCCAATGTCAGACTTACATGGTACAGTCCCCTGCATAGTCCAAGTGCCAATGTCAGACTTACAGATGGTACAGTCCACTGTATAGCCAAGTGGCCAATGTCAGACCTATAGACATGGTACAGTCCCCTGCATAGCCAAGTGGCCAATGTCAGACCTACATGGTACAGTCCCTGCATAGCCAAGTGGCCAATGTCAGACTTACAGACATGGTACAAGTCCCCTGCATAGCCAAGTGGCCAATGTCAGACTTACATGGTACAGTCCCCTGCATAGCCAAGTGCCAATGTCAGACTTAAGACTTGTACAGTCCCCTGTATAGCCAAGTGGCCAATGTCAGACTTACATGGTACAGTCCCCTGCATAGCCAAGTGGCCAATGTCAGACTACAGCATGTACAGTCCTGATAGCCAAGTGGCCAATGTCAGACTTACAGACATGGTACAGTCCCTGTTAGCCAAGTGGCCAATGTCAACTTACAATGGTACAGTCCCCTGCATAGTCCAAGTGGCCAATGTCAGACTTAAATGGTACAGTCCACTGTATAGCCAAGTGGCCAATGTCAGACTTACAGACATGGTACAGTCCCACTGTATAGCCAAGTGGCCAATGTCAGACTTTAACAATCTAACAGACAAGAATGACAGTCCCTGCATAGCCAAGTGGCCAATGTCAACTACAGACATGGTACAGTCCACTGTATAGCCATTGGCCAATGTCAGACTTACAGACATGGTACAGTCCCCTGTATAGCCAAGTGGCCAATGTCAGACTTACAGACATGGTACAGTCCCCTGATAGCCAAGTGGCCAATGTCAGACCAACTACAGACATGGTGCAGTCCCCTGCATAGCCAATGGCCAATGTCAGACTTACAGACATGGTACAGTCCCCTCATAGCCAATGGCCAATGTCAGACTTACAGACATGGTACAGTCCCTTGCATAGCCAATGGCCAATGTCAGACTTACAGACATGGTACAGTCCCCGATAGCCAATGGCCATGTCAGACTACAGACATGGTACAGTCCCCTGTATGCCAATGGCCAATGTCAGACTTACAGACATGGTACAGTCCCCTGCATAGCCAAATGGCCAATGTCAGACTTACAGACATGGTACAGTCCCCTGTATAGCCAAATGGCCAATGTCAGACTTACAGACATGGTACAGTCCCCTGTATAGCCAAATGGCCAATGTCAGACTTACAGACATGGTACAGTCCCCTGTATAGCCAAATGGCCAATGTCAGACTTACAGACATGGAACAGTCCCCTGTATAGCCAAGTGGCCAATGTCAGACTTATAGACATGGTACAGTCCCCTGTATAGCCAATGGCCAATATCAGACTTACAGACATGGTACAGTCCCCTGTATAGCCAAGTGGCCAATGTCAGACTTACAGACATGGTACAGTCCCCTGCATAGCCAAGTGGCCAATGTCAGACTTACAGACATGGTACAGTCCCCTGTATAGCCAAATGGCCAATGTCAGACTTACAGATATGGTACAGTCCCCTGCATAGCCAAGTAGCCAATGTCAGACTTACAGACCGAAGTTTCAGTTCAGCACTGCCTGGATACCTTCCGTCTGGTGGATAAAGGGTGAAGATTTTTCGATGACAAATAATGTATATACATTTTGTTGTTTCTACTGTGCAGCTTGACATAAAATTGGGAATAATAATAAAAACTGACGAAATGCAGACTGAGTCAGGCATGCTCCTGGAAAGAATGATAGCTCTGTCATTAAAATGACATTTCAACGGTTGCAAAAATCAAATGCAGAGACAAACAACTTACTTTCTTCATTGAACAAAACCATATAAAGGGTTCCTTAAATTGACAGTTTGGTGTTTTGCAATAGACAAATATCACATGCATGTGACAAAGAATTTGCTTTGTTACAGCGTAGGGTGGAGTTAATATAACATCATTGTTTTGTTAACACTTTCATACACGTAGCAAATATATTTCATAATAAGAGCCTTGACAAACAAGTTGTTTACTTGTGACACCCACAGCGATTTAAATTCAACTCCTGTCAATAACCATGTTTAGCAATGACCAAAACGTCACAGGAACACAAATATCCCCTTAGATCAATGTACAGTAGTAAATGACAAAAAGAAAAAGTGCGGAGTAATCGATGCACAAAGGAGTACCCCAGACAGTTACGATAAAACTCATGAATGAATCACAGCATATACACACAACTCCGTGTGACGTCAATTCCCATTGTGGAAACACGTTTGTCACTGGCCGTCATGCACTGGAATATCAGATCATGCAGGAATCGACCAAATCACACATGAAACAAGGTTTTCCATGCTTTTGTTTTGTGATACCAGTGCTTTTTGCCACAGATTGCCTGAACAACAGAGAGAGAGAGAGAGAGAGAGAGAGAGAGAGAGAGAGAGAGAGAGAGAGAGAGCAGATCTCAGAACACTTTTCACTCTAGTAGCATTCGGTCCCAGTGGACTTGTCTTACAGCTAGTCCTTAATACTCTACATACAGAGAGACATAGACCGAAATACATACAGAAAGAAGAAAAAAACAAGAGAGAGACAGAGACAGAGACAGAGAGAGAGAGAGAGAGAGAGAGAGAGAGAGAGACAAATAAACATACAATGCCCAACAGGCAGAGACATAGACAGACAGAGGGACGCATAGAATGACAGCTATAGAGAAGAAGAAGAAGAAGAAGAAGAAGACAGCAACAACAATAAGGACAAAAAGAGGAGCCCCACCACAACCACTGTCCATCGCCCCTTCCTCTCCCCCCCCCCCCCACCCCCTATCTCCACAAGAAGTGCAAATCACGTTGGCAAGGCGCCACTATAAGTAGTGCCAGACAATTCAGACGATATTGACTTGTGGAAAAGCTGAAGGTCAATACTAGGATGGACACTCTCCATCTACTTCCCCGTACCCCTATTGACCCCAATGTCTTCTCCTTCCCCATCATAATCTTCAAGAGAATAGAGGAAGGTAAGAGAGAGAGAGAGAGAGAGTATGTGTGTGTGTGTGTGTGTGTGTGTGTGTGTGTGTGTGTGTGTGTGTGTGTGTGTGTGGAGGAGACGATAAAGGGAGAGGTGAATAGGACGGAAAGACAGAGCGAAATCGGTCACGTAAATGGATCTGAAGTCTCAAGACCCTGGCATTTACATTAATGAAAAAGCTGGCATTGAATACATTTGATCACCATTCTCCCTCTAGTACCCAAACTGTTTTGCATTCCCACTCGCAAAAGTAGTTCATATCGACAGGAGGAAAATCCTGTCTCTCTCGTGCTTCTTTCTCCCGTCTGTCTGTCTGTCTGTCTGTCTGTCTGTTTGTCTCTCTCTCTCTCTCTCTCCCTCTCTCTCTCTCTCTCTCTCTCTCTTCCTCTTACCTTCCTCTGTTCTCTTGAAGATTATGGAGGGGAAGGAGAAGACAGTGGGGTCAATAGGGGTACGGGGAAGTAGATGGAGAGTGTCCATCCTAGTATTGACTAGTATAGTGTGTGTGTGTGTGTGTGTGTGTGTGTGTGCGCGTGCGTGCGTGCGTGCGTGTGTGTGTGTTGTGTTGTTGTTGTGTTGTTGTTGTTGTTGTGTTGTGTTGTTTTGTGTTGTGTTACTCTGTGTGTGTAAACAAACTTGTCATCAAGGATTATGCAACTTTTTATGGACGATCACTCATCATCAAATTTGAATCAGTGGTTAATTCAGTTCAGCTGTCCAGTATGCATATGTTTGAATTAATATGACCACTTCTGAGTCAAAGCCATCCCCAAGCCACGCACTAGTACCAGCACTTTTTATGCTGATAACATTTAAATCAACCATTCAACTTATCAGAGCTTTTATGGTAGTGAAGAGTGGATGGCGTGTCTTGTGTTTTTGATTACCGTTAGAGTAACAGTTCTCAGCAAAGGTTTATGGACAGTTCAACAGTAAATCTGTCCCATATTGAGCGCAGATTTCAACACAGGTAAAGGACGCTACAATCATCATCATCATCATCTTCAAGTGCCTTGCCACATGGCGTTGGCGATCACGGCCCTCCATATGCATCTATCCCTAGTTGCCGCAAGCACATCTTTCACCCTCTCTGTTCTCAGCCACTCTGCAAGTCCATCCAGTATTTTTTCTCTGGGTCTACCAGCAATAAATAACTTTAAAAGCACATTGCCCAAATGTAGATGATGAAGATTAACCAAAGGATGTAGATCACCATTAATTTTTCAATTTTTCAGTTGTGTATGTATGATTCTGCACTGAATATAGTACAGTCGTACAAAAAACAAGGAATCGCGAAAGAGTCACACGAATCTTCTCGCCCAACACCATCTCCAACCACAACCACTCACCCAAGGCCAACGCAGTCAATGAAACATGGACAACATCATGAAGAAAACTGATGGAGATGGACTGCATGTATCGCCCAAAGAGAGCAGGATAACGCCACCCAGATTGCCCGATACTGGACACAGGAAGTAAGTTACAAAAGACGAAATGCCAGGAACACTCGATAGAAGGATAACTAAAGGCGCTGAAATACACTCGGTGCACCATTCAGAGGCTGGCCGAGAAGAGACTTGGACGATCTGTATTTCTGCCCTACATTACAGCAGCATAATAGCCAGTAAGTCAGTCAGTCAGTCAGTCAGGAAGCAAGCAAGTAACTAACTAATTAACTAATTAGCTAACTAACTCAGTCAGTCAGTCAATCAATCAATCAGTCGGCAAGTAAGCAAGCAAGCAAGTAAGTAAATAAGTGAGTAAGTAAGCAAGTAAGTAAGTACAAGAAGAAAAGACAGCTTACAGAATACATACAAAACATATCCCAGTTTCAGGTCACAACCACGATGTAACGTTTATGGTGAGATCGGTGTGTGTGTGTGTAGGGTGGGAGGGGAGGGGGAGGGGGAGGGAGGAGACAGAAAAGTGAAAGAAACGTGATGATACAAAGAAAACGTGTCAATATGACTTTCCATATTCATCTCTGCTGCACATAAATCAGAGAGAAGCTGCTGCAGAGATGACAGAAGAGCGAAGAGACAGAGAAAACATTGTGGCTGACAATTGTGTACTGACAGAAGACAGATAAGCAGAAAGACAAGCAAGCCGATGGAGTCAGTGAAGGAAAGAGAGGGGGAAGAAATATGTTACAAGTCACTGTGCTTCACTTGTAACCTGCCTATCGGTATTACTCACTAACTGGCTGACTGACTAACCAATTGACAAACCACCAACCAACCAACCAAGTATGTAAGTGAGTGAGTGAGTGAGTGAGTAAGTAAGTAAATAAATAAGTAAGTAAGTGAGCGAGTAATTGAGCGAGTGAGTGAGTGACTGAGTAAGTGAGTGACCGAGTGAGTATCTGCGTAACTAACCCACTCCTTGCTCATTAACTGACTAACTGATTGACTGATCATCTAACTGACTAATAAATTACTGAGCGAATGAACGAACAAACCAACTAACGAATACACTAATGAACAAATGAAAGGACAGACGGACAGACTGACTAAATGACTGACCGACCGACTGACTGTCTGACTAACAACTAAACTATATAATCATAAACTCACGTACGAGCAAAACAAACAAACTGATTAACTAACGGACTGACAGACTGACTACCTAAGCAACATACGAACTACCTACCTACCTACCTACCTAACTAACTAACCAACTAACTAACTAACTAACTAACTGACCGACCGACCGACCGACCATCCATCCAACTGACTGACTGACTGACTGAGTGACTGAATGACCGACCGACCGACTGACAGACTGACTAGCTAACAAGCTACCTGACTAACTAAGCAAATACCAGGGTCATCAAGGCATTTAAGTGGTGATTTTTTTACTTTTGTTTTTAACTGTGACCTGAATATTGGGTCAGATCAACACAAGTATGTGCACACGTTACTGTTCACTCAGAAGAACTAAACCCCATACATTACAATTGGAATCATTTTGCTGACACATTTAGCTGGCACAGACAAGGATAATACTCCCCCAAATCAATGCGAAATAACCTCCGTTTTCTGTTTGTACAGGGTAAAGATTAAAATAGTCCGTTTTATTGATGTAGTGAGAACATTTGTCTTTTGAAAATGGGTTGTGACCTGAGAAACAGTGTACAATAACCCATGGTATAAAAAAAATGTAATAATTTGCTTATAGTTTGTTGAGTACTTTTATTAAACCTAGCATGACTCCTGTGAAATCAGCCAATTTATTTCATCTTTTATTTAGCTTTAGTGACTGATTTCTGGTGTGTGAATTCATAATTATGTTGGATATTATTGCAATTCCCTCTTGATGTTTGATATAGGTTGTGTGCCGGTAGTGCCGTTTTCTGTATTTCTGAACTTACATTGGTTTCTTATTTTAATTTCATAGTCTTCGTTGATGGTTGACATTCATTGCTTAAAAAGAAGGTGAAATGATAAAAAATGTTTTAAAAAATGTATATTTACGAAGTGTTCTTTTTGCACACCCTTGTTACCATTACTATTCTTCTTTACATTTGATTGATTGATTGATTTGTGTATTTATTTAGCCTGCTAGCTCGCTTGTGATTTGTTAAGTATTTATATTATAAACACTAACTTTAGCAGCAATAGATTTATCTCAATTTTTTTTCTCGCGACAAACTGATCCTTCCAGACTTGCTTTCACATAATTCTGACGCTTTTCTTTAGCACCAAAAGTGTGTGCGTCATTTGACGCCATTTAATCACCAAATATGTAATTATTCTGTAGTACATCACTTTGATAAAGCAGTTCTCCAACATATACAAGAAACCAACCCATCCACCCACTCACACACACGCACACATACACACACGACCGCACATAAACTCACACACACACACCACACACACACACACACACACACACACACACACACACCACACACACACACACACACACACACACACACACACACACACACACACACACACTCTTGTGTCTAGACCACCTGGTACACTAGTTTGTATCAATCTCTTAAATATTGAAAAATGATTTGTGTCAAGCTCTAAAGAAATACTGAAAATGAATCAAACAGCACCAGCATACACATATTTTCCCCGTGGATCTGTGTCTGCATGTTTTCATGCCCATACTGTGCGGGCGGTATGTTGCTGCACAGATCGTACACTCCGGCCTTGGTGATCGTGCGTACTGATTGTTTTCATGTTTCCGTTAGTCCACTGGACACTGGCACTTCTTACAGAATCTTTAACCTGCATATTTGATATCCAA
>JAPXFY010000020.1:16055285-16070285 GCA_030674185.1 Monoplex corrugatus
ATTTGATCATCTTTTCATCATTTTTCCCAGGAGAAAGATGTAAGTTTGTTCCTGTATGATGTAGTCATGCAAGTCCAGCTGGCATCATGTCACTGGATGAATGTCAAAATAAATCTAAAATATGACGTAAAAATTCCCTGACAACGCCTTTCTCATTAACAGTATAAATGTTTCATGAAACTAAGTCTTGAACAGTGTACGAGGTCCTGTGTCAGTGGATTTGTACATTCTGTTCAGAATATAATTGTTTTTCTTCTTTGTCCCCTCTTTAGGGAGTCCACGTCCTCCAACCTTTGTCAAGACGCGTAAACAATTACGATGAACTTCTGTCCTGCAAAGAAAATGAAAACAGTTTAGGTGGAATCTAGATGTTTTCAGCATAATCAGTATATGGTTCACTAGTGATTTAAAAAGTTGTAAAATGTTTTATTTTGACGCGAATTTATGTAAACGAAAGCTGTGGTTTAATATGGTTAAGACTGTTAACAACTCTGGCAGAGCTGTTGTTTTGAATCATTCGTGTTATCAAAACTACTGCATTTATGGCTCTTACTGCCTGAACCATCTTATCACATTATTGATAGATTGCACGAGATAGTTTACAGTTTTATCTGGAACAAGAACCGAGACAGAAGAATGGGAATTACTGCAGTTAAACATGTCAAAGATGGATAATGGGTGTAACAAATATCGAAAGCTTTATAACTAGATTAAAAAGTTAACATGGCTTATAAATCTAACAAAGCAAACTCATAAATGGAGAGATTTTATCGTCTGTATCCAACACTTCATCTAACGAATCATTATGGGGCTAAAGAATGCGAACTCCATCGCACAATCAGTTTGATGACTCATGTAACAAAAATCCTGTTAAGAATAATCATGATGAGGACAAGGAATAGAATCAAAAGAGAAACAGCAGAAGAACAGTGTGGATTTGTGGAAGGGAAAGGAACTATTAATGCCATATACATCCTAAGAACTATCATAGAGAGGTCAATTGAGATGAATAAGGATTTGTATTTATGCTTTGTTGACTATACCAAGGCTTTCGATCGGGTAAGACATGAAGAATTGATCAACCAACTAGAGAGACTCAATGTTGATGGAAAAGATCTACGAATAATCAGAAATATGTACTGAGAACAAACAGCTGCAATGAGAATAGAAAACAATATAAGCTCTTTCCAAAACATCAAAAGAGGAGTCAGACAGGGTTGTGTTTTGTCACCAGATCTGTTTTCACTTTACAGCGAAAACATCATGAGAAACCTAGAAGAAGACCCTGGATGAAAGGTTGGAGGGAAAATGATAAACAACATTCGATACGCAGATGACACCGTGCTAATTGCAGAAAATGAAAGGACTACAAAACCTTGTGATACATTAGAAATAGAAAGCAAAGGTAAGGGGTTGGAACTAAACAGCAGGAAGACTGAAGTCATGGTTATCAGTAAAAAACATGAAATCCCCTCATGCAAAATAACAGCAAACGGCACAGCCTTGACACAGGTTAATAAGTTTAAATACCTGGAAACGATCATTTCTTCAGACGGCAGATGCACATAAGAAATAACCGGCACAAACGGCCAAGCCAAAACAGCATTCAAGAAGATGAGAAGCATTCTTACCAACAAATGCCTATCAATTAACATCAGGAAGAGAGTTTTTGAATGTTATATAGAACCAGTACTGTTGTACGGATGTGAGGCGTGGACAATCAACAAGCAAAGCCAGAACAAGATTGAGGCAGCCGAGATGTGGTTTCTATGAAGAATGTTGAGAGTTCCATGGACAGCAAAGAAAACAAACGAGACAGTCTTGATGGAGGCAGACACAAGTAGATCATTCATAAGGAAGATTAGGAAAAGACAGGCAACATTTATAGGCCATTTTATGAGAAAGGGGGATTTGGAGCACCTGGTCACAACGGGAAAGCTGGAGGGAAAGAGAGCGCCGGGTAGACCCAGGGAGAAAATGCTGGACGGACTTGCGGAGTGGCTGAAAACGAGGAGGGTGGAGGAGATGCTTGGGGCAACAAGAGATAGAGACAGACGGAAGTCCATAATCGCCAAAGCCAAGCGGCAGGGCACCTGATGATGATGATGACGATGAGCGTAATACTCTAAGAGATGGGCTTAGTACAAAGCAATTTGTGTAATTCCTGCGATGGAACACTTGCATAGTATACAACTCTCCCTTTGGGACTATCAATATGTGCAGTTCTTTCGGAATGAATTTCAAGTAATTTTCAGAGGAATTGCACTAATTCAAACAGTTTCAAACTATTAAGACAAATTATTATTATTGGCTTTGATAAAGGCTTTAAAAAAGGAAATATTTAAAATCCATTTGGCTTTTCGCAAATTTTTTCATCCATTTATGTTAATGTAAAAAACATGCCAAATCTATTCATCTTTAAAAAAAAATGACACTGAAATATGAGACCAAAAGTCGAGAATGACGGCCAAAAATATGAAACAGATTGGATAGAGTACCGTCGATTGTCACGTTTGAAAACGATTGATTTTTTAAAAATTGTTTTATAATATATGTGTGGATCTGAAAAGCTACTGACGCCTTTTTAGATGTTCTTTTCCAGTTGTATTACACGGCCAGTCAACTTGCCATCAGAAAAAAGGTCATGCCGTTGTCCCTTATGTTACAATGATATTTTGATGTTAAAACATAGTGCATATGTTACAATAACAACACTTAAGTGTCAAATGGATATGGAAATCTACAAACAGTGGGGTGTTCTAGGCCTAGACGTGCTTGATATACTTAGGGCTGTGTATGTGTGTGTGTGTGTGTGTGTGTGTGTGTGTGTGTGTGTGTGTGTGTGTGTGTGTGTGTGAGTGATCATAAATAAAAATGCACACTTATTTGTATATTTATACCGTCAATTTTGATAGTCTACGTACGTGTGTGTTCGGTAAAAAACAATCAAAACACTCCTCTCAGGATTTTAACCACTTTTTCTCCCAAACCTGTCTCTCTGGAATATTCTGAAAGCTTTTAGTAGCGATCCCTGAACTTGAAGGGAAAGACAATGGGTAGGGTGAATGGGTTGAGAGGAGATGTCATAATCGGAAATGAGTGCTAGTGTGACAAGATTGAAGATTACCCATGACAGATTTACTCAGGGCAGTTTGTGTGGCAAGGCTGTGTGGTAATGGGGGCGGTTGAGAAAGAGAGAGAGAGAGAGAGAGAGAGAGAGAGAGAGAGAGAGAGAGAGAGTTGTGCCGTGACAAAGTTACAATACAGTACAGTTCTATACCAGACTGTGTGTCAAATCACACCACACCACATTACAACAGGACGCAGCTTAACAATATAAAAAGAGCACACAGTAGAGAACAGCGTATACACGCGTAGCAAAGAACAACACACCATTTCATAATCCAAAACAAGTGTGACTGCCCGCGTTCAAGCAAACAGGAACCAGAAAAAACACGAAAGAAGACTACAAACGCGTATTTAATACAACAAGGCAAGACAAATTTCGGCCAAGTGGCCTTTGTCAAGCGTAAGATTACAAACAAACACCTAATAATTTTTGTATCTGGTGTTTATAATAAGATTACGCTTGGACAAATGCCAGTTGGCCGAAAATTTGTGCCTGTCTTGTCTTGTTGTATTAAATACGCGTTCGACACCATTTCACACAGCACACTGGATTGAATAATGATTGAAATAGTAATATCTGATAGGAAGGACAATTTCCTTTGATTTTCATTTATTTATTCATTTATTTGTTTATTTGTTTGGTTAGTTTTGTTGTTGTTGTTGTATGTGCAGTGGCGTCTGTCCAGGACGAAAAAAAATGTTCGAATCACGGACTACACAGAGATATCATCCCATGTGGCGATCTAGATGCTTGTCCTTCGGATGAGATGACATACTGAGGTCCGGTGTTTAGCATGCATTAAGCGCATTAAAAATCTTATGGCAATGAAATAATTGTTCCTGGCCATATTCTGTCATAAAATCCAATTTCATGGATTAAAAGAAATACACACACATAGATAAAAAAAAAAAAAATAAAGAAAGAGAGAGAGAGAGAGAGAGAGGAGAGAGAGAGAGAGAGAGAGAGAAACAAAACAAAAACAAGGAAAACCACCACAAACAACAACAACAAAAAACAGTTTGCGCTGTCAAGACGCATTTTTCCGGCAGAGAACAGCTTGAATTTCACACGATAAATCCACCGTGGCTAAAAGTAAATAAACATATAACTGAACAAAACAAAACCGAAATAAAATAAACCATAGCACAACAAAAATCAATACAACACAGCATCACGAGATTTGGACGGAGGTCGAACTCATTTAGATAAGACTCAGTATCCAATGCAATCCAGGTCAGGCAAAATGGAACACAAGGCAACACCATACCGCACCAGGACACTACATCACACAATCACACAACAACAACACCACGCTTCGACACTGCGTTAGACGTAAAATGTGGCAAGAGCAAAACTGATGTAGGGCTCAAATCTGACCTGTCACCAGACGGAAGGGGAAGGAATAGATTCAGTGGTTATAGTTGTTGCACGTCCAGGCCGGTCCCGTAGCAGTTTGACATTTTGGGCCTATTTTATGGATCAATGGAGAGGAGAAGAGATGAAGTGTTTTTCCCCCTCAGTCTCTGTCTCATCTCTGTCTGTCTGCCTGTCTGTCTCTGTCTGTCTGTCTCTCTCTCATTCGCTCTCTCTCTTTGTGTCTGTGTCTGTCTTTGTTGCTGTCTGTCTCTCTCTCTCTCTCACTCTCTCTCTCTCTCTTCGCTCGCTCGTTCGTTACTCGTGAACCAAATTTAGACCATCCATGTGGACAAGATTGCAACGTGGGTAAGAGGCTAGGGTTATGAGTCGGGTAGTGGTCGAGATCATGCCAGGCATGGTTTGACTCGTTCGGCAGAAACGAACTTTGCTCATGACAATGCACCGCTGAAAGTGCAGATACGAATGCGAGGAGACACAGCAAACATAACAGACAGACAGATCTGCTGAAAAAGCTACATGTTAACATACGCAGCAGATTAAGTTGACACCGAAGAGGTTCAGTTGTGCTGACAGTAACCGATTTACCTAAAAATGGGCAATGAAACTGACAGGCTGACAAGTGTGATCAGAGGCTACGGATTTGGACATCACACAATAGGATTCACCATAACTGGCAGGGTCACATGAAGTCTGCTCACTGTGTGTGAGTGTTCACGCTTATGTCGTGGAAAGATACATACTGGAAGTGCCCAAATTAATGGTTGTAAGTGACCAGTACAAAGTTGTCAAAGTGCACCTGAAAAAAATCTGTGATCAGGCCAACTGAATGTTGAAACTGTAACTAAAAGATGTTCTTTCTTTCCCATGTAAAGCACAGAACCAGGAATCAGTGCCAAAGGATTGCATCTCCAGAATTACTTTGTGTATTTGTTTGGATGTCAATATGGCAGATACTGATGATTATGCAATCTTCTGGCAGTCCACTGATGAGTAGGCGTCCTGGTCTTTTGCACTGGGAGTGGGACTTCATATGAAATAGAAGACCAATCTTAGAGGCACATGCTTTTCCAGAGGCTTTGCATGGGAACGAGTCCTGCTGACCATGGGTTCTGCCTTTGCTGTTCTCTCGTCTGCTGAATAGCAGTTGTTTTGCGCTGTTCAAATCTGATTGTGCTTAGTACACTGCTGACACTAGCATGTTCTGTTGTGGGCAATATCTTCCTACCAAATTGTGTTGATCCATAGCTGATGAAACTGGCCTTCAAAATATCTTTGAATCGATTAAGTAGCCTTCCCCGATCACAGTGTCCTTGCTTCAACTTTCCAGCCAGGAATACCTTTGAGATGTAGTAACTTCCATACGGACAACTTGTATTATCCATTGAAGCTGGCATTTGATGAGTAGACACTGAATGCTTGGCACGCCAGATTTCTTAAGAACTGGAAGGTTGGATACACGATCTTGTCACAATCATGATGCTGCAGATCTTGTGCAGATATCTGTGCTGGAACTGTTCCAGGTGATGAATGTGATGTCTGCTGGTAGTATAGATCTCGTATGACAGACTCTGGGACTAAAACACGGAACTGGTTTCTAGCAGCATTGTGAGCAGTATATGAGTGTTGTGTTGGTGCGAGGTCAGCCATTACGACTGCGCTACTGGTATAAACAATATAGGTTTGAGTAACATGTTTACTAGGTTACTAAAGAACCAATTAACTGATTTCCAATTAACAAACAAGAAACTACGTAACCTTAACAAAAAAATTACCACAAAACAGATGAAACGGTCATACCCTCACCCCCTACTCACACACACACACACACACCTACGCATTTAACTGTGTACCAAGTACCGAAAACAGAAGACAATACATGCAATGTAGAGACCATACATTTTGACCAGGTAAGCAAAATATACACTGTACAGAACCGAACTAGCATATTGTAAATTGTAAATATACTTCGAATGCCACACGCTTTGGCGCCATGGTAACCAATGGTTACTGTTAGTATAACGAAGTGCAGCTCAAACAAAGCAGAAGATCTGTTCATTGCGTAGTTTGGTCTTTACGTAGGCATTCCTCTGGGCCCCAGACTGTTTTTTTCCAACAGACTTACTGGCTCTGTTGATAGAGCCATAGACTGATGACCTGACGTCTTGAGTTCACTTCCAGCCTGCAACGTAAAAAGTGACCTGTTCACCACACATCTTAATGCTTCAGTGTATATATCATAACTAACTAACTAACTAACTAACTAACTAACTAACTAATTAACTAACTAATTAACTAACTAACTAACTAATTAACTGACTAACTAACTAACTAACTAAATAGATAAATAAATAAATAAATGAATAGATGAATAAATAAGTAAATAAATGAATGAATGAATGAATAAATAAATAAATAAATATACAAACAAACAAACAAATAAATAAATAAATAAATAAATAAACAAATAAATAAATAAATAATACCCATATATCAGATCATCAAATATGCATGTTAAACCTCCTGTAAGTCGGTCAGTGACTAGTTTATGGAGAAATGAAAAACACTTCTACCGCTGGAAAATAGATCATTATCCAATCATTGTGATAGTGTCATTTAGTCCAGATACAACTTCTCTCCCCATTTCAGGACCGTGCCAGTGCATATAGTTTTACGCAGGCTGAAAGGCTGCCAAGTGATTACTGTCAGGTTTGGGTGGAGCGCATACGGAATTGTCCGAGTGGGATGAATCCCTCTTGAGCAAACTCCGAAACACCAAACTTCCGACTTGCTCTGACGTTTGCGTCTACCCGTCATTTGGCGAAAGTCAACAGAGCATGACACTGGATGATGACGGTCCATTGCTGATTTACAGTTGACCTCACAGAAACTGCCTTCACTGTAGGCTGGGTTGGTTTTGTTCTGACCTCCCCTGTTTCAGCCTCTCTTTAAGGAAAAAAACTGGGCATTTGCTGCACTTTTATTGCAGATGGAATCTCTCTCTCTCTCTCTCTCTCTCTCTCTCTCTCTCTCTCTCAGAGTCAGTCTGTCTCTTTCTCTCTGTCTCTCTCTGAGAGAGAGAGAGTGAGAGAGAGAGTGTGTGTGTGTTTGTGAGGGGGGGGAGAGAGAGAGAGAGTGAGTGCGTGAAAGAGAGAGGGAGGGATAGAAGGAGGGAGTGTGTGTGTCTCTGTGTGTGTTTGTGTATGTGGGTTCGCGCACTTGCGTATGAATGAAAAACGTGTTTACATACCCTACTTGATTATTTCACATTATTGAACAAGGACATACATAAACGAATAGATGTCTTAAATGAACAGCAGTCCATCATGCATTTCATAAATAGTTGAAATGCAAATATGAGTTAGAAAAATCAGATACCATTATTCACAAGACAGGCCAAGAGAAGAAGAAATAGCTGGGGAAACAAAGGTAGCTGAAAGGTTGTTTGGAGGAAGTAGCGGACGCTTACTAAAATTTTCGAAGTCGAAGAAAAATCAAAGAATGATCTGAAATATTAATCCAATTGACCGCCACTGTTCAAGCAAATAAGAACAAGGAAAACAAACCACACACACACACAGACAGAGAGAGAGAGAGAGAGAGAGAGAGAGAGAGAGAGAGAGAGAGAGAGAGAGAGAGAGAGAGAGAGAGAAAAACAAACAGAGAGTCAGATCACGTATATGATATAACAAAACAAAACAGGCGCACATTTTCGGCCAACTGGCCTTCGTCAAGAGCATATAAGAGATAACAAGATTTAAACACGACATATAAAGGAACAAACAGTAGACAACCTTCCTGGTTTCTAAGAAAAATCAGCCCACTTGGCCAGTTGGTTAAGGCAATGGACTATTAATTGAAAGGTCGTGAGATCGATTTCCTATTAGACCAGAAAACCTATTGTATGATTTTTCGGCCCATAGAAGAAGATGACAAGCATTCTTACCAACAAATGCCTATCAATTAACATCAGGAAGAGAGTTCTTGAATGTTATATAGAACCAATACTGTTGTACGGATGTGAGGCGTGGACAGTCAACAAGCAAAGCCAGAACAAGATTGAGGCAGCCGAGATGTGGTTTCTATGAAGAATGTTGAGAGTTCCATGGACAGCAAAGAAAACAAACGAGACAGTCTTGATGGAGGCAGACACAAGTAGATCACTCATAAGGAAGATTAGGAAAAGACAAGCAACATTTATAGGCCATTTTATGAGGAAGGGGGATTTGGAGCACCTGGTCACAACGGGAAAGCTGGAGGGAAGGAGAGCACCAGGTAGACCCAGGGAGAAAATGCTGGACGGACTTGCAGAGTGGCTGGGGACGAGGAGAGTAGGGGAGATGCTAGGGGCAACGAGAGATAGAGACAGATGGAAGTCCATGGTCGCCAACGCCATGCGGCAGGGCACCTGATGATGATGACTCTTCAGCCCAGTTGTGAAGTGCTGTGAGCTGGTTGGGAAGACTGAGACCATACAGCTGAGTCTCGTCCACAGTATGGTTGTGTCATTCAGGATGTTTTCTGACCCACGCCACATGTGTCTGCATCTGTCAGGGTGGTTGATGCCAGGATATATTACAAAAGTGAGCGTTGAGTACATCCTCTCACGCAACCTCAATCAGAAACCGAACTCCATGACATCATCCCTATCTTACACATTCTGGCCATTGTAGCATTGTGAAAAATAGGTGACAAGCTGAATCTTCTGTCTACTTGAATTTTGATTCTGTTGATATACATTGTCTGTGAGTTGTCTTTTTCTTTGTGTTTCTGTAAGCTAAAGCACAAATAATTGCATGTGAAATTGCTAACGTCAGGGATATCTGCTTATTTGTTTTCGTTGATTTTATTGAGAGAGAGAGAGAGAGAGAGAGAGAGAGAGAGAGAGAGAGAGAGAGAGAGAGAGAGACAGAGAGAGAGAGAGAGACACAGAGAGAGAGAGACACAGAGAGAGACAGAGAGAGAGAGAGAGAGAGAGAGAGACAGAGAGAGAGAAAGAAAACCAAACCAAACAGCGTTTAAAAAAAAAAAGGTTAAAGGTCCCATGGTCAATATGGCCGTAGGGGCGGTGAACTGTTAAAGATTCACCGTGTCTAGGGCACGGCATTATGAAAGGCGGAGCCCATCCCTCTCCTTTCGCCGCCTTTTTAAACCTCCCCCGACCGAAGTCAGGTACCCATTCACTGCTGGGTGGACAGAGGGAGTTTTCAGGCCGGAAAAATCGAACCAGCGTTTAGCGGATTCGAACCACCGACCTTCCTCACCGCAGGCGAGCGCTCTAACCACTCGACTACAGGCCCCCCTATAGAATAAGAAAACAAATGATTCTTAAACCCAACCATTGCCCAAGATTGTCCGCATTATACACAACTAAAACGTCACGATAATGGAATGATAGAAACAAGCAGGAAACCTGGAGCGAGAGACAGACAAACAAGCATACGGAAAGACAGACGTGATATAGACATATACACATATAGACACAATAATCAAACTCAGTCTATCCACCTTTATCTCGGTCCGTTTTCTCTCAGCAAAATCAATAGAGAATGGAAGAAAAGGAAAGAAAAGAAAAAAACTAACAAATAAAAAAGGACGTTTCCAAGTGCTTCCAGCTTTCTCCCTTTCTCTTTTACTCCAAGCTGGATGGCTGAGAAAGAGAAACAGGTTCTGACAGCCGCTGGGCAGTTGGCGATGACAGCTTTGTTATTGTGCTCTGAAGTTTATTTACAGAAACCAAGAGGGAGGTCTGCACACAGCTTGCTTATAATATGGCTCATCAGAAGCGATGTACAACCGTGCAAAAATAGAGTAAAATGTTATTGGACTTATTGCTATGGCCCGTAAGAAGCGATGTACAACTGTGCAAAAATAGAATAAAATCATATTGAACTTATTGCTCTCGGGCGTTTTATAGTGCTGGGTTTAATGATGTGTTGTCCACATCCCAAAGGGGGAAAAGTGATACTATCAGTATGACATGACCATTTTTTACCTCAATATAATATAATATAATATAATATAATATAATATAATATAATATAATAAATATAATATAATATAATATAATATAATATAATATAATATAATATAATATAATATAATATAATATAATATAATATAATATAATATAATATAATATAATATAATATAATATATGATACGATACGGTACGATACTATGCGATGCGATGCGATGCGATGTAATGTAATGTAAAATATAATATAATATAATATATAATATAACATAAACATAACATAACATAACATAACATAACATAACATAACATAACATAACATAACATAACATAACATAACATAACATAACATAACATAACATAACATAACATAACATAACATAACATAACATAACATAACATAACATAACATAAATAACATAACATAACATAACATAAATAATATAATATAATATAATATAATATAATATGTCATTTAACACAACAGAATGTGATATCGCAGAGCACATAACAGGACATAACAAATGGCCAGAGCAAAAATGACGTGGGGCAAACTTCTGATGGTCACAAGGGAGTGTGACTGTATCTATTGCACAAACAGGCCTGACCGTCAGCACTTTTCATAATTTCGGTTTTTGTTATGAAGCAGTGGAGAGGGGGGGGGGGGGGGGGGGGGTTGGCGAACTTTTTAAAATCTCCCCCTCCACTTCACATCGTGCAATACTATACGCAAACAAATGAATGTTTGTGTTTTTTTTGCATTCAGTCAGTGCTCAATGTCGTTCTCCATTATAATGTTCCCAGCTATTAAATGTGTACAAGTCTTGCAGCACTACAGCAGGGCGCTCAGGATCACTGTTCTACATACAGCAACCTTTGTAGACAACTTGATGGCATGGTCATGCCATAAGTTTTGTGTGTCCAGCAAACTGTGAGGTCGAGAAGATGAGATGGTTATGTCAGTGCTGGAGGAACCTGTTCTTTCACAGGCATTGCATGGAAAAGAGTTCTGCTGGCCTGAACTCTGCTTCCATTCGTTTCTGTGCTGCTGGAATACGTTTTTTATGCATTGTCACCATCATTCTTTTTGTGGGCAATATCCCAGTGAATGTTGCCACAATCGATGAGGGCGGCTTTTTTTGTTGATGTCACAATTGATGACGTTGGCTTTTTTTTTTAGAGTGCTTTTATGTAGCTTCATTAATCTTCCATGGTGTCGTTGCATCAGCATCATCATCTTTGGATACAATTATCCACCATAATTAGTGGGCAATGTATCCTGTCCGTTGTAGATGGCTCTTCGTGAATAGACACTCCATACAAGGCAAGCCACATTCCCTCAGAACATCAAAGCTAGACACTTAATCTTGCCACATGATGCTGCAGATTTAGTGCAGAATTCCATGATGGAACTGTTCCAGTTTTTGAATTAGTCTTGTAGTAGTTGAGTCTGCAGCAGTTACAGCAAGGCACTCAAGACCTTTGTCTCTGTCCCACATCAGTCTTTGTGGCGAGTCTGATGCCATGGCCCTACCACAACCTCTTTGTCAGCGTTCCAAAGACAGAGCTAGCCTTGAAGATATGTAGCGTGACCTCTGCATCGAGAGATCCATTACGTCGCATTGTAGTGCCCATATAGCAGAACATTCTGATAGTCTGGATCATTTGGTTGTTGATGACAGTCAGAGGTGGTGAAACTCCTAAACAAATGGTGCAGGCATAAGTGTGCCTACACCCCTTCGTGTGTATACGCATGCAGATTATTAAATGGGTACGTTAAGGATCCAGTCAGACATGCCAGTGGTTGGCTTACCAAGCGTGAAAATTTCCACCATGCACACCCCACCAAAGATGCAGACAGTGCGACAACGAAGTGGAATGTGCTCAGTTTACCCAACAGGATGCGTTCTCTCCATACTTCACAAAAATGTCTGATTGTGTGTAATAATGGGCAGTGAGCCCCGGTGAGTTTGGGAAACATCGCTATGGAAAAACAACGTTTTGTCTGTCTGTCTGTCTGTCTGTCCATCTACCTCAGATACCAATGTATCTATGTATCAAGCTAGCTAGCTAGTTATCTATCTATCTATTATATATATCTTATATATCTACTCTATCTCTATCTATCTATCTTTGTCTGTCTGTCTATCTGTCTATCTATCTATCTATCTCTATCTTTTCTATCTATCTATCTATCTATCTATCTTCTGTTGCGGGTCTATCTGTATATCATATATCTATGTACTTATCTATCTGTCTACCTACCTACCTATCTCTATCTACCTACCTATCTATCTATCTATCTATCTGCCTACCTACCTATATCTATCGTCTATACTATCCATCTATCTATCTATCTGTCTCGTCTATCTATCTTCTGTCTTGTCTGTTAGTTTCTGTTTACTAATGACCAAGGAGCAAATTAAAACACCTGCCAAGTACTGCCCATGCATTTGTTCACCTGAGTGAACATCGCACTTATTGAATCAAAATAACTTTTTCACACAGTATTTCCACCGGCATGTGCACGGATACAACAGGTATATATAGAAGGTCAGCTCTAACAAAGCAGAAGATGTGTCTATTACGTAGACTGGTCTTTACGTAAGCGATCTACTGTAGTCTGCTTCTGCATGTCAGCAGGTGAAAGTCAGTCAAGGATGAGGCTGATTAATAATGGTCCATTGCCGTTTTATGGTTGACCAGAGACGGTGTTTTCGGTGAACGCTGGAATTGCTTTCATGGGCCATCCCTTTTTTTTTTCCTCTATTTAAAATAAAGGCAAAGGGAGGCTGAATGTCTGAGTGTTGTGTATGTATAAAGACAGAGAGAGAGGGGGGCGGGGGTGAAAGGGGGGGGCAAGAGAGAGAGAGAGAGGGTGTAGTGGGACTCTGACAGGTTTAAAGCATTGACTTTCAGAGGGCACATAAGTTGAGCTGGAGTTAAAGGCATCTGCAAAAATAAACTCGCTGTAATCTTCGAGGGAAGAAAAAGCTGAGGACTATGTTTAATACAATTCCAAACTGCTGTCCCTACCACTTTTATCTTTCAGTCTTTAAATGCTGTTCTCAGCCTCATTGCAGTATAGTACATGTAACTGCTGCGGCACTGCTAGCGTCAAGCTGCGCTGGGCTTTTGCCCTTCCTTGGACTGCATCTGCGGTGTGGATAGTTCCGTTCACAGGCATGAGGTGGTCACCCATATACCCTGCCCAGACTTGTGCTCTGGAGTGCAAGATGAAGAGTTTTGTCTCAAGCCACCTGCAGTGCACAGCTCCAGGATCTCTTCAGATAGGGCGTACCCCCGTGTGGATGCCGGGGGTTATTTAGTATAACTAGTATCCCCACCTTCTGGAAATTATGTGCCAGAAATTTCCTCTGTTTGTCAATCTCTTTTTTTTTCTGTCTTGCCCCTTTGCTATCTGTCATTTCTTCCTATTATTTTTGCCTTGCTGGTCCATTCACCTGTATATGTTTTCCATAAAGCCTTACATACTTTCTCTTAGGATTGATAATTGGGTACATGTATTAAGTGCATTTCTGACTCTAAGGATATGAGATATGCAGAAGCAATTTTAGGTAATTTAGGCCCGTTTTTATACATGCTTTAGTATACCTTAGCTATGTTTGAATTTGTATCCAGATATGCTTTTTAAATCCCCTTTGTGATAAATTGGACGGAATGGTCTACGCCCGGGGCATCTCCTTAGATTATGTGCGCGAATGCATTGACATGTGTACTTATTTTTCTTTTCCTTTTTGTTGTTGTTGAAGTATTATGTATCTTTTGAAACGGTTATAGCCCTGATATGGCTCTACGCAGTCGGCTGGGCTTTAAACAAAAATAACAATAGCAATAACAATGTTAAAAAAAGAGATAATGAACACACAGAGATTGATGGACGGATTGTTGGATGGATGAATGGATGGATGGATGGAAGGATGGATAAATGGATAGATGGATGGATGGATAGATGGATGAATGGATAGATATATAGATGGACAATTATGTCTGAACTTCAGAGACAGACACAGGCAGGTAGACAGACAGAAACGATTCAGAAGATGAGGGATAAAACAAACAAACAAACAAGCAAACGAACAACACACAAACAAACAAACAAACAAACAAACAAATAACGTCAATAAATGATAAAGGAAAACCCCGGGACGTATGCTGCTGAGTCACCCGTGACAAATACCTTTAATGCACAACTGACAGTACTGCTGTAGTGACAGTAGTTTCAGAAACACCTGCACTTTAGGTAACACAGTTTGAATCAAGATGTAAACACGAGAAGAGGAATGAAGTGTGTCGTTAATCTTTTGGCAAAGAACATCACAAACACTAAACTACTGAATTACGAAAATGGAAAGTAAACAGTTGTTACGCATCGTTATTCAGTCATCATGATTTATAGGCGACTACTGACAAATACGATCTCAGATTATTATCATTGTTGGCGTAGCACAGAGATATACTTTGTTGTTTTGTGTTCACATTCCCTTTCTTGTTAGCT
>JAPXFY010000020.1:16077785-16082785 GCA_030674185.1 Monoplex corrugatus
CGAATACAGAGGATGGGTCAAGGTTTTCAGGATGGCATGCTTGGTTTGTTTCGTTTATCTGTTTTATTTGGTTTGTTCCGTTTATCTGTTTTATTTGGTTTGTTCCGTTTATCTGTTATCTTTCCCATCTTCTTTTTTTAATTGTTCTTTGGGGATGAGGTGGGGTGGAAACTAACGTGCCATGTAACAAGTGGACTTCTGACACTGTAGACACTGTTGGAGACCGACAAGCAGACAGATAGCAGACATAATGAGAGAAGAGAGAGGGGGAGAGAGACTGTGAGAGAGAGAGAGAGAGGGAGGGAGGGAGGAAGAGAGGGAGAGGAGGGAGGGAGAGAGAGAGGAAGAGGAGAGAGGGAGGGAGAGAGAGAGGAGAGGAGAGAGGGAGAGAGAGAGGGGGAGAGAGAGAGGGAGGAGAGAAGGAGGGAGGAGAGAGGGAGGGGAGGGGAGGGGAAGTGGAGAGAGAGGGGAGGGGATGTAGATAGAGGAAGGGGTAGAGAGGGAGGGGATGAGAGAGAGAGGAGGAGAAGAGAGGGAGGGGATGGAGAGGAGGGGAGAGAAGAGAGAGAGGGGAGAGGAGGGAGGGAGAGAGGAGGAGGGAGAGGAGAGAGAGAGAGGAGGGGAGGAGAGAGAGAGGGGGGAGAGAGAGAGAGGGAGAGAGAGAAAGAGAGTGAGAGAGAGAGGGCACTCGGCATTTCGATGGTTAAGACTATTGAGTGTGACAATAATAATAACAGGCAATCATAAAAAACACACAAACAAACAAACAAACCGTAATGAAATCAGCAGGCTGACAGAAAGACTGACATACAAGTGTCTGATAATCATGGAATCAGATTCACCATGCTTGAACACAGATGTAAGACGTGAACTACCTCCCTAACCATCCCCAACTACGGAAGGCCACCCACGACACTATAACAGTACATGAAGCAAACCTGCAAGACTGTAGTGTTCATACAACGTCAGTGATCAACAGACAGATGTCAAAATGTAGATGAACATGCGTGTGTGTGCGTGCGTGCGTGTGTGTCTGTTTCAGCGCTTAGATTTGATTTTATCAAGATTTTGCGCTATATAAATAAAATATTGTATTGTATGCATTGTATAGTTCACAGCTCGTAACGAACTAAATCAAAGATAAAACAACTTCAGTCATCTGTAAATCACGAAATGGAGAATCAGGTTTTCATTCTTATAGTAAAATAGTAACGGTAAACCCTGTGTTTGTAGAGGAGTGATGTGGTTGAGATCAGAGGGTTTTTTTCCTCTGTGCTAGCATTAGAGAGTGGTTCCCGTTTCCTCTTCCTCGTTGCTTTACCTTCCGTAACCTTGAAAAAGGTCAGTTACCCATCCACAGCTGGGTAAACTGGAAACTAGGCGCACAATGTAAAAAATTCCCAGGTAGATAGACGATTGTTCTGTTATAAAAGTGATGATCCAAAGGATAGACGATTGTTCTGTTATAAAAGTGATGATCCATAGGATAGACGATTGTTCTGTTATAAAAGTGATGTTCCATAGGATAGACGATTGTTCTGTTATAAAAGTGATGATCTATAGGATAGACGATTGTTCTGTTATAAAAGTGATGATCATAGGATAGACGATTGTTCTGTTATAAAAGTGATGTTCCATAGGATAGACGATTGTTCTGTTATAAAAGTGATGATCCATAGGATAGACGATTGTTCTGTTATAAAAGTGATGTTCCATAGGATAGACGATTGTTCTGTTATATAAGTGATGATCCATAGGATAGACGATTGTTCTGTTATATAAGTGATGATCCATAGGATAGACGATTGTTCTGTTATATAAGTGATGATCCATAGGATAGACGATTGTTCTGTTATATAAGTGATGATCCATAGGATAGACGATTGTTCTGTTATAAAAGTGATGTTCCATAGGATAGACGATTGTTCTGTTATAAAAGTGATGATCCATAGGATAGACGATTGTTCTGTTATAAAAGTGATGATCTATAGGATAGACGATTGTTCTGTTATAAAAGTGATGATCCATAGGATAGACGATTGTTCTGTTATAAAAGTGATGATCTATAGGATAGACGATTGTTCTGTTATAAAAGTGATGATCCATAGGATAGACGATTGTTCTGTTATAAAAGTGATGATCCATAGGATAGACGATTGTTCTGTTATAAAGTGATGTTCCATAGGATAGACGATTGTTCTGTTATAAAAGTGATGTTCCATAGGATAGACGATTGTTCTGTTATAAAAGTGATGTTCCATAGGATAGACGATTGTTCTGTTATAAAAGTGATGATCCATAGGATAGACGATTGTTCTGTTATAAAAGTGATGTTCCATAGGATAGACGATTGTTCTGTTATAAAAGTGATGTTCCATAGGATAGACGATTGTTCTGTTATAAAAGTGATGTTCCATAGGATAGACGATTGTTCTGTTATAAAAGTGATGTTCCATAGGATAGACGATTGTTCTGTTATAAAAGTGATGATCCATAGGATAGACGATTGTTCTGTTATAAAAGTGATGTTCCATAGGATAGACGATTGTTCTGTTATAAAAGTGATGTTCCATAGGATAGACGATTGTTCTGTTATAAAAGTGATGTTCCATAGGATAGACGATTGTTCTGTTATAAAAGTGATGATCCATAGGATAGACGATTGTTCTGTTATAAAAGTGATGTTCCATAGGATAGACGATTGTTCTGTTATAAAAGTGATGTTCCATAGGATAGACGATTGTTCTGTTATAAAAGTGATGTTCCATAGGATAGACGATTGTTCTGTTATAAAAGTGATGTTCCATAGGATAGACGATTGTTCTGTTATAAAAGTGATGATCTATAGGATAGACGATTGTTCTGTTATAAAAGTGATGTTCCCTAGGATAGACGATTGTTCTATTATATAAGTGATGATCCATAATACCATGTGTACTAAATCTAGCATCTACTTCTGTGTGGCACTGATCGGTCCAGTGCTAAACCAACCGTGGAAAAAACCAGACCAACGGCATATTATCATTGTGTGCCTATATCTTTATGAACAGAGAAGAATAGAAATGTTCATAATGATCGGTTTAGTATCATTTGACAAGATGTACGATGTGCATGAATTATAAATCCATAATTCTTAGAGGATGTGGAGGTAGAACACTCAGTTTGCAATCTGACTGGCAAAACGGTATGCAGGCAACCAGTAGTCCACACAAATGTCCGTTCGTAATAAATACCCCAACCTGTTTAGTGTTTGGATAGCTAAAGCAAGGAGGCAGAGTATTGGAACTTGCCCTTAAAGCTGATCTCACAGTGGAGAGGTCACCAACAATACACCCGTTACACCTTATAATTATAGAACTGCCTGCAATTTGTTCACATCTCTAAGGTTACGTAGGGCCCATGTTTTGAAATAATAACAGAGACTACTTTAGTAGCCACTGAGTTAGCTGTAGACAGTGGGACAAGAGAACACACACACACACACACACACACACACACACACACACACACAGACTTCTTTAGTAGCCACTGAGTTAGCTGTAGACAGTGGGACAAGAGAACACACACACACACACACACACACACACACACACACACACACACACACACACACACACACACACACACACACACACACACACACAACAGACTTCTTTAGTAGCCACTGAGTTAGCTGTAGACAGTGGGACAAGAGAATACACACACACACACACACACACACACACACACACACACACACACACACCACACACACACACACACACACACACACACACAACAAAACAACAAAAAACCCACACACACTCAAAAAGTACACACGCGCACTTGCGCACCCATAACTCTGGCAGGAAGAGGAATGATTAATTTGACACCTGCAGATAGCTGTCCAATCTCATTAACTATGCCATTTCAGCAGCTACAGTCTGGTCCAATCTTTCACAATGGCAAGACGATGCATGACAATGGAGATAATCGTTATAATGCTATTGGTTTCTATTCTGGATTGAGACTGCCAGGTAGAAGTGTACTTTACACTGACTGCCATGGTATATATCCTGACGTCAACCCGGCCCGAAAACCACGATATTGGTCAGGAAAATTAATTTGGATAGCATCCTGAATGACCAATCCGTAAAGTGGGTAACATTCAACTGTATGGTCTCAGTTTTCCCAATAAGTTCACAGCACACTCAGCTTTAGGTAGGAGCTGGTTGGCGGTAAGAAATTCCACAGTGATTTCAATAGGACTGATGAGGTTTGAACTTACAGCTTTCCAGTCATCAGTCCCTTGAGCTAACCACTGCACCACGGCAACTGGTTGACACCTGCAACATACCTGTCAGCTAAAGTTAGAACTGAGAGTACAGAGTCTCTTCAATATCATGACAAACAACATGACTAACACAGAAACAATGACTGAAGACAATGGAGAATAAACACTTCTGTCATATGGAAAATAAACACTTCTGTCATCGTGTTGCGTCTGGTATGACTGCCGGCAGATTTAGTCTCAGATTCTTGTGATTGTCTGAATATCACAAGAACATACTGCGCTGCGGGTTCACGTTTTCTGTTTCTTCTTCTTACTTATCACAAACACTGATACAAAAGACAGACACTTCAGAAATTTTGTAAATAACTCACATGTCTGGTACATTGTTAGTGTCATTATTGTATAAAGCACAGCCGACTGCGTATAGCCAGATAGGAGCTTTAACCGTTTCAAAACATAAATACTTAAACAGGAAAAGAGACAAGAAAATTAAGTACACGTATCAATAAATTCGCGCACATAATCTAAGGAGATGCCCGTGGCATTGACCATTCCATCCAATGTATCACATGGGGGATTTAAAAAACAAACCTGAATACAAATTTAAGTATAGATAAGGACACTGAAACATATAAAAACGGGCCTAAATTACCTACATGTAAAATTGCTTCCAAATGTCTCGTTTTCCTAGAGCCAAAAAAATGCACGTAATGCATATACTCAATTG
>JAPXFY010000020.1:16087785-16105285 GCA_030674185.1 Monoplex corrugatus
TCTTCATCTGCTTTATTAGAGCTGCTTTTTCTTCATCTGCTTTATTAGAGCTGCTTTTTCTTCATCTGCTTTATTAGAGCTGCTTTTCATTCATCTGCTTTATTAGAGCTGCTTTTTCGTTCATCTGCTTTATTAGAGCTGCTTTTTCGTTCATCTGCTTTATTAGAGCTGCTTTTCATTCATCTGCTTTATTAGAGCTGCTTTTCTTCATCTGCTTTATTAGAGCTGCTTTTCGTTCATCTGCTTTATTAGAGCTGCTTTTCGTTCATCTGCTTTATTAGAGCTGCTTTTTCTTCATCTGCTTTATTAGAGCTGCTTTTCGTTCATCTGCTTTATTAGAGCTGCTTTTCGTTCATCTGCTTTATTAGAGCTGCTTTTCGTTCATCTGCTTTATTAGAGCTGCTTTTCGTTCATCTGCTTTATTAGAGCTGCTTTTCGTTCATCTGCTTTATTAGAGCTGCTTTTCGTTCATCTGCTTTATTAGAGCTGCTTTTTGTTCATCTGCTTTATTAGAGCTGCTTTTCGTTCGTCTGCTTTATTAGAGCTGCTTTTCGTTCATCTGCTTTATTAGAGCTGCTTTTTGTTCGTCAGCTTTATTAGAGCTGCTTTTCTTCATCTGCTTTATTAGAGCTGCTTTTTCTTCATCTGCTTTATTAGAGCTGCTTTTTGTTCGTCAGCTTTATTAGAGCTGCTTTTTCGTTCATCTGCTTTATTAGAGCTGCTTTTTTCTTCATCTGCTTTATTAGAGCTGCTTTTGTTGTCGCTTTTTAGACTCTTTTCGTTCATTGCTTTATTAGAGCTGCTTTTTCTCATCTGCTTTATTAAGCTGCTTTTTTATTGCTTTATAGAGCTGCTTTTTTCTCGCTTTTAGCTGCTTTTGTATCTGCTTTATTAGAGCTGCTTTTTCTTCATCTGCTTTATTAGAGCTGCTTTTTGTTCGTCAGCTTTATTAGAGCTGCTTTTCGTTCATCTGCTTTATTAGAGCTGCTTTTCGTTCATCTGCTTTATTAGAGCTGCTTTTCGTTCATCTGCTTTATTAGAGCTGCTTTTCGTTCGTTTGCTTTATTAGAGCTGCTTTTCGTTCATCTGCTTTATTAGAGCTGCTTTTCGTTCGTTTGCTTTATTAGAGCTGCTTTTTCTTCGTTATGGCGATAATAACTATGAGTTTTGCGGGCTGGTTGGTTGTTTTGATTGAGCTGTGAACTCAAGATCTGATATGTAGAA
Organism: Monoplex corrugatus; assembly: GCA_030674185.1. NCBI lineage: Eukaryota > Metazoa > Mollusca > Gastropoda > Littorinimorpha > Ranellidae > Monoplex > Monoplex corrugatus. The sequence continues at coordinate 16,089,010 of JAPXFY010000020.1, forward strand.
TTCAGTTCAAGCCTGCAACATCAAACCCCACTGGCCTGTTCGCTGCCCCTCTCAATGTTTCTTTCATTCTGGTAGTGTCGGCTTTGCGTACCATAGGGCCTTTTCCCATCTACCCATTTTAAGACATTGCCAGCACATAGGGTTTTTCACAGGTTTAGGGAATCTTCCAGATAGTTCCTGTAGACTTGGATGGTGCCTATATGGAATTGCCTGAATGCCATTTGAATAAACTCCATACAAACTCCATGGGTTAAAATAAAATGGTGCCACTATTTACAATTACTTGAACTACTAAAAAAAAAAAAAAAAAATGACGGGTTCTATATTGAGAGAGGAAAACAAAACAAGAATGACTATATAACAAATTTTACACCAACAATGCAACAACACCATTTTCATCATCAATGATTTTATAATAGAAGAGAACATGCAAATCTGAATCGGTGTGGTTTGAGCAGCAGATATTTTATAACTTTAAAAAATATATCAACAACGATATTATTAGTAATGTAAAAGTTATCTGTATAACTGTCACTACAAGTACTGCTCTTACAGATGATAATATTAGTGATAATAATGATAATAATGATAATAATAATAAGATAAACAATGATGATGATGATGATGATGATGATGATGATGATAATGATAGAGGGAGTAAAACAGAAAATATACACTCTCCTGGTCTCCATCCATGTACAAAATAGCCGCAAAATGTCAAATTGCTAAAGGCCTGGTCAGGATTTGCAGCCACTACAATCACAGCATCCCCCCTCTCTCCTCCATGACCTCATTGTGACAGGTCAGAGCTATGCCCCTCATCAGTTTTGCACCGGCAACTTTTCTCCCATGCAGTTGTGGGTGTGTTGTACTGGGCTGAGTTGGGTTGTATCGTGTTGCGAAGCGCTGTGTTGCGTTATGTTGTAAAGTGTTGTAGAGCTTTGTGATGTGATTGGCAGGGATTGATGTGATTTTTGCATGGTATGAATTGCATTTGCATTATATTGCATTGTATTGCATTGTAGTGTAGTGTAGTGTAGTGTAGTGTAGTGTAGTGTAGTGTAGTGTAGTGTAGTGTAGTGTAGTGCAGTGTAGTGTATTGCATTGTGTTTTAGTGGTCTGTGGTGACTACCATGGTATGATGTGTTTTTGCATTGTAATGATTGTGTGTGTGTGTGTGTGTGTGTGTGTGTGTGTGTGTGTGTGGGGCGTGTGTGTGTGTGTGTGTGTGTGATTTGAGAGAGAGAAAGAGGGGAGTGAGAGACAGAGAGAGAGAGTGTGTGTGTGTATGTTTGTGTGTGTGCGTGTGTGTGCGTGTGTGTGTGTGTGTGATTTGAGAGAGAGAAAGAGGGGAGTGAGAGACAGAGAGAGAGAGAGTGTGTGTGTATGTTTGTGTGTGTGTGTGTGTGTTGTGTGTGTGTGTGTGTGTGTGTGTGTGTGTGTGTGTGTGTGTATGTTTTGTGTGTGTGTGTGTGTGTGTGTGTGTGTATGTGTGTGTGTGTGTGTGTGTGTGTGTGTGTGTGTGTGTGTGTTGTGCGCGCGCGCGCTTCCATCAGCTTAGCTTGTTAGAACGTCACATAATAGCGCAGGGGTCATGTGTTCAATTCTCTAGCGGGCCACAGGTGTCTGGGTGGGCTGGCTGGTTCTTTTGAAAGAGCAACGGACTCCAGTTCTCATGTCCCCAGTCGAATACCAGCCCATGACATAAACTGGTTTGTTGGCCGCTTTTCACAACACTTCAATTATTCTGGTGTTGGTTTGTTGGCCGCTTTTCACAACACTTCAATTATTCTGGTGTTGGTTTGTTCACCGCTTTTCACAACACTTCAGTTAGTCTGGTGTTGGTTTGTTGGCCGCTTTTCACAACACTTCAATTATTCTGGTGTTGGTTTGTTGGCCGCTTTTCACAACACTTCAATTATTCTGGTGTTGGTTTGTTGGCCGCTTTTCACAACACTTCAATTATTCTGGTGTTGGTTTGTTCACCGCTTTTCACAACACTTCAGTTAGTCTGGTGTTGGTTTGTTGGCCGCTTTTCACAACACTTCAGTTATTCTGGTGTTGGTTGTTGGCCGCTTTTCACAACACTTCAATTATTCTGGTGTTGGTTTGTTCACCGCTTTTCACAACACTTCAGTTAGTCTGGTGTTGGTTTGTTGGCCGCTTTTCAGAACACTTCAGTTAGTCTGGTGTTGGTTTGTTGGCCGCTTTTCACAACACTTCAGTTAGTCTGGTGTTGGTTTGTTGGCCGCTTTTCACAACACTTCAATTATTTGGTGTTGGTTTGTTGGCCGCTTTTCACAACACTTCAGTTAGTCTGGTGTTGGTTTGTTGGCCGCTTTTCACAACACTTCAGTTAGTCTGGTGTTGGTTTGTTGGCCGCTTTTCACAACACTTCAGTTAGTCTGGTGTTGGTTTGTTGGCCGCTTTTCACAACACTTCAGTTATTCTGGTGTTGGTTTGTTGGCGCTTTTCACAACACTTCAGTTAGTCTGGTGTGGTTTGTTGGCCGCTTTCACAACACTTCAGTTAGTCTGGTGTCAGCCTAGTGTTTCATACGTCTCTGCTCGCACTCTGTCCCATGTCAAGACTTGCCAGCGCATAGGCTTTTGCTTAGGTCTAAAGAGTCTTCCAGACTATTGATGGCACATTTGTGTGGAGCACATATGGAGTAATCTGAATGCGATGCTCCCTCTTGAAACAAGAACTGCAGTTCATCTCGGCTTCTTGGTTTCTATCACCAGTTCTGTGTATATAACACACAGATGAAATGATTTAAACACAATTTGCTATGGGAAGACATGTAACAAGTAAACCTGTTTCACTATAGCAACAATGTTCGGATTCTGAAAACTAAACTTGTCCCATCTCCATCCCATCCCCATGCGACTTTATCTTTTCTGTCCCTGCAAGTTCGGAGCGTTCCGCTAAAAGCTTTTTGAGCGTTCTATACCAAATGAGCAGGAGAAGAAATGGGTGAGAGCCTGAGAGCAGTGTTTCAATCTTCTTTGCAGGCCAGTAGTCGTTCAGTTCTAGTGCTTGCCTGTCGTGTCCTGCTGCGTATAAAGGTCACGCAATTTACTATTATGTTGGACTAGATGAATGGAAATTGCCGTAAAAAATAAGACCACAGTAACAACCACTCACGACAATAAGAATATGATAACAACAAACACAGTGAGACGGAAAAAATCAAACAACTTCGTTTAACTTTATTTTGTTTTGTTTTTCATTTTCAGAAATGGTTTCTGAGATGAGTGTGTGCACGTGGTTTCGGCTTTTGATCCACTCTGCCCAGTCGTTACGAGGTTGCACAGCCTGCTTTCTGTGCTTATCCTGTAATGTGGACAGTCATACTTCTTCTTCTTCTTTTTTTTTTATACAAGGGAATTGGGGTGCACACTAAGTCTTTCCATGTTTCAGTAAGCCACTGAGCACTGACATAGCTTACAGGATCTTTGACTTGCGTAGTTCATGTTCTCAGTGTATATGAATACACACGCACAGAGTTTAGACACTAGCAGGTCTGCACGTATGACAATCAGGGAGATAGGAAAGTATCCAGCGTTGACCCACCAGAAGCTAAATAGGCTGTGTTCTCTGGCTTTGTCTTTTTTTCTTCTTCTACATGTGTGATATGTTTCCTTCCACATTGTCTGGAGTGTGGACTTTGCAAGTCCATTAAACATTCTGATTTTGAGGCACGGCCATGCTGCAGGGATTTCTTCTTTTACTCTTGCTAGGTGTCCATTTGAAAATTTAAAGTATTGTACTACACTGTTTTGTATTGCTTAATCATACCGAAATGAGTTTTCCATGTGAAATTCATGCTTAACTCCACTGAGGAGAGCAATGCCACAATTCTGCATCCCTTGTTGGTCTGTATGAGGGTGTTTTTGACTTCCTATTAAAGTGGATTTTTTTGCATGATTTTGTTAGGGAGAATTCTTTGTTGCCGTGCATTCCTTCTTGGATACACGGTGCACTTGGGACCTCAGTTTATCGTTTTATGAGAAAAAGGGGCACCCAGATCACCATCGAAATTGTAGTTCAGGGGGTGGAAACCTGGAGCCTTTTGAAATCCTATGAAAATATTTTACCCACTGGGCCATTAACCCATCATTAGATGTACTACCGGAATGTTCTTTTCACTGTTGCTTACAGTTTATAAGAACATTCTCCAGACAACACAGTTCGATCTGCAATACTACATTCAACAACAGCAACCAAAATGAAAAAAGAAAACATCGGTGATCTACATACGAGCATTCGACCCACATACTTCTTCAGGAGTTCAACCGGTAAGATGCAAGGAATCAATGCAATGTCGTAACACAATCAAAACATTGACTATTTTCCAGGTATTTTCTCTTATTAAAATGAATGAAATAAAGTTTGAGAGAAAAAAATCTTTTGCAGCATATGATGAATACCACTTAGAGATAAGAAGAAAATCACTGTCTGGCACGTGATTCGAGACATGCTTTTCTCGTCTTTGATAGGTAATTAACTACAAATCCATTTCTCATGTTGTGTAATTTTGCTGTCATTTTGCGGTCTAGGTTTGAAACCATCCTTTTTGGTGTTACAGATTTAAGCATACTGACTTGGACTAACGTGAGGAAGAATCTGGCCTCAGGTGCGCGTCCCATCAGTCTTGCAGTCTTGTGGATTTGGATTTGTGCCATAGCTAGTGTCAGTCTTCACAGATAGAGCGAGAGTGATGCTGTTGATAACGCCGTCAGTCACTGATTATAGGTGTCAGTCGTGTGATGCTGTGATAACGACGTACAGTCCTGTTTAGGTGTCATCGTGTGATGCTTTGATACCGTAGTCATGATTAGGTGTCAGTCCGTGTGATGCTGTTGATAACGCCGTCAGTCACTCTGATTTAGGTGTCAGTCGTGTGAATGCTGTTGATAACGCCGTCAGTCCACTTTTGTGCAGTCTGTGATTGTTGTGATAACGCGTCAGTCACATTAGTTCAGTCGTGTGATGCTGTTGATAACGCCGTCAGTCACTTGATTTAGGTGTCAGTCGTGTGATGCTGTTGATAACGACGTCAGTCACTCTGATTTAGGTGTCAGTCGTGTGATGCTGTTGATAACGCCGTCAGTCACTGATTTAGGTGTCAGTCGTGTGATGCTGTTGATAACGACGTCAGTCACTCTGATTTAGGTGTCAGTCGTGTGATGCTGTTGATAACGCCGTCAGTCACTCTGATTTAGGTGTCAGTCGTGTGATGCTGTTGATAACGCCGTCAGTCACTGATTTAGGTGTCAGTCGTGTGATGCTGTTGATAACGCCGTCAGTCACTCTGATTTAGGTGTCAGTCGTGTGATGCTGTTGATAACGACGTCAGTCACTGATTTAGGTGTCAGTCGTGTGATGCTGTTGATAACGCCGTCAGTCACTGATTTAGGTGTCAGTCGTGTGATGCTGTTGATAACGCCGTCAGTCACTGATTTAGGTGTCAGTCGTGTGATGCTGTTGATAACGCCGTCAGTCACTGATTTAGGTGTCAGTCGTGTGATGCTGTTCATAACGCCGTCAGTCACTGATTTAGGTGTCAGTCGTGTGATGCTGTTGATAACGCCGTCAGTCACTGATTTAGGTGTCAGTCGTGTGATGCTGTTGATAACGCCGTCAGTCACTGATTTAGGTGTCAGTCGTGTGATGCTGTTCATAACGCCGTCAGTCACTGATTTAGGTGTCAGTCGTGTGATGCTGTTGATAACGCCGTCAGTCACTGATTTAGGTGTCAGTCGTGTGATGCTGTTCATAACGCCGTCAGTCACTGATTTAGGTGTCAGTCGTGTGATGCTGTTCATAACGCCGTCAGTCACTGATTTAGGTGTCAGTCGTGTGATGCTGTTGATAACGCCGTCAGTCACTGATTTAGGTGTCAGTCGTGTGATGCTGTTGATAACGCCGTCAGTCACTGATTTAGGTGTCAGTCGTGTGATGCTGTTGATAACGCCGTCAGTCACTGATTTAGGTGTCAGTCGTGTGATGCTGTTGATAACGCCGTCAGTCACTGATTTAGGTGTCAGTCGTGTGATGCTGTTCATAACGCCGTCAGTCACTGATTTAGGTGTCAGTCGTGTGATGCTGTTGATAACGCCGTCAGTCACCTGATTTAGGTGTCAGTCGTGTGATGCTGTTGATAACGCCGTCAGTCACTCGATTTAGGTGTCAGTCGTGTGATGCTGTTGATAACGCCGTCAGTCACTCTGATTTAGGTGTCAGTCGTGTGATGCTGTTGATAACGCCGTCAGTCACTGATTTAGGTGTCAGTCGTGTGATGCTGTTGATAACGCCGTCAGTCACTGATTTAGGTGTCAGTCGTGTGATGCTGTTGATAACGCCGTCAGTCACTCGATTTAGGTGTCAGTCGTGTGATGCTGTTGATAACGCCGTCAGTCACTGATTTAGGTGTCAGTCGTGTGATGCTGTTGATAACGCCGTCAGTCACTGATTTAGGTGTCAGTCGTGTGATGCTGTTGATAACGCCGTCAGTCACTGATTTAGTGTCAGTCGTGTGATGCTGTTATACGCCGTCAGTCACTGATTTAGGTGTCAGTCGTGTGATGCTGTTGATAACGCCGTCAGTCACTGATTTAGGTGTCAGTCGTGTGATGCTGTTGATAACGCCGTCAGTCACTCTGATTTAGGTGTCAGTCGTGTGATGCTGTTGATAACGCCGTCAGTCACTGATTTAGGTGTCCAGTATCGTGTGATGCTGTTGATAACGCCGTCAGTCACTGATTTAGGTGTCAGTCGTGTGATGCTGTTGATAACGCCGTCAGTCACTCTGATTTAGGTGTCAGTCGTGTGATGCTGTTGATAACGCCGTCAGTCACACTGATTTAGGTGTCAGTCGTGTGATGCTGTTGATAACGCCGTCAGTCACTCTGATTTGTAGAGTTGTCCGTAGTCTGTGTGTCAGCTGTATGCATAAACGCCGTCAGTCACACTGATTTAGGTGTCAGTCGTGTGATGCTGTTCATAACGCCGTCAGTCACTCTGATTTAGGTGTCAGTCGTGTGATGCTGTTGATAACGCCGTCAGTCACTGATTTAGGTGTCAGTCGTTGTCAACATCATCTGTGAAATTCCTGTGTGAATGTTGTAAACCCTACCATAGTGTTGGTGATGTGTATAGGTAGCATTATGACTGTATGTGGTTAACAGTATCTGCTGTATTTGTGATTAGTTGTCAATGCGTAATGTGTGGTGTGTGTATGTGCATTATATGTATGTGGTTATGGTGTGGTGTGGTATGGTGCATTATGATTGTCATGTGGTGTATGGTGTGGTGTGTATGTGCATTATGATGTCATGTGGTGTATGGTGTGGTGTGGTATGGCGCATTATGATGTCATATGGTGTATGGTGTGGTGTGTATGGTGCATTATGATGTCATGTGGTGTATGGTGTGTGTTTGTGTATGGTGATTTAGATATGTACATGTGGTGTATGGTGTGGTGTGGTATGGTGCATTATGATTGTCATGTGGTTATGGTGTGGTGTGGTATGGTGCATTTTGATTGTCATGTGGTGTATGGTGTGGTGTGGTATGGTGCATTGTGATTGTCATGTGGTGTATGGTGTGGTGTGGTATGTGCATTATGATTGTCATGTGTGTATGGTGTGGTATGGTGCATATGATGTCATGTGGTTATGGTGTGGTGTGGTATGGTGCATTTGATTGTCATGTGGTGTATGGTGTTGGTATGGTGCATATGATTGTCAGTGGTTATGGTGTGGTGTGGTATGGTGCATTATGATGTCATGTGGTGTATGGTGTGGTGGTATGGTGCATTATGATTGTCATGTGGTTATGGTGTGGTGTGGTATGGTGCATTATGATTGTCATGTGGTGTGTGGTGTGGTGTGGTATGGTGCATTATGATTGTCATGGGGTGTATGGTGTGTGTGGTATGGTGCATTATGATTGTCATGTGGTGTATGGTGTGGTGTGGTATGGTGCATTATGATTGTCATGTGGTGTATGGTGTGGTGTGGTATGGTGCATTGATGATTGTCATGTGGTGTTGGTGTGGTGTGTGATATGGTGCATTGTGATTGGTCATGTGGTGTAGGTGTGGTGTGGTATGGTGCATTATGATTGTCATGTGGGTGTATGGTGTGGTTGTGGTATGGGTGCATGTAGTGATTGTCATGTGGTGTATGGTGTGGTGTGGTATGGTGCATTGTGATTGTCATGTGGTGTATGGTGTGGTGTGGTATGGTGCATTATGATGCATTGTTGGTGTATGGTGTGAGTGTGGTATGGTGCATTATGTCATTGGTCATGTGGTGTATTGGTAGTGTGTGATGTGGTATGGTGCTTATTATTGTGATTTGTCATGTGTGTTGTATGGTGTGTGGTGGTATGGTGCATTGTGATTGTCATGGTGTGTGTGTGTATGGCTTTATCTGGTGTTGGTGTGTGGTGTATGGTGCATTATGTGATTGTCATGTAGTATGGTGTGGTTGTATGTGTCTTGTGATTGTCATTGGTGTATGGTGTGTGTGTATGGTGCATTGATGATTGTCATGTGATGTATGGTGTGTGTTGGTATGGTGCATTAGTGATTGTCATGTGGTGTATGTGTGTGTGGTATGGTGCATTGGATGCATGTGGTATGATTTGGTCAGTGGTATGGTGGTGGTATGGTGCATTTGATTGTCATGTGGAGTATGGTGTAGTGGTATGGTGCATTATGATTGTCAGTGTATGTTGTGTGGTGTGATGGTGTTGTGTTGTAGGTGTATGGTGGTGTGTATGTGCATTGTGATTGTCACGTGGTGTATGATGTGGTGTGGTATAATGCATTGTGATTGTCATGTGGTGTATGGTGTGGTGTGGTATGGTGCATTATGATTGTCATGTGGTGTGGTGTGGTATGGTGCATTGTGATTGTCATGTGGTGTATGGTGTGTGTGTATGTTGCATTGTGATGTCATGTGGTGTGGTGGGTATGGTGCATTATGATTGTCATGTGGTGTGGTGTGGTATGTTGCATTATGATTGTCATGTGGTGTGGTGTGGTATGTTGCATTGTGATTGTCATGTGGTGTGGTGTGGTATGTTGCATTATGATTGTCATGTGGTGTGGTGTGGTATGTTGCATTGTGATTGTCATGTGGTGTGGTGTGGTATGTTGCATTGTGATTGTCATGTGGTGTGGTGTGGTATGTTGCATTATGATTGTCATGTGGTGTGGTGTGGTATGTTGCATTGTGATTGTCATGTGGTGTGGTGTGGTATGTTGCATTGTGATTGTCATGTGGTGTGGTGTGGTATGTTGCATTATGATTGTCATGTGGTGTGGTGTGGTATGGTGCATTATGATTGTCATGTGGTGTATGGTGTGGTGTGGTATGGTGCATTGTGATTGTCATGTGGTGTATGGTGTGGTGTGGTATGGTGCATTATGATTGTCATGTGGTGTATGGTGTGGTGTGATATGGTGCATTGTGATTGTCATGTGGTGTATGGTGTGGGTGGTATGGTGCATTATGATTGTCATGGTGTATGGTGTGGTGTGGTATGGTGCATTGTGATTGTCATGTGGTGTATGGTGTGGTGTGGTATGGTGCATTGTGATTGTCATGTGGTGTATGGTGGTGTGATATGGTGCATTATGATTGTCATGTGGTGTATGGTGTGGTGGGTATGGTGCATTGTGATGTCATGTGGTGATGGTGTGGTGTGGTATGTGCATTATGATTGTCATGTGGTGTATGGTGTGGTGTGATATGGTGCATTGTGATTGTCATGTGGTGTATGGTGTGTGTGGTATGTGCATTATGATTGTCATGTGGTGTATGTGTGGTGTGGTATGGTGCATTGTGATTGTCATGTGGTGTATGGTGTGGTGTGGTATGGTGCATTTTGATTGTCATGTGGTGTATGGTGTGGTGTGGTTGGTGCATTATGATTGTCATGTGGTGTATGGTGTGGTGTGGTATGGTGCATTGTGATTGTCATGTGGTGTATGGTGTGGTGTGGTATGTGCATTGTGATTGTCATGTGGTGTATGGTGTGGTGTGTGTATGGTGCATTGTGATTGTCAGTGTTGTGTATGGTGTGGTGTGGTATGTATGGTGCATTGTGATTGTCATGTGTGTATGGTGTGTGGTATGGTGCATTATGATTGTCATGTGGTGTATGGTGTGGTGTGGAATGGTGCATTATGATTGTCATGTGGTGTATGGTGTTGTTGTGGTATGGTGCATTATGGATTGATCATGTGGTGATGGTGTGGTGTGGTATGGTGCATTATGATTGTCATGTGGTGTATGGTGTGGTGTGGTATGGTGCATTGTGATTGTCATGTGGTGTTGGTGGTGTGGTATGGTGCATTATGATTGTCATGTGGTGTATGGTGTGGTGTGGTATGGTGCATTATGATTATCATGTGTGTGTGTGTGTATGGTGCATTATGATTGTCATGTGTGTATGGTGTGGTGTGGTATGGTGCATTATGATTGTCATGTGGTGTATGGTGTGGTGTGGTATGTGCATTGTGATTGTCATGTGGTGTATGGTGTGGTGTGGTATGGTGCATTGTGATTGTCATGTGTGGTGTTATGGTGTGTGTGTGGTATGTGGTGCATTATGATTGTTATGTGTGTGTATGTGTGGTGTGTGTATGGTGCATATGTATTGTCATGTGGTGTATGGTGTGGTGTGGTATGGTGCATTATGATTGTCATGTGGTGTATGGTGTGGTGTGGTATGCATTGTGATTGTCATGTGTGTATGGTGTGGTGTGGTATGGTGCATTTGATTGTCATGTGGTGTATGGTGTGGGTGGTATGGTGCATTGTGATTGTCATGTGGTGTATGGTGTGGTGTGTATGGTGCATTATGATTGTCATGTGGTGTAGTGTGGTGTGGTATGGTGCATGTATTGTCAGTGGTGTATGGTGTGGTGTGGTATGGTGCATTTGATTGTCATGTGGTGTATGGTGTGTGTGGTATGGTGCATTATGATTGTCATGTGGTGTATGGTGTGGTGTGGTAGGTGCATTGTGATTGTCATGTGTGTATGGTGTGGTGTGGTAGGTGCAGATTGTAGTGTGAGTGGTGTATGGTGCTTATGTGTGGTGTGGTTTGTGTATGGTGCTTATGATTGTCATGTGGTGTATGGTGTGGTGTGGTATGGTGCATTATGATTGTCATGTGGTGTATGTGTGGTGTGGTATGGTGCATTATGATGTAGTTGTATGGTGTGGTGTGGTATGGTGCATTGTGATTGTCATGTGTGTATGTGTGGTGGTGGTATGGCATTTGATTGTCATTGGTGTATGGTGTGGTGTGGTATGGTGCATTGATTGCATGGTTGGTGTATGTATGTGCATAATGTATGGTGTTGGTGTGGTATGGTGATGTGTTTCAGTGGTGTATGGTGTGGTGTGGTATGGTGCATATGATGTCATGTGTGTGGTGTGGTATGGTATGTGCATTATGATGTCATGTGGTTATGGTGTGGTGTGGTATGTGCATGTGATTGTCATGTGTGTATGGTGTGGTTGGTATGGTGCATTAGATTGTCATGTGGTGTGGTGTGGTATGGTATGGTGCATTATGATTGTCATGTGGTGTATGGTGTGGTGTGGTATGGTGCATTGTGATTGTCATGTGGTGTATGGTGTGGTGTGGTATGGTGCATTGTGATTGTCATGTGGTGTATGGTGTGGTGTGGTATGGTGCATTGTGATTGTCATGTGGTATGGTGTGGTGTGGTATGGTGCATTGTGATTGTCACGTGGTGTATGGTGTGGTGTGGTATGGTGCATTATGATTGTCATGTGTGTGGTTGTGTGTGTATGGTGCATTGTGATTGTCATGTGGTGTATGGTGTGGTGTGGTATGGTGCATTATGATTGTCTGTGGTGTATGGTGTGGTGTGGTATGGTGCATTGTGATTGTCATGTGGTGTATGGTGTGGTGTGGTATGGTGCATTGTGATTGTCATGTGGTGTATGGTGGGGTGTGGTATGGTGCATTATGATTGTCATGTGGTGTATGGTGTGGTGTGATATGGTGCATTATGATTGTCATGTGGTGTATGGTGTGTGTGGTATGGTGCATTGTGATTGTCATGTGGTGTATGGTGTGGTGTGGTATGGTGCATTGTGATTGTCATGTGGTGTATGGTGTGGTGTGATATGGCATTATGGATTGTCATGTGGTGTATGGTGTGGTGTGGTATGGTGCATTGTGATGTCATGTGGTGTATGGTTGTGGTGTGTATGGTGCATTATGATTGTCATGTGGTGTATGGTGTGGTGTGGTATGGTGCATTGTGATTGTCATGTGGTGTATGGTGTGGTATGGTATGGTGCATTGTGATTGTCATGTGGTGTATGGTGTTGTGTGATGGTGCATTTGATTGTCATGTGGTGTATGGTGTGTGTGATGGTATGGTGCATTATGATTGTCATGTGGTGTATGGTTTTGTGGTATGGTGCATTATGATTGTCATGTGGTCATGGTGTGGTGTGGTATGGTGCATTATGATTGTCATGTGGTGTATGGTGTTTGTGGTATGGTGCATTATGATTGTCATGTGGTGATGGTGTGGTGGGTATGGTGCATTATGATTGTCATGTGGTGTATGGTGTGGTGTGGTATGGTGCATTATGATTTCATGTGGTGTGGTGTGGTATGGTGCATTATGATTGTTATGTGATGTATGGTGTGGTGTGGTATGGTGCATTATGATTACATGTGGTGTGTATGGTGTGGTGGGGGGTATGTGCATTGTGATTGTCATGTGGTGTATGGTGTGGTGTGGTATGGTGCATTGTGATTGTCATGTGGTGTATGGTGTGGTGTGGTATGGTGCATTTGATTGTTATGTGGTGTATGGTGTGGTGTGGTATGGTGCATTATGATTTGTCATGTGGTGTATGGTGTGGTGTGGTATGGTGCATTATGATTGTCCTGTGGTGTATGGTGTGGTGTGGTATGGTGCATTATGATTGTCATGTGGTGTATGGTGTGGTGTGGTATGGTGCATTATGATTGTCATGTGGTGTATGGTGTGGTGTGGTATGGTGCATTAGTGATTGTCATGTGGTGTATGGTGTGGTGTGGTATGGTGCATTGTGATTGTCTTGTGGTGTATGGTGTGGTGTGGTATGGTGCATTATGATTGTCATGTGGTGTATGGTGTGGTGTGGTGCATTATGATTGTCATGTGGTGTAGTGTGGTGTGGTATGGTGCATTATGATTGTCATGTGGTGTATGGTGTGGTGTGGTATGGTGCATTATGATTGTCTGTGGTGTATGGTGTGGTGTGGTATGGTGCATTATGATTGTCATGTGGTGTATGGTGTGGTGTGTATGGTGCATTATGATTGTCATGTGGTGTATGGTGTGGTGTGGTATGGTGCATTGTGATTGTCATGTGGTGTATGGTGTGGTGTGGTATGGTGCATTATGATTGTCATGTGGTGTTGGTGTGGTGTGGTATGGTGCATTATGATTGTCATGTGGTGTATGGTGTGGTGTGATATGGTGCATTATGATTGTCATGTGGTGTATGGTGTGGTGTAGTATGGTGCATTATGATTGTCATGTGGTGTATGGTGTGGTGTGTATGGTGCATTATGATTGTCATGTGGTGTATGGTGTGGTGTGGTATGGTGCATTATGATTTGTCATGTGGTGTATGGTGTGGTGTGGTATGGTGCATTATGATTGTCATGTGGTGTATGGTGTGGTGTGGTATGGTGCATTATGATTGTCAGTGGTGTATGGTGTGGTGTGGTATGGTGCATTATGATTGTCATTGGTGTATGGTGTGGTGTGGTATGGTGCATTGTGATTGTCATGTGGTGTATGGTGTGGTGTGGTATGGTGCATTGATGATGTGTCATGTGGTGTATGGTGTTATGTGTATGTGGATGGTGTGGTACGGTGCATTATGATTGTCATGTGGTGTATGTGTGGTGTGGTATGGTGCATTGTGATTGTCATGTGGTGTATGGTGTGGTGTGGTATGGTGCATTATGATTATCATGTGGTGTGGTGTGGTATGGTGCTATATGATTGTCATGTGGTGTATGGTGTGGTGTGGTATGGTGCATTATGATTGTCATGTGGTGTATGGTGTGGTGTGGTATGGTGCATTATGATTGTCATGTGGTGTATGGTGTGGTGTGGTATGGTGCATTGTGATTGTCATGTGATGTATGGTGTGGTGTGGTATGGTGCATTGTGATTGTCATGTGGTGTATGGTGTGGTGTGGTATGGTGCATTATGATTGTCATGTGGTGTGGTGTGGTATGGTATGGTGCATTATGATTGTCATGTGGTGTATGGTGTGGTGTGGTATGGTGCATTGTGATTGTCATGTGGTGTATGGTGTGGTGTGGTATGGTGCATTATGATTGTCATGTGTGTGTGGTGTGGTATGGTATGGTGCATTATGATTGTCATGTGGTGTATGGTGTGGTGTGGTATGGTGCATTGTGATTGTCATGTGGTGTATGGTGTGGTGTGGTATGGTGCATTATGATTGTCATGTGGTGTGGTGTGGTATGGTATGGTGCATTATGATTGTCATGTGGTGTATGGTGTGGTGTGGTATGGTGCATTGTGATTGTCATGTGGTGTATGGTGTGGTGTGGTATGGTGCATTGTGATTGTCATGTGGTGTATGGTGTGGTGTGGTATGGTGCATTGTGATTGTCATGTGGTGTATGGTGTGGTGTGGTATGGTGCATTGTGATTGTCACGTGGTGTATGGTGTGGTGTGGTATGGTGCATTATGATTGTCATGTGGTGTGGTGTGGTGTGGTATGGTGCATTGTGATTGTCATGTGGTGTATGGTGTGGTGTGGTATGGTGCATTATGATTGTCCTGTGGTGTATGGTGTGGTGTGGTATGGTGCATTGTGATTGTCATGTGGTGTATGGTGTGGTGTGGTATGGTGCATTGTGATTGTCATGTGGTGTATGGTGTGGTGTGGTATGGTGCATTATGATTGTCATGTGGTGTATGGTGTGGTGTGATATGGTGCATTATGATTGTCATGTGGTGTATGGTGTGGTGTGGTATGGTGCATTGTGATTGTCATGTGGTGTATGGTGTGGTGTGGTATGGTGCATTGTGATTGTCATGTGGTGTATGGTGTGGTGTGATATGGTGCATTATGATTGTCATGTGGTGTATGGTGTGGTGTGGTATGGTGCATTGTGATTGTCATGTGGTGTATGGTGTGGTGTGGGTATGGTGCATTATGATTGTCATGTGGTGTATGGTGTGGTGTGATATGGTGCATTGTGATTGTCATGTGGTGTATGGTGTGGTGTGGTATGGTGCATTATGATTGTCATGTGGTGTATGGTGTGGTGTGGTATGGTGCATTGTGATTGTCATGTGGTGTATGGTGTGGTGTGGTATGGTGCATTGTGATTGTCATGTGGTGTATGGTGTGGTGTGATATGGTGCATTATGATTGTCATGTGGTGTATGTGTGGTGGTGTGGTATGGTGGGCATTGTGATTGTCATGTGGTGTATGGTGTGGTGTGGTATGGTGCATTATGATTGTCATGTGGTGTATGGTGTGGTGTGATATGGTGCATTGTGATTGTCATGTGGTGTATGGTGTGGTGTGGTATGGTGCATTATGATTGTCATGTGGTGTATGGTGTGGTGTGGTATGGTGCATTGTGATTGTCATGTGGTGTATGGTGTGGTGTGGTATGGTGCATTTGATTGTCATGTGGTGTATGTGTGTGTGGTATGGTGCATTATGATTTCATGTGGTGTGGTGTGTATGGTGCATTATGATTGTCATGTGGTGTATGGTGTGGTGTGGTATGGTGCATTATGATTGTCATGTGGTGTATGGTGTGGTGTGGTATGGTGCATTATGATTGTCATGTGGTGTATGGTGTGGTGTGGTATGGTGCATTGTGATTGTCATGTGGTGTATGGTGTGGTGTGGTATGGTGCATTATGATTGTCATGTGGTGTATGTGTGGGTGTGGTATGGTGCATTATGATTGTCATGTGGTGTATGGTGTGGTGTGGTATGGTGCATTATGATTGTCTGTGGTGTATGGTGTGGTGTGGTATGGTGCATTATGATTGTCATGTGGTGTATGGTGTGGTGTGGTATGGTGCATTATGATTGTCATGTGGTGTATGGTGTGGTGTGGTATGGTGCATTGTGATTGTCATGTGGTGTATGGTGTGGTGTGGTATGGTGCATTGTGATTGTCTGTGTGTGGTATGGTGTTG
>JAPXFY010000020.1:16110285-16115285 GCA_030674185.1 Monoplex corrugatus
TCTGTCTCTGTCTTTGTCCGCGTATCAGTCTGTCTGTCTGTCTGTCTGTCTGTCTGCCTGTCTGTCTGTCTGTCTGTCTGTCTGCCTGTCTGTCTGTCTGTCTGTCTGTCTGCCTGTCTGTCTGTCTGTCTGTCACTTTCTTTTCTGTATTTTTCTCTGTATTCCTGATCTCTCTCTCTCTCTCTCTCTCTCTCTCTCTCTCTCTCTCTCTCTCTGTGTCTCTGTCTGTCTGTCTGTCTGTCTGTTTGTCTGTCACTTTCTTTTTCTGTAGTTTTTCTCTGTATTCCTGTTTTCCTGATCTTTCTCTCTCTCTCTCTCTGTCTCTCTCTCTCTGTCTCTCTTCTCTGTCTGTCTGTCTGTCTGTCTGTCTGTCTCTCTCTCTCTCTCTCTCTCTCTCTCTCTCTCTTCTGCGTTCACGTGCGTGTACGTGGTATGCATTTGTCTCGCTGAGTGTGTATTTTTCTATATTTCTCTTTGTGCGAGTCTCTGTAGTTTTCAGATTGTTGAATTTATTTTTGTACTTGTTTATCCACTTGATTTCTTCCTGCCGTCATGTGACTATGAACGCATTCAATATATTCCTGTCCATTTCCAATGACTACAGAAATGGGGACCGTCTTTTACACTGCATTGATGTTGATGACGATGGTGATGATAATCAGTATGCCATGTAGTTCCATTCTGGATTGAGATTGTGAGACGGGGCTGTACTCTACGCTTTCTTTCATAATATATCCTGGCGTCATCCAGGCCCGAGAGATACATTTACTGCAGTGTTGGCCAGGAGGTTTGATTAATACCTTCAGCGACGCATCTGTGAGGTAGATGCAACCTGACTGTGTAGCCCCCCAAGTCTTCCCAATGAGCCCAAAGCACTCTCAGCTCTGGAGGAACCGACTGAGGCCAAAAAATCCCATAATGATTTTTGAAAGAGTTGATTGGACTGCAACCCACGACCTTCCAGTCGGTAGCAATTGAAGACACGTTTGTATATGTTTAAAAGGCATTGAAGAGGCGTCGATCGATGATTCAAACGAATGGCCATATGTAGCATTGTAGGTTTTGTGATATTAGTAATGTTTTGTGTCATTCTCACATTGTATATTGTCTAGAGTATTGTTTCAAACCGTACGATAATGTTTTAATGCGTTTTCACTGTGTCATAGTTAAGACGCAACATGCTATGAGGTATCGCTCAGGTCATAACAAGTTTAATGCACGTACGAACCGCAAGTTCAAGCTGACATCATCATGAGCTTACCCCTGCTATCAGGAAGACCAAACAACTGAATACGAATTACAGCAATGTTAATTCATGTCAAGGGGAGCAATAAAAACAACAATCCCATGACCACCCAACTCCGTGGCAGCCGACAGGACTGGGAGAAAATGGCGACATTCCTTGCCAATGTAATCTATCTGTGTGGACAGCCAACGAAACGCAGATGAACAATTACATTCCTTCATGTGTGGCAGTAACTTAATATCTTGAATACAGTTCCGCTCAGTCTTTCTGTGTGTCTGTTTGTCTGTCTGTCTGTCTGTCTGTCTCTGTCTGTCTATCTGTCTCTCTCTCATGTATACTCTTGCATGGACTCTGGTAAACATTACAAAATTTTAACAGAATTGGGCACCGACAACGATTAAGACACAAGAAAATGCGCAAGGTTTTGTTATCGTTGGAGCTTTACTATTTTTTTTTCATTTCATTTAAACTGATGATACATATTTCTTCATGTGTCTGGCATCCTTGATTGTTGTTAGAATCGATAAATTGTCCCCACAAGGAGACCAGGCTTCGTTTGCATACAACACGAATCAATAGGTGAAGCAGGTAAAGAAGAAGAACCAGGTAAAGTATAAGTGTGGTCTCAGATTTGCCTAAGGGGTCTCTGAAGATGGCATCGTATGTATTTTTCTTCTGTTGTTGCTGTTGGGTTTTGTTGTTGGTGTTGTTTGTTGTTCTTTTGTTTTGTTGTTTTTATAATACGAACTCTCTGTATGAAAAATAGACCAAACTTGGACGTCATAGTTTTATAACACACACACACATGCACGAGCGCGCGCTTACACACACACACACACACACACACACACTACACACACAGACGCACACACGCACACACACACCACACACACACACACACACACACACACACACACACACACACACACACACACACACACACACACACACACAACACACACACACACTGTGACGCACGAGCTCGAGTTAAAACGGGATCGTCATTCATTATCAGCTGAGATGTTTATGCAAATATTTTGTCGTTAGTGTTTTGTACGGATGGCATTAAGAAATATTGTTGGAGCTGCGTTCTGGACGAGTTATCAAAAGGAAGCAAAACTTGTTTTGTGTATAGTATAAATCGATAGAGTTAAGGGAAAGAGAGAATGAATTCAAAACTGTGCCATCCACATTTTGCCTGAGGGTGTTGTGAAGAAGGACGAGGAAGCCAATTCTCTCATGACGTTTGTGGAAATTTTGCTTCAGTGGGTTTTTTTCGTGCTTTTTATTGTTGTTGATTGGGTCTTTCTTCTTTCTTTTTGTTTGTTTGTTTTTTATTAAAGTATTCTATTTTCTGTTCCTTTTGTTTTTTTCTGTTTTATCATTTGTCCTTTCCCTTTCTTTTTATCCCGAGTTGTTTGTCAGAAAAGTGGGGGGGGGGGGGGGGGGAGGGGAGCCATGTTGCCTGGGGTTAGTAAACACACACAATGTTGTGATGCTTTTGATCTTTTCCGTGCAGAAAAGTACGCTGCTGCATGCTCTCCATACTTTGTTTTCAAAGGGAGAAAAAAAATGAGGAAGTAAAAATATTGGTAGTCCCCAAACTCTAAAAATTGTAGGGGAATGGCATATGTTTCACTACTCTTGAGTCAGTTTTCTTTATGTTGATCCGACTCTTTATCTCTCGTGCTTTATCTTTTCCAACCTATCTGATTCACAGGTGTGTGTGAACCGAGGGTTTTAAGCACACATTTTTTCTAAGGATTGACAGGCTTTCTAACACGGGCCAAGCCTACAAAGCACAATTATTGTGAGATGTTTCGATCCGGCCGGCTGTCCTCCAGAGTCGAACGTATGGGCTCATTGGGAAGACTAGGACCACACATCGAGTCTCTTCCACTTTACGGTAATTGATCAGATTTCCTGTACAACATTGAAAGCGCATGTATCTACGTAAGCGTAGAATACAGACCTGTCATGACGATGACGACGACGACTTCGCTTGGATGGTGATAATGAAGAAAAGGGAGATGAAGAGGAGGAGGGTGGTGGGGGAAAAGAAGAAGAAGAAGAAGAAGGAGGAGGAGGAGGAGGAAGAAGAAGAAGAAGAAGAAAGAAGAAGAAGAAGAAGAAGAGAAGAAGAAGAAGAAGAAGAAGAATTAGTGTTTCTAAACATCTCCATCGCTGTGACAAAAAAGGAATTTCATGCCTGCATGATGAAGATTCACCGAAGTTCTAAAGATAGATAACTTATTTTGACATAAAATCCTGCCACAACAGTCGAGAAACAAAACAACAACAACAACAACAATATAACAGCAGCAGCAGCACAGCAGCCAGCAACAACGGCAACAGCAACAACAACAAACAAACAAAAGGCATCTTGACATAATCTTCACCCAAACAGGTCAGTACATAGAATTCGATACAATATTCATGACAGGCTTAATTACACATTCAGTTTGTTCAGACCGGTGTTGCAGTGGGCGGGTGATTCTGAATCCGTTATACACAAATACTATGTAATTGCAGGTAGTAGTCCAAAGTTATCATGAAAATACCTTGATCCATACCGTACCATAATCCATACATGTTGTCGACAAAATGTTAAACAAAAACTTTTTACAACTGCCACAGGAAACCTGATGGTTTGATATGAATTAGAGAGAGAGAAAAGAGAGAGAGGGAGAAGAGGAGAGAGAGAGAGAGTGTGTGTGTGTTGTGTGTGTGTGTGTTCTGAACGTTTTGAGTCCTCAAGGAAACTGGCATTACATACCTCTATAACAGTCCTCGTTATTTAAACGCTTCTTCCACTCTATATGGTTACCTAATGAAATACATAAATTCATGGATGAATGAATATACCACAAATAGACACAGAAAGGAAAAAATATAAGAAAAGAGAAAGAAGGAAAGAACGAACGAAAGAAACACAAAACGACTGCATGTGATTTCATTTGTACTGACACTAATCAAGAGGTTTGGTGGTGTAGTTGGCAAGTTCCCATCTTTCCATCTGACTGCTCAGGTCTGCACATGTGTAAATGCAAATATATGTATAAACAAAGAAACAAACAAATACATAAATAATTCTAAAGTACGTAAAGAGATAAATGAATAAGTAAATGACTTCTGTGTGCATGCATGGATGTATGCATACATGTATGTATGTATGTATTGTATGTATGTATTTATGTAGTATGTGTGTATGCGTGCGTGCATGCATGCATGTATGTATGTATGTACGTACGTACGTACGTACGTACGTACGTATGTAGTAGTATGTAGTAGTATGTATGTATGGTATGTAATGTATATATCTATCTAGATTCTATGTATCTATATATCTTATATGCATGTATGTATGTAAAATATGCATGTATGGATGGATGATGGATGTACGATATTATGTATGTATGCATGTATGTATGTACGTATGTATGTATGTATGTATGCATGTATGTATGCATGCATGCATGATGATATTATATATATATATTATATATACATATATATATATATATTATATTTATTATATATGTGTGTGTGTGTGTGTGTGTGATGTTGATGTGTGTGTGTGTGTGTGTGTGTGTGTGTGTGTGTGTGTGTGTGTGTGTGTGTTTTAACCGGGTCATCCGCCTCACAGACTTGACTGAGCCCTGTTGGCAACGTTTCATTGCTTTGTGTTGTTCATCGATTTGACTGATTGTGATGTTACCATTGTGCTGCGCCGTCTGACAGAATGGCTCAATGT
>JAPXFY010000020.1:16122785-16130285 GCA_030674185.1 Monoplex corrugatus
CGGATGTCAGGCGTGGACAGTCAACAAGCAAAGCCAGAGCAGGATCGAGGCAGCCGAGATGTGGTTTCTCAGAAGAATGTTGAGAGTTCCATGGACAGCAAAGAAAACAAACGAGACAGTCTTGATGGAGGCAGACACAAGTAGATCACTCATAAGGAAGATTAGGAAAAGACAAGCAACATTTATAGGCCATTTTATGAGGAAGGGGGATTTGGAGCACCTGGTCACAACGGGAAAGCTGGAGGGAAAGAGAGCACCAGGTAGACCCAGGGAGAGAATGCTGGACGGACTTGCAGAGTGGCTGGGGATGAGGAGGGTGGGGGAGATGCTGGGGGCAACGAGATAGAGATGGTTGGAAGTCCATGGTCGCCAACGCCATGCGGCAGGGCACCTGATGATGATGATGATGATGATGATGATGATATTCTGTCCTCCCCTTCCCGTTTCTGTTCTGTTTCATTTTCGTGGTTTTTTCTTTGTTTCGTTCTTCTCTTGGGTGTTAGGGGATGGGGACGGAGGGTGCTGCACACGGCTTTTATAGCTGGACCCTGTACGATCGGTAAAACTGTGACTATAACACACTTTTCCTGGCATTTGAGACAATATCCAGCTTTTTGCTCTCTCTCTCTCTCTCTCTCTCTCTCTCTCTCTCTCTGTGTCCCCTTCTCTCTTTCTCTGTCTGCCTGTCTATCTATCTATCTATCTATCTATCTATCTATCTATCTATCTATCTATCTATCTATCTGTCTGTCTGTCTATCTGTCTATTTATCTTTTTTTCTATCTATCTATCTATCTATCTATCTATCTGTCTATCTATCTATCTGCCTGTCTGTCTATCTATCTATCTGTCTGTCTGCCTATCTATCTATCCACGTATCTATCCATCCATCTATCTATCTATCTATCTATCTATCTATCTATCTATCTATCTATCTGTCTGTCTGTCTATCTATCTATCTATCTATCTGTCTATCTATCTATCTATCTATCTATCTATCTATCTATCTATCTATCTGTCTGTCTGTCTGTCTATCTATCTATCTATCTATCTATCTATCTTTCTATCTATCTACCTATTTATGTAGGGAAAGGCTGAATGCATGAAAGAATGACGGGTTTCGACATTCCCTACTCCCAAACATACCTTGGCACATCAAATCATTCATTTATCGAATCACTGTGTGTGTGTGTGTGTGTGTGTGTTGTGTGTGTGTGTGTGTGTGTGTGTGTGTGTTGTGTGTGTGTGTGTGTGTGTGTGTGTGTGTGTGTGTGAGTGTGGTGAGTGTGTGTGTGTGTGTCTGACTGAATACTGACCTACCTGTTTGTCTCAAAGCGTCAGGTCACAAATCACTAGGTAACATGTAACACTGCCGTTTAGAACCATCACAGAGCCATCACACCATCGATGACATTGAACACACAGATTCAGCGAGAGGAAGAAGCCATAGATTTACCTTGAAGCCTGGAACAGAGAACTATAGGAAATCAAACACACGTATTCCTACCTTTAAGGTCAGAACAAAGATCTGCTGTAAGTCAAACACACATATTGACACTTTACAAGGTGACATTGCATTCACTCCTGTACAATGTGGATCGTCGGTCCTTGGCCTTTCCAGGTAAAACTGTTATTTTCTGTAAGGGGAAGGAGATAGAGATGGAATGATTTGACAGAGAGAGAGAGAGAGAGAGAGAGAGAGAGAGAGAGAGAGAGGAGAGAGAGAGAGAGAGGGAGAGAGAGAGAGAGAGAGAGAGAGATCAACAAGAATAACAAGAAGAAATAGGAAGAAGCAGAAAAAGTGTACGTGGAAAAAACAATGCAAAGAAGAAGACGAGAAAGAAAAAGACAAAGCAGAAAAAGAATATGAAAAAAAAGAATATGAAGAAGAAGACACAAACACGTAAAAGACAACAAAAAACGAAAAAGGAGAGGAAAAGGAGGAAAAAGCCAAAGCAGCAATTTCAGTGAATCTGTTTCGATATATGCTTACTCTTACAAGTGTGATGATCAAATTATTTGAGTAACACCCCTTTCGTGTCATGGCGACGAGATTCCTTTTTCAGTGTCCGAATACAGGCATACGTTGTACGAATCTAAACTTCGAAACTGTATTTAATGCATATGATGACTTGTCTTTCCTTTAATATCTAAATGTAAGGTAGCTGGGGCTTGTAGTAAATCCTGACCTCAAGATCTGTAGTCTCGAGTTCAATCCCAGCCTACAACATAAAAACTGTTGTGTTCGCTTTCCATCTGAATGCTCCAATCATTCTTGCGATGTCAGCTTAATGTTTCATATGTCCTATGCCTCACTCCCTCCATTTCAAGACCTTGTCAGCGGATTTGTCCAGGCTCAAAGAATCTGCCAGATAACACAGCACAGATTGGGTGGACTTATAATGGAATTGTCTCCATGCGATAAATCCCTTGAATAAACCCCAAACTGCAAACTCATAAGTCAGTGGCAAACATCTTCTACACATGAAATGCTGTATTAATTCTAGAGATCAGTATGCACTGTTGTAAAGCTAAGTATTTAACCAAGGATGGAAACACAAATAAACACAGAACCAAAGCATGAAAATGTCAAACCCAAAATTGTTGTGTATATTTAAAACAAACCAGATAACCGAACTTAAGTCTACAATCGCAGTTATCACTTAAACTAAAAGTGGAAAAAACGACATCAAAGACTTCACAGTAAATCTCTCCCAACTTCTAGAGACAGAGACGCAGAAAACATTTATCCCGAATTATGTATCTTCATCTTTCACGACCAGTGTTCCTGATACTGTTCACTGGCTGTACACCGGCTGGCTGACTGTTGACTGATGGAGCTGTGGATTTGAGATCTAAGAATATTAAAGCTGGTTTGTTTTCTGCCCATCTTAATGCTCCAATCATTCTGGTGCTGAAAGTTGAATAGGTCCAGTTCTGCCCCCTCCCCTGTCCCATTTCAAGACCTTTTTTATTTTTTATTTTTATTATTACACAGGGAATGCCCGTGTTTCCTGTCATTTCAGGACCTTGCCAGTGCATTAGGTTTTACGCAGGCACTAGAAGCTACCAGATAAAATGCTAGCAGATTTGGTTGGGGCGTATATGGAATTATCCGACTGCGATGGATCCCCTCTTGAATAAACTCCGAACTTAACAGATGCATTATTTTGTTATGGTAGTGCCTTAGCTGTGGTTGATAAACGTTTTCCGGCGGGTTTTCAATTTCAGTTTCTTTTTCCCCAAGACTGTCGCTGTGCTTGGAATATTTCCAGGCCATGTTTACATAGAGCAGAGTCGAGAACCAGTCTTCAAACGTCTTTATCATTTCATTTCGCGTGTGATAGAGCAAAACATGCCTGTATTTCCACACAGTTTGATATTTACGTCATTTGTTGCTATATAGTCATTCCCCGTGATGGTAAATTTGGGATATATGGGAGTTGTGTTGTTTCATGACATGCAGACATTTTTATTGTATTTGAGTGGGCATACAAGTGTGTGTCCTTCTAACTTTTTGCGTACTATTTTGACTGTTTTTGTGTATCATTTTGATTCTGTTTTTGATTATTAATAGAATTGGTATACATATTTTTAATAGTATAGTTGCATCCGTTTTTCCAGAAAAGACAATGCTGCAGATTTGTGCTGCAGATTTGGGATACGCTTTAGCTCAATAGTGCATATACTTGAAGACAAGAAACACACAATCACACGCACACACAGACACAGACACAGACACACAGACACACAGACACACAGACACACACACACACACACACACACACACACACACACACACACACACACACACACACCGAGATGAGTAGTGGTGGGGAGAGAGTTCATTCAGAGTTCGTCTTCTCTGTTTTTGAACTTTCTAAAGAGGAACTGATATCCATTTTCGAAGCACACAGTCCAACATTGTAGCCCACCAATAAAATGGAAACCTCAGTACGTTAACTAATGAATTGTGGGGGCGAAAAGCTCATTGACTACCAGTCTGGTATCGGTTCTGTCTGCCCTGCATTGCAACATAGTACTGAGAGGTAAAAAAGCGACGAGTTTCCAAAATGTCTGGTGCCACCCACACACCGCCCAACAATAATTTTTTGTCCATGTTTCTCTGAACCACGTCATGTTCTGACACCTCAGTTGACGAGGAAATCCTTCGTCCTGTTCCAAGGTAAATGTCAATCCAATACTGGTCTGACTTCATCCTTCTGTGACGTCATTTGATGCCCATTGGCTATGACTAAGCCTCGCAGCATACTACAGTTATGGCTGTAGTTTTAACAGTAGATATTTCGTGACAAGATTAATGATGCTGGTTGATTTTGGCGTAGGTTTTGAGGATTGTGTTCTGTTTGTTTTCATTTTGTTTTTGTTTGTTTGGTTGTTGTTGTTGTTGTTGTTGTTGTTTGTCACAAGACTAACAACGAATTTGATTTGACAGAGATTTTGAGGATTGTGTTCAGTTTCGTCACTCTCAACGACATAGAGAATACAATCCAATATTGAATTGCTTTGCTCCTCTCATTTTAAAACAAACAGTCAAGCAGATCAAGAAAATATATAAAGCAAACAAACTTTGATCAAACTAACTAAACAAGTATTTGAAAGTACCAGCCTACTCAAGTTAATGTTCATATGAAAATTCTCAGCACATAAAAAACTGGCGGTCTATTTTTATGTCTTTATTAAGCAAGCAAATAATCTCATAAAAACAAGACAGTCGTTAAGAACAAAAAGTGATTAACAGTGAATGACATCATTTCTTACCAACAAATGCCTGTCAATTAACATCAGCAAGAGAGTTCTTGAATGTTATGTAGAACCGATGCTGTTGTATGTTGTGAAGCGTGGACAGTCAACACGCTAAGTGAGAACAAAATTGAGGCAGGTAGAATGAGGTAAGAAAGGTCGAATGGGACTGATGCTACTATCTCTGAGTAGTAAAATGTTTTGAAATTTGAAGATGAAGTTACTTTTGAGGCGGGAAAAAAGAAGAATTTGCATAATTCTTATATTCACAGTACTACTTGAGCAGATCTTTGCGGTCTCTTTCTAGAGCAGAAAATCGGACGCTTCTGCAATTTCCAATGATATTCATGATTCATTATCGGTCCTTGTTTTCTAGCACGAGGGTTATCAGTTTCATGTATCTAGTGCACCATCTGTCCAGTTGTCTGTTGTCCTTGTTTATCTGACAGATCCATCTTCTGCACTGCTCCTGTGTCACTATGCCCTGACCGCTCATCGTTCATTTTGGGTCTCCAGCATCTCGCCAAACCCACCGATATTGAGGTCCCCATGAGAACAGCGCATGAAGGGACACAGAATCTAGGATAATTTATCACAGTGCATGATGACAGTGAGGATGAAATGGTGTTGCTAAGGGGTTCCTCTTCGAATAGACTTCGTGACGGTCGATGGGGACTGAAAAATCCCACATATTGATCTTTTTTAATAATGGAGTTTTGAACTCATAACCTTCCAACTAGTTTTTTTTTTTTTTGCACTAAGCATTTCACCACGTTGACCGGTTCGAAGACAGTATTATTAGTTCCATTTATATAGCCTATTAAAGGCCTGGTTGTCTTGTTGCCCCATCATCTGCACTATTCCTGTGTCACTATCCCATGCCACTCATTTCGAGTCTCCAACACACCTTCGATCCCACCGCAGCTGAGATCACCTTTTGAGTAGGGCATTACGGGCATCTGGTTCGGGGACAGTTTTTCACAACGCTATGATAATGAGAATAAGGATGACACTGATGATGCTATGGACTTCCAGTTGAGACTGAGTCTGTGTGACAGAGCATACTTTACATTTTCATAATGTATCCTGATGTTAAATAGGTCCGGTAGATACACACACCTGCGGTGTTGGTCAGGATAATTAAGCAACACCTTCAGTGATACATCCGTGAAGTAGACGAGACTCGACTGTTTCTGTGTGGTCCCAATCTTCCCAACCAGCCCATAACTGGGTAGAAACCGGCTGGGGCCGAAAAATCCCACAGTGATTGTGACAGGACTGATGGGAATCGAACCACAACTTACAGTCGTTAATCACTGCACTGAGCCAAGTGTTCTATCTCCTTGTTTTACTGCACGTCTGTTGTAAGTCTGTCTAATCTGCAGTTGCAATTCGTGTCAAATGAAATAGATTGCGTACTAGTAATTTAATCAATTAAATACTTAGAAATGTTTTTTTGTTTGAATGACAAGTCGGGGTCTAAACTCGCATTCTGTTTTGCATAATTTTTCGATTTCATATAAAAAGATATCATTCTTTTACACAGGCTGAAATTAACATTGCTCTGCCCACCCCTGCTCTGCTGTATAACCCCCCCCCCTTTTCACACACTTTTTTTGTCTTTTTATTATTTTTTAAATTAAAGATTAGTTCATACTGACAGGAGAGATGTGTGTGTGTTTGTGTCTACGTTATGAAAACATTTTCTCAGCTGTTTCTTGGTGGATCTTTTCAATATTTTGGTCAAAGGTGTGAATTGTTAGGTAGTCATGGTGCCAAGATCAAGGCCACATAGACCAAAACAACAAATTAAGATCACCACTTTTTTCAGGAACATTGTTAAACAGCACTTTCTTGGGACTTTTTCAGTCTAAACGTTGCCTGGTTTCATGTCAGATTTGATCTTATCTGATGCTTGTTCAAAATCACATGATCTTGAGAAGTACACAATCTGGATTTTCTGTAATAAATTTTGTGTAAAATGGAAGATTGTTATAATGGCTCGCCCGTTTTCTTTTTCTTTTGTTTTGTTTTTGTTTTTTAGTTTTAATTTGAATTGTTAGAACAAAATGTTGGAAATACCGTTTATCCCTGACAGTTTCTGTCTGGTGTTTTCCCCACAATCTATCGATATGAAGTGTATAGAGTTCTTGTGCTCTTATTGACGTTCATTCTGTACTCCATGGTACTCGAGAACTCAAAATGTACCAGTGGATGACATGATTGAATCAGGTTTCAGTGCAGACTGGTGGCGATGGTGGTGGTGAAGGTGGTGGTGGTGGTGGTGGTGGTGGTGTGTGTGTGTGTGTGTGTGTGTGTGTGTGTGTGTGTTCCAGCATGAGTGCGTGCGTATGGGTGTGCATGCGAGCGCGCATATGTGTGTGTGTATATATATATATATATATATGTGTGTGTGTGTGTGTGTGTGTGTGTGTGTGTGTGTTGAGAGAGAGAGAGAGAGAGATTTTTGCCATCCGGTATGTGTTTTTTTGTTGTTTTTTTGAGCGCTTATTGCCTATATTGTTGGGTGGGGCTTAAAAACAGTCAAGCTTTACTGCAAAACTTCCTTTAAAACGAGTAAACACACTACTATCTGATCAGCTAATTTAGCATTTGACTTTGATAACTAATTAGCTAGTTACCAGTCATGATGGCGAAGTAGTCAGCGAAAGCAAATTACTCACTGAGATGTCATGGATTCAAACCGCCATCAATCCAAGAAACTGTTGTAGGGTT
>JAPXFY010000020.1:16140285-16175285 GCA_030674185.1 Monoplex corrugatus
GAGAACAAAGGCACAGAGGAGAGTTTTGGTGGCTTCGACAGAGAGGATATTGCGAATAGAAGAAATTCTGCGTATCTCAAGATAGCATAATCTGCAAACATTCTGGACGTGTTTTTCAAAGGACAGGGTGTTATCAAGAGTGACTCCAAGATTGCGGACAGTGGAAGATAGTGGAATGTCAGATCCAAGCAGAGAGACAGACAGAGGAAGGGAAGAACACTTAGCCAATGTGGTGGTAGAGATAAGGCTAAGTTCAGTTTTAATGGGGTTGAGTTGAAGTTTGTTTACAGTCATCCAGGAGTGAACATCAGAAATGCAGCCTTGGGTTTGTCTGATTATAGAGGGCAGTTGTGGGAGGGAACCAGAAGTATAGAGTTGGTTGTCATCAGAAAAGCTATGATGGGACATAGAGTGAAGTCGCATAATTTCAGAGAGGGGTTGTGTGTACAGCACAAATAGGATGGGACCTAAAACTGAGCCTTGGGGCACACCAAACTGGACGGTAGCGGGTGCAGAGGATGAACAACAGACAGAGACTGTTTGAGTGCGATTGGAAAGGTAGGACTGGAACCAAGACAGAGCGATGTCAGAGATACCGAACACTTTATGGAGACGTGTGAGCATGATAGAATGGTCGATGGTGTCGAATGCAGCCGAGAGATCAAGGAGAGATAGAAGAGAGATTTGATTTTGATCAAGAGCAGTCAGAATATCATTTGCAATTTTTACAAGAGCAGTTTCAGGGCTGTGTCCAGTGCGATAAGCCGACTGATAAGGGTAAGAGAGGTTGTTGGCGGTGATATGATCAGAGATCTGTGCGAGAACAATTTTTTCAAGGACTTTGGATAAGAAAGGTAGGTTGGAAACAGGTCGATAGTTTTTGAGGTTATTGGGGTCAAGACTAGGTTTCTTTAAAAGAGGTCTGACCAGGGCAGATTTGAAGGAAAAGGGAAAGATACCAGATGACAGGGAATTGTTGATGACAGTTGTGAAGTGAGGGAGCAAAGTATCTAGGCAGTGTGTTAAGATAGATGCTGGAAGAGGATCAAGCTCACAGGTCTTGATGTCAGAATGGCGGATTACATTGCGGATAGTAGTTTCAGAAGCAGGCTGAAAAGAAATAAGTGGTGTGCCTTGAAACAGAGGGTCGGGAATAGGAGGTTGAGAGATGGGCTGGGAGTCAAGACTGGAACGGATGGACCTAATTTTATCAATGAAAAAATCTGAAAAATGTTGTGCTAGACGGGCAGGGGGAAAGCATGATGGGAGAGGAGATTTATCTGATTTGCCAAGAAGGGTATTAGTAACGGAATATAGCTGTTTTGATGTAGAGCATGCAATAATTTTCGCATTGTAAAAGGCAGACTTAGCAGAGTCAACTATAGCATTGACAGTTTTGTTGGCAGCCTGAAAAATCTGTTTATTGATAGTAATGCTGTTCTTCAGCCACCGTCTTTCAGCACGACGGCGTTCACGCTTGGCCTTAAGAAGATCAGGGCCAACGGCAGAAAACCAGGGCGATGGTGGTCTCTGGGATACCCTACGTCTGGTGGCGGGGGCGTGCATGTCCAGCAGATCACCAATAGTCCGATTGAGGTCGTCAGCAGAGGCTGGAGGACAGGACTGAAGAGCGGCCAGGAGATCTTCGTTGAAGACGACGGTGTTGATATCAACTAGTTTTCTGACCATGACATAGGTAGTTTGGGGTGGAGGCTTGGTCATTGAAAGTTGGCCGAGGATACACACACACACACACACACACACACACACACACACACACACACACACACACACACGCACGCAAGCACGCACACACACACTTACACACACACACACACACACACACACGCACGCACACACACACTTACACACTTACACACACTTACACACACACACACACACACACACACACACACACACACACACACACTCACACGTCAAACTCCCACGTCAGTCAGCCGTTCCTTGTGTCCCTCCCACTTTACCCGCCAAGACCCATTTTATCCTCCACCTACAATCACTACCGCCCCCGGCCTTCCCCGTCCTCCCTTCCTCCCTCCCTCCAAAATATCTACGACAGAAGTGGTGTGGAATGTCAACATTTTGTGCTTTCTTTCTTTTTTATCATTGTTTTCTTTCTTGCTGTCTTGTTTTTCTTTTCATTTACTGAGTTGTGCTTTCTTCGTTTCTATCTTTTATTTCAATATCTCCACGTTTATTTCTTTTTAAACTTCACTTGCAGTTTTTGTTTTTGGGCATGTGTGCTTGCATGCGAGCACGTAGATTTAAGCGCAAGAACAAGTACAAATTTCAGTTTTAGAGGAGATGGTAACGATTTTGATGTGAATATTTGTACCGATAACACATTTTCCAGAAATTCACACGAAAAACATATAAATGTGTTTGGTTGTCAATTAATTGAATTGTGCATAGTGTTTGAATGTAGATTTTGAGTTCATTGTGTGAAACAGATTTTGACGATAGCTGTACATATACTGCATCCTCTGGGATTAGTACAGTAGATTATTTCATTACTTCCATGGATTTGTTTTCATCTATGCACATAAAATCACTTGTTATTGAGAATATGAGGGATTCTGATCACCTACCAGTTATTATGATAACTGAAATTGAAAGTGGTATTGTTGAAAATGATCATGGTAAAACTTGTCAAAGTAAAAACGAGTTTTGTTGGAAATTTATTTGGGAACGTCAGCTTGAAACCAAATTTTTACAAACTTTGAAAAGCAGAGATTTTCAAGACATAATTCGTTGGCCACGAATACTTTACTTAATGATGTAAATAGTGGTTTGAATACCTTGTATAGTGTGTAAAAGATGCCAGTACCTGTCTGTATAAAACGTTTTAAGTTGACCAGAAGAAAAGATCAGAATGGTCTGACAAGGATTGTCAGCAAGCAAAAGAGGAAACTATGTAAAAATTAAATAAGTGTATGAAAACTAAGAAGGAAGAAGAGAGGATTCCACATTTTGAAGCAAGGAAAATGTACCGACGAATACTTAAGACAAAGAAGTAAGCTTTTAGAATGCAAAATGTTGAATCACTAACCATGAAAATGACTAATTTATCACAGTTTTGGAAAGTGCTAAGAACTATGGTTGTGGAAACAAAGCCCAAAGAAACAATGACATTAGTGTTGACGTTTTGTTCAATCGTTTTAAGAATGTTTTTGAAAATAAAAGGAAGACATATTTTTGTACTTAATGATACTGAGGCAGATCTACCTGAGGGTACAGAACATGTACTACACATAGATGTCTCTGAAGATGAGGTTAAACGAGCAATTAATAATAAACTTAAGATATATTAAGCGGGCGGACTAGATTTCAGCTGAAATGTTAAAAAATGGTGGTATAGATGTCCAGTTGTTTTCAACCGAACTATTCAATACGATTTTCGACTTAGGGAAATATCCTGAAAAGTGGCCAAAAGCATGTCATCCGATATACAAGAAAGGGGATCCTGAAAATACAAATAATTATCGAGGTGTATCCTTAGTAAGCATGGTGGTAAACAGTTATTGCTGTCTTGGCAAAAAAAATCATAACAAAAGTTTTGATCTCTCTCTCTCACTTTCTCTCTCTCTCTCTCTCTCTCTCTCTCTCTCTCTCTCTCTCTCTCTCTCTCTCTCTCTCTCTCCTTCCCTCCCTCCTTCTCTCTCTCTCTCTCTCTCTCCCCCGCTCTCTTCTTTTTTGAAACATTTTTTTTCTTTTTATTGCAACACCACAATGCACGTTATCAATTTAAAAACATTTTGTGATTGTATTTGCTGGACAATATTAGAGCATCAATTTCTTTCGTTCTTAGTCTCGTGATTTTCAATTTTGTTTGTCAGTTTGCCTGTCTGCTTTCTTTCCTTCCTTCCTTTTTTCTGTCTTTTTCTTTTTTCTCTCTCTCTCTCTCTCTCTCTCTTGTATTTCTTTATCGATTTGAATCAAATTTATTTCAACATCCTCCTCAGGTGATACGGCCAACAGGTGTAGCCATAACAGGGAGAAGGGGGAAGAAGGCTTATCTAATTTTACCCTGATAGCACAAAAAAAAAAAAATGTTCAGATAGGGCAATAAGAAGGCCAGTTTTAATGTAGCGTACCCCAGGTTCGAAACCACTACCACAGACATGTGAATTCCACACTCAAACAGTAGACTTGTTCAGATCCTCTTCTTTCGTTTTTCTGTCTTTCTTTCCTTCGCTCTCTTTTTCTCTCTTTCTTTCATTGTTTCTTTCTTCTTCCTCTTTTCTTCTATTTTCAACCTTTGACCTCTGTGTTTGTCTGTACTCCGTTTCAGTTTTCGTTTTACGCTCCTTACTTTTCCTTTCTCTTTTCTTTCTTTCTTTCTTTCCCTTTTTGTGTTTTCTGTGCATCCGTTCTTTTTATTGTCATACTTCTTTTTTTTTTCCTTCCTTCTTCCTATGCCTCTTCTTGTTTTTCCGTCATTTGTCTTTATTGTTTGTTTCCTTCATTTTATTGTTGTTTCCTTCATTATTATCTCCCTTTTTGCCTTTTTATCATTATTCCTCTGTTTACATCTTATTTTTGTGAGAGGATTAAATTTCTTTTTATTAATTTTGCTTTGGTAAGATAGATCCTGTGTGACCGAATGCTACTTTCCTTGAGTTAAAAAAAAAGCATTTGAAGTTTGAAGTTCATAGATCTGACTGTCTGTGTGTCAGATTGTCTGTCTGTTCCTCTCACTATTTTTTCTGTCTGTCTGTCTGTCTGTCTGTCTTCTCTCTCTCTCTCTTCTCTCTCTCTCCCCTCCCCTCTTTATTTAATTGGCCAAACGATCTTGCGCAACAGAATTACACGCACACCTTTTAGCGTTTTGTCGAAATCCAATTGCGAAGCTCGGAGTCGACTTTTCTGACGGTTTCCTAAAGGTTAAGCAATTTCTCTCTCCGACGTTCTGTGCGACTTTCTGCGAACCTTGATTCTCCAAACCCGCAGAAAGTTTTGATTTGGTGTGGGCAGGAATTTCAAGATATGTCGACGGACTGACATATATTGTTTCCTTCTGATTTGTCCCTCTCTCCCTCCCTCCCTCTCCCTCTCTCTTTCTCTCTGTCTGTCTGTCTGTCTGTCTCTCTCTCTCTCTCCCTCCCCGTCTTCCTCTCCCCCTCTCTCTTTTTTCTCCCTCCCGTTAATGTCAGCTATCTTTTCCTCCACCTCATCTTCTTTTACCTCCACCTCCTCTCCCTTCTCTTATTTCACGGAGTCTTACAGAGAACTTGTTATAGCAGATAGATTGGAAGAATATGCGATCTCAAATATTTCATCCTCACCGATTTAAAAGCATAAACAGTAGATGGAAAGTCAATCGGTTTACCTGACAGCTGAGCGTATAGAAGGTATCAATTTATGTTTAATGGAACGTGATATATATATTATATATATGATATATATATATATAATATTATATATATACATTACATATTAATATGTATCTATATTAATATATATATACACTTATACTTAATATATATATAATATAATGTGTATATTATATAATATACATATATACATATACATATATATATACATAATACTATGTTAAACATCAAAAACAAAAGAAACACAGCTCAAAATTGAAGATTATACTGCTGCCATTTGTGGTAACTGAATCAGCAAATTCGGTATGTCTTACATATCATCATTTTGTTAATTCTTTTGCAATTTGATAAAATGTACTTTTTTCTGCATACTATGAATCATTTGTGTATATATTTGATAATGTTTATTTTTATCATTGTATTGTATGCCGCACGCAGATGACTTACATTCATTATACTTTTTCTATGTCATATGTGACCATTGCTGTACGTTTTCCTCATTCGTCTGTATATTTTTGTTTTTCTTCGTGCCTTCTTTTTTTTCAGATTTGTCTTTTTCCCTTAGATGTGTGGTTGATGTTCTGTACCAAACAACATTATACGTAAAACAGTTCGAAACAAAATGCAATCATTACATTGATACGAAATCTGAAATACAACAGTAAACAAGAAGATAACAGACGGATAGACAGACAGGTCGACAGACAGACAGGTCGACAGACAGACGGCAATACACAAACGCACAGGGACACGTGAGCATAGAGACAGACACACATAGAGACTAACAACCCATGAACACATGGATAAACAGACAGACAGAATAGTAACAGACGAAAAAGAAGTGCATGTGCTGATAGACGGATAGACAGACTGACAGACTGTCAAACAAGCATGTCTGCAGGTAATCGAAAAGATAAAAAGAGAGTTAGTTAAAACAAATTAACAAAAGAAAACAAAACAAAAAGATGGTGAAGCTATTCTAGGTAATGTGTCTTTTTACATTTTTAATCCAGATTTCATATTTCTCCAGGCCACTTTTGTCTGTGGTCAAGCCATTCTAACAAAGTATCTTTTTACGTGTTTTTTTTATTTTTTTTTTTAATCCAGATTGTATATTTCACCAGGCCACTCTTGTCTTGAAAAGACATCAGATGAAATGAACCTTGACGTGAACCGAGGACAATGGCAGACTGTCGCATCACCGCGAAACTAAATGTGACCTCCCACCACGAAATCAGTCTTAACTCGCATCAGTCGAACAGCACTAGGAGCTGAAAAGGTGACTGCGGGTCTATCTGGGGTGTTTTGACTTTTTCTCAAAATTGATTTCTGTAGACTATAATCTATCCCCCACAGAAATGTTTTTCTTGAAAAAATATTATTAATCAATTTAAAATGGTGTTTTAATGCACTGATCTTACCAAAAGTACCAATTTTTGTCTCTTATTATGAACCGTAACCTGTACAGTACCCACACATGTAATATACTAATGGAAAGCTCTTTGGTGCACCTTTCAGATAATGACAGCGAAAATTAGAAACAAACTGGGTCAAAGCCACCAAATAAAGAAATTTAAGGAAACATGTGTAGGACAGCACACAAAAACTTTAGAGGCCGTTTTCTCAAAATGGCCGTCAAACAACTTAATGACTTTAAACATACATAACTTCTACATTTTCTTTTAGTACAAGCTTTATTCAAGTACCAATTGTTTGCATTACTCTCTCCTCACTGTTTGGCTCTCTGTCTCTCTCTTTGTCCTTTTTTTGAGAGACCGAGAGACAGACAGACAGACAGAGGGACAAACAAACAGACAGACAGTGTGTGTGTTTGTGTGTGTATTTCTGGAAAATGGCTGTAGGAAACTTCTTGAATTAAGCATTGGTTCCAGTCAGAGTTCAATCCCAGCCCCCAACATTAAAACCTGACCTGTTTGATGCCCATCTTAATGTTTCCGTAATTCTGGTGGTGTCACCTTCGTCTTCCTTAAGTCCTTCTCCATTTGTCTCCATTACGATACCTGACCAGCGCACAGGGTTTTGCTCAGGCCCACGGAGCCTGCTGGATGATTGCTGGCAGATTGGGTTAGGGCGCGGATGGAATTGTCCGAGTATAGTGAATTCCCCTTGAACAGCCACCAAACTCTAAAGAGGACAGCTTTGAAATTATCTCTTAATGGTTCAAGTTCCGCCCAGAGCTAATAAAGGAACGATAAAGGTAGTGTCATGTCTGTTTGTCTGTCAGTTTGTCTGCCTGTTCATCTGGTTATGGATTGTTTTGTGTGTCTGTCTGTTTGTATAGCTGCATGTCTGGTATTTATCTCTCGTCCATCTGTCTATAAGTGTGTTTTTTGTCTGTGTTTCTGCGTTATACAGATTTGTCTGTCTGCCTGTCTGTCTGTCCTCTCTCTCTCTCTATTTTCTCTCTCTCTCTCTCTTCCTCTCTCTCCATTCCTCCCTCTCTCTCTCCCCTTCTTGCTCTGTGGCAGATCAACAAGAAGAAGTGATATGTCCATTGCTGCTCTTTCTCTCTCGTTCTTTCTCTTTCTCTCTCGTTCTTTCTCTTTCTCTCTCGTTCTTTCTCTTTCTCTCTCGTTCTTTCTCTTTCTCACTCGTTCTTTCTCTTTCTCTCTCGTTCTTTCTCTTTCTCTCTCGTTCTTTCTCTTTCTCTCTCACTGTGTCTCTCATCGTGTTTCTCTCTCTGTCTCTCTTTGTCTGTCTGTCTCTCTTTCTCTCTCTCTCTCTCTTTGTCTGTCTGTCTCTCTTTCTCTCTCTCTCTCTCTCTCTTTGTCTGTCTGTCTCTCTTTCTCTCTCTCTCTCTCTTTGTCTGTCTGTCTCTCTTCTCTCTCTCTCTCTCTCTTTGTCTGTCTGTCTCTCCTTTCTCTCTCTCTCTCTCTTGTCTGTCTGCTCTCTCTTTCTCTCTCTCTCTCTCTTTGTCTGTCTGTCTCTCTTCTCTCTCTCTCTCTCTTTGTCTGTCTGTCTCTCTTTCGCTCTCTCTCTCTTGTCTGTCTGTTCTTCTCTTCTCTCTCTCTCTCTCTTTGTCTGTCTGTCTCTCTCTTCTGTCTGTCCTGTCTCTCTGTCTGTCTGTCTTCTCTCTCTCTCTCTTTGTCTGTCTGTCTCTCTCTGTCCTTCTCCTTTTGTCTGTCTGTCTCTCTTGTCTGCTCTCTCTCTCTCTTTGTCTGTCTGTCTCTCTTTCCTCTCTCTCTCTCTGTCTGTCTGTCTCTCTCTCTCGTCTCTCTCTTTGTCTGTCTGTCTCTCTTTCTCTCTCTCTCTCTCTCTTTGTCTGTCTGTCTCTCTTTCTCTCTCTCTCTCTCTTTGTCTGTCTGTCTCTCTTCTCTCTCTCTCTCTCTTTGTCTGTCTGTCTCTCTTTCGCTCTCTCTCTCTTTGTCTGTCTGTCTCTCTTTCTCTCTCTCTCTCTCTTTGTCTGTCTGTCTCTCCTTTTCTGTCTTCTCTCTGTCTGTCTGTCTGTCTTCTGTCTCTCTCTCTCTCTCTTTGTCTGTCTGTCTCTCTCTGTCTCTCTCTTTGTCTGTCTGTCTCTCTGTCTGTCTCTCTCTCTCTTTGTCTGTCTGTCTCTCTTTCTCTCTCTCTCTCTCTCTTTGTCTGTCTGTCTCTCTCTGTCTCTCTCTTGTCTGTCTGTCTCTCTGCTGTCTGTCTGTCTCTCTCTCTTTGTCTGTCTGTCTCTCTTTCTCTCTCTCTCTCTCTTTGTCTGTCTGTCCTCCTGTCTCTCTCTTGTCGTCTGTCTCTCTGTCTGTCTGTCTGTCTCTCTCTCTTTGTCTGTCTGTCTCTCTTTCTCTCTTCTTGTCTGTCTGTCTCTCTCTGTCTCTCTCTTGTCTTCTGTCTCCTTCTCTTCTGTCTTCTCTCTTTTGTCTGTCTGTCCTCTTCTCTCTCTCTCTTTGTCTGTCTGCCTCTCTCCCCTCTTGTCTGTCTGTCTTCTTGTCTGTCTTCTCTCTTTTCTGTCTTCTCTCTGTCTCTCTCTTTGTCTGTCTGTCCTCTCTTTCTCTCTCTCTCTCTCTTGCTCTGTCTTCTGTCTGTTCTCTCTGTCTCTCGTCTCTCTCTCTCTTCTTTTCTGTCTCTCTCTTTCTCTCTGTCTCTCTCTTTGTCTGCTGTCTCCTTTCTTCTCTCTCTCGTCTGCTCTCTCTTCTCTCTCTCATCTCTCTTTCTTTCTTGCTGTGTCAGCTTGTTGTCTCTTCTCCTCTCTCCCTCCCCTGTTCTTTCTCTGATTTCACACAGTCTGAACAGGATGACAATTGCAGATAGTTTGAAAGGATGTGAGATCTCAGGTATCTCAACTCCGCAGATTTCAGAGTGTGAAGGAGAAAGTTACACAACAGGGTTAGTGAAAACATTGAAAGGAAATCGATCTGTCAAAAAAAACGTAGCTCCAAGACAGACAGACAGACAGACAGACTGATACGTATGACGCAGACACACAGACAGAAAATACACTAACAGACAAATGGACAAGACACATATAGCAGACTGTCAGCCACGCAAACACAGACACACAAACAACCCAAATACAGACGGACAGACAGACAAACTTAGAGATGAACGGACACACAAACAAGACATAGGTACATAGTCGTACAGACAGACAGACAGACAGAAAGACAGACAATAAAAGCACATTTCATGTACTTACCTGCATAGTCTTGCTATTGGGAATGTAACAAA
Organism: Monoplex corrugatus; assembly: GCA_030674185.1. Lineage (NCBI taxonomy): Eukaryota > Metazoa > Mollusca > Gastropoda > Littorinimorpha > Ranellidae > Monoplex > Monoplex corrugatus. The sequence continues at coordinate 16,150,314 of JAPXFY010000020.1, forward strand.
AAGTGTGTGTGTATGAATGTGTGCGTGCGTGTGTGTGTGTGTGTGTATATATATATAATATATATTGTGTGTGTGTGCGCGCGTGCGCGCGTGTGTGTGTGTGTGTGTGTGAAACAAAGAGAGAAATACACACACCCGCAGACAGATGGAAGTCGGCTTGGTGTTCGGGAAGTGTCACGAATAGTAAAAAGATTGACAACAGATAAAATCCAAGAATCAAATGTCTGCGCGGTAGTCAAGTGGGTAAATGCCAAACTTCTGATCAGTAGGTCCTGTGTTCGACCCCCTCAGACACTTAAGCCTTGTAAGTAAAGGGTCAAGATTCTTCCCATCTAGTCCCCAGGTTCAACGTGCATGCAGACCTGTTAACGCCTGACCCTCCATCGTCTACATACGCGCACCGAGCATCAGATTTGAACGTTAAAGGTTGTGTAAAGTATGTCTGTGGCTGGTTTGTGTGAAAAATGAAAACATTCACCATGCGCATCCAGCCAAGACGGGGTATGCAGACTGTGCAGCAACATACTGCCCAAACAGTACGGATCAAAGCAGTGTGTATACACGCAACCCAGAAACACACACACACACACACACACACGCAGCACACCACACGCACACACACTACACACCACACACACAACACACTCCCACACACACACACACACACACACCACACACACACACACACACACACACACACACACACAACAAAGAAAGAGAGAGAGAGAGAACGAAAAAAAAATCCAAGACACTAAATTTCATTGTCTGTGTTTTGTTCAAAGAAAGCACTTTACTCGGCGGATCAAACGAATAAAACGAATGATTTTGTGCGTTTAAACATATGCGTTGGTGATTCGATTAAATAAAGTGTTTCAGAACGCCCATCTAGCTTTTAATATATACTAATGGTGTCTGGTTCTGGCCCAACTGTTTTTAAAACTGACTTTTGAAAATTATTTATAAAAAAATAAATAGATAGAAAGATAGATAAATAAATGAATCTCTAAATAAACAAGTAAATAAATACATATGTTAATTAATTAATTATAAATAAATAAAGAAAGAAATGTATCTGTTAATTAAATACATTCAGAGAAGTAATAAAACTTTCAAATTGATCATAAGAATGTGTGTGTGTGTCTGTGTGTGTGTCTGTGTGTTATTTTTGTATGTGCTTATGTGTATGTTTATGTATGTGCATATGTGTATGTGTTGTTGTGTGTGTGTGTGTGTGTGTGTGTGTGTGTGTGTGTGTGTGTGTGTGTGTGTGTGTGTGTGTGTGTGTGTGTGTGTTTGTGTTGTCAACGAGCGCAGTGCGTGTGTGTACATGTTTGTGAATGTGATTTTATAGTGATTTTAAAAAGAAGCAGAAGAAAGAGAAAAGCTTTTCTGGTCGTGTGAGCAGGCAGACACACACACACAACACACACACACACACACACACCCCACACACACACACACACACACACACACACACACACACACACACACACACACACACACACACACACACTCCAACCAACCAACCAACCAAACAAACAAAACAAACAAAAAAACGCGTACCGTCATGCACACGAACACAAACACTCAAATACATGTGCACTCACACTCCACATACGCATGCGCGTGCACACACATACACACCTATCATCATTATCATTATCTTCATCCCTCATCATCATCATCACAAACCATTTATTGTCAGGTTAGCATTATTGTTGAACTAACACATACACCCGCACGCACACACACACACTAATACACTAACACAGTTATGCACACAGTCAGACACCACGTACTTACACGCACAAACACAGACTCACATGCACGAACACAGACACACACAAATACTCAGACACGCACACATACGCACGCACGCGCGCACGCACACACACAGAGAGAGAGATAGAGAGAGAGAGAGAGAGAGAGAGAAGAGAGACCACACACATACTTACACACACCTACACACACACACGCATCACGAACACACACACACACACACACACACACATACGCAAACACACACACACACACACAACCAACACACACACACACACACACACACACACACACACACACACACACACACACACACACACACACACACACACACACAGTGTGGTGTTACTGAAGTATCAAGTACATTGAGGACTGACAAATGGAAAAGGCCAAGAATCGACTGTTGTCTTAGTTCTAAACTGTGCCCTTTAATCAGCGTTTTACTTGGAAAACACCAAAGACGTTATATTTCGGTTTTCATTTCAAACTACGCATTAGAACGACAAACATGGTACCTCAGTATTTTTGTTTGTTTGTTTGTGTTTTTTTTCGTTTTTTGTTTTGTTTTTTTTTACTTCAAATTACGAAACGGAGCAAAAGACGTTTTGTCTCCACGTTCATTTTGAACTACGGAAAATATAGCGGAAAACGTTTTATTTTAACGTTTTAATTCCAACAATAGACCAAACAAACAAACAAGGAAATAACAAAGAATAACAAACAACCAACCAAACAAACAAACAAATAAACAAACAAACAGTTTTGTCTCAGCTTTTTACTTTAAACTACGGAATAGGCTACATTGACTCGTTGTCTTTGCGTTTCACTTCAAAACTTCGGATTAAAACAATAGACTTATTTCTTCACATTTAGGGACGGAATAGGACGAAAGGCAGTGTGTCTGAATGTTTCTGTACAAACTACGGATGTAAACTCCAAGTCATTTTGTCTCAGCATTTCACTTCAAATTACGAAATAAAACGGAAAGACTGTTTGTATGATCAGTGGAATACGCTGATGTTTTACTTCATAAAGTTTCAGTTTTTCACTTCAAATTACGGAATAAAACCGACCAAAGATTTTGTCTCAGCATAAAAAAAAAGTTGTCTCAGCATTTCAATTTAAACAACGAAATATAAAGCCTTTTCTCTTCAAACTACGGAGCAGAAGAAAAGACATTTTGTTTGGTGTTGCATTACAAACTACGGAATGGTGTGTGTGTGGGGAGGGGGGGGGGGAGGGGAGCAAAAGTCTTTTGTATTTGTTGAGCAGTGTGCGTTGGCGTTTTCAGTTCACACAATAATATTCTTCTTACATCGAATAAAATGACTCCGCTACTGTTATACGCATATTTCTTTTTTTAAATCTAGAATTTGAAATCACATTATCACAAATTGGCTGGCCGGAGGTTTTGTGTGTGTGAGACAGTGAATGTTTGTGTGCTTGTGTTTGTGAGTTTGTGTGTTTGTCTACGCCCACAAATGCATGGCATTGTGTGTGTGTGTGTGTGTGTGTGTGTGTGTGTGTGTGTGTGTGTGTGTGTGTGTGTGTGTGTGTGTGTTTCATCCACCGGTGCATTGTATGTGTGTGTGTGTGCGTGCGTGCTTGTGTGTGCGTGCGTGCGTATGTGTGTGTGTGTGTGTGTGTGTGGTGTGTGTGCTGTGTGCGTGTGTGTGTGTGTTACGTGCATGTTTATGTGTAATTGTGTGTGTGTACGTTCATGTGTGTGGTGGTGAGTGAGTGCATGCGGCCATACTCCTGTCTGTATGCATGCTCATGTTATTTCACAGAAATTTGAAAAATGAAAAAATGAAACAGTAAAGAAGAAAGAGGATGAAGAACAAGAATAACATGACAGATGAGAGTGGAGGAGGAGGGAGGAGGAGAGAAGAAGAACAAGAATAATATAATAAGCGGGAGGATGACGATGATGAAGATAAAGATGATGAGAATTATATCGATGGGAAAAAAAAAACGAAAGAAAAAACGAAAAAAAAAGGAGAGAGAATGATACTTTCAAAGAACGTGTGAGTTCACAGTCTAATCATGTCAGTGGTGTCACAATGTCAGAAGAACAGTTTCAATGCTCTCACAACGCTGGATATGGATGGCGTAATAGCATGGGCGTCTTTCCACCCCCACCCCCTTCTTTTTTTTTTTTTTTTTTCTCTCTTTGTTTCCAAATAATCAGTCAGTTTTGTTTAGAATTTGTTCAAGAGGATTCCTCTCCACTCGTACAATTCCATATGCGCTCCACCTAAACCTGCCAGTAACTATTTGGCAGATTCACTGAGCCTGCGCAATATCCTATGCGCTTGCAAGGTCTTGAAATTAGTTGAGAGACGGACCCATGAAACACTAAGCTGACACCACCAGAATTGTGGAAACATTAAGATGGACAAGACCAGTAGCAGTGAACTGATTATTGTGCTGGATGCAGGAATAGGAACAAAGACTGATGCATTTGAACTTATGGAAAATCGCATCTAAAACTTAAAAAAGAAGCAATGAAAGACTCAGACCTCCATCAACTCGAACTTACGCAACAGAAGGATGACCGTTTCACAGTTTAAATAACCAACAAGCAGGATGACTGTTTTACAGGTTAAAGTAACCAACAAGAAAGATGATTGTTTTACAGGTTAACAGTAACCAACAAGCAGGATGACCGTTTTACAGATTAACAGTAACCAACAAACAGGATACTGTTTTACAGTTTAACAATAACCAACAAGAAAGATGACTGTTTTACAGTTTAACATAACCAACAAGAAAGATGACCGTTTTACAGTTTAACAATAACCAACAAGAAAGATGACCGTTTTACAGGTTAACATAACAACAAGAAAGATGACTGTTTTACAGTTAACAGTAACCAACAACAGGATGACCGTTATACAGGTTAACAGTAACCAACAAACAGGATGACCGTTTACAGTTTAACAATAACCACAAGAAAGATGACTGTTTTACGTTTAACAATAACCACAAGAAAGATGACCGTTTTACAGTTTAACAATAACCAACAAGAAGATGACTGTTTTACAGTTTAACAATAACCAACAAGAAAGATGACCGTTTTACAGTTTAACAATAACCAACAAGAAAGATGACCGTTTTACAGTTTAACAATAACCAACAAGAAAGATGACCGTTTTACAGTTTAACAATAACCAACAAGAAAGGACCGTTTTTACAGTTTAACAATAACCAACAAGAAGATGACCGTTTTACAGTTCAACAATAACCAACAAGAAAGACGACCGTTTTTACAGTTTAACAATAACCAACAAGAAAGAGACCGTTTTACAGTTCAACAATAACCAACAAGAAAGACGACCGTTTTACAGTTTAACAATAACCAACAAGAAAGACGACCGTTTTACAGTTCAACAATAACCAACAAGAAGACGACCGTTTTACAGTTAACAATAATCATTTTACACGTTCTAATATCTGGACTGCTCAGCTATATACGGATCCCACACAGTTTCTTCAGGATACCTCCCCCCCCTCCCCAACTCCAGCGTTTCGCTTCCACCAGATTCAATAGCGTCCAGTGAATTATTCTCCGTCACGTAACGTTCTCGTTTGTGTGGACTGGCCGTGATGAACAAAGAACAGAACGAAAGAATGGCCACAAGAGAGAAAAAAAAAGAAAGATTGAACGAGGGTGGCGGGTGACGAAGAAAAGAGCTGAGGAGAAGCAGAAGGAGAAGGATGAAGGAGAAGCGAGAGAAGGAGAAGCAGGAGAGTTAGTTCAGGATTAAGGAGAGCGCCACTGAAAAAGATGACGAGAAGCATGAAGTGAGAAGGATGAAAGAAGCATGAAGGAGAAAATAGGTTATAACCGGAGAAGCAGGAAGGAGAAGCAGGAAGGAGAAGCAGGAAGGAGAAGGATGAAGGAGAAGCAGGAAGGAGAAGCAGGAAGGAGAAGGATGAAGGAGAAGGATGAAGGAGAAGCAGGAAGGAGAAGCAGGAAGGAGAAGGATGAAGGAGAAGGATGAAGGAGAAGCAGGAAGGAGAAGGATGAAGGAGAAGGATGAAGGAGAAGCAGGAAGGAGAAGGATGAAGGAGAAGGATGAAGGAGAAGGATGAAGGAGAAGGATGAAGGAGAAGCAGAAGGAGAAGGATGAAGGAGAAGCAGGAAGGAGAAGGATGAAGGAGAAGGATGAAGGAGAAGGATGAAGGAGAAGCAGGAAGGAGAAGGATGAAGGAGAAGGATGAAGGAGAAGCAGGAAGGAGAAGGATGAAGGAGAAGGATGAAGGAGAAGCAGGAAGGAGAAGGATGAAGGAGAAGCAGGAAGGAGAAGGATGAAGGAGAAGGATGAAGGAGAAGGATGAAGGAGAAGGATGAAGGAGAAGCAGGAAGGAGAAGGATGAAGGAGAAACAGGAAGGAGAAGGATGAAGGAGAAGGATGAAGGAGAAGCAGGAAGGAGAAGGATGAAGGAGAAGGATGAAGGAGAAGGATGAAGGAGAAGCAGGAAGGAGAAGGATGAAGGAGAAGGATGAAGGAGAAGGATGAAGGAAAAGAGCTGAGGAGAAGGATGAAGGAGAAGGATGAAGGAAAAGAGCTGAGGAGAAGGATGAAGGAGAAGGATGAAGGAAAAGAGCTGAGGAGAAGGATGAAGGAGAAGCAGGAAGGAGAAGGATGAAGGAGAAGGATGAAGGAGAAGGATGAAGGAGAAAGATGAAGGAGAAGCAGAAAGGGAAGGGAAGGGAAGGGATACAGGAGAGGAGTTTCAGTTTCAGTTTCAGTTCTCAAGATGGCGTCTCCACGCTCGGATTAAATTCCACATGCACTGAAGGCATACATGCAGTATAATTGACAAAACCCAAATCATATAAAAAAACCATAAGCCTGTTCATATAGCCCCGCATGCTGACAAGGTCTTGAGGTCCTGCTTAGCATGTGGGTAAAAACTGTGGCCCCTTCAGGATCAAACCAAACCCTGTGTCCTCAGCATGGCTCTCTATCCAACTGAGAGCTAACGGATATTTAAAGAAGATAAGCCTCGCGCGAAACAAAACAATATTAGTTTGGCTGTAGTCCGGGTGTTACAACAACAACTCGTGTTAATGGCCTTTGACAAAAACACTGTTTGTAAAATGAAGACCTAAATCTCCAGGGCGCTGTTCACAGACCGAGCCTTCCTGTCACTCCCTGTACAATTCCCCGTGTAAATCCACACACATGATTCTCCGCTAAAATCCACGTGTAAATATATACCTGTATGAATTCTCCATATAAGTCCCGGTATAAATTCCTGTATGATCCCCCGTAAAAATTTCCCGATGATTCCCCACTTTAAATCCTTGTATCAACCTTTGCATAAATCTCCCTGTATAAATTCCCCGTATGAATCACCGCATAAATCCACATGCAAATTCCCCGTGTAAATTCCTGTACAAATTCCCCGTGTAAATCTGTATAGATTCCCGTAAAAAGGCCGTATAATTTTCCGTATAATCCCCGTATAAATTCCTCGAATAAATTCTTATTTGAATCACTGTATAAATTCCCTGTGTAAATCTGCATGTGAATTCCTGTTTAAATCCCCGTATGATTTACCCATGGATCTGTGAACGTACGCTAATATTTCACACACACACACCACACACACACACACACACACACACACACACACACACACACACACACACACACACACACACATCACACACACACACACATACACACACACACACATACACACACACACATACACATACACACACACACACACACATACACACATACACACACACACACACCACAACACACACACACACGCGCGCACGCGCGTGCGCGGGCACATTTACAGAGACAGAGAGAGAGAGGGGGGAACCTCCCACCCACGAATCCATAAAGTCACCTAACAGATAATCCAAAGCGTGTGAGGCTCATGGATTGAAACACACTACCATTTCATTAGGGACAGTAACTCTTCTCTGCTGTAAAGGGTCACAACCCTTTCGATATCTCCTGGATACAGTGACATTATTACTGTTTAACAAACGAGCTGAACGTTTTTGTGGAAACGGCTATGAATGTTATCTACCAGAACAATGTATCTGCCTATATTCATTACTTTTGTAATACACCATTCCTGCCGTGGTATAAAACACTGGGGTGACAGGTTCATTTCCAGGTTCCTCCCCTTGAAAGCCAGTTAGTCTTACTGCTTTCCTGAAGTCTTGGTCGAAAAAAAATAATAAAAAGGGACGACGTTGCGATGCGGCGACGCACTCTCAAAGGGGAGAGCAGCCCGGGAATATGAATATGAATATGAATATGTATGAATATATTCTGGCAGACAACCCTCAAATTAAAAAGTGAAGGAATGTCAGGTACAGAAATAGGGTTTACATGTATTGTGACAGTAATAACACTTTGACACAGTCTTCTACAACTGAACAGAGACAAACTATTTCACTGGTCAGAAAGGTGTTAATTTCAGTCTGTTGGTTCGTTCATATGGTAAGCAACCGGAATCAAAAAGTAAATCATGTCGGTTATCAACTTACCCCACCACTGAAATATCCCATCTTTTCTGTTGAAACAAAACCCAACCTCATCAGATCCATTTTCATCCCCGCGCTATCACTGGTAACCAGTGCCAAACCTGGACCCTGTCCAAGCCCCTAGAGCATAGTACTACCACCTATGAAATGCGTTGTTTAAGAAGTGCTGTCAACAAGACCATGTAAGACATGGACAAAAACACCAAGATCAGAGAAATGGTGGGAGCAACACCTGTCCACCACCAATATATATACCACTTACATTATACAAAGGGAATTAAATGGTTTGGTCATCTGACCAGAATGCAGCTCACCAGTTGGCTCAACAGGCATGTAACAAAAATCATGTATGGAATTAGAACAAGATTAAGGACGACCCGGATTGATGACGGATTTCTCCACATCTGGCCTACCAGTTCACTGTTGACCGTCGGCCTCTTTCTTCCAGACACCCACGATGGTACACGTAGACTGATAAAAGACCGATAAAGGACAGTAATGGAAATGTTCATTGTGACATTGTTTTTATGATCACCACTTTCTACACAGTCTTCATTGTCATGTTCAGCCCCTTTCCTGCGTAAGAACTATTCCTTCTTCATACGTTTTCACCAACAGACCCTTCCCCCCCCCCCCCATCCCAATGCCGTTTCAGTTGAACACCCCCCCCCCCCCATCCTCCATATACAGCCATGCAGAATGGCCCGTGCAGTTTACATGCTTGTCTGTATAAGTGCTTAGTCAAACTTGACAGTTTTCACTTTCACAGTGGTTGTCTCTGTAAGTTCTTGGTCCAACTTGACAGTTTTCACCCTCACAATCAGTTGTGCAGGCAGTGCAGACAGGTTGCCACATAGTTCAGCATGACGGAAGACTAATCCAGTTACCTCAGTGAGTTAGTTTTACATCAGGTTTGCGGCACTCATTTCTGCCCCTACGGTGGTTAAGACCTAAGACTTCCAATCGGAGGATCTGGGGTTCAGCACTGCCTGGGTAACTCCTGGCTGGTGGGCAGAGGATGGAGATTTTCTGATTTCCCAGGCCAACATATGTACAGACCTGTTTGTGTCTGGCTAACTTCCCTTCGTGTGTATACACAAGTAGAGCATCAAATATGCAGATATGCATCAACTATGTAGACCTGTAGGTCATGTACATATCCGATACCGTATAGAAGCATGGAGACACCCAGCATGCACGTCCGCCAAAGACAGGAGTATGCGGGCTGTTCAACAACGTACGGACTTCACAAAAACAATGTGCATAAACGCCCCCGCCCGCCCCCCAAAAACAACCAACAAAATATACAAAAACAGAACGCTTATCATAATGACAAGATGACGACGAAAATGAAGAAGAAAAATAATGATAATATAATATTGATAATGGCAATAGTAATGACAATAACAACATCAATAATAATAACAGAGAATTGTTTATACTTTCTTAAGAAAAACGTATTTTACATCTCTTTCCGCGTAAAGATAATGCACAGGAGAAAACTCACAAACATATCAAACATGTTATCCGACCAGTATAGCCTATCGTAGGAAATACCAGCGTACGGTCTTGAAAATGAAACAACAGAATTGCGAGATAAAAGTGTTCACATAACAGTATGTTCTTTAGGGAGTGGTGTGATCTAGATCTGAACGAAACATTCAGGCCAGTTGCAAAAAAAATCAGGCCAATTTTACAAAGTGCTCATTTCCCTCAACTACCACCACCCTCTGTCGTTGTTTTACCTTTTCCTGACCTCAACATGACCAGGTACCCATTGCCAGCAGGTTCGACTTTAAATTACACGTGTGTGGTCTTCTCAATACCTTCGTGATCTTTCCACATCCACACATTTAAAGCCTATGTGCCCCAAAACACGAACCTTCAGTCAGACAGAAAGAAAGATCTTCACTAAGAAAATCAACCCAAATAAACCACCGACTGCACTTCAAATAAACCAGAAACTGGTCACACCCAGAAAAGTAACCAAAGCAGGCCATCACCACCTGTTCAGTGCCAACAGAGATGGATAAATCTCTCACACAGCATTGCCCACCCAGCCCCTCCCCACTGACCATAACATCAACACTGCTTTGTTGACCCAGGCCCTGGAAGATGGGAGTCGATGTTTTTGCTGGACAGGGGCAATACACCAACGGTAATGTCTGTGTCTGTCATTTGATGATGGGTTTGAAAGAGAAACAATATTCAGAGAGAAGGATGAAGAGAACGGATGGCTTCTCTGTTTCGTTCATTGATCGGCGCCAGTTTTGATGGAATGAGTGAAAGAATGTACCAGCCACACTCTCTCATTCACGTTGGCAATAACTCCACTCTAAAGTGACCTTGAACCAAGTAGTTTGCTACTCTGAACGCGGCGACCTGATTATACTTTTATAACAATTCAGTAGATGCAGAAGGCTGTTGGAATGCGAGGAACGCACAAGTGGTATTTAGATAGCTAGAATAACGGATTTGCCAGATAAGTTAGGCTGTTACTGCTTCGTCTTTGAAGTTTAGCAGTGAAAGGGTAAATTGCCATTGCAATGCGATTCTTAGGTCACGGAATGGCTACTGTACAAATGGTAAAGGCTTCATTTAGCACCACTGTATCTTGTTTACATCTCTGCTGTATGTGCAAATACATAATGTTGTTATTGCAGTTTCCCCTATTCATAAAAAACCCACCCACAGAGATTGTAAATATACTCCGCCCCTCATTGTTTAGCAAGTATCATACTTGTTTAAAAAGCACTTTTGTTGCCACAAGGTCAGTCAGGTGTGTCTTCCAAACAGTTTATATCAAATCCCACGAAAATTTGTCATCAAGTTGATCAAGCTGCAGGAAGCTGGTGGATAGGGTGAGGGTGTGGAATGGTTCTTGTTCATCAATGTAGTGAAAATGTCGGCTCAGTTGTGAATAAAATTGCCTGTATAGTCAGTCCGGTGAATGACACAATGCACACTTAACATCTGCTGGAGATTAAATACGACAGAAAAGGGATTGAATAATCGCAGCCTTTCTCCTTGTATGTTAAGTCTGAGTTGACCTTTATCAGGTATTTAAGTCTTCTAGGAACAACAATAGTTGAACTGCGTTGATGTGAGGTTTCGATCGGAACATTCCAGATGACAGTAAACTAATTATTTCTTAATATAGCTTTCAATCAGAAGCTGAAGAGTTTTGCATCATTTAAATGTGGTTTTTCACATTGGTACCTATAACTAGAGTACACGTTATGATCGGGAAAGTTCCATTACCGATATTATTGTTATTTTTGCTTAAAAAGCCCAGCCGACTGCGTAGAGCTATATCAGGGCTAGAACTGTTTCAAAACATACACAATACTTCAACAGGGAAAAAAAAGGAAAAGAAAATTAAGTACACATATCAATACATTCGCACACATAATCTAAAGAGATGTCCCTGGCGTCGACCACAAAGTGCAATTTGTCACACAGGAGATTTAAAAAACATACCTGAATACAGTTTTAAACATAACTAAAGACACTAAAACATACATAAAAACGGGTCTTAACTACCTAAGATTTCCCTACAGCCAAAAATGCATTTAATACATGTGCCCAATTATCAGTCGCAAGAGAGAGTATGTAAGACTTTATCGATCACAGACAGGTGAATGGGCCAGCAAGACAGAAAATGATGGGATGAAACGACAGAAAGCGAAGGAACAAGGTAAAAAATAAAGAGAGTGACAGAAAAGAGGAAATTTCTAGCACGGAGTTTCCAGAAGGTGGGGATACTATTTGTTCTGAAAGAGCCCCCGGCATCCCCACGGAAGGAGGGGGGCGGGATTACCGACGTACTTTTTAACCCAGTAAAATATAGTAAATAAATGCTGAAGATAGGTATCGCAAAATAAATAGCACCCAAAGCACGCGACGTCAGAGTTTGTGGATTCGACTCCGGAACAAATCATTGTAGATCTGTTGAGTTAAAGAGATACGGCAACACAGGTTCTAAATGTGATACAATACAATTATAGTTTTTGGAATGATCGATGCATAGCTATGGATGGCAGAGGCAGTAAAATTAGGTAGAACAAAACACGAGGCATCCTGATCGCAGACAGACACACTACACTTGTGTTGTAGTCAGTCGCCGTCGTTAATCAATGGGCAACAGTTTATAACAGAGCGGGACGTGTGTGTGTGTGTGTGTGTGTGTGTGTGTGTGTGTGTGTGTGTGTGTGTGTGTGTGTGTGTGTGTGTGTGTGTGTGTGTGCGCGCGCGCGCGCTTTCTTGCGAACACGTGTGTGGTCTCTCTACTACCCCCAGACTTGTATCGGCTAACACACACCACCTGCCCCAGTCTGCTGACCACCCAGACTAAAAACAAACCAGTAAGTGGATCAAAACAAACACCACCAGCCCAAGGAACCCAAATCTCCCCTCCATCTGCTGTCTGTCAGCACCAGCAGAGATGTGGCTGGTCGCTCACCCAGTGCTATCAAAGAAAATCGAAGTGTTTCTTAGTGCTGGTCATCCATCCTGACCGCAAGCTAGGCCGTAAATCACACGAACTTACACAGACTGAACGCATCCTGCGAGGTATTCGTTTCTCTGTGCACCTACTACCGTGGCCAGGGAGAAATTGGCTTGGTCAGAAGTGTATACTGGTTGAGACGACCAGCATGTACAGGACAGCTTGTCCTACATACGTGAAGGAAACGCGATGAGTGAAGGAAACGGGATGACAGTAATTCATAGTAGGAAAGTAATTTGGTGACCTTTTGTGTTTCTTAGTAGGAATGAGTACTTCGGTGATCTTTTGTACTTCTTAGTAGGAATGAATATTTTGGTGACTTTTGTACTTCCTAGTAGGAATGAATATTTTGGTGACTTTTGTACTTCCTAGTAGGAATGAATATTTTGGTGACCTTTTGTACTTCATAGTAGGAAAGAGTATTTTGGTGCCCTTTTGAAAATCATAGTAGGAAAGAGTATTGTGGTGCCCTTTCGAAAAAGAAAGAAGACAGGCTTAGGTGGGTTATGGTCAGTTTTCATTGTTTTTGGTCTGTTTCATTTGGTGAAATGTCCCTTAGGTCAAGGGTTCAGTACACAATCTTTATTCTTTCGTTCTTCCCCTTCTTCATAACGATGGGAAAATACTGTAACGTTCCACATACCAGCCACAGTCTGTTGTATATGTCTGAAACAGACTCACGAGGTTAGCAATTAAACAGACAATCCTCTAACACAGCATCAATCCCTACTAGGCAGTATAATTCTACAGACAATCATCCAACACAGTATCAATCCCTTACTAGGCAGTATAAATCCACAGACAATCATCCAACACAGCATCAATCCCTTACTAGGCAGTATAAATCCACAGACAATCATCCAACACAGCATCAATCCCTTACTAGACAGTATAAGTCCACAGACAATCATCCAACACAGCATCAATCCCTTACTAGGCAGTATAAGTCCACAGATAATCATCCAACACAGCATCAATCCCTTACTAGGCAGTACAATTTAACAGACAATCATCCAACACAGCATCAATCCCTTACTAGGCAGTATAAGTCCACAGACAATCATCCAACACAGCATCAATCCCTTACTAGGCAGTATAAGTCCACAGACAATCATCCAACACCGCATCAATCCCTTACTAGGCAGTACAAGTTAACAGACAATCATCCAACACAGCATCAATCCCTTACTAGGCAGTATAAGTCCACAGACAATCATCCAACACAGCATCAATCCCTTACTAGGCAGTATAAGTGCACAGACAATCATCCAACACAGCATCAATCCCTTACTAGGCAGTATAAATCCACAGACAATCATCCAACACAGCATCAATCCTTTACTAGGCAGTATAAGTCTACAGACAATCATCCAACACAGCATCAATCCCTTACTAGGCAGTATAAATCCACAGACAATCATCCAACACAGCATCAATCCCACCTAGGCAGTACAAGTTAACAGACAATCATCCAACACAGCATCAATCCCTTACTAGGCAGTATAAGTCCACAGACAATCATCCAACACAGCATCAATCCCTTACTAGGCAGTATAAATCCACAGACAATCATCCAACACAGCATCAATCCCTTACTAGGCAGTATAAGTCTACAGACAATCATCCAACACAGCATCAATCCCTTACTAGGCAGTATAAATCCACAGACAATCATCCAACACAGCATCAATCCCACCTAGGCAGTACAAGTTAACAGACAATCATCCAACACAGCATCAATCCCTTACTAGGCAGTATAAGTGCACAGACAATCATCCAACACAGCATCAATCCCTTACTAGGCAGTATAAATCCACAGACAATCATCCAACACAGCATCAATCCCTTACTAGGCAGTACAAGTCAATAGACAATCATCCAACACAGCATCAATCCCTTACTAGGCAGTGCAATCCTTTTTCTTAAGAGGGAAGAAGAGCATGCCAGATAGGATTTGTCTCCAGGGCAGTTTGCGGCAAAATTTATTATTTCATTGATTTATGGGCAGTGCATTGTCCCTTTGTTATATAGTCTATGGTCATACCATCATGTTCTGCCTTTGTTGTCCCTTTGCCCCCTTCACTTCATAACCCCCCCCCCCCCCCCAAAGCTGTCTCCATATTTATTCAAGTTACTGAACCTCGTTTCGCAGACACATACACTGCCGCTGATTAGGGGCGGGACTTGTCTGCTCTGAAGGGACGTAATTCTTTCAGCGTCTTTTGTGGACCAATGATTTATTCGTGCTTATCAAGCGAGCTGGATGTTTCTAGGGTGACAGTTCAACGTGTTTATTAGGAATATTGTGTCTATACAAGAAAGGAAGTACACTGATTTTGTTATGATGATTATTGTCTGATGTATGTCTTGTATAATTCTATGCTGATCCAGTCTTGTCAATAGGGGGGGGGGGGGGGGTAAACAGTGTCCCTCCAGCCTGTGTTAACGAATTAGTTTATACAATACGAATGATAAAACAATGATAGCATCGTCCTAGTTATTATCTTCTTCTATATTTCATTTTTTCCTTCTCGTATAGTTTCAGCATTTGAATTGGGTTTCTTGAGGTCTGAAGACCCATTGAGAGACAATGTCCTGAATAATGTGACTATTTGAATGATAATAGATTCTTTTGTTCGTTCATCCAATTTTCATGTACCCCGGTATTTATCAGTATATCTCAAGCATTCTTTATTCCATCTGTACTTTTGAAGAATGGATTAGAGTTCATCCTTATGTCCTTAACATGATGCCTGTCAAATTTCATCTTTGAATGTTTCTTCTGAAATATGACGCCACACTGATATACTTTTGGACTGGATTTGTATTTGCCATGAAGGAAAGACGAAGAAAAGATAGTGGACATTACTAAAGACTGCCTGTATTCTTGTAATTATTTGTCAGTTGCTTATGAGCAACATAGAATCTCGTGATTTCATATGTTTAATTGACAATGATTAGTTTTCATTGTTAAAAATATGACAGATCTCCCAAAATAATTTTTAAAATATGTTATATGGTGTAAGACAGATTTATTAGCATGCCTTTGACAAAGCTTTAACGTAATGATTTCTCAGTTATATCATTGACATGCTGACATGATGATGATGATGGCGCCGTCTGCCTGATTAGACAAAAGATGCGCCTGGTTGAGGATTCAGTTGGATGTGGAACAGTAATAGCTGTGGCTGAACAAACAGCGGTACTCCTCGGCACGGCCGCTGCACATGATGGCTGTGGATGGTGGTCACTACCGCAGCTTTCCTTCTGTTTCTTCTGTCCGACCGCTGTTGAGTTCGTTTCCCCTCTGCAATAGTGACTCTTGCAGTACAGCCAGTCGCCAGGTACAGCTGATTCTAGTTGTCTCTTCCCAAGTGCCATTCTGGTATCCGCAGACTTCAGACCTCCATTGCAGACATCCCTGTATGGCAGAAGTGGGCATCCCGTGAGCCAGCATTCTGCGATGAGCTTTCTGTATAGGGTATCTTTTGGGTCGCAGCCATCCTACATACGACGGACATGGCCAAACCAGCACAGTCGTCGTTGTATGAAGAGAGTGTATGTGCTTGGCATGCTGGCCTGGTCCAGGACGTCCTTGTTTAGCAGGAAATGCCCAGGATCCTGAAATTAACGAGGTGGTGGTTGTCCAGCTCTTGCTGATTTAAAGAAAGGTAGTCAATTTGCAGGCACTGTACGCCCCAGTCTTGGTGGTTGTGGTGAGCTGGTTATTTTCCCACTCTCTTGGACAGCTTGGCCATGGCGTCTTTGACTTTCCGCCTGTTGAGGTCTGGATCAGGGCACAGGTTGCTGGAGACAGTGGACCCTAAGTAGATGAATTAGTTTATCATTTTCAGAGTGTCTTTGCAAATTGTTATGCTGAAATATTTGCTGCATTCTACCCCTTGACCTCTGTCTTCCTTAGGCTGATGATAAGGCCGAACTCTTGGTGAGCAAACGCTTGAGAGCTAATTATCCACGTTACATCCAAGCAGTGATTTAGTTTTGCTGACATCTGTCACATGTTGTCGTGCATGATAAACTTTTCGATGCTTGAGGGAACGACTTGTGGGCCTAGGATCACATAATCTATCAGAGTTGAAGGGGCTCTGAATGGATGAATGCTACATAAGATGGCTCCTTCTTTCATGGCTGTGGGTGACTGCCTGGGTTATGGCAAAGTTCTCTCCAGTCCATTGTGCGATGTTAATGTGTCCATTTCTTCCTCTGTCTGTCCATTTGCCTTTCCTTTATACTACGAGGATACTCTAGTTGTTATTTTCGTGAGTCGTGAGTCCCTTGGTTAGACAGTCTATGGTCAAACCAGCGACCTTCTGCCCATGTTTCTTCTCGTTCCCGTCTCAGCATATACACGCTCAGTGGTCTATACTCTGAATCCCTATCAAAGTGACTGATCCTCGCAGACACATACACTGTCGCTTAATTAGGGGCGGCAACTCTGCTCTGAAGGGACGTAAATCTGTCACCGTCTCTTGAAATCACTGTTATATTTTTCATTTTATCAACAAAGTGGGTGTTTCTTAGTAATCAGGGGTAGTTTTGAATGGTCCAAAAGAACATATTTTTTGTTTTGTTTTGTTTTGTTTTGTTTTGGCAAGTATGGTGATCGAGGAATAAACCTTAAAAAAAATTCAGAGATGGAGTACTGAGGGTGTTTTGCTGCTGTTCTAAGCCTCGTTTTGGCAACTTCTGCGACAACGCTGGTGCCACATTGTACTGGCATTGACCGTTGCTTTAAGTTTTTCCATTGGAGAGGGGGGAACCTTTCTTGTGGTCAAGGACTGGTCTTCCATATACCTTACCCCAGGCTTGCGAAATGGAGTAAAAACAATTAGTTGTACCTCACACCCAACCCACCACACAGTATATGATCTCTGGGGATCAGAAGATGCTATTTGATTTCAGTATATACTACATAAAGATATGGGAGGGCGGTACACAACTTTAACCAGAAAATATGAGGCCGTTCAATAATTGTGATCAATTAATGGCAAGTAGTCATGAACGTAGTTTAGAATATACTGAAATAGAATGGGGTTGGAGATTAGAAATAACAAGGTAATTTAAAAAAAAAAAACGTTATGAAAGAAAAGATGTGAGTACATCGGGGTCATCCATAGTGATGTGGTGTGTGTGTGTGTGTGTGTGTGTGTGTGTGTGTGTGTGTGTGTGTGTGTGTGTGTGTGTGTGTGTGTGTGTGTGTGTGTGTGTGTGTGTGTGAGTGAATGAGTGAGAGAGAGAGAGAGTGTGTGTGTGTGTGATATGTGTGTGTATGTGTGTGTGAGCACATATGTGTGTGTGTGTGTAGATGTGCGTGCGTGCGTGTGTGTGTGTATGTGTGTGTGTGTAGATGTGGTGTGCGTGTGTGCTCCTAATGCCCACACACTTGTGTAGCCTACCACACCCATCTGTCCACAGTCAGCTTGCCGGTCAGACCAGACACAGAACTAATAAACAGACTCACAACAAGACCACCACTGAAAGGAACCGAAAGCTCCCCACCATCTGCCGTCAATAAGTACCAAAAGAGATGTGATCAAACCTCACCCCCGTTCCCCTTGCCAGTGCTACCTAGGAAAATCGAAGTGTCTCGGAGACTTTCCACTCAGTCTTTGATTACATTTTAAAGTGTCTCGTTCATTGTCTGTTCGTTATTTGTGTTCATGTCTATTCACATAAGTGCTTTTAGATAAAATTACTGTCTTTCGTTTAGTTCCTCTGATTTTGGAACTCACTGCCAGATTTGTTCTTTCGTTTGTAGGCTGCAGTTCCCACGTGCCCTCAAATACTGTAGTGGGCTTTCACGTATAATTATGGTTGTTTTATTTCACTTCGCCATTGAGACAGTCATACTCCGTTTTCGGGGGAGTACATGCAGAGTGTTTTTTTGTGTTTCCACTGAACACTGACATGTCTTATATGATCTTTACCGAACGTATTTGATGTTCTGTGTTGCGTGACAATGAAGGAAGTTCAGGTACCAGCAGGTCTACAGTTACATTGACCTGGGAGATGGGAAAAATCATTAACCTTTACTTACCAGGCGGTACCCAAGCACACTCGAGCCTAGACTTGCCATTTGAAAAATCAATGCCCTAACCATGCGACTATAGCGCCCATCAGTCCCAGATGATATGAGGGATCTGATCACGATGTTTCCTAAAAATTCATAGTCAAAGACTTGCCTGTTTATTCGGGCCTTTCAGTGATTATATCATGATTGCTCCTCCACCCATATGTGCTGGCACTTCTTCTTATTCATCATGTGCCATTATGTAACCAAACGCAGATGCTGACCTCAAGGTAAACTGTAATCAAGTGAAACATTAACAGTAATAAATATACGATTGAACTGATATCAAAATGTTTCTAAACGTTCGTACGACAAGTTTGATTTTAGGCATATGATATTAATGGTAAATTTTGTCATGTTAAAAAAAATCACCAAGATCATGTTGAGTTCAGTAAAATAGAAACTATGAACCATAAACCCCATGGACAAAGGAAACAGAATCAGAACGCGTATTACATACAAGACAGGCGCACATTGTCCGCCAACTGGCCTCTGTCAAGCGTTGACAAAAGACAAGAGAGAACAAATACACAAAATTTAGGAGAAAAAGTCAGCACAGGGGTAAGTCTTATTTCCCCTCTAGATTTTGTATTATTTGTTCTTTGTTGTCTTTTGTGTAGGTTTGACAAAGGCCAGTTGGTTGGCTGACAATTTGCACCTGTCTTGTTTTGTTATGTGTGGCTGACAATTTGCACCTGTCTTGTTTTGTTATGTATGGCTGACAATTTGCACCTGTCTTGTTTTGTTATGTGTAATACACGCTTTGATTCTGTTCTGTGTGGTGGCTTTTTGTTTGTTGATTGTTTGTTTTGTTTTGTTCGAATTTAGTTGAACGATGGCAGTCACTCTAGTTTCAACATAGAGTCATAGCTGTGTTCCCTCAGGTCTGTGTTTACCCAGACCTATGATTTCCTTGATTTACGTTTTCCACATCTATATTTTCCACATTTAAGTTCCCTAAGATCTACGTTCCCACGGTCATGTGAAGTCAAGCGAAAAGCTGGGGATCTGAAGTCAAGCGTAAGAAAAGTGAAGTCAGACACAGTCCAGTACAATCACACACAGTCAGGTCAAATTCTAACGAGTTACGCTCAACTCTGGTGATCCAAATCAACCCCCCCCCCTATCCTACGGAGGGGGAGGGGGGTTAGACAGTGATGGACCCCGCGGTACCGGTAGTCAAGTGGGTAGACGTCGGACTTCTAATCAGAAGGTCCAGGGTTCAGTCCCGCCCTGACACCTTCGCTTGGGGAGGGGAGGGGGTAAAAGGTGCAGATTTTTCCGATGTCCCAGATCAGCATGTGTGCAGACCTGCCAGTACCTAAACCATTACGTGTGTATAGACAGGCAAAATGTCAAATACGCGCATTAAAGATCCTGCAAGTAGTGGCTGGCTGGAAACCAACATCCAGCATACACACTCACAGAACACGGAATACGCAGACTTTGCAGCAACATACCACCTGCACAGTGTGGGCAAAACAACGTGCATACACGTATCCGATAAAATCAGGATGCAAAAAAGCAAGCAAGCAAACAAACAAACAAAGACACACACACAAACACAAATAAAAAAAAAACCCATAAAAAACAACAATGAGAACAACAACAAAACCACAGAGTAATCTAATACCCATAATACAGTAGTGATGTTTTTTTGTACCTGCTGAGTACGTTGACCTGTCTGTGACAACTGGGTGAGTGCAGACGACAGCCCGAATGCAAGGCATGCACACGTGTCACACATAGCAGGGATGGTAGACAATGGCAGAGTTGTCAGGGTTGCTTATATTGCTTCCTCAGTTACCGACCTCTGTGTGGATCATCATCATCAGCGAGAGAAAAAGAGAGAGAGAGAGACACACACACAGGACAGACAGAGACAGAGAAAGAAAGAGACAGAAAAGGCACAGAGAGAGAGAGAGAGAGAGAGAGGAGTGTGTGTGTGTGTGTGTGTGTGTGTGTGTGTGTGTGTGTGTGTGTGTGTGTGTGTGTGTGTGTGTGTGTGTGTGTGTGTGTGTGTGTGTGTGCCAGACAATGTCAGAGATGTCGGTATTTGTGACTTATTCCTCTGCCACTGAGGTCTGCATCGCCAGTGATGGTGAACTGCCAGCAGTAACGTCCAAGGTGGTTCACCCCTCATACATGTGTAAATAATTAATAATGTTAGTAGTCATTGATTATCTGTGTGTGTGTGTGTGTTGTGTTGTGTGTGTGTGTGTGTGTTTGAGAGAGAGAGAAAGAGAGACAGTGAGAGACAGACAGGCAAACAAAGTCAGGCAGACAGACAGAGAGAGAAAGCGCTCAGAATTAAGTATAGTCTAATATTCATTGGCCTTAGGCCACAATACAAACTTCAGGATGGGGTGTGACAATGGATGCGGGTTTTGTCTGCATACATATCTTGTATACGTACATTCGTGTACATACACATGCCTTCAAAATTATATTGAAGATGTATATGTGTGGGGGGGGGGGGGGAGGAGGGAGGGAGCGAGAGAATAATGAGATGCTGAAGTGTTTGTAGATGTACTACGGTAGGACAAAACTTAGCGTCTTCAGATGCATTGATAGGAACAATGACAATCTCTTCTTTAGTTCTGTTTTCAGCAACCCACAGCCCAGTCTGTCCCCCCTAACACACACACACACACACACACACACACACACACCACACACACACACACACACACACACACACACACACACACACACACACACACACACACACACACACCACACAAAAACCACACACACACACATTTCATTATCTATTTCTATCATCTATCTATCATCTATATCTATCTATTTAATCTAATCTAATCAAATCTGTCTACACACACACGCGTGCGCACGCACACACACGCACGCACATACATACACACCACCTCAATCACCACAAAGTATCTCTTACTAACAGATGCAGAGCACCAGCATATGCATCACAAATTAAAATGATGATAATAATAATGATTATAATAATAATAAGAAAGTGAAGAAAAAGAAGAAGAATGGTGATGATGACGATTATTATGATCATGATGATGACAAACGACGACGACAATCATCATCATCATCATCATCATCATCATCATCATCATCATCGTCATCATCGTCATCAAGGTGCTATGTTGAAAAACACAAAATCACAAAAGATTTACAAAGTCAACCAATGTATGCTTTCGCTGACCTGAATGTGGCTATGAAATCTGTCCGTGTTAATGTCACATACTCCTCGAACCTGTAGACAATAAAATTTTGTGCTCTGACAAGGTCTTGAAATGGACGTGGGTTGGTGTGTGTGTAGGGGGGGGGGGATACTTATGAAACACTAAGACAACACTAGAATGACTGGAGAATTAATCAAGATGGGCAGCGAACAGGGGTTTCTTTTTTATGTTGCCAGCTGGGCTTCGTTAAACCCTGCACAACAGAATCACCGGCACAGGCCATGTTTTTCACACCCACTCTTGTCTCGCCTTGCTGTCACTTACTAATATATCTTGCTACTCAGATGAGCTCACAGACCAAGTACCACTGAATACCGCGCTGACCAATTTATGATAATTGGCTGGATGCAGGAGATTACTAGGAGGCGAGGAATGCACACGTGCCATACACCAGGGATGCCAGACTGGGCCAGAGATGGTAGAGTTTGCTGTTGCTTGCCCTTGCTGTAAGACTTTAGTGTGGCAGTGAATCAGTCGCCAAACGTAATGTACCGGTACTAAGGTTTGCTCGGTGGTTTGGATGATAGTGCAAACACTGAAAGCTTCATCATGCTGTTCGGCTACTTTATCTTCAGTTCTTCGTCTTACGTACTCTTTCCAAAAATCTACAATTACAGTCATATACACACACTACCGCCCACCGCACCACGCAGACAGACAGCACACACACACACACACACACACACACACACCACACACACCACACACACACACACACACACACACACACACACACTCGTCTAAAAGCACATATGTGAACAGACGTTAAAAGAAATAACGAACGAACACACACACACAGGCACGCACGCAACATCCACACACACTTACATAATCACGCGCGGAAACACGCATGCACGCACACACACACACACACATGTCTGTTTTTATTCAATTGTTTATTTTCTTCCTATCTCTTTTTTCCTTTTCTTTCAGTATCTTATGTTATCTGTTCAGAGCAGTAAGGACTAAGCTGTAGGACAGGTCATGTGGAACCTGATGCTCTTATTCTTGAGTAATGAAGTGTTTTGAAAGTTGAGGCTTGGTAACAACGTCTTGTGCAACAGTTTCTCAGCTGACTATTTAAGTAAAAACCACTATCACCAAACAAGACGTGCTACATTCTTTAAGCCAGAAGGAAACAGAAGTCGATGGGAAGCGTTATGTCAAAAGAAACTCAGTCCATGCGTCAGAAGGATGGATGCATCAAAGAAAGATTTGATGGGCATAATGAATGGATGAATGTTGAAAGAATCAGGGCTTGAAACGTTCCTGCGTCTGGGCGGAATTCCGCGATTCGGTTTGTCCAACAAACAAAAACAAAACAAAAAACAAGAAAAACAAAGGAGCAAGGCATCCGTGATCGGCTTTCAAGCGTTCATAGCAACGGCGCGCAAGTTATGGCCCCTGATTTGCCCCCGGATCCCCCTAAATTCAGTGGGTTTTTTCCTCCTCCTGTTTTAAGCCCTGAAGTATGGATAAAGGAAGGAAACTATGTATTTCTTCCATGGTTACAGGTCTATCATTTTATCACTGCGTTTAAAAACTTCGAGCAAGGAAACGAATATAGAATGCATTCTTCCAGGGAAATGATTGTGTATAACAACGAAAAGGATGTTGGAAACGACGGTAAGGATGATGATGAAAATCATGGACTGGTATAATGGACATCCTGGTGAAATTATCATTACAAAAACAAAACAAAACAACTAAAATGTATAAAAAAAACCCAAAAAAAACAAACGTATTGCGTGCTCAATTTAATTCTGTCTCCATTCACTGTTGGGCGATAATCAAACAATAAGTGAAATTAAGCTTTTTTTTTTCACTTTCATAGTAGACTTGATGTTTTTACGAGAGACATAAAACTGTTCCTCACAGAAACATTCAGCATTTGGCTTGTTTAAAAACAATGAATAAATCATACCACCATACGAGACGAGAGAGATTTTATACTAAGTCAGAGTAGACAGAGCTCCTGCCTCTCATTAGGCGGTAATGTATGTTATGCCTGTGAAGCTGTCTAGCTTGATTTAAGAGCTTCTGGGGTGTATGGATGGTGTAGAGTGATAGTCAGGTCATGGAAGTGGTGGGAGAAGGGCAACAGTGACAAAAAGCCACTGGCCTGACTGTGGCGGTCACTGGATTAGTCTTCTGTCGTCTTAGACTTTGTGGGCAGACTGTTTTATTGTCATCTTATCATTGTTTATAACACGCAGACGAAGAACTGACGCCTATTCACACTGGGAAAAACCAGTCAATTTTTCTCTGTTACACGAAAACAGGACATCGGGCAGTGACTGTCCCATGAAACTCACGTCTTCTGATTCGTTCGTAAAATTGATGATTCTACAAGAAACATCAAACTGTCCTCCAAAGACACATCTGTCAGTTTGCTGGAAAAAAATCCACAAACAAATGAATAAATCAGTTCATCCTACGACACAAAAGATATGTGACCTAGCAGAGGAAAACCAGACCAAAGTGCAAACATTTCATTCTTGAGCTTTCAAATCATCTTAAAATTTCAAATTTTTAAATTAACATCGAAAAACAAACAAACAAACTGAAAAATATACAAACAGAACCAATTTATCTGTTACGTATTAAAGCTTTGCTTTTAGGCATGCTTAAACTTAGGAAATGTATTCATAAACAAACAAACGAACTGACAAATATATACATAGAATCAGTTTATCTATTATATATTAATTCTTTCCTTTTAGACGTGTTTAGACTTAATTCATGTATTTTTGACAAGAGAAACGACACAGTCATAAAATTTTACGGCAAAAACTGCTTTTTAGGGTGCTTTCAGTTATAAGATATGATTAAATTTGTG
>JAPXFY010000020.1:16182785-16192785 GCA_030674185.1 Monoplex corrugatus
ACTACATACATTATATGCATGTATATATAAAATACACATATAGAAAAGTACATAAAAGTGAGAAAGGTGGGAAAAGAAGAAGCTGTATTGCAAAGACATAAAACAACACTACGAAGACATCTCTATGGTCCGATCCTAGCAAAACCACACTCACAATGTACCCCAAGTAAGAATGAAGCGGGGTGAGGGTTAAGTACAGGGGCACAATATACTCTTACAATATGACTCACCCCACTTCACTTTTTCCTAAGTCCACATTCTTTTTGCCGTACATAAACACATGAAGTTATCTCCTCTTCACTTGTTACATCCTCTTTGCTATATGCATCATCTCCCCCTCATTTTTTTGTTCTCATCACACACACTCAGTGTTTGTGTTCATACATACGTGTTTACATTTCCCTTTTTAAGTTTTTTTTTTTTCATAAATGTGAAAAAAAAGCTGAATACAATCACCTGCAAAGTCGCATGAAAAAGTGTGCATGTTGAAGTAAACAAACAAACAAAACGTTGACCCCACCTTCAGCCGTGCTGCCAGGAACCTGTCAGTGTGCAATGAGCCTGTCAGGTAAGCTGGCATTGATCCACACCTTACGCAACCCAGACCTCCTACATACGTTAGACTTAATTAATTACCTTAGAGACACTAGGCTCCTTCCCTCCCTTCCGATGAGAATTTCTTTATTCATGGCATGCGAAGGTGAGAAAAACGGTCCACAAGACAAACAATGACCGCTATGTAAGGAAGGAGAATTGTTTATTCAACCTAATCAGTCGTCCTCAGCTGCTTCATGCGTGAATAAAAGCTATATTGCATGCAGGTGTCTGTGACACGCTCCGCTGGATGGCTGCCGCAATACATCAACCTGTCCCAATATCAAGAACGGCAGGAGGAACGATGATTAAGTCAGGGTTAGAAAGATCAACACGTGGTTGTGTGTGAAAATAACGGCGGTGTGCTTTTTTCTGACGTTTTGTCTCGCTGTTTGATGGACTGTCTGACAACTGTACCTGGTTAGTGAAGAGCTAGAGCTTCCATCATCCAGTCTGACGGTACAGGTTTCAGTCTGGTTTAAGGAAAAGTGTGCATGTGGCCCCCAATCCATCCCAATCTTTAACCAGGTTACTGACCCACTTCAGGGTGGAAAGAAAAGAATGAAGTAGTACAAGAGATAAAATGAGTACTGTCCTCGTTTTGCTGCTCTGGGAAATACTGAGAGGTCTCTGCCACCTAATTCTTCTGTGACCTTTGTTGAGGTCTCTACCATCTAACTCCCTATATGACCTTTGTTAAGGTCTCTACCATCTAACTCCCCTATGACCTTTGTTAAGGTCTCTACCATCTAACTCCCTATATGACCTTTGTTGAGGTCTCTACCATCTAACTCCCCTATGACCTTTGTTAAGGTCTCTACCATCTAACTCCCTATATGACCTTTGTTAAGGTCTCTACCATCTAACTCCCCTATGACCTTTGTTAAGGTCTCTACCATCTAACTCCCCTATGACCTTTGTTAAGTCTCTACCATCTAACTCCCTATATGACCTTTGTTAAGGTCTCTACCATCTAACTCCCCTATGACCTTTGTTGAGGTCTCTACCATCTAACTCCCTATATGACCTTTGTTGAGGTCTACCATCTAACTCCCTATATGACCTTTGTTGAGGTCTCTACCATCTAACTCCCTGTATGACCTTTGTTGAGGTCTACCATCTAACTCCCCTATGACCTTTGTTGAGGTCTACCATCTAACTCCCTATATGACCTTTGTTGAGGTCTACCATCTAACTCCCTATATGACCTTTGTTGAGGTCTCTACCATCTAACTCCCTGTATGACCTTTGTTGAAGTCTCTACCATCTAACTCCCTGTATGACCTTTGTTGAGGTCTCTACCATCTACTAACTCCCCTATGACCTTTGTTGAGGTCTCTACCACCCAACTCCCCTATGATCTTTGTTGAGATTTCTTCCACCTAACATCCCCTGTGACCTTTGTTGAGGTCTCTACCACCCAACTCCCCTATGACCTTTGTTGATGTTTCTACCACCTAACTGCCCTACGACTTTGTTGAGGTTTCTACCACCTAACTGCCCTTTGACCTTTGTTGAGGTTTCTACCACCTAACTTCCCTATCACCTTTGTTGATGTTTCTACCACCTAACTTCCCTATCACCTTTGTTGAGGTTTCTACCACCTAACTCCCCTATGACCTTTGTTGAGGTTTCTACCACCTAACTCCCCTATGACCTTTGTTGATGTTTCTACCACCTAACTTTCCTATGACCTTTGTTGATGTTTCTACCACCTAACTTTCCTATGACCTTTGTTGATGTTTCTACCACCTAACTTTCCTATGACCTTTGTTGATGTTTCTACCACCTAACTTTCCTATGACCTTTGTTGGTGTTTCTACCACCTAACTTTCCTATGACCTTTGTTGATGTTTCTACCACCTAACTTTCCTATGACCTTTGTTGATGTTTCTACCACCTAACTTCCCTATGACCTTTGTTGATATTTCTACCACCTAACTTCCCTATCACCTTTGTTGATGTTTCTACCACCTAACTTCCCTATCACCTTTGTTGATGTTTCTACCACCTAACTTCCCTATCACCTTTGTTGATGTTTCTACCACCTAACTTCCCTATCACCTTTGTTGATATTTCTACCACCTAACTTCCCTATCACCTTTGTTGATGTTTCTACCACCTAACTTCCCTATCACCTTTGTTGATATTTCTACCACCTAACTTCCCTATCACCTTTGTTGATGTTTCTACCACCTAACTTCCCTATCACCTTTGTTGATATTTCTACCACCTAACTTCCCTATCACCTTTGTTGATGTTTCTACCACCTAACTTCCCTATCACCTTTGTTGAGGTTTCTACCACCTAACTCCCCTATGACCTTTGTTGATGTTTCTACCACCTAACTTTCCTATGACCTTTGTTGAGGTTTCTACCATCAAACTCCCCTATAACCTCGCGGTTATAACACAACCATTTTCTACAATCGGAATGATATAGTCATCAAGATGAATGAGATGGTTTAGATTTTCATATGACTAGCTGATTTTATGTTAAAAAGCTTTAAGTGATGAAACAATGACTTTAACAAAAACAGCATTTTCCACATCAGCAAATGAAAAACAAACAAACAAACAAATAGCATGGCTAACGTCAGTGCTCAAAAGAATGTTATGTTAACCTCCCCCAAAATACTAATTACATTTCCAACCTTTCGTTACATGAATTTCGCTAAGGTTTCAATGTTATCACAATATTCGTTGTTTTTTTATGCACCAAACATAATAAATGTGCCAATGGTAGGGACTTATGGAGGGAAGAGAGAGAGAGAGAGAGCACTAACAACTCTGCCTACCCTGTTATAGGAATATATGAAAACCAGAGTGAACAATGTTCTATTCAGCTATATTTGAATTACTACTGCTTCTCATAAACAATTAATCACCTTATAATGATACTCTGATTATTGTACATATATGCCAATTGCCCACCTGTGCTGGTCTGAGGGTGGTTGCATGGCAAGGTCATACAATGTTAATGTGTTCATTACTTTGTTTGCTCCCAATGTGCCTGGTGCTCATGGTGTTAGGAGACGTCCACACGGAAATGGCATACAATGTTAATCTCTTAATTCCTTCAGCTAATCCCAGAGTGTGTCTATTCCATGTAAAGGTGGGGACAGCAGCGTGATGAGGACATACAATGTTAATCCCTTGATTCTTCTCTGCTGCCTCTGTCTCTATATCTGTCGATTTTTGTTGTTGTTGTTGTTGTTGTTTGTTTGTTTTTAGGCTCATTGTGTTCATCACAAAAGGATACTGCGCAAACCACGTGCTTTTATATTTATGGTCACGTGACTGCAGAGTGTGAAATTGCAGATCCCTTCAGAAATCAACTATCTCTTTGCTCCAGGCCTGTTCTTTGAACTTCAGTTGTTTTTGAAGTTCTTCATTACTGTCTGCTCTCCTTGTTTTTGTTTCGTTTTGTTTTGTTTTGTGATCTTTTTGTCATTTGCTCATCTGTCTCTTGTTCACTTGTCTTTTTTCCATGGTGACCATCCTCAACCAAGACCATTCTTCATGGTATCAAGCGATGGTAAGATGATTAATTCTACTTAATTTTTTGTCCGCTTGTACCTAGGAAGATGAAGTTGTCGGTATGCAGCTAGACGGGAATCCTGGCACACAGTAATGTTGTAGATGGAGAATGTGTCTGCCACTCCATTCGTCCAATGCCAGCATAGTCTGCCTCTGGTTCTGAAGCCCGGCATCTGATGTTGTAGGCTCGAAGAGTTGGCGTGTTGACTGGAATCCTGGTCACGTGGCCAAACCACTTGATGTGCATTACGCAGTGAAATAGTTGGCAGTTATTGTTCCAGCCATCCCTGTGGTCTTTTCGTTTCTGTACACGTGTTTTCTGATCTTGCCTGCTGTATTTTTAGTTAGTCTCATTTCGCAAGTTGGGATCTTTTTCTCTATGGATTCATTTTAAGTCCAGGTCTGGTATTGGAAAATCAGTGTGAGCACAAAAATTGTACCGATAAACATGACGTTTGCTTTCATAGGGATAGTAGGTGTTTTAGAAAGGATGAAAGTTGGTAACTCACAGCTTTTGTCTTTTGGATTCTGGTCTGATTTTGCTGTCTATTTCTTCATCTTCGGTAATTAAGCTTCTGAAGTACCTAAACTCCGAAGTTTCGTGAAGCTGGTGTCCTTTAATTTTGGTGTCCAGTTTGTCAGGTATTCGTCCCTCTGACATAACCTCTGCCTTGCCGGTGCTAATTTCAGTGCTGTAATTTTCACTGTTGCTGTGTGAGTTGTTTGTATGTTCTTGCATCTGTACTCTGTCTTTGGAAATAATTCTCTGGTCATCAGCAGACACTAGTTCATGGAACTTTCGGGATCAGGGTTTGAATCTTGGTAAATGTTGTTCATGAAGATGATTTAAATGATTGGTGATAGAAAACACATTCTTCAGACCCCAGATATTACTTGGAACCAGTTACAGAATCTATTTAGAATCCTAATAGCACTCCCACTATTTACATGGATATTGCTCTTGTGTTCTCAGGAGCTGGCTCTTACTTGCTATTTCTCAAAGTTGGATTCTCTCTGCACGGTCAAAAGTCTTTTCCTGATCTGCAAAGGCCAGCTGGTAAGATAAATAGCCTCCAGATGATATTGAAAGTTACCTATGAAATAAGCCACTTGCGGAGCAACTGGTATGTGTGTGCGTGTGTGTGTGTGCATGTGTATGCGTGCGTGTCTGTGTGTGTGTTCATGTGTGTAAGCATGTGGGCGTGTTAATCACTCAGGCGATCTTAGACAAACAATTGAACAACGGGGAGATATCTATGTAAAAAATAGTGACAAAGAAGTGGAATGACAAGAGATATGGCCAACTACAACTCCTCTGACTACAAAGCTCCATGGCAGTTGGCAGGAACTGGGGAACACATGGCTGCATTCACCGCTTGATCATAACGACAAGAAGAAGAAAAAGAAGAGGAAGAAGAAGAAGAAGAAGAAGAATACGACGAAGAAGAATCTTTTAACAGTATAATTGTTTGTGTGCGAGTATTTGGATACTTCTTTCCCTGACAAAGTTAGAACCGACAAAGTTAGAACATGTTGAGGAAAAAAACGAAACTGTTCTACTTTTCTGCTTTATTTCCATGGGTTTTCTTTCGACAAAGAATCTGTTTTCCTCAATGTACATTTCTTGGTGTCGTTGATACCACAAACATGCATTCATTCCCAATCGTTAAAAGGTCCGGGGTAGGGAATCGATGACCTAAATTAAAAGGGAAGAAAAGAAACACCTTGAAACAACCGAGAGAAATGTCTGTATGTTAGAACAGCTGAGGAGGATGCTGACTGACACATTTTGTCTACAGCTTTGTGGAATCGATTCAGAGAACAGCAGACTATGTGCCGCAAATCGATCTCAATCAATACCCCACCATTATTAATTTCTAATTTAACAAACAAATCTTTTCTTCTTTCTTGTTTTCTTTTTTGTTTCTTTCGATAAACATTGCATACACAAATCGTTCATATATTTAGCAGAATACAGCCTGAGAAGAGGCAAGACCCAGACAAACAGAAAAAAATACACACAGAGACAGAGGCACAATCCAGAATCACACACACGCACACACACACACACACACACACACACACACACACACACACACACACACCACACACACACACACACACACACACACACACACCACACACAAAAATGTCATACACACATGCACTCCTCAAAGTGACAAGGCACACCGAAGCTGTTTTGAGAGTGTTATAAGATGAGATGAATTAATTGCAGAAAGAGAATAACAATGAAAGCGACAGACGAAGGGTGAAGAGAGACAGGGGGTGGGGGACATACCGACAGTCAGAAAGGCAGGCAGTTAGACGTGTGCATAGAATGACAAACACACACACACAGGCAGGCAGTTAGACGTGTGCATAGAATGACAAACACACACACACAGGCAGGCAGTTAGACGTGTGCATAGAATGACAAACACACACACACAGGCAGGCAGACGTGTGCAGAGAATGACAAAACACACACACACAGGCAGGCAGTTAGACGTGTGCAGAGAATGACAAAAACACACACACACAGGCAGGCAGTTAGACGTGTGCAGAGAATGACAAAACACACACACACAGGCAGGCAGTTAGACGTGTGCAGAGAATGACAAAACACACACACACAAAGGCAGGCAGTTAGACGTGTGCAGAGAATGACAAACACACACACAAAGGCAGGCAGTTAGACGTGTGCAGAGAATGACAAACACACACACACAGGCAGGCAGGCAGACGTGTGCAGAGAATGACAAACACACACACACAGGCAGGCAGTTAGACGTGTGCATAGAATGACAAACACACATACACAGGCAGGCAGTTAGACGTGTGCAGAGAATGACAAACACACACACACAGGCAGGCAGTTAGACGTGTGCACAGAATGACAAACACACATACACAGGCAGGCAGTTAGACGTGTGCAGAGAATGACAAAACACACACACACAGGCAGGCAGGCAGACGTGTGCAGAGAATGACAAACACACACACACAGGCAGGCAGTTAGACGTGTGCATAGAATGACAAACACACATACACAGGCAGGCAGTTAGACGTGTGCAGAGAATGACAAACACACACACACCAGGCAGGCAGTTAGACGTGTGCACAGAATGACAAACACACACACACAGGCAGGCAGTTAGACGTGTGTAGAGAATGACAAACACACATACACAGGCAGCAGTTAGACGTGTGCAGAGAATGACAAACACACATACACAGGCAGGCAGTTAGACGTGTGCATAGAATGACAAACACACACACAAAGGCAGGCAGTTAGACGTGTGCAGAAAATGACAAACACACATACACAGGCAGGCAGTTAGACGTGTGCATAGAATGACAAACACACATACACAGGCAGGCAGTTAGACGTGTGCAGAGAATTACAAACACACATACACAGGCAGGCAGTTAGACGTGTGCAGAGAATGACAAACACACATACAGGCAGGCAGTTAGACGTGTGCATAGAATGACAAACACATACACAGGCAGGCAGTTAGACGTGTGCAGAGAATGACAAACACACACACACAGGCAGGCAGTTAGACGTGTGCACAGAATGACAAACACACACACAGGCAGGCAGTTAGACGTGTGCAAAGAATGACAAACACACACACACAGGCAGGCAGTTAGACGTGTGCATAGAATGACAAACACACATACACACAGGCAGTTAGACGTGTGCACACAATGACAAACACACACACACAGGCAGGCAGTTAGACGTGTGCACAGAATGACAAACACACATACACACAGGCAGTTAGACGTGTGCATAGAATGACAAACACACACACACATGCAGGCAGTTAGACGTGTGCATAGAATGACATGACAAACACACACACACACATGCAGGCAGTTAGAGGTGTGCACAGAATGACAAACACACACACACAGGCAGGCAGTTAGACGTGTGCATAGAATGACAAACACACATACACAGGCAGGCAGTTAGACGTGTGCATAGAATGACAAACACACACACACAGGCAGGCAGTTAGACGTGTGCATAGAATGACAAGCACACATACACAGGCAGGCAGTTAGACGTGTGCATAGAATGACAAACACACATACACAGGCAGGCAGTTAGACGTGTGCATAGAATGACAAACACACATACACAGGCAGGCAGTTAGACGTGTGCAGAGAATGACAAACACACATACACAGGCAGGCAGTTAGACGTGTGCATAGAATGACAAACACACATACACAGGCAGGCAGTTAGACGTGTGCATAGAATGACAAACACACATACACAGGCAGGCAGTTAGACGTGTGCATAGAATGACAAACACACATACACAGGCAGGCAGTTAGACGTGTGCATAGAATGACAAACACACATACACAGGCAGGCAGTTAGACGTGTGCACAGAATGACAAACACACATACACAGGCAGGCAGTTAGACGTGTGCACAGAATGACAAACACACATACACAGGCAGGCAGTTAGACGTGTGCATAGAATGACAAACACACACACACACAGGCAGGCAGTTAGACGTGTGCATAGAATGACAAACACACATACACAGGCAGGCAGTTAGACGTGTGCATAGAATGACAAACACACACACACACAGGCAGGCAGTTAGACGTGTGCAGAGAATGACAAACACACACACACAGGCAGGCAGTTAGACGTGTGCATAGAATGACAAACACGCATACACAGGCAGGCAGTTAGACGTGTGCATAGAATGACAAACACACACACACAGGCAGGCAGTTAGACGTGTGCATAGAATGACAAGCACACATACACAGGCAGGCAGTTAGACGTGTGCATAGAATGACAAACACACACACACAGGCAGGCAGTTAGACGTGTGCATAGAATGACAAACACACACACACAGGCAGGCAGACGTGTGCAGAGAATGACAAAACACACACACACAGGCAGGCAGTTAGACGTGTGCAGAGAATGACAAAACACACACACACAGGCAGGCAGTTAGACGTGTGCAGAGAATGACAAAACACACACACACAGGCAGGCAGTTAGACGTGTGCAGAGAATGACAAAACACACACACACAAAGGCAGGCAGTTAGACGTGTGCAGAGAATGACAAACACACACACAAAGGCAGGCAGTTAGACGTGTGCAGAGAATGACAAACACACACACACAGGCAGGCAGGCAGACGTGTGCAGAGAATGACAAACACACACACACACAGGCAGGCAGTTAGACGTGTGCATAGAATGACAAACACACATACACAGGCAGGCAGTTAGACGTGTGCAGAGAATGACAAACACACACACACAGGCAGGCAGTTAGACGTGTGCACAGAATGACAAACACACATACACAGGCAGGCAGTTAGACGTGTGCAGAGAATGACAAAACACACACACACAGGCAGGCAGGCAGACGTGTGCAGAGAATGACAAACACCACACACACAGGCAGGCAGTTAGACGTGTGCATAGAATGACAAACACACATACACAGGCAGGCAGTTAGACGTGTGCAGAGAATGACAAACACACACACACAGGCAGGCAGTTAGACGTGTGCACAGAATGACAAACACACACACACAGGCAGGCAGTTAGACGTGTGTAGAGAATGACAAACACACATACACAGGCAGGCAGTTAGACGTGTGCAGAGAATGACAAACACACATACACAGGCAGGCAGTTAGACGTGTGCATAGAATGACAAACACACACACAAAGGCAGGCAGTTAGACGTGTGCAGAAAATGACAAACACACATACACAGGCAGGCAGTTAGACGTGTGCATAGAATGACAAACACACATACACAGGCAGGCAGTTAGACGTGTGCAGAGAATTACAAACACACATACACAGG
>JAPXFY010000020.1:16197785-16205285 GCA_030674185.1 Monoplex corrugatus
AAGATGAAGAAAGAATAAGAATGAAATAAAATGAGACGAAGGAAGACGGAAAGAACTGAATGAAAAAAAAAAGGGTCAACACAGCATGCAGCCCTCCTTTCCCCCCGAAAAGTTGTATTATTCAGCGTTGCAAATCACCACTCGCAAGTCGTTTTTTTCATAGTACACGTTCTGATCGTTTCGTGTGTTTGCTAACTTGGTTGAAACCATAATCCAGAAAGCATACAATGCGAATTATTGACTTGCTCCACTGTAAAACACCCAAAACAGCCCTACTATAACAAGACAAACTCATCGGTTCCATTTTCATTTCCGTCCCAACATATCAGTACCAGACCTGGACCATGATAAAGCCCCGAGAGCATAAAATCACCACTTATGAGATGCGTTGTTCGAGAAGAGCTGTCATCAAGACCAGACCCAATATGATCAGGAAATGATGGGAACAACACCAGCCTACCTTCATCATCATTAACAGAGAATTAAGTAATTTGGTCATCAAACCCAGAATGCAGTCTCTCCAGCTGGCACGACAAACATATAACAAAACTGTATCTGGATTTAAAGCAAGAGGAGGACCAAGGAAGATTTGGATGTATAGCGTGCAAGAGACTTTGACATCACACGACATTTCTCCGCTTCAGACTTTTCAACTCGCTGCTGATCGTCAACACTTTCTTCCCACGACATCCGTGATGGTACAAGTTGACAGATAAAAGGTAAGTAGGAAAGCTGACTTGTAATATGTCAACATTTCTCATCAAAGAACAACTACGGAATAATAAGCCTTTGCGTTATGAGTACAAGTAAACGGTAACGTTGTTTACTGTCTTTCCACAACAAATAAGTGAACAAACAGAAACCAAGTCCAGCTGTTCAAGATCAGTCTCAGGACAAAACAATTCATCAGAATCCTTGTCTTGCGTGTATGTTGAGCCTGTTCGTTATAAAACGTGACTAGCATCTGCTTAACTTCTGACATAACACAAGTGAAAGGGTGAAGAATGACTTTGGTTTTGTTTTCATTTGCTCTCTTATTTTACTTTATTATTGTTAGTTTATTTTATATTTGCTGTCCCAATCTCTGTGCCGCCATAGTAGTATTGATCCCACGCCGTTCATTCTGGCAGCACAATGCACCACCAAACCCAACTTCATTCAGCAGAAGTCTTAGAGCAAAGATGCCCACCGGAGTCAAAAACTGCCAAGCCGCCATTGGGCCACCCTCCACGGTAGACACTCATGCTGCTGGATCACTTCGGTGGAATTCAACAGTACCTGTTGTGATCCAGGTTACTCAGGACACTGTCTACTGTGAGCCTCTCTTAACAACAGTAATAGCTCGCTCGCCGAACCAGACCAAGTGACTGACCCCGGTAAAGAGACCATAATCATGGCCTTCTAGCAACAGCCCCAAGAAATACCAATACCTGATCCCAAACTGAACTCACCTTGGATACAAGGGGTAGAGGACATCAAATCTGAGGTCACCACAAGACCAGGGCATGAAAGACCGCAGAATCTGGGACAGTTTTCACGATGGAACAATGACTGATATTCATGAATTTCATGTGCTATGGATTTTTATGATTAAGAGTGTGTGACAGGGCTGTGCTTTACGCTTACAATTTTATCTGGCGTCAACCTGCCCGAGAGATACAGATACCTGTAGTGGTCAAAATTTGAGCAGCAGCTTCAATAACACATCCGGACAGCGGATGAGACTTACTGTGTGGTCTCAGTCTTCCCATGAAAGATTCAACTCTGAGGAGGAGCCGTTCAATCAGAAAAAAATCCACAATAACTGTTTGACCGATGGAGGTTCCAACGATCTCTCAGTTAGCAATTCGTTGATAACCACTTGGCTATTGTGGCTGGTGCAGAATGACATGTTATATTGGCATTCATGATTTGTCATCATTAGAACTCTGTGTGTATGTTTCTCTCTGTGTCTCTGTCTGTCTGTCTGTCTATCTCTCTCTCTCTCTCACACACACACATACATACATACATACATACATACAACATACACACATACATACATACATACATACATACATACATACCCACACACGCTCATTCACACACATACACATACACACGTACTCTCTCTCTCTCTCTCTCTCTCTCTCTCTCTCCACACACACACACACTATAATACACATTCTCTCCCTCTTTTTCTCTGTCTGTCTGTCTGTCTCTCTTTCCCCTCCCTCCCTCCCTCCCTCTCTCTCTCTCTTTCTCCCACCCTAGCGAGCAAAATCAGCCCCACTTAATCAAAAGCGTGGTGAACAACGGAACAAAATGCGTGTAAGGAATAGGCAAAGGGAAGAGTAGACAGGAGGCTCAGGGTGACAGGCTGGCTGTCAGACACGGGTGACAGGTAGGATTGCGGCAGTCTGCACTTGACGTCCACCACCATACGGTAAAGACTTGACTACATGACACGGGGGGGCAGTTTTTACTAACACCCGAGTCTGCTCGTTGACTTAAGGATTAGTCTGCTTGATATGTTTACGCTGTGAGTCTTCCGAAAATCATGCCACCGTCTTTTTTTTTTTTTTTTTGTCTTTTTTTTCTGGCATTCAGTTTCAGCTAAAAAAGGTAACACGTTACGGAAAGAAACCGGTGAGTATACAGTAACTTTTTTCATACAGCAGTAACCCAAACCTTGACCTCTGCAAAAGTTTCACAAGTAGGACAACTGAATCAGTCCCATTTCATCAGAGATGATAGGTTTGTCCACAAATTCCAGATAGCAACAACATATTTCTTACAATAAGGACATAATCTGTCTGCCATCTTATTTAAAGGACTAGCACCCAGACACAGCTAAGTGCAGTGAAAGACGTTTTTTTCAAAGTTTGATGATGTTAAACATGTAGTAGGGCATTACGAAACAAAACAGAAAAAGGTAATCGGAATGACACCCTAAGAGAAAATTCCAGCTTCAAGCAAAACATCCACATGTTTAAAATACAAGTATGTTGGCTACACATCTGCTGAAGTATGATTAACAATAAAAAATAACGTAGCAAAAAAATGTCAATATACACAGGGAGAAGTCAGACTCTCATTCATATTTCATTACGTAACTGACAATACGTAAATAAGAACTGAATAATCAGTATCAAGTTTCGGTTGTTATCAATGTCCTATAAAGCATGAAAATTCAACATAATCAGTGTAAAAGCCTAACCAAGTGCGTAAATTCAACCCAAAACTAGAAAAGTTGACTTTCACAAAACTGAAACAAACATAAGAGTTCAACTTGGACCAGTCCCCGTGGTGTAATGGTTCAGCGCAACGGATTAACGAACTGGAAGGTTGTAGGTTCAAATCCCATCAGTCTCGTATAATTCATTGTGGGCTGTTTCGTCCCCAACCAGGTCCTAGTCAGAGTTGAGCGTGCAGTGAGCTCATTGAGAAGACCATTATGTGTAGATCAGCAGGGACTAGCTGTAAGACAGGTTCAGTGAGACTCAATGCTATATCTTTGAGTAATAAAAATTTGAATTGAATTGAATTGAATGAGACATACAGGTCTCATTCACTGAGAGTGTTACAAAACTTTTCACCAGCACTGCAAGTACCTGCATTTCTCGGCCTGGTTGATGCAAGCATATATTATGAAAGTAAATGTAGAGTACAGCCCTGTCACAAACTGTCAATCCAGAATGGAACTCCATATAGTACCTTGATTATCATTCCCTTTGTCATCATCATCAATCATTGTGAAAGGTTGTCCCGGATTCTGTGGCTGTTGAAACTAACGTAGGAAAATGAGACGGCAAAAATACGAAAGAACACAAAACCAAAGCAAAAGAAAATACAACAAACAAATAAACAGAGATTTCAGCCTAAGTTCATGCCAGTGGACTGGACCACTGTAAACGACCTAAAATTGTGTTGCTATAGGCGTAATAACACGATGTCTGCCTGTTCTGATATCTAATCCCGGATGCTTACTTCTTATCTCCCATGGCTAAGTCGTGAACTGGTAAGTGATGCTTAGGACATTCCATGCTGACAGTGGTATGCGTTGTGTTGCTACGGTGTGTAATATTCCTTCAGCTTTCTGTTTCTTGTATCATTTTTACTGTAACTATGAGTAATGGACGTCTTCTCTTTGTCCCCCTTGTTAGCAAAGGGGAAAAATGTTTAGGAGAAGAGGATTCAGAATGTGTGAGTGCGTGCATCGTGGGCACGTGTGTCTGTGTGTGGGTGTGTACATTTGTGTGTGTGTGTGTGTGTGTGTGTGTGTGTGTGTGTGTGTGTGTGTGTGTGTGTGTGTGTGTGTGTGTGTGTGTGTGTGTGGTGTGTGCGTGCGGTGTGACTGTCATAATTTGTGTTTCATTTTAAAGTTATGCGACAACGATCCGAAATAAACATGGAAGGAATATAAGTCTAAGTAGGCCAACAAATTCTGATACACCAGTAAAAAGCTGTCAACCTTCATGAAACGAAAACAGGTGTAAATACCCTTACAGTGTTTTGTCACGGGGAAACTAACACTTTGTCAGGTTGTCTGGGTGTGTAATCCTGGAAGCTTACTTCGTATCTCCCATGACAAGTCGTGAATCGGTTAGTAATGCTGAGGGAATTCCTATGCTGACACTTGTATGTGTGGTGTTGCTACAGTATGTAATATTTCCTTTAGCTTTCTTTTTTGTCAATTGCTTTCACTGTAACTATAATAATGGATGTGTTGTCTACTTTTCCCTTTTGTTTTCAGTAAGACGGAAACAGTAAAGGTTTGCAGAATATACCAGGCAATTCATACTGACATTAACAATATAATCAAACAATAGTGAATTCAAATATCTTTGTAGCAATCTCGCCAATGAGGAAAATTGAACAGGACAATGAACCTAAGTATGAAGCAATAAATCAATTACTGGTGTTACATTAAACACCCGCTCCAGCTGGACAAGTTAACAAGTCATCTCATCTTCGTTCACACTCACTATCAATGTCCAGTCCATCTCGTTCCACACACTTATCATGTCAGTCCATTTCGTTCCAAACTCTATCAATGTCAGTCACTCTTGTTCCAACTCACTTAATGTCATCCCATCTTCGTCCTACACAACTTAGTCAAAGTCAGTCCCATCTTCGTTCCCACACTCACTTATCAATGTCAAGCTGGACCTGACAGAACCGCTTGAATGCAAAACCACAACCTGCGAGAAGCGCTGTTTGAGGAGAGCGGTCAACAAGACTCGATGAGACATGATCAGCAACACACAGATTAGAAAAAAATGGTGAGGTCAACAGCTGTCCAGTTTGGAGATAGCCTTCCTAGGTGTGTTGTCACTGAAAATCTAACATTTTGACAAGTGCTTGTACACCACTGTAATCCTGAGAACTTACTCATGTTTCCCATGGCTAATCGTGAGTAGGTAGGGTCTACGTGATGCTGATTTCATATTAGTTTATGTCATCACACTGTTGGTTGATATCTCTATACTGTAAAACAAAAGAAAGAATAAAAAAAAAAAGAAAGGTTTAAGAAAAAGGTATGTGATGCTAAAGGAATTCTGTAATTACCTGAGGTGTGTGTGGGGTCACTGGGATGTATAATATTCCTGTAGGTTTCTTTTTTCTGTAGGAGTTAAGGTTTGATTTCATGATTAACTTCCTATATTTTTGTGTGTGTCCTCTCTGTTTTTCATCTGATATCATTTTATGTCTGAGTATGTTTTTCTTAATTGCATTTTAGACGGTGAGCATGGTTTTTAACTGTTGTCTTTTATCTTAACCTGTTTATCGTTTTTGAAGTGGTGTTAGCTCTGATATGGCTCCAGTAGTCGGCTGGGCTATAAGCAGTATAAACTTGAACCTCTCTGTTTACAATTAAAAAGAGTCTGGACAATGGTTATAAGATGTGCACACAGTTGGTGTGCATGCATAGTACAGTATGGTCGGGCGTGTGTGAAGAAAAATAACACACACACACACACACACACACACACACACACACACACACACACACACACACACAACACACAAACACACACACACACACACACACAGACACAGACAACCACACACACACACACACACACACACACACAACACACAGACACACACACACACACACACACAGACACACACACACACACACACACACACACAGACACACACACACACACACACACACACACACACACACCAAGAGACACACAGAGATAACGGGCAAAAATGGACCTCAGCAGGACATCAAAAGCAGAACTGCTGACTGTTGGGACTGATGGCAGAGGGAGATGATCCTAGAGACACAGTGGTTATCATCACCAACACTGATAGCTGGACACGACATGGTCTTCTGAATACCGACACAAAGTTATCTCCCTTTGAAGAAAACTGGTTTTTTGTCTTTGTTTTTGTTTTCTCAGATTCATCAGATACACGGTCTCTTGTCTCTGTTCGCCACCTCTCTCTCTCTCTCGCCCTCTCTCTCTCTCCTCCCTCCATCTCTCTCTCTCTCTGGCTCTCTCCCTCTGGCTCTGTCTCTCTCTCTTGCATTGCATTATTATGTATTTCATTTCTATCCACACGCAACAGCACATTCTACACGGTGATACAGTCTAAATGTAATACAATATGCGTATTCGTATTTGTCTCTTTCACTCTCTTTCAAACATAGACAAACACACACACACAGAGAGAGAGAGAGAGAGAGAGAGAGAGAGAGAGAGAGAGACAGAGACAGAGACAGACAGAGACAGACAGAGAGACAGAGAGAGAGAGGAGAAAGAGAGAGGGAGAGAGAGAAAGAGACAGACAGAACTCGTATGCATTAGTGCGTCTACAAATACAACATGTAAGTGGTTTAAGAATGGATTTTCATAAAATTTAAACCATAAATTTTACCCGTTTGGTAGTCACAAATGTACACGTTTAAATGTGTGTAACTCATACCTTCAGTACTCATAGCACACTGTAAACGCTGGGAAATGTTCCTACTGGTTTCTAACGGATTTTTCAGACAGACAAACAAATAACATAATCAGAAGAAAGCGAAAGACAGAGAACAATGACAGAAAAAGACTGACAATAACAGTAATAACACACACACACACACACACACACACACACACACACACACACACACACACACACACACACACACACACACACACACACACACACACACACACACATACACCCCCACACACACACACATACACCCACCCACACACACACACACACACACACACACACACACACACACACACACACACTGTGTCCGATACACAAGACCAGAAATGATTCTGGAAATTAGTCACTTGATTCATGGTTTATCTTCAAGAGGCACAGATATTACTTTCTGCTGGATACTTTCTCATAGTTCTTTTTGTTATAATGATAAAGTTGATTGGGCTGCCAAACGGGGAGCTAATAACTCACCAGATTCAAACAATATCCAGCTTTCTCTCTCGTTGCACGAGACTTACGCTTTAGTGGACAACTATGTCTGGAAGCAGTTCCAATTAA
>JAPXFY010000020.1:16212785-16232785 GCA_030674185.1 Monoplex corrugatus
GCTTGGAATTATTTTTAACATGGTGTTAGCCCTGATATAGCCGTAGTGGTCTAATGGTCAATTGGGCTGTAAGCAATATGAACTGAACTGACACACATCAATGAATGGCTCCAGTAGTCGGCCGGGTTATAAGCAACATGAACCTGAACCAGTTTCCTTGCAGAAAGCTGTGAGCACGGTGAGGCTGCTGAAAACAGGGCTAAGAAAGGTTTTCATCCGAGCTCTACGATAGCGCCTTGAAAAAAGTGACACTGAAATTTGATATACATTTTCATTTGTGAACCTGTGCTATCAGTCTGCCTTTTCTCACACCTTTACGAGTAGACATGCTGTGACAAAACTAACCTCTGTATGGTAGGGATTAACAGCGCAGCTCACAGGCTTCACCATCTCTGTCTCTATAGTTATTACATCAAGCAGTTCTGATAAGCTGTATGTCCACTCTTTCACATTTCTCTCTCAATTTTTTTGTGAAATCCAAAAACGCTCGATTAGAATAGAATAAGCGCACATATTTAACTAAACAAAACTTTGAAAAAAAAAATCGGCGAGTGGACCTTTTTGAATTGTACACATGAGATACCCAAGCATCAAATTCACTAGATTTAAAACAACAGATCAGCTAACTTCTCTGATGCTTCGTTGAGCTAACAACTTGTCCTTACGTTTTGTTGAGCTACAAAAGATAACTCATCGTTTTGTTATTGTGGTTGTTCCTCAAGTATTGTCCTCCTTCCTAGGTGCCCTGAAGAATACATTTATAGACTGTCATCATGGATGAAATGGTCAATCTACTGGTGGATGACGCGGTCAATCTACAGGTGGATGAGGTGGTCAATCTACTGGTGGATGAAGTGGTCGATCTACAAGTGGATGAAGTGGTCAGTCTGCAGGTGGATGAAGTGGTCAATCTATAAATGGATGAGGTGGTCAGGCTACATGTGGATGAGGTTGTCAATATACAGGTGGATGAGGTGGTCAATATACAGGTGGATGAGGTGGTCAGTCTACAGGTGGATAAGATGGTTAGTCTACATGTAATAATAATAATTACAATATTTATATAGCGCAAAATCTTGATAAAATCAAATCTAAGCGCTGAAGCAGACACACACGCAGGCACGCACGCTCGCACACACACGCACGCACACACACAGACACACACACACACACACACACACACACACCACACACACACGCATGGCTATAAATGGGGAGAAAGAATAAAAGCAATAAAAGCAAGAATAAAAGCAATGGAAAATTATAGAGAGCATAGCATACAATTATATATTATAACCATGTGATTCCCTCCGAGCGG
The DNA here is from genome assembly GCA_030674185.1 of Monoplex corrugatus. Taxonomy (NCBI): domain Eukaryota; kingdom Metazoa; phylum Mollusca; class Gastropoda; order Littorinimorpha; family Ranellidae; genus Monoplex; species Monoplex corrugatus. The sequence continues at coordinate 16,214,104 of JAPXFY010000020.1, forward strand.
AGACAGGCTGCAGAGGGGAGGGTTGAGTGAGGTTAGGATTTTATGCAGGAGAGAAAAGGTGAGTTTTGAGAGCGGACTTGAAGGAGACAAAAGTAGGTTGCTGACGGACTGAGAGAGGAAGTTTGTTCCAGGAGAGTGGACCAGAAACAGAGAAGGCTCGTGGACCATAGGTATTGAGCTTAGTGCGTGGAAAGCGAAGAGTCAGAGGATCAGAGGCAGAGCGGAGGGTACGTGAGGGAACATAGATCTCAAGTAGGCTTGACAGGTAATCGGGGGCTGCGTTATTGAGGCTTTTGTAGCACATGGTGTCTAGTTTGTACTGTATGCGCTTTGATACAGGGAGCCAGTGAAGTTGTGCCAGGAGAGGAGATATGTGGTCAGCTTTTTTCTTTTTGAGTACAAGGCGTGCAGCATTGTTTTGAATGCGCTGTAGGATGTGAATGGTGGAGGCAGGAAGACCAGACAGGAGTGAATTGCAATAGTCAATGCGAGACATTATGAAGGAGAGAACGAGTTTTGCAGTTGTTTCGACAGAGAGATACTTCCTGATCAGCTTTATACGATGGAGATGATAGTAGCAGGATCTGGCAGTTTGAGAAACAAAGTTGTTCATGGAGAGGGTAGAGTCAATGCAGACACCAAGGTTTTTAGCTGAATCAGAAATTGGGACTGATGTGTTACATAATGGGAGAGAAAGAGGAGGCAGCTGAGAAAGTTTCTGACGGGATGAGGTGGTCAATCTACAGGTGGAAGACGTAGTCAATCTACAGGTGGAAGACGTAGTCAATCTACAGGTGGAAGACGTAGTCAATCTACAGGTGGAAGACGTAGTCAATCTACAGGTGGAAGACGTAGTCAATCTACAGGTGGAAGACGTAGTCAATCTACAGGTGGAAGACGTAGTCAATCTACAGGTGGAAGACGTGGTCAATCTACAGGTGGAAGACGTAGTCAATCTACAGGTGGAAGACGTAGTCAATCTACAGGTGGAAGACGTAGTCAATCTACAGGTGGAAGACGTGGTCAATCTACAAATGGATGAGGTAGTAAATCCAGGAACACTTCTGTTGATTACCATCACTGGCAGAGATTTCTGTGAACGCGTTGTTCTCTGCATATTCACTGGTTTTCTTGTTGATGTAGCAAACAAAATATTAGATTCTTCCTAGGTGCCCTGAAGAATACATTTATAGACTGTCATCATGGATGAAATGGTCAATCTATTGGTGGATGACGCGGTCAATCTACAGGTGGATCTGTGCTTTGAGCACAAAGGTCCAGCGCGAACAGAAGTAATAAATTCTCTCTCTCTCTCTCTCTCTCTTACACACACGCACAGTTATTTTGTGTGTAGTTTAAGCTTTTACATAGGATTTTCTCTGTTTGTTATCATAAAGATCCAAAGATAATGTCGGGAGTATCACCAGGCAATAGCGTAAAGTTTTGCAATACGAGCGTATTTACGCTTAAACTTCCTAAACAAATATGACACTGTGACTGTGTAAGAATGATTAAGATGTTGCCACTTTCCTGCCACATGATTACTGCTATGTGGATCTAAATAGCAAGAAATTCTAGGGACAGCAGAAAGTCCAAAGAGGAGAAGCCCCTATCAAGCACGTGTTTCGGTCTTAAACTCTATACACTCTAGGAGGACCGGACGGCACCCAGCTCATGACTCTTAGATGTTCCTCTTCTGTCGAAATCTTAGATAAAAAGAAATCCATAGTTTGCAGTTCAGAGTTTGTTAAACAGGGAGACATGGGGTTCAGACAATTCCATATGAGCTCCACGTAAATCTGCTGCCAACTAAGTGGCAAAAACCTTCAACCTGCGCAAAAGACCCATGCGCTGGTAAGATCTTGAAGGTCTTATAAAAAGAAGATTCTTAAAGAGGTACGACTGCCTTCCTTAACCAGGCCAAAGATGTCAGCCATTTGCAGCTGGTGTCATGATCTCCTCTCCGTTAAGTTGAATGAAAATTCATCATTCACCCTGGCTTGAATATAGGGGCTTTAAAAGTCAAAAGGTGGAATATACGCCCCGTTCTTTCTAAAACCAATGACGAAATATACGTGGGAAGTGGAGTTGTGTTTCCTCATAAACAGTTATCATTGTGTCAGCCTGAAACCGGAGGAGACACTTGACTGTTCATTAGACGGCCCGTTAAGATAGATGGAGTCACTGACACCTGAAAGTAACTAGGTTAGACACATGGGGATCAGTGGGCTGTTTCATAAAGGTGAAATGGAAGCATAACAACAGCAACAACAACAACAACAACAACAAACGATGAAGACCTAAATGCGCAAACATAACAAACAAAAGCAAAGAAGCATCACGATCTACTCACAGACCTGAATAACAAAAAAAATTCTCTTGCTCAAAGTCACGTTAGAGAAGTGGTATACTGTTTGTTGTTGTTACTGTTTTTCTGTTAAATGTTGTTCATATATTCATTGTCATCTATCGTATACGCTCGACAAAGGCCAGTTGGCAGAAGAATTTGTGCCTTATTTAGTTATATTGAATACGCAGTCTGGTTCCATTTGTGTTTGTGTGTATATGCTTTTTTTTCTTTCTTTCTTTTATTCTCTCTTTTTTCAGTTCCTGCTTGAGCGCTGGCGATCACTTTGATTCAAAAGAAGTGAGACTGTTCAACGCTGATGATTCAATGGAAGTAAATGATTAAATGAACTGAATGAATCTGAAAAAAAAATGAAATGGGCTGAAAGTATGTGAGTGGTTCATGCTGATAGCTGAACAAAGCCTTTATCTGCTCTTTCTTATCTTCTGAAACACCTTATCATGCGCGTACACATTCATGTTCACGTTTATTGCTTTCCTCTGGACAGACCTGTGAATTAGCAGCGGCAAGTTTGAAAACTTACTTTTTGCTACTAACGTCTACCGTTGGAAAATAAAGTATCTCCCTCCTTCCCTCCCTCTGTCTCTGTCCGTCTCTGTCTCTCTGTCTCTTATCTCTCTCTCTCTCTCCTCTCTCTCTCTCTCTCTCTCTCTCTCTCTCTCTCTCTTTCTCTCTCTGCAAACAAGAACTGTTTAAAGTTCCGAAGACGGCACACACTTAGCCATGTCTCTGTTATTGCCTCTGGCGTAGTCAGTTCTTTAGCAGTAGAATGATGACAGAAACAAACAAAAAATTGCGATATACGAAACAGCATCCCCTGCCTTCCAGCTCCCCCCCCCCCCCCAAACAAACAAACAAACACAAAAAAACCCGCACCACGAATGCCAAAATAATGATCAAATACAGACCTACTTCATTTCTTTGGTCAAACAATCTTCTAGCAACATAGCGTGGTAAAAATCTAAATAGAACCACACACATACCTTTTTCAAACTCTGCATGGCATGGTGCAAATCTAAAGAAAAATACACTTGTACCATTTTTCAACAGAAATCCACATAGCGTCGATGAGTCATATACAGAAACATGCCCATATATTTTTTCCTTCCGTCTGAGAAAATTGGTCATAGGAATGTGAAGATTTAGTGCGCTATTCTTTTTTTGGGGGGGTGGGGTTGGATCAAGTCAAATCAGCTTAACCATGGTGGTATTTAAGATTGCATATCCACTGCAGGGACCTTTTGACCGAAATTAAGTAAATATTCAGCAATAGATAATTGGCTGTCACTTGTTAAAACACAAGCATAAAAGCGATATGCATCACACACACACACACACACACACACCACACACACACACACTGCACACAACCAACACAATAGTACGCATGAAAACAGAAAACGCTGAAACTCAGAACTTCCAGGGAAGAGAGGCTACCCAGTTGTGAACTCCAGCTGTGTCCACACTACACAGAGTCAAAACCACCACCAGTACTACACTAAACTTACGGCCACTGCTTCAGTAACACAAGACAAACAACAGTGTGTGTGTGTGTGTGTGTGTGTGTGTGTGTGTGTGTGTGTGTGCGTGTGTGGGCGTGCGTGTGTGTGCCTGAGCGTTTGTGTGTGTGTGTATTACAAAAGAAGAATCATCAGATGAGATACAACTTGACGTGAAGCGAGGACAATGACACACTGTCACAACAGCAAAAACGGAATGTAGCAGCAAGAAATTCTGGGGACACCTGGACTGCAGATAGTCCTCAGAGGAGGAGCCGCCCCCCCCCCCCTCTCCTTCGCCCTCAAGCAAATATCTCCGCCCTAAACACCTTACACTCTAAGGATGCATCCAGGTGATGACTCATTGATGGCCGTCCGATACTGTCATTTCTTTTTAGGGGGACGAGGGTTGAATCACGCCTCCAAGGCGATCGGATACGATATGTATCGGTTGTCACCTTCCTTTGTTTGTTATCACAATAGTACAAACAGAATGTAAATAATGTCATAAGTTCCTGAGAAAGTATTGTACTTACACCTTACACAAAGATTGCGATCTGAGACACTTTGGGTTTTTTATTTTATTTTTGTGCGTATGTTTTGTATTAGTCCATGTGATCTTGACTTTCAAACGTTTATATCTAACTTCTCAATAGTCTACTACACCTTTAAAGCAAAATTGAGTAAGATATTCATAGAGAAACAATTGAGAAAATGAAGCTGACACATTTCTGTCTCCTATGCACACCCACACCACACACACATACACACACACACGCGCGCGCACACACACACACACACACACCACACACACACACACACACACACCACACACACACACACACACACACACACACACACCACACACACTAAATATACACGCGCACAGCCACACACGCACGAGCACATTTTTAGACACGTGTACTTGCGCTCTCGCTCTGCCTCTCTCTCTCACTCACACACACACACACACACACACACACACACACACACCACACACACACACACACACACACCACACCACACACACACACACACACACACACATACACACACTCACTCAGGTATTTTCACACAATGTGTTCAGTATTAATGCTTCATTGGTGCTGGTAGCTTATAAAGAGGAAGAAAAAAGAATAAACAAAACATGCCATCGACATGAAACTGTGGCGAGTGTGTGTATCTGTGTGTGTGTGTGTGCATGCGCTCATGTATGCGAGTGCGTGCGTGGTGTTTGTGTATCTGCGTGTGCGTTCGTGCATGCTACCAAATGGTCATTAGCGTGGGTGTCTCCAAACAATAATCTCACCCCCCGCATGGATTTATCAGCTGTTTACGGAGGAACAATTTCTGTTTTGGATCAGGAGTCAGTTAGAAGAGAACAGAAGTGGTGAGTGCATTGACTTTAGACCAGCACCACAGCTGCCAAATTACTGGACTATAGAATGCTTTTAATGCTGTCAATGGATCGGTTTAGATTACAGAGTTTCTTTGTAAGGCACAGGCTATCAAAGACCGTGTAGCAATACACATATGGAAATAGGAATTGTCGGTTCTGCAATAGCGAAGGTTTGAGAGAGAGAATAAAAAATACAAACAAAAACAAAAAAAGAAAAAAACAGAAAACAAAGCAAAAAAAACAAACAAACAAATCCCACCACCACCACCAACAACAACAACCAAAAAAACCCAATAATATTCGAGCCATTCTGATATTGAGAGAAAAGAACAAAATCAAACAAAACCAAAACATAATAGTCAAGCCAGTCTGACAACCTCTACCCCCCCCCCCCCCCCCCGTTTTTTTTTTTTTACAAGATTATTACAGAAAATCTAGATTGTGTACTTCTCAACGTCATTGTGATCTTGAGATAAAAACATTCACTTGATAATTAAAAAAAAAAAGCTTGATGCCAAGCGACAACAATGATAAACGGTCACAACACTGACAAATATTTTCAGAAGTTGCTGAGAAAATGCTCTTCACTCCCCTTCCTCATAAAGTGCTGATTTTACGTACTTTTGTGATCCGTGTGGCTACGACCTTGATATGTTGTTCTCCTACTCCGAACGGTCTGTATCTTCTACATATTTGACTCAAATGTGATAAAGATTTATCAGAAACAACCGACAAAATTCTGCTAACACATCTTTGAAACACACGCATCGACACGCACACAGACACACACTTCTCTCTGGCTGATCTGAAACAATCTCACTCTTCCAGGAAAACAATGAAAAAAACAAACAAACAAACAAACAACAAACCAGTAGGCTAAACAAGATGCTCAGACCACATGGAAGCCGGGAAAGGCTGCTTCCAACTCAGCAGTGGGGCGACCATCCCCAACCCGCGGGTCCATAGGTGGCGGATAAAGGAACGGCCCTCAGATATGGGGATTAGCTGCGATATAAGTCAGGCTTGCCTGGTCGAATAAGCAGTCCCGGACCAACTGGCGATGTTCCTACCAGGACGGGGCGGGACAGCAGGTGGCGCTGTTGATCTCCACTGAAATACCCTATATGTCCTATGGTGGGTTCATCCTGCGGTTAAGAGGCGCAGTATAACCTCTAGCCCCAGGGTGGGACCCCTGGCTAATCAATCCCCCCTGTGCTTCCAGGGCAGGACATACGGACCAGGAGCTAAGGGCGGGGTAACCCCTACAGAAAACCTAGAGAGCTGAAGACGGAGAAATGGAGCCTGTATGGCGCTCTCTAACAAATCACCATGCCACGCACCATCGCACAATGGACAATGTCAGACAGATGTGACACGAATGGCGCTCGCCCACTGAGGTCCCCCCAGGGTGGAGCAGCGTCGGACTCCGCGCCTCAACGGAGTCCACCCTCAGCAACTGGAGGTCCCTCTCGTCCGTCCTGGCATGCCAGGGGACGGCGGAGGAATGCGACTGGCAGCACCTCAACATCTCCCATGCAGAAACCCTTCATGGTTATGCATTGGAATGCAGAAGGAGTCATAAACAAGAAGACAGAGCTAGAACATCTGCTCCATGAGAAAAACATCAACATCTGTTGTCTTCAAGAAACCCATCTGCAAAGTGGGAAAACACTCAAAGTGAGGGGCTACCAAAGCTTTAGATCAGACAGAACTGACCGACGAAAAGGCGGCATCCTGACACTTGTCAGGAACAACATTCACGCCTGCAAGGAGACTGTCTACATGGAGGGTGCTGAGTACCAGATGATTCGGGCCCAACTGAAGGACATAGAGTTGCGCATACTCAACTTCTACTGCCCCAATGATCGTCCGCTCTCCCTTGACACCATATATGTCCCAGACTCGCGCTTCATTGCAGTCGGTGATTTTAACAGTCACTCCCAGAGCTGGGAATATAACCACATGGACCGTCGAGGAGAAGAAGTGGAAGACTGGCAGGATGAACACCATCTCGTCCTCATCAACTCACCGCATGACACTCCAACCTTCTACTCCAGACGTTGGCGAACCACATCCACACCAGATCTGGCTCTCTGCACCGAGGACATCCATAGGGGTGTAATTAGAGAGGTGGGAGACCAGCTTGGAGGAAGTGACCACAGGCCTGTGTTCCTCACTCTCAACGAGAACACAACACAGAACCCTGTAGCCCCACGCTGGAACTACAAGAAGGCAAAGTGGAAGCTCTTCAGCCACCGCACAAATGTTCTCACCAATGACCTTCAAGTCAGAGGAAGAGACATCAACAATGCAGTCCACGAATTAAATTCATGTATCCTGAAGGCAGCCCAAGAGTGCATTCCACGAGGTGCTCGGAAAGACTACAAGCCATATTGGAACAACCAACTACAAGAACTGCAGGACGAGATGACCGAAGCCAGACAGAAAGCAGAAAATAACCCATCGGATGAGAACCACCTGCGGCTCCAGCAGACAAAAGCCAGGTTTCTCAAGGCAAAAATCCAAGCCAGACGACAAAGCTGGAGGGAGAAAACAGCTGCTCTGGACCTTGAGAGAGATGGCAAGAAACTCTGGAGAGTCCTGGGACAACTCAACGATGAAGAGAGCAGACATCACAACATCACACTGGAAGATAACGGAGAGTTGTTGACTGGTAGACGCGCTGCCAATCGATTTGCAGACAACTACGCAAATGAGAGCAACATACCAGTCACACCCCTCCAACAAAGAGAAGCAAGAAGAGAACAGCGAGAACGTCCTCACCAGACCACCAATGTGAAACCCATGAAGCAACCCTTCACGCTTCATGAGCTTCAGACAGCTCTCAGGAAGCTAAAAACCAAGAAATCTCCGGGACCGGATGGGATCACTAACGAGATGCTGAAGCACCTTGGCAGCACAGCCATCTTGAAACTACTGGAGGTCCTCAATCACAGCTGGGAAACCGGCACCTTGGCACAAACATGGCGTGAGGCTATCATGACTCCAATCTATAAGAAAGGAAAGGACAAGAAGAAGCCTGCCAGTTACAGACCAATCAGCTTGACCAGCTGCATGGTGAAGACCCTAGAGAGGATGATCAATCAGCGCCTCCTTTGGTATCTCGAGACTGAGAACATTCTGGTCCCGGAGCAAGCAGGATTCCGATGCTTTCACAGTACAGAAGACCAGGCCACCTTCCTTTCCCAAGAAATTGAAGACGCGTTCCAGGAACAGAAAGTTGTCTTTGCTGCCTGGATCGACCTGCAGAAAGCCTTTGACAAGGTCTGGACTGATGGCCTCTTGGTGAAGCTGCAGAGATGTGGAGTTGGAGGCAATATGCTACGGTGGATCCGAGCCTACCTCCACAACCGCAGAGCACGAGTCACAGTCAACGGACGCAAAGGCAAGAAAGTTCTCTTGCGACATGGAGTCCCTCAAGGTGGAGTTCTCTCCCCCACACTCTTCTTGGTCTTCATTAATGACCTCATAAAAGATCTGCCAAAAGGCATCCATGCAGCACTATACGCGGATGACCTGGTGATATGGTGCAAGGAGGAGTTCACCACCACTGCCACCTACAGAATGCAGCTAGCAGCAGACAAACTGGCAGCATGGGCAGAAGAGTGGAACATCTCGATTAATAAAGACAAGTCCTCCACGGCACTCTTCACCCTGTCATCCAAGCAGAAATCTGGCACCATTAAACTTGGTGACACCCCATTGAAGAAAGATGAGGAAGTTACATACCTTGGTGTCACCTTCGACAAGCGGCAGACCTGGAAGCCCCACATCGAAAGAGCTGAAAGAAAAGCAAGACAAAAGCTCGCCATCCTGCGCAAACTGGCCGGAACCAGCTGGGGAGCCAACGAGAAGGTGCTCAAGCAAACGTACCAGGGAGTGGTCAGACCCCACGTTGAGTACGGTTCTACAGCCTGGTCTACAGCAGCCAAAACCCATCTGCAGACCCTGGACAAAGTCCAGAACCAAGCACTCCGTCTCATCACAGGATCAATGCGATCCACACCAATTCAGGCCATGGAGGAAGTTACTGCCATTCAGCCCCTGGTGCAGAGAAGAGACATGAAAAACTTGGTCCAGGCAGAGAAGATCAAGGTTCTGCCACACCATCCAATGGGACAGAGAATGGACCAACCAACCAAGAGCCGTCTCAAACGCAGCAGCTTCCTCCACGAAACTAGACGGCTTGCCAGGGTGCACCTGGCTGACACACCAACAACACTTCCTCTAAACACCTCTGACCTGCTACCACAACCTTGGAACAACAACTACAAGTTGCTCCAAATCACCACCTCAGTCCCTCAAGTTACCCCAGGAGAGTCCCAAGATGACAGCGTCAAACGCACTCTGACACTCGCCATGATCGACGAGCAATATCCTGCAGAATCCTGGATTCACGTATACACGGATGGCTCGGCAACCAATGCTGTGGCAGATGGAGGAGCGGGCATACATATCAACTCTCCTGACGGACACGTCATCACAGCAGGGATACCCACTGGCAAACACTGCACCAACTATGCAGCAGAAGTGGAGGCTCTTATGAAGGCAGCGGCTCTAATTCATGACATTCAGAGCGACTGCACCCAAGTTGTCTTCCTCTCCGATGCAAAGTCTGTATTGGAAGCACTTGCAGGGGACAAACTTCCACATCTCATGGAAAAGCTGCAAGATGTCGCCAAGCATCGACGTGTGGTCCTGCAGTGGGTTCCGGCCCATTGTGGGATACCTGGAAACGAAGCAGCAGACCAGCTTGCCAAAGATGGAGCCAAAGGAAGACAACCAGAAAAAAGCCTTAGCTTCATGGAGAAGAAGACCCTTGTGAAGGCAGCCTTCTGCAGAACAACCTCAAAGGATCCATACCATCTCCTTAGCCGTCTGCAGCAGGTGGCGATCTTCAGGCTCAGAACAGGTCACTGTCGCCTGAATGCCCAACTGTTCAGGAAGATGAAGCTGGCCCCATCACCGATCTGTCCTTGTGGTCTGGAAGAACAGACACCAGAACACATCCTTCAGATCTGCCCCCTCTTCCAAGAGCAGAGGGAACAAGTGTGGCCGACGGCAGCTCCCCTCCGCACCAAGCTCTATACCATCTGTATCAGTCCAATAACACTATCCATTTGAGGCTATAAGAAACTACAACTTCGGACATCTGCAGCAAAGAAACGAAATCCTAACATCAAAAATAGAAGAAAACTGGAGCGACTAAAAAAAAAACAACAACAAAAAACATGCGAGTACTTCCTTGCCGATCGGTCCTAAGCAAAGCCAACAAACAAACAAACATAGAAACCAACCAACCAACCAACCAACCAACCGACCAACCGACCAACCAACCAACCAACCAACCAGCCAACCAACCAACCAACCAACCAACCAACCAACCAACCAACCAACCAACCAACCAACCAACCAAGTAGGCTATGTGACAGTGAACGCAGAAAATGAGAATGATCCGCACCATCAACAGTGTTATTAATAGTAATAATACACATTCGGATTAGCCTGTCAAATGAACGACTCGCAGAAACACAATTGTCCAGCATCCTCGGCCTTTCATCACAAGAGTTAGTACGAGGTGTTTCTGACGGCTGCTTAGAGTCCTTAACCCTTTGACTCCCTCACCCCATCCACCAACTGCAAAAAAATAACCCTTTGACTCCCTCACCCTATCCACAAGCTTCCTGTAGGAAGCTGGTGAATAGGGTGAGAGAGTCAAGGAGTTATTTTTTTGCTCTGCTAGCATGGTTGGCAATGCAGGATGCTGGTGGACAGGGTGCGGGAGTCAAAGGGTTAAAGAACGGTATTTTGACACTGTACCAGAAGAACATAAGCCCCCCGGCCCCCTCCCCAATTATACAAACGGTCAGTGTTCACTGTTATATTAAGAAAAGAAAAGTCCATAAAGTGCCCATAAAGAGGGCGGATGCACCGCCAGAATTTTGAAATAAATTTACGTCGATTTCTTTTCTTTTCTTGTCTGTGTGCATGTTGCTTGCTCTCTCTCTCTCTCTCTCTCTCTCTCTCTCTCTCTCTCTCTCTCTCTCTCTCTCTCTCTCTCTCTCTCTCTCTCTCTCTCTCTCGCTCTCTCTCTCTCTCTCTCTCTCTCGCTCTCTCTCTCCCCTCTCTCCCCCCTCTCTCCCTCTCTCTCTCTCGCTCTCTCTCTCGCTCTCTCTCTCTCTCTCGCTCTCACTCGTTCGCTCATTCTCTTCCGCACCTCAGCTCCCTTTCTGTCTCTCTCTTATTAGTGACACTCTACTAGTGAATGAAGCCATAGGGTTGTCATGAAATAGTTCAAGAGGTGATGACAGGCTTCTAATAATCCCACTGACACAGTGAAGGGTTTGGGTGACGTGGATAACTGTTGTTACAGCTTGACATACAATTTCAGTCGCCTGTCTGTCTGAAATGAATGATGTGATGAGAGAAACGACTGGACAGAAACGGAACAGTTGGAAAGTTGTTTATGTGTCACTACGACCCACAACTTGGTTCTGTGTTAGACTGTTCACTTTATACAAATGTTTCCAATATCCAAAGCCTGATACCTAACTGCCCCAGACAGCTAGCGTCCTTGATACACAAACTAAGGCTTAACTCTTGGAAAACAAAATATACACAGAATGTATGTATTTGTTCAAAAGCATTATCTGTCCACCATTTGCTCTTTGAATGTCCTATTTTACTTACGACATATAGAAATAACAATCTCGATTTTTCATGTACTGATTCTAGAGATATCCTTTACAACAAAAATAATGATATTATTTCGGTAGTCCAGCTGATTCTCAGATCCCCTGTTGGCAAATTGTTATGAAGAGTTAATTAATTGTTATCTGTTATTGATTGATACTGTTAACTTAATGTTCTGAATTCTTAATTGCAATTGTTCCTCTTCTTACATTCAAACTCCCACTACCCCTTCCCATCCCCGTCCCCCACCCCTTTCTTCTTTTTTTTTTTTTTTTTTTTTGCTCCCTGTGTATGTGTGAGTGTGTGTGTGTGTATGCGCGCGCGCGCGCGCGTGTGTGTGTGTGTGTGTGAGTTTGTGTGTGTGTGTGTGTGTGTGTCTAAAATCACTATTGTGAACAGACATTAAATAAAGATTCCATTCCATTCCATACGAACCACAACAATGATCTGAAGGGCGAGAGAGAGAACTGAAGGATTATTATGATGCATCGACTATTTTCTCGTAATCTTCTCATTTACCTCCAAGTAACCTCCATGTCAGAAAGAAATTGCTGGGTTGGCAAGAGTTGAAGTGTGTTGACAGATCATTAACCCTAACAATCTCTTCGATAATCTGAAGGGTTTTCGAGACAGAATTGAAATATTGATAGTACACATAGATCAGTTTCTTTTAATCCTTTATGTCTCCAATTAGTGACAGGGCAGAGAAAGAAGCTGTAGGGGTGACAGAGTTCAAGAGATGTTGACAGATCACTTAACTTGCAATCACTACGATAGTCTGAAGGGTTCTCGTTGTGTGTGTGTTGTGTGTGTGTGTGTGTGTGTGTGTGTGTGTGTGTGTGTGTGTGTGTGTGTGTGTGTGTGTGTGTGTGTGTGTGTGTGAGTGAGAGAGAGAGAGAGAGAGAGTGAGAGAGAGAGAGAGAGTGAGAGAGAGAGAGAGAGAGTGAGAGAGAGAGAGAGAGTGAGTGAGAGAGAGCTGTGTAGATCATTAGTATGCTTCGACCAAGTTTGTTAAGTTCCTCATCTGTTTTGTAATTACTGACACGACTACAACAAGCTGTTGGATTCGAGGAGTTGAAGAGGGGTTACTTGGGTCAGTTGACGGGTTTTGAACAACTAGTGGAACCTAAGCGAAGAGATTAACCCTATGATTCCCGCACCATATCCACCAGCTGCAAAAAACTTAACCCTTTGACTCCCTCACCCTATCCACCAGCTTCCTGCAGGAAGCTGGTGGATAGGGTGAGGGAGTCAAAGGGTTACGTTTTTGCTTGGATAGCATGGCTGACAAATGCAGGATGCCGGTGGACAGGGTGCGGGAGTAAAAAAGGGTTAAGCGAAGTCTAAAAAAGGGCGTTTCAGTCACTGACGACACGTATCGCTGTCAGTAGCGCTAAAACTGTGGTGGTGATCACGCCATGAGGTCTTACAAACACCATAGCCAAAAGCGACAGACCCTGAACCTCTCCCTCCCCCCCCCCTACCCCGCCATGTGTTCCCTTGCTCAATGAGGAAGGTAGGTGACCACCAGTCGCCGTGGTATAGTGGTTAACGAAACGGACTACCGACTGGAAGGTTGTGGGTCCGAATCCCCATCAATACCTTCAAAAATCATTGTGGGATTTTTCGGCTCTAACCGGCTCCTACCCAGAGTCGGGCGTGCTATGGGCTCATTGGGAAGACTGGAACCACACAGTCGAGTCTCATCCACTTCGCGGATGCGTCATTGAGGGTGTTGCTCAAATCTTCTGACCAGCACCGCAGGTGTCTGTATCTCTCAGGCCTGATTGACACCAGGATATATTATGATGGCAAGCGTAGAGTACAACCATGTCACGCAGTCTCAATCCTAGATGGAACTCCATAGCATCATGATTATCATCCACATCGACATCATCATCATCATCGCATAATAAAAACTGTTCCAGCTTCTGTGGCCATGAAAGTGGTATAGAAAACGGGACGGAACTAAAAAAAATAAAAAAAATTAAAAAAGGTGAGCACAAAGGTAACCTCCCTGAGTGCAATGATCCTTAAAAAAAAATTTAAAAAAAGAAGATAGGTGACCAGACCGTGACAGTGGTGCTGTTTGTCACAGCGTAAATGTCCTCTGGCCGAAGTTTCGTAGTACATGGCTAGCAACACATGAGATACTGTGTAAGACGTTATTTTCTTTTGCCTTCCCCCTTCTTTTTTAATCCCCCTTGTTTTTGTTTTGTTTTTTAATTCATTATATTGTTGTATTTATTGGTAGAAGTTTTCATTGTTTTCCTGTAGAGGTCATCATCATCATCATCAGGTGCCCTGCTGCATGGCGTTGGCGACCATGGACTTCCAACCATCTCCCCCACCCTCTTCATCCCCAGCCACTCTGCAAGTCCGTCCAGCATTCTCTCCTTGTTTGGTGCTCTCTTTCCCTCCAGCTTTCCCGTTGTGACCAGGTGCTCCAAATCCCCCTTCCTCATAAAATGGCGTATAAATGTTGCTTGTCTTTTCCTAATCTTCCTTATGAGTGATCTACTTGTGTCTGCCTCCATCAAGACTGTCTCGTTTGTTTTCTTTGCTGTCCATGGAACTCTCAACATTCTTCTTAGAAACCACATCTCGGCTGCCTCGATCCTGCTCTGGCTTTGCTTGCTGACTGTCCACGCCTCGCATCCGTACAACAGTATTGGTTCTATATAACATTCAAGGACTCTCTTTCTGATGTTAATTGATAGGCATTTGTTGGTAAGAATGCTTGTCATCTTCTTGAATGCTGTTTTGGCTTGGCCGATTCTGCCAGCTATTCTCGATGTGCTTCTTCCGTCTGATGAAATGACCGTTCCCAGGTATTTGAACTTATTAACCTGTGTCAAGGTTGTGCCATTTGTTTTTATTTTGCATGAGGGGATTTCATGTTTTTTACTGATCATGAAATAGAGGTACACTAGTCTAGACAGACAAACCTTGATCGTAGTTCCACATGCGCACGTATCTTTTCACGTGTATTTGTTTTTGGAAAAGTATAGGGGGAAATGGGTTTTTTTTCAAAGAAAAAGGGATATTGTTAAAATGGCTCAACCATCTTGTGTTCAATATTCTTTACCACCACCACCACCACCACCATCACCACTATCATCATCATCATCATCATCATCATCATCATCATCATCATCATCATCATCATCACCATCATCATCATCATCAGTTTCTTTATCTTTTTCGGCTTAGCCTTCTTTGGTCCAAGTTAAAACCCTATAATTTGAACCAGTCCACTGACAGATGTCGAAACCATTCTATGGTAACGGGGAGGAGACATTCAGAATAAATATAATTCACCAGTTCCCTACCAGTGTGTGTTTACGTGTGTGTGTGTTGTGTCTGTGCGTGCGTGAGTTTGTGTGTGTGTGTATGTGTGTGTGTGTGTGCGTATGTGCGTGTGTGTGTGTGTGTGCGTGTGTGTGTGTGTGTGTGTGTTTATCTGTGTGTGCGCGCGCGCGCGCGCGCGCGTGTGTGTGTGTGTGTGTGTGTGTGTGTGTGTGTGTGTGTGTATCTGTGTGCATGGTTAAGCACGTGCATTCGTTATGTTCAGAAATAGGGACAACAGATGAAGGCATTGTTGACGTGTCGTCAAAAACCTTTCAGAAGCATCCCTACTCCATTCCATCTGCGTGAAACACCCCCTCTCTCTCCCCCTCTCTCTCCCCCTCTCTCTCATCTCCTCTCTCTCTCCCCCCCCCCCTCACCCCTCAATCCTGTGATCCTGTGTCCAGCCTGTTCACTCCTTGGTGTCACAGGTCTCATCCCATCCTGGTGACTGTCTTCTGTATAGTTCCAGTTCAGTGTGTCCTTCGGCTTCAAAGTTCCATCATAATATTTTTTTCATGGTAGAAAACAGCACCCTCTCGTAAATGTATTTCCTCTTCAAAACAGAAAGAGAGAAAAGAGAGAGAGAGAGAGAGAGACAGACAGACAGAGAGAGACAGAGAGACAGAGAGAGACAGAGAGAGACAGAGAGAGACAGAGAGACAAAGAGAGAGAGAGAGAGAGACAGAGAGAGAGAGAGAGTCTGTGTGTTTTGTGCAAGAGTATATATTATGAGATATTTGTGTGTATGTGTTTATGTGTATGTATATGTTCATATGAATGTGCGTGTGTGTGCCTGTGGTGTGTGTGTGTGTGTTTGTGTGTGCGTGCGTGCGTTGCTTGAGCGTGTGTGTGTGTGTGTGTGTGTGTGTGTGGGGTGTGTCCGTGCATGTGTGCGTGTGTCTGTTCATGTGTGTGTGCTCTCCACCCAGTCCTCTTATTTTTCAAAGGTTCAGTGTGGACGGTAAATATTGATTTAAACCATACACATCACCGCCTCTACCCCCTCGTGTGTCGTGCCATGATAAAGGACTAATTCACGAAGTTAGGCATGTTAGAAAAAAAAAACTCAGAGAAAGAGAGGCCGTGGTGACATAAATGAATGGAGCATGGAGTTTTTAAAGAAGATTTCATAGTTCTTAATTAAACGAATCCGCTCACGCTCCACCCAACTATGCCTGCAAGTATGCAATAGCCTATACAGAACTTGAAAAGAGTGCTGGCTGCCTGCTGAGTGTCGAATCTACGACCCTTACGTTATCATTAAGGAACTTATAACCAACTGTGAGTTGAGCTGACGGGATCATTTGAAAACAAAACAAAAGCAACCACAAATACTGTGGCCTGCCCATGTACAACCCCACACCCCTACGTCTACGTTGTTACCATGGCGCTGTCTTCTTCTTCTTCTTCTTCTTCTTCTTCTTCTTTTTCTTCTTCTTCTTCTTCTTCTCCTCTTCTTCTTCTTCGTTTTCTTCTTTCTTCTTCTTTTTTCTTCTTCTTCTTCTTCTTCTTCTTCTTCTTCTTCTTCTTCTTCTTCTTCTTCTTCTTCTTCTTCTTCTTCTCCTTCTTCTTCTCCTTCTTCTTCTTCTTCTTTTTTTCTTCTTCTTGTTTTTCTTCTTCTTCTTTTCCTTCTTCTTCTTCTTCTTCTTCTTCTTCTTCTTCTCCTCCTCCTCCTCCCTTAGCTCCGTGATGAATTATTGGGGCACCACTAAAACACCGTTTACCAGATTGTTCCTGCTCTTACGGTTGTGTGCCAAAGCCTGGGCCGTTCCGCAGTGTTGTCAGCCCACCGTTTCTACTGTCTGTCCCTCAGAATCCCTTCCCTCAACAGTTCCCTGGAGAAATGATTTACAGCGCTCTGACTGAGTTATATAAATGGAAGTTGAAAAGTATGTGCAAATATGTTTAAAGGAAAACGTGTTTATCCCATACATATTTGCTTAATATCAGTTTGAAAGCGGAAGAGCTACTTCAGTGTTAATTAAAACGCTTCCAAAACGGATGAAGTCAGCAGCCACACCTGAAAGATGTGGACAGTTTTAACACATTCTCCGAAATGAGGGAAATGTGTTTCGCAAACGTGAAATGGAATAGTGATTTAAGTTCTGTGCGGTTTGTGCTAACGAAAGAACAAACTCCTTATCTATCCCTATAACACACACACACACACACACAACACACACACACACACACACACACACACACACACACACACACACACACACACACACACAGGGTGGTAGCACGTGTACGCACACGTGCACACATGCTTTATGAATACACAGGTACACAAACAGGTGCACACATCTGATCAATCAATGTTCACACAGAGAGAGAGAGAGAGAGAGAGAAAAGAGAGAGAGAGAGAGAGAGAGAGAGAGAGAGAGAGAGATGTGAAAGTTGAGAAGGAAATAAGGATAAGAGAGAGAGAGAGAGAGAGAGAGAGAGAGAGAGAGAGAGAGAGAGAGAGAGAGAGAGAGAGAGAGAGAGATGTGAAAGTTGAGAAGGAAATAAGGATAAGAAATATGTCGTAAAACAGAGGGAGAGTTAGGTGGAGGCAGGGAAAGGCAGGGGAGGGTAATGAAAGATGGACCACGAAGGTGAAATATTTCTGTTTATTATCAATGTGTTAATTTGAAAGGGCTAAAAATTGGAGGAGCCAGCTACTGCTGGCCACTTATTGTCCTTTAGACAGTCACTAAAAGAAAAGCGTCGATAACACTCAAAAAGTGAGTAGATGGAACGCAGAAAGATCAGGAAAAGTATATTTTCAAACACTGCATGGGTTTGTGATCTAAGTGTTGAGTGGTTTTTGCTGACAAGGAAACAATACTTCTCCTCCTTTGGTCTTGTTGAAGATTTGGTAAGATAAAGAAATGAGGAGGAGGAGGAGATGAACACTGGATTCATAATGATGGCCCCGAGAAAAGTTGAGATTTCGACCACCTCACATCCGTATGATCTCAGGGTTATGGGACAACTTTGTTCTTTATTCTTTTTAACTCTGCTCCCCACCCCAACCCCCCAAATCTTCCTTTCTCTTTAAAATAAAAAGGAAATTGTTTCATTATTTGACCAGTGAGAGGTGCGTATCTTCGTGTCTGTGGATATGACCCACGATGTGTATCAGCAATTTAAAAAAAAAAGTTTTTCAATGGATCTTTACAAAATTGGGTCAAAGGTATGGACCTACAGAGTCGCAAATTCATACGCTTGGAAATTATTGCGCCAAGGTCAAGGTCACATGGACCACACACAAGAAAGTGTGTGTGTGTGTGTGTATGCGTTTGTTTGTTTCAATCCACTGTTACGTTGCTTACAACCGTTAATGTTTGTGTGCAGCAAATCCTT
>JAPXFY010000020.1:16237785-16247785 GCA_030674185.1 Monoplex corrugatus
AATCAGACAGAACAAGACAGAAGATAACATAGCTAGATAGCTAGCTAGATAGTATAATAGAAAGACAGCAGATAGATAAATAGATAGAAACAGACAGAAATAGATAGATAGATAGATAGATAGATAGACAGATAGAAGATAGATAGACAAACAGACAGATAGATAGATAGATAGATAGATAGATAGATGGAGAGAAGACAGACAGACAGACAGACAGACAGATAGATAGAGATAGATAGATAGATAGATAGATAGACAGACAGACAGCAGACAGCAGACATATAAAATAGGTACGACAGATGGATAGACAGACAGATGAATAAAAGTAAAGAAATTGAATGAATAAATAAACACCAAGTAGATAAACAAATCCAACCAATAAATAAATAGCAGATGTCCAAGCCAAAACGATCGATCTCCAGACTGGAAACAGAAGAAATCTAGCAAATGTTTTCAACATAAACCATCGTCTAAGGAAAGAGCACAGTTCATATGTCATAGCGAAAGATTTTAATCATGACCACGATCTGAGACTAATTTGATCAAGTGAAGACAGGACACACACTGGATATGACTTGAACGTGCAATACATCACAAGCACGCGCCGCGTTCATTCCACTCTGTATACGTAGGCTACACTTTTACTGCAGCACACACATGCTACCAGTAACACTGCATCACCAATACACACACTTACACACAACACAACCACACACGACAAACACACACACACTACACACAACAAACACACACAAATCCACACACACACACCACACACACATTCATCACAAGCACGCAATCATTTCGTACCACAACACACCACACAATACACCAGCACACATACGCACACACACTCGCAATGCACAATGCTGCAATCTGCACGCTACGCAATGCGCGCGCACACACACGACAGATCCCATATACATACACACATACACTACCACATTACAGCACAACACACCTACACAAATCACAAACACCCCATACCACACACGGCAGGCCACCTCACAACACAACAGAACAGCAACACACATCAACGCATCCACATACGCACAGTCAACGATACCAAACATATCACAACACACACACATACACATAATATCAATACCAACTACCACATTACACACAACAACACGCACTACACGCAACAACACAACAACACACACACACACACACACACACCACACCACACACCTACACACATCGTCTTTCGGTATAAAGAAACAGCTTTAGTAATAAATCCTACTGAAATGTCACGTCTTTTTAAGTCAAATTGTTTGTCGCTCACCCGAGAAATAAATGTAAACGTGAAAACATCAATTGTTCCACAGACGCACATTCCTAAGAACTATTCTTTAGAAACTTTGGAATACCATGCTGAAAATCCTGTACTTGCATAGGTAAGTGATGTTGTGTTTATGTGGCGGGGATTAACGGGTGCTATTAAATAAGTCAATGAACTTCTGCCTGGTGTATAAATATATTATTAATTATTATCATTTATTCATTATTTAAATATATATATAATATGGTGAGTGTAGTGTGGTGTTGTGTGTGCGGTGCGTGTGTGGTGGGAGTCGTGCGTGCGTGATGTGTGTGAGTGCGTGTAGGATGAAGTGGAGGGGGGATTATTAAATAATACCGACCGCGGCCGTGTGGTTTTTCCGTGTGTGCGTGTATTCGTGCGTGTGTGTGTGTGTGTGTGTGTGTGTGTGAGTGTGTGTGTGTGTGTGTGTGTGTGTGTGTGTGTGTGTGCACGTGTGTGTGTATGTGTGTGTGTGCACGTGCGTGTGCATGTGTGTGTTTGACAGAAATCTATTAGCTTGATTTTGCTCAGCTATTTCTAAGTGTTTGTAAAACATATATTTTTATGTGGTTTCGTTTGAAGTAAGCAGACGTTTGCTTCCTCTCTGTAAGGGAGGAATTGCGTGTTGCTGGGCCAAAAACAGAGAGAAGTGTTTCATTCCGCAAGTGACAGAAAAGCGAAATATTGTCAAGAGAGAAGTTTCTTGAGTTCCGAGTGCTCTTGTAGATTTGTTGGACAGGAGAATGTATAACTACAACTACACAAACATAACTTATTTGTCCGATCATTTTCTGTATGGCTTCACACACATAATGCATTCGTCCGATCATTTTCTGTACGGCTACACGGTAATGGTTTATAACATAAATAAGATCTGAACATAGTTTTGAAAGTCATGGTGAACCATGAGTTTATAACTCACTTTTGAAATACATAGGAAACGTTGGTAAGGCGGATTGAATTCACTACGTGGAGCTCTTTCACACGTATGTATGTACACCTCGTAAATGTGTGGGCCGCCACATCCTTTGTCCCCTTGTCCCTGTACAGCATTCATACGACAATACAAAATATGCGACGAAATTTCAGTCCATTCAAATCCCGTCAGTAAATTTTTATGACTTTGGCGTCGGGTTGATTCTTTTGAAGATCGTGTAATGCACATAAATGTGCACTGCCTTTTCTTAACATTATAAAAAAAATAAATTGTAGGGAGGTGTGGGGGGTGGGGGTGTCATAAAAGAAATAGCAGTCCTCAGCGAATATTGCTATGCATAAATATCCTTCACATAAAGTGCGTTATGTACAGAACTGACCCCGATTACCCGACATTGACACATGTTTTATTGTAAAGGCCACCTTCTCTTACACAAACCAGAGGAAGAAGGGGCAAGACTGACTGACAGCTTTCACACTGCATTGCCTATATCACTGGCTTTTACATGTGCTATACGATACCGAAAGAGTATGTTCACAAACTGTTTCTTGTTCTTATATCACATAATAATGTGGGGAATAGCGGAATAGCACATTTAAAAAATGAATTGATCGTAGTTACGCCGACTTGTGCAAACTGCATAAAGCGAAATTGTCAGTTTGTTGTGGATCTTAAACAAAAATCGTGATACGCGTAAACTTTTCTTGCGTAGAAACGTTTTGAATCAGTCTGTTTACTGAGCAATACGGAGTCCCAGAAACCTGAGCATTTTGCTGACAAGTTGCACATACAAGTCTCGAGTAACAGTAGGATGACCATCAAGATCGAGGGAGACCTCCGACGGCTTTCTAGGATACAGCTGAAAGCTTGAGATATTAGATTATGCTAAGACTTCCAAACGGAGGGTCTATGTTCGATCTTCCTTGGGTACTTCCCGCCTGGCCAGGTGGATAAAGAGTGGCGATATGTCCAATCTCCCGTTTTCAGTTTTAGTTTCAGTTTCTTAAGATGACGTCTCCGCGCTCGAAATGAATACCATATGCACTAATGTCACAGGTACCATGTGATGGAGAAGATCCAGAATGATCACGGCACAAGCCTTAAAGCCTGCACATACACCAATGAGCTGGCCAGGTCCTGGGGTCCTACCTAGATAGTTCCATAACCCTGGAGTCGCAGGGGAGTGAGGTGGCAGCGACCTCAACTTTTCTCGGGGCCAGCATCACGAGGGCGGCCCCATCCCCTCTCCCTCGCTTCAAATTCATATTTATATTTACTTTTATTTTTTAATCTAGACTTCAGAAAGGCAAGAAGACTAATTGGCCTTCAAGGGGTGGGACCTGGAAAATCAACCTCTCTCTCCAGTGTTTTATATCAAGGCAGCCGGGCAATGCCTACTCTTCACGATTTTCAACTGCCGTGGGATCTTTAGCGTGTGCAGCCAGAAGGCACACGGGTCCGACTCGTTTTCGTCCCCTTCCGAAGGACTAGACGTTCAGTTTGATTTTCCGGTCTAACTGAGGAGAAAAGTCAAGGCCTCTACGGGGAGCGAACCCTAGAACCTCGAGTTTGGTTACTGGCAGGCGAACGTCTGAACCATTCTGCCACTCTTCTCCCAATCTCCCACGTCAGTATATGTGTAGATCTGTAAGTGTCTAAACCCCTTAATGTGTATACAGGGGGAGATGCAAAAGTAGGTATACAGTTATGAAAAAAGAAAACACGTACATTACTCATTGCATTTATTATACAAACAAATGAATATTGCATATACATGTAATAACAAGCACAGCCTTAATCCCTTAGATACTCTAACTGCTTGCCGTCGGTATTCACACACTCCTTTAATCGAATTAAGCATTATAATAATGATGTGATACTTACTGTATACCTACTTTTGCACCCCCCCCCCCCCCCCTGTATGTACGCAAACCATCAAATATACACGTGAAGATCCCGTAAGTCATGTCAGTGTTCAGTGGCTGATAGAAACTTAAAAACACTGAGCATGCACGACCACCGAAAAACAGAGAACGCAGGCTTTGCAGCTACATACCCCCTGCACAGTGCGGGCAAAAGAACGAGCATTCAAGCATTCGACAAAAATTCGGAACGCTAAAACGTATGCTGAAAGCTTCATTGCACGGGGACAAAGTAACGTTCACGGTCACGACAGAGTGAGACTCCCAGTGGCACGGTACAACAGGTCTAATAGCTGACTTCTTTTCATCGCTCTGGAGAATGTCTGTTACACACCATCACATTTTTCAATAAATCTAGATGAAAGCGACGTTAAGTTTTGTAAAACTGGCGGTCACATACACAGCGCGAAATCCCCATAGCTATAACAGCTTACTTCTTCAGCTAATGGCCAGAGAAACTTTAACCCTTTGACTCCCGCATCCTGTCCACCAGCATCCTACATTGGCAACCATGCAGTAAACCAAAATTTTACCGTTTGACTCCCTCACGCTATTACCAGCTTCCTGCAGAAAGCTGGTGGACAGGGTGAGGGGTCAAAGGGTTAAGTTTTTGCAGGTGGCAGATGGGTGCGGGAGTCAAAGTGTTAAAATATATTATAGTGATAGAAAGGACAGTCTTGGATCGAAGCGTCTTTGACTATGAAAAAAAACAACAACAAAACAAGAAGAAAGCAAACAAGAAGAAAACGGTTAATAGTCATCCGTACAATGACGGGTGGAGGAGCATGAAGTGTGACGTGTATTTCTAAGACGGTGACGACATGGAGTGGGCGTTGTTTAGCACAGACATGAATGGAGAGATGGGTGCGATGAACACGGTGGTTAAAACGTTGGATTTCCATTCAGATTTTCTGAGTTCGATCTATCTGTAGCGTGTAGTGGATCTTTGGCTGAAACTTTCCGATGTCTCAGATCAACATATGTGCTAGTGTTTCTGAATGCTTTTCGTGTGTAAACTTTGCATGCAGAGCATCAAATACATGGGTAAAAGATCCTAGAAACCATGTCCATATTCTGTAGCTTGCCTATGAAAATACATATCCAGCAGGCATATCCCCTCAAATTGGGGTATGACTGCCCACTTGACGAGATCACACACACACACACACACACACACACACACACACACCACACACACACACACACACACACAACAGCACCCGACAACCCGTAAATGGCTACTGATATATAGACCTATCACTGCATGTGGGGGTTGCAGTATACGAACACGGAAGAAGAAGAAGACTTGAAATACCAAGAACTGAATCAGTTCTCTGACAACCATGGTGTCGCTTGGTGGACGAGCATGGTCAGTCTGCGATTACGCAAAGTATCTCGAGGCACAAAAATGTGGTTTTGAACAGCTTTGAGGCCACACTCAGAGAAAACCTACATGTTCTATGACGAAGCAGTCAGGGATAAGGGCTCTCTAAAGCCCTAACACTCAGCACTCAGTGAGTATATCTTCAGTCTATGAGCTAAAGGCGGGTGACCCGTATAGAATATCTAAAGGGTGGAAATCACAGGTACTGAGCCTGCAGGGCGCCTTCTGGCAGATCATGGTACCATGCAGTAAACTGCAAATGTCTGCAACCTTTTGTCCAGAAAGTAGCGAGTAGTCTAAATGAAGCTTCGCACAGTTCACAAACCAATTCAAGTCACTAATGAACCGCAATATAAAATGTCTTCCTGACCAACCAGACAGTTTAACACTACTGCAGGTAGTGCAGTGTCATCTTTATCACGTGGATTGACAGGAGGTATGGCCGACTACAACTCTACCAACTACCAAACACCATGGCAATCGGCAGGAACTGGGAAAAAGGACCACAGACAAAGCTGGATATGACCTGACCACGCAGAGCTACTATATTCAACAATTCGCCGTTCTTCAGCAATGACATGAACATGTATTTTCCAATGGTAAGTTAACAAGAAACGTCACAATTGTGCGGATGGGACCCGGAGCACCGACGTCCCACCACTCCTCGGACGACCACCTCCCAAGCTCCCGACGCCACTCGACAGCCATTTGATAAGGCAAAGGGGGGCTGTCTATGCGTTGCATGGCCCATTCGGACCCAGTCATCAGCCACCCCGTTCACACACCGAATGGCAAGGTGGGGAGATGACAAACCCTGGGACACAGCCACACAACGCGCACCATCGAGGTCCAGCTCAGCCTCCGGACCAAGAGAGAACGGAAGACCCCTTCCCAGCCCCACCCTGGTCCTCATCTCCTCCTCGGACAGCTCGCCCTGTCACCATCTCTCACAGCTGCCAGACCCCACCTCCCACCCCCATCCCCACCACCACCACCAGAGTCTCGACAGCTAACAGTCGGAAGCAAACTGACAAACTGCTGTTGCTAATGTACCTGTATTAACCCTTTGACTCCCTCATGAAGCTAGGGGATGAGGTACGGGAGTGTTGGTAATACAGGAAGCGGGTGGACAGAGTGAGGGAGTCAGTTAGAACAACAGAAAATGAGGACATCACAAAAAGAATCAACTGTATACCCCGTGTCGCACAGTACGTTACTAATCTGTCTACATGTATGTGTGTGGTGTTGGGGGGTGAGTGCACCGTGTGGGAGAACTGCTAATACACTTTCTTCAAGCCAGCTATTCACATGGACAATCGGCGTCTCGACATATCCTCACACACTCACTATGTTTATATATACACACGCCTTACATGCAATACCTACTGGCTATATTTATAGACATAATACCTGTCTGTTTTGCTTCACCTGTGGTGACTTCGCTCGCACACGCACACACACACACAGACACACACAGACACACAGACACACATACACACACACACACACCACACACACACACACACACACACACACACACACACACACACACACATACACACACATACAAATCACCGGGCGTTGGTTTGAGGTAAAACCAGCGTGGCATGTATAGAAAGACGTCTGGAGATATCAGTAATTGTGAACTAACCATTTTTGGTGGCCCTTCTTTGTAAACATACACACTCATATGTTATGGTTGCACAAGACGAAGAAATGTAGTGTGATCAACTGACGTGGGTGTACGTAAGAACATTAGGGGTTCACACGACTTTCTTGTCGTTTTGCCCGTGTTGGTTTGCGGTATATGAAACCATCCAGCAGCTGTGTGACGCTTTTGTATGAAAACTATCAATTGAAACACGAAAACCAAGTATGGTTTCAAAGCAGGTCATGACTTCTGCAAGTTTGAAATATTTGAGTTTTCCTGGGTAGTCCAAGAGATCAATGGGCATCTGGAAATGTTGCTGAATAATAAAACCTTTGACTAAGTATGACAACTCTTAAAGCGGAACAAAGAATGGTTATGCACGCGAGTATCCTCTCCGTCTGCCAGGTAGTTAGGTTCATATGAATTTACATATTTAGATAGAGTGTGTTGGCAAAAATTCTAACCTGCGTAAGAAGAAGAAGTGACGAACATAACATAGCGGTCTCCAATGGACGGTTCTACACATTGACTTGGGTGTCTGACAGTCATTACGGGGTACAGTTGTGAGATAATCACTGTAGGTGGCCGGTCCCCTCTTTCTAGACAAGCTACGTTGTGGTTGCCAGAAACAACGACACTTTTTGTAGCGTGGGTGTTCGTTCATACAGCGTTTGGGCAACCAAATGGTCAGTCTGGTAGATGGATTTTCTTTTTCAAAGAAATACCACATACATATTCTATGGTTTGGAGCACTTGTTCATTGGTGATATGATCAGTGCGATCTCCAGTCAACCCAGCTGTGGACAGGTAACTGACCCTCTGCAGGGTTACGGGAGGAAAAGCAGTGAGAAAGAGGAGCTTGACACCACGGTCATGATGCTGGCCCCCATGAAAATTTAAGATCTCTTATCCGACCTCAGGGTTATGGGACAACGTTTACTTGTGAAGCTTCCTTGAAATAGAACTGAAACTTATCGTATTGTCGACACTGTTCGGATACCTACAGGTCTGAAACAGTTTGCACTAATTGGAAAAGACCACAAATACATCTACGACCATGTTCAAAGAGCACAACACACATTTACGGTCCTGTTCAAAGGATCAGACATATTATCTGAAAAACATCGCCACAAATCCACGTGTTGACGAGAATGGTCTTCACAAGTGTATTATACTGTGTATTGCCTTCGGTGTGTGGCTTTCTTACTTCGTAACGGCTTTCACTGGTCCAAAAAGCCAGGGAATAAATAGCTTACATTGAAAGCGATCAATCGGCTTACTGACCCTACTTGAGTTCTTGGAGTTAGTGTATTAACGTTAAGTAGAGCGTGTTCAGGACAGGTGTTACAGTGCGGTCAGTTCACGCCAGTCTGTTGATTCGTCAGGGCACTGAGAAACCTGACTCACTGCTACCGTTTCCTTGTAATAGTGCTCCGTGCTATGTGGCTGTGTGTGTTTTTGTGTGACAGACGTGAACTTCTGTGACAGAATGGATAATAATCATGGCTGTTAACTGGGACGGATTAAGCGTGACGGCTGTCAAACGCGAATTGTTGTAGTCAATGGCTCACATGGTTCGTGACTAGCAGCTATTCTGCAGTACTCGACAGTTTGGATAAATCTGTAGATTATGACCAGTTATAACAGGATATAGTACAGTTTCATTCAGAAAATAATTGTGAACCAGTCGGATTATGACTGGAGATATGATATATAATAATAAAGGCGGTGTGACAAATGGATTGCACTTCGAACAGAACAGCAACACTAGATAGCGCGAGTGAAGTTGTGGAATATAAATTGCTGAAACTGAAAATCATAGCGCTGACAAAGGATTATGATCAGTTTGTTTCTCGACATTGTGGCCATTTAGTACGTGAGTTTAACTATACTTTGTCAACGGTTGGAGCAGACTTGTCGTAACCAGCAGGGGTACAGCTGTTTCAGACAGTTCATGAGTGAAGCTGTGTATTATGACCACCTGTGTAGCATGACGTATTGTTCGTTTCTGCACGTTTTGGACAGCTCAGTTCATCAGTTTTGCAGTGAAATGTTTGTGCGTGTTGTAACAAAATGGAAAAAAAACATAACAGTGTAATGCGGACCAGGTGGGTTATGAGTGAAGTTGTGAATCGTGAACAGTCACAATGAACTTGATTAACTTTTGGTTATTTTTAAGTTTGTGCAAGTTGTGAAGTATAATGCAGTTATATGAGTGGATTTCTATCAATGTTCGTCTATTTGGATCTCACTGTTGAAGGATACGAGTGGATGAAATCCTAAGGTAACCGACCTGTTCATTATTTAGTGTCTGTGCATTCCCACTTCACTTTAGATGGAACAAACGGCTTTGACCAAATGGATTACTATGGATGTCTGTAAATCTGTGGGTAGTTTATGAGAAGTTGAAAGAAGTTATCGTTCGTGACGGTAAAGACTGGTGTCAGACCATTTGAACCGGGTAAGTTCATAATAACACAGTAAACGGCAAACTCTTGTGATAAATGGAGAGTTGAAGCTTCTTTCAGAGGGATTCTTCGCACTTGGACAATTCCGTATGCGTTCCACCCAATCTGCTATCCGGCACATTCCTTGAGCTAGCGCAATGCCATATGCGCTGGCAAGATCTCGAAATTGACGAGGACAGGAGGTGGAGATGGGGGCTGGGTGGGGAGCAACAGGACTGATGACGCACACAGTTTTCACCATAAGAATGATGGAAACAAAGATGGGCAGCGAACGTGGCCAGTTCATGTGTTGCGGACCTTGAGTCCATGACTCTATTATAAGACCCAGCCAG
>JAPXFY010000020.1:16255285-16265285 GCA_030674185.1 Monoplex corrugatus
GTTGAATGCCAGGCGCGGTAGTCAAGTGGGTAAACGTTGACCTTCCCAGTCAGAAGGTCCTGGGTTCCACCCGGCTCGATTCCTACGCCTTGTGGGGCGAAGGGAAAAGGTTTTCTGATCTCCCAGGTTAACATGTGTGAGGACCCGCCAGTGTTGTGTGTGCAAAATATGAAATATGCACGTCAGAAATCCTGTAAGTCATGTCAGTGTCCCGTGACTTGTGCACATATGTAACATCCAACATTAACATCCATCGAAGATGCAGACTGTACAACAACACAGTGGAATGTGATCAGCTTGCCTTAACAGTTTGCGTTCTCCTGCACAACAACACAGTGGACTATGGCCAGCTTGCCTTAACAGTTTGCGTTCTCCTGCACAACAACATAGTGGAATACGGTCAACTTGCCCTAACAGCTTGAGTTCTCCTGCACAACAACATAGTGGAATACGGTCAGCTTGCCTTAATAGCTTGAGTTCTCCTGCACAACAACATAGTGGAATATGGTCAACTTGCCCTAACAGCTTGAGTTCTCCTGCACAACAACATAGTGGAATATGGTCAACTTGCCCTAACAGCTTGAGTTCTCCTGCACAACAACATAGTGGAATATGGTCAACTTGCCCTAACAGCTTGAGTTCTCCTGCGCAACAACATAGTGGAATACGGTCAACTTGCCCTAACAGCTTGAGTTCTCTGTGCTCCTCTAAAAAGTAGAATTATCTGTAATGTGCAGCAAGTCTAATTGTGTTTGGAGAATAGCACTATTTGAGAATGATTTATAAAAAGAAATAGATGACAAAGAGTCGAAAGACATGCAGGCCTGCAGAATAGACATGCCTAAGAAAAGCATACACACACACACGCACACACACACACACACACACTCACACACACACACACACACACACACACACACACACACACACACACACACACACACACACACACACACACACACACACACACACACACACACAAATCCAAAGCAATTGTGACCGCCCACTTTCAAACAAAGAGGAACCGAAAAAGCATGAAAAGAGAATCAGCTCGTAAGATTTATACGCGGAGTCTGTCGATTGTTATTTGTAGTCACTACTTAACTGTCTTCATAAGTAGTCTTATATCGATAAATATCTGGAGTCACTACTTAAATGTCATATATCATTAATTATCCGTAATCACATCTTGACTGTTTTTTTCCCCCTCGTCTTGTAATGTGGTCTGTGTTGATCGCATGCGTACGTGCGTGGGTGCGCTTTGATTTGAATTGTCAAGATTTGGCGCTGTATAAACACTCTAATCATTATTATTAATCGTCTTGAGTCACTTCTTAACTCTCTTCATTCGCGGGTTTATAACTTAATTATCTGGATTCACTATTTAACTATCTTCATACGCAGGCTTATAATTGTTACTGTAATCACTATTTAATTCTCTTCGTGTGCAGGCTTATATCGTTATTCATCCATAATCAGTAGTCAGTTGTCTTCATGCGTAGGCATATAACGTTAATTATCTGAAGTCCCATACTTAACTGTCTTCATGTGCAGGTTTATAACTGCTAATTACCGAGAGTCACTACTTAATTGTCTTCATGCGCATAATTGTTAATTATCTAGAGTCTCTACTTAACTGTCTCTACTTAATTCCGCTACTGACAACTGCTTAGTTCTTTCTACCCGTCTAACTTCAGCCCTTCCATCTGACCACTCTGCAATTCTCTGTTCTCTCGACATTTCTCCTCCTACCCGTACCATGCGCACAGTGACTCGACGCAATCTCAAATCTATCGACCTCTCCACATTTTCATCCGATGCCTCCCGTCTCCTTTCTGA
The DNA here is from genome assembly GCA_030674185.1 of Monoplex corrugatus. Lineage (NCBI taxonomy): Eukaryota > Metazoa > Mollusca > Gastropoda > Littorinimorpha > Ranellidae > Monoplex > Monoplex corrugatus. The sequence goes on from JAPXFY010000020.1 coordinate 16,257,125, forward strand.
AAAGTCACATAACCTTGCCGATGAATTCTATACTACTCTCCATCATCTTCTGGACACTCATGCTCCAGCCACAACCCGTCTTTTACCTGACCACCCCCCTACCCCTGGCTCACTCATGAGATCGCCTGTGCAAAACGTGCCCGCCGCAGAGCAGAGCGCAGATCCAAACTCACTGTACACAGGCAACTTTTCCAAGCCTCTAAAACAAAAGTATCCACCCTCATTGCATCAGCAAAAACAAGCTATTTCCAAACCAAAATCCTGAATGCCTCTTCTTCAAAAGAATTCTTTACAACCATGAATCATCTCCTTGGCACACGAAAAGATTTACCTCTCCCAACAAAACATACAAATGAAGAACTCCCATCTGGTTTCTCCAACTATTTCACCACCAAAATACAAACTCTTCGTGACAGGCTTGACAGGACACCCTGTCAACCATGCCCACCTGATCCTTCCTTCTCTGGCACACCTCTTACTACTTTTACCCCAGTCTCACAAGAAGAAATTCTCAACACAATCAGATCCATGTCGTTCAAAACCTGCGAACTGGATCCTCTTCCAGGTTCTCTCTACTCCGACTGTCTCCCTACTCTCCTCCCATTCATCACTGACATCATCAACACTTCTCTTCAAACTGGAACTGTCCCAGATTCTTTCAAGTCTGCTATTGTTCACCCTCTCCTCAAGAAACACAATTTAGACCCAAATGAACTGAAAAATTACCGGCCTATCTCTAATCTCTCTTTCTTGTCAAAACTCCTTGAAAAAGTCGTCCTCAACCAGCTGAACTCTCACCTGTCTGCCAACAATCTCCTCAATCCTTTCCAGTCAGCCTACCGCCAGTGCCATAGCACTGAAACTGCCCTACTACACATTCTCAACAATCTCCTCCTTGCAACTGATACTGGCAAAGTCTCTCTCCTCACACTCCTTGATCTGTCTGCAGCCTTCGATACCATTGACCATGGTATTCTCCTTTCTAGACTTCATCATACTTTTGGCATCTCTGACATTGCTCTCTCCTTTTTCACTTCGTATTTATCAAACAGAAAACAAACTGTTCTCATCAATGGCACTTACTCTCAACCTGCATACCTGACCTGTGGTATTCCACAAGGATCTGTCCTTGGCCCTGTTCTTTTCACTCTTTACACCTCCCCCTGTCCACCATCATCAACTCCCACTCTATAAAACACCACTTCTATGCTGATGACACCCAACTTCAAGACAGTGACTCACCTGATAATATACAGCGCCTGTTGACTCGCACCACTGAGTGTTACTCAGACATTAAGAACTGGATGACGTTCAACAAACTTCAGCTTAATGACGACAAGACAGAAGCTATCCTCATTGGCACCCGTCAGAAACTTTCTCAGCTGCCTCCTCTTTCTCTCCCATTATGTAACACATCAGTCCCGATTTCTGATTCAGCTAAAAACCTTGGTGTCTGCATTGACTCTACCCTCTCCATGAACAACTTTGTTTCTCAAACTGCCAGATCTTGCTACTATCATCTCCATCGTATAAGGCTGATCAGGAAGTATCTCTCTGTCGAAACAACTGCAAAACTCGTTCTCTCCTTCATAATGTCTCGCATTGACTATTGCAATTCACTCCTGTCTGGTCTTCCTGCCTCCACCATTCACATCCTACAGCGCATTCAAAACAATGCTGTACGCCTTGTACTCAAAAAGAAAAAAGCTGACCACATATCTCCTCTCCTGGCACAACTTCACTGGCTCCCTGTATCAAAGCGCATACAGTACAAACTAGACACCATGTGCTACAAAAGCCTCAATAGCGCAGCCCCCGATTACCTGTCAAGCCTACTTGAGATCTATGTTCCCTCACGTACCCTCCGCTCTGCCTCCGATCCTCTGACTTTTCGCTTTCCACGCACTAAGCTCAATACCTATGGTCCACGAGCCTTCTCTGTTTCTGGTCCACTCTCCTGGAACAAACTTCCTCTCTCAGTCCGTCAGCAACCTACTTTTGTCTCCTTCAAGTCCGCTCTCAAAACTCACCTTTTCTCCTCCGCATAAAATCCTAACCTCACTCAACCCCCCCCCCCCCCCCGCACCCCCTCTGCAGCCTGTCTCCGCTCGGAGGGGAATCACATGGTTATAATATATAATTGTATATGCTATGCTCTCTATAACTTTCCATTGCTTTTATTCTTGCTTTTATTGCTTTTATTCTTTCTCCCCATTTATAGCCATGCGTGTGTGTGTGTGTGTGTGTGTGTGTGTGTGTGTGTGTGTGTGTGTGTGTGTGTGTGCGTGCGTGTGTGTGTGTGTGTGCGTGCGTGCGTGCGTGCGTGCTTGCGTGTGTGTCTGCTTCAGCGCTTAGATTTGATTTTATCAAGATTTTGCGCTATATAAATATTGTAATTATTATTATTATTATTTAACTGTCTTCATACTCGGGACTTATATTTGTTGATTATCTAGAGTCACTACTTAACTACATTCAACCCTGTGTTATCAGTGATGTGAAAATGACCCGAGTTGTGAGTAATCTTACTGGTTCGCCTACTGTTTGTGTCTTGTTAGCCTTTATGTTTTTTTGCTTTTGTTTAGAATGTGACTTGCAGCAGTGTTTACTTCTTTTACAAGAATACATGCAGGTAGGTGGTTCACAGCCCCAAGGGTAAAAAAAAAAAGGAGTATTCGCCTTGCAACATAGTACGAACGAACAAATAAACTGGGAAAAAAAAAAAGATCTGCATAAAAAAGGAAACAAAAATGACTTATTAGACAGAACTGAATGGAGATAATAAGAACTTGAGAACTAAGGACGATAAAAATGTTATCGTCCTTAGTTCTCATTTAATGTTGTAGTAAATCTGATTCTGAAATTGTCGCCATTTGCCTCGAGTAGATATTACTGAATCCTTTTTCAATCACCGCACAGCATCTGCTGTATAATGTTGCTGTTGTTGTTGTTTTATTACTATTATTACTGTTTTTAATCATAATTATCATCATCATTATTATCATCATCATCATCATATCATCATCATTATGTTATTATTATAATTGTTGTATTAATTGTTCTTTTATAGCGCTTTTCTCCAAAACTCAATTAGATTCACTATGTATTGCAGGTAAGCAGTTCATCATCATCATCATCATATCATCATCATCATTATGTTATTATTATAATTGTTGTATTAATTGATCTTTTATAGAGCTTTTCTCCAAAACTCATTTTGAATAACTATGTATTGCACGTAAACAGTCTTCCAAATGGAACAAAAACTCAAGCTTGTCAGGCGAGCAGACGACACTTCATTATGTTGTCGCACAGTCTGTGTCACGACGTGCATGCTGGGTGTATTCCTGTTTCCATTGGCCAGCCACTGGCAAGACCTACAGGATCTTTAACGTGCGTATGTGATATTCTGCATGCGTATGCACTCAGGCACTGGCAGGTCTGCACACATGTTGATGTAGGAGATCGGAAAAGTACACACACACTTCATCCACCTGCCAGAGGTGTATAGACGGACTGAACCCAGGACCTTCCGACTGGAAGTTCGACTTTAATCCACTTGATTGCCTCGCTAGCCCCATGTGTGTGTGTGTGTATGTGTGTGTGTGTGTGTGTGTGTGTGTGTGTGTGTGTGTGTGTGTGTGTGTGTGTGTGTGTGCGTCTGTGTGTGTGTATGTGTGTGTGTGTATGTGTGTGTGATGTGTGTGTGTGTGTGTGTGTGTGTGTTGTGTGTGTGTGTGTGTTGTATGTGTGTGTGTTGTATGTGTTGTGTGTGTGTGTGTGTGTGTGTGTGTGTGTGTGTGTTGTATGTGTTGTGTGTGTGTGTGTGCATGTGTGTGTGTGCGTGTGTGTGTGTTGTATGTGTTGTGTGTGTGTGTGTGTTGTGTGTATGTGTGTGAGTGTGTCTGTGTGTGTGGTGTTTGTGTCTGTACGTGCGTGCGTGCATGTGTGTGTGTGTGTGTGTGTGTATGCGTGTGTGTACTTGTGATCAGACCTTTGACAGACTAGACGAACTCGCTCAATAATGTTCGTGCGTATGGAACTTCCCGAGCGCGGTAAGTGACGCCGTCTCCAGAGAAGTGAAATTGAAACCAAAGGGACAGACAGTCGAACGGACTTGTGGGGGGGGAGGGGAGAAAAGAGAGAAAAGGAGAGGAGGAGAAGAGAGGGAGAGAGAGAGAGAGAGAGAGAGGAGAGAGAGAGGGAGAGAGAGAGAGATGGGAGGGAAGAAGAGCTGGCCTAGCCTAGCCTTGCCTTGGCTGACACCGTGATCGTGGTGGGGAGGGGATCAGGGATCGCAGGGAAGGGCCCACCGACCGTCACTTTACTCGCCTTGGCCGTTCGTGGCTGTCTCTTTTCATTCCTTCCTTTCTATCCTTCTGCGGTTGTTGCTGGCGGCTGAAGTAGTGGTGGTCGGTCCGTGGTGGTGTTTGTAGCACAGCAAGTTGGTGGTTGTGTTTTTGCCTTGCCTTGCCTTGCCTTGCCGGCCGGCTTCGGGGAAGTGGGCGGTGATGTGAGTGAGTGGTGTGTGTGTGTGTGTGTGTGTGTGTGTGTGTGTTGTGTGTGTGTGTGGTGTGTGTGTGTGTGTTGTGTGTGTGTGTGTGTGTGTGTGTGTGTGTGTTGTTGTGTGTGTGTGTTGTGTGTGTGTGTGTGTGTGTGTGTGTGTGTGTGTGTCTGTGTGTGTGTGAACTTTGCGGTACGGATAGTGGTGTGGTGATTGTTTAGGGAGATGTTCATTCATTCACGGCAGTCGGAGTCTCGGTCAGTCCGTCATAGGTTTGATTTTATCAGTTTTTTGTTTTTTTTTAAAGATTCTGACTGCACGCTGACTGTGAGATTTTCAGAGAATAGTATTGATATATGTGAGTCAGTTACTGGTTCGATCACTCATAAGTGTTAACAGTTTTAGACATTTTTGAGACTTCATGCTATTACGTGTGATATAGGCCTTACGTGTGTGGAGATTGTGAAAAGATCATCATCCTCATCATGATCCATTTAGTTTCAGATTAACATAAACGTTGTTCAGAACATAACGACACGTCTTTGTACAAATACAAGTTTCTTTTGTGTTAGTAAATCTTTCAGGGAACCTTCATTTATCGCGTTCGACATTTAGGTGTTGAGGTTTTCAGATTATAGAGCTGATTTATCCGGTACATTATTGATTACACACATGCACACATATACACACACACGCACACACACGTACGCACAGATCAGCATATCGGCTCTCTCTCTCTCTCTTTTTCTCTCTCTCTTTTCTTACTCACATACACACAAATGAAGAGGTGTTCAAATTCCGACTTTTGACTGTATGGCATGTTGACAGTGAGAGAGTAATCTGACGCTGAGGAGACAGCGCTGACAACACAGGCTTTTTGTGATTGTGGTACGAGTTCCATGGTGATAGACAGGGTGATAGTCAAGTGGATGAACGTCGGACTGCCAGTCGGAAGGTCCTGGGTTCGATCTGCCCAGACACCTCCGCCTGGTGGAAAAAGGATGGGATTTTTCCGTTCTCCCAGGTCAACACGTGTGCATGCGGACCGGCCAGTACCTATACGTCTTTTGTGTAGACGCACGCAGAGGTCAAATACGCACGTTAAAGATCATGTAAAGATATTCGCTAGCTTACTGAAACATGAAAACACCCAGCAAAGATACACTCTGTGCAACAACATAGTGGAAATGTAGTCAGTTTGCCTAACATTGTGCTTGAGTTCTCCGTGTTCCACTAAAACGTCTAATGATGTGTATGTAATGGGCAGTGAGTCGAAATGAGTTTGGAGAATATTGCTGAGTAAGAACGATTTATGCATGCTTAGGAGACAGTGAAAAGACAAGCTTTCTGTCGGTTAGGTACCAGTTTAACGGTGAGAGACACGTGTTTAATTATTTGTAGTGTTACACGCGTTTTCATTATGAGTGAAACACATGTCTCAGATATACATCTTGATGGTGAAGAGATTGTTACATAATAGATACATATCTTATTAGAAAGTATATGTTTGATGGGAATTCAAATATTTATTTTGTGAGAGATAAACGTTTGATCACAAGTGAAATAGATGTCAAACAGTGAGACACAATTTTGATATTGAGACACACATCCGACGGCAGATGAGATACACGGTTAGTTAACCGTGAGGCATTCGTTCAATGATGGGAAATCAAACGCAACTTGGTCTGACAGTGAAATACACGTGACACTTTAGAAAGGACAGGTAAAAAAAAAAGTGAGATAATGTATAAGAGTGGACTCGTCAGATTCAGTTAAAGTCAACAACAGTTCGTGGTCAGGTGAAGCAACGGTGTACGGAACAACGTCAGGTTCACTTTAACTTAAGCTATGATGTCAGACTGGACACGGATTTGTCTCCAACCCCTCTTACCCTGACCATCCCCCACTTCACTCCACTCGACCTTGAGTGCTGGCCTCAAGGCCACTGTTTGGACTATGAACACGTTGAAGTACAGACAGCCAAATTTTGGTCCAGTAACATAATGTTAAGTAGAACCCATCACTTGGATAAATCATCAGGAGCTTACCAACACGTCGGGTTTACACGTAGGCTTATAGCTTATGGCCTATGGCATGATCTTTTGGAACCTATTCTCCATCACATGGCATTTTCGGTACATGTGGACTTTATTCTGAGCGCAGACACACTGTCTTGTAAAAACTGAAAAACCGATGACAACAAAGCAGTTTTCCGGGGAAAAACCGTATAGATACATCTGTTTTTGTAGGTTAATAAACGAAAGCTTACTACCGATAGGGAAAAAAAAAGACCGAAGGAAACTAAATAATTGTGTCGTGTTAAACGGCAGTACATGCTGGCCTTGATCAGTCTAAGTTCACACGGTAAATGCGCTCTGAGAATATATGTGTATATTATACATTTTTAGCCCGTTTATGTTAATATTTCGACTCTTGCATCTTCTTCAAAAACCGTTTCAAACTGTCATGCTCACTTGCCTAGATCATAATCCAAAAGAAATTCAGGGGAGAGAGAGAGAGAGAGAGAGAGAGAGGAGAGGGGGGAGAGAGAGAGGAGAGAGACAGAGAGAGACAGAGAGAGAGAGAGGAGGGGAGAGAGAGAGAGAGAGGAGAGAGAGAGACAGAGAGAGAGAGGGGGAGAGAGAGAGAGAGAGAGAGAGAGAGAGAAGAGAGACTTCAGACTTCAGATGGTTTATTCATGTAATAGGCCATTGCCCCTCATGAAGGGGTACAAAATACATAAGCAAAACTATTATTTGGCATCATGACAATCACATTAATGTTATATTGTACATAGACTAAAACAGAAATTAACATTTGAACAATACTCTTATAAATAACAAACCTAAGACATCAATCTATACGCACTAGTCATTTCAGTGAAGTTTAATTTATACAACAACATATTGTCGTCTCTTAAATGTGTAAATACTATGGAAAAACAGAAATCCATGAAACAATTTGTACACAGTATATATGCAACATGTTCACTGACAAAAATCAAAACGGGCAGCATAAGTTGTACTGCATCATGACGTTGCTTTTCCTCTAAACTTAAATGCTTTATACAAAAACAAAGATAGATTATATACAACATCAGACGCGTTTGATGACAGCAATAAAGTCATTTTAAATAATGAAGGTTGCCTATGATATTTAGGTCGAATCAATTTCTCTCGAATATTTTGTAGTGCTGGACAGCAAAGCAAAAAGTGCACTTCATCTTCTTTTGAATTTTTACATAATGGACACAATAAATCACTCTCACTGTGAGATCTATATCTAAAATAATGGGCATTAATTTCTGATATGCCAAATCTAAATCTTGCTGTCACATATTTAAAATGTCTGTTCATATTCAATGTTATATATGATTTCACTTCACGAGTATTACAAAAAGTTCTGTAAATATTAAATCTGTCACTGCTTTGAACGTGATCGTTCCATTTCTGCCATCCACAGTCAATCAAGCGCTGACGAAACTCCCGTATGAATTTATTTAAATTACCAACACCTTGATTAATCCATACGACACCATATCCATATTCAAACAAACAAGCACGTACATTCGACACCCAGGTGTGTTTACCTTTGGCATCTAAATCACACAGCATATTATACGCTTTGCGAGGTATTCTATAATTTTCCATCTGTATT
>JAPXFY010000020.1:16270285-16272785 GCA_030674185.1 Monoplex corrugatus
ACAGACAGACAGATGGTCAGTCAGACAGACAGACAGACAGACAGACAGACAGACCGACAGACAGAGAAGCTTACCTTATTTGCAGTTGAATCTAGGACTAGACCGGGAAACCTTCATTTTCTGAAAGATCATCGCACCTCGACAGTTTCATCTGTGCTCACCTTTTTATCAGTCCCATTATCTACGTCACCTTAGTTTAGTGGCCATGGAAGCTGGGACAGTTACAATGCTATAATGATGATGACGATGGGGATGATAATTGTGGTGCTATGGACTTTCATCTAGGATTGAGACTGCTTAATTAAGAGAGCTGTACTCTATCCCTACTGCCATAACAAAATTCTGGCATCAACCAGGCACGACAAACACAAACACCCTGCGGTGTTGATTAGAAGATTTAAGCAACATCCTCAAGTACGCAGACGTGAAGTGGATGGAACTCGCCTGTTTGGTCCCAGTCTTCCCACTGAGCCCACAGCACACTCAACTCTGGGTAGGAGCTGGTTAAGGTCTAAACAATCCCTTACTGAAAGACATTGACAGGACTGGTGGGGACTGGAACACACAACCTTCCAGTCGATAGTAGGTTGCGCTAACCACCACGCCACGTCGACTGGTCGTGACCTTTAGGTTTAGAAAATGTTCAGGTAAGGTGAAGTAAGGTCAGTACAGGTCCAACGGTCAGTAGTACGGGTCATAGTGTAATGAAGCGTGTAACTGATGAGGGGTGGGGGAGGCATGGCGGACCCACGGTAATGGTGTAACAGCGTAATGCCAGTGTTCGTTTAACCCTGTACACATCACACGCTTAGTAGAAATCACCTTCACTTTACTACGTGGTTAGTCTGTCACTTCCTGCATAGTTAACAATAATGGTTAGTAGTCTGTCATGTCATGTGAAAACATCATGAGAAACCTATAAGAAGACCCTGGATTAAAGGTTGGAGGGAAAATGATAAACAACATTCGATATGCAGATGACACCGTGCTAATTGCAGAAAGTGAAAGAGACCTACAAAACCTTGTGAATATATTAGAAATAGAAAGCAAAGGTAAGGGGCTGGAACTAAACAGCAGGAAGACTGAAGTCATGGTGATCAGTAAAAAACATGAAATCCCCTCCTGCAAAATAACAGCAAATGGCACAACCTTGACACAGGTTGATAAATTCAAATACCTGGGAACGATCATTTCATCAGACGGCAGATGCACATCAGAAATAGCCGGCAGAATCGGCCAAGCCAAAACAGCATTCAAGAAGATGACAAGTATTCTTACCAACAAATGCCTGTCAATTAACATCAGGAAGAGAGTTCTTGAATGTTATATAGAACCAATACTGTTGTACGAATGCGAGGCGTGGACAGTCAACAAACAAAGCCAGAACAAGATTGAGGCAGCCGAGATGTGGTTTCTAAGAAGAATGTTGAGAGTTCCATGGACAGCAAAGAAAACAAACGAGACAGTGTTGATGGAGGCAGACACAAGTAGATCACTCATAAAGAAGATTAGGTAAAGACAGGCAACATTTATAGGCCATTTTATGAGGAAGGGGGATTTGGAGCACCTGGTCACAACGGGAAAGCTGGAGGGAAAGAGAGCACCAGGTAGACCCAGGGAGAAAATGCTGGACGGACTTGCAGAGTGGTTGGGGACGAGGAGGGTGGGGGAGATGCTAGGGGTAACGATAGATAGAGACAGATGGAAGTCCATGATCGCCAACGCCATGCGGCAGGGCACCTGATGATGATGATGAGTCTGTCATGTCCCACGTAGGTAACAATAATAACATCATCATCATCATGTGCCCTGCCGCATGGCGTGGGCAATCATGGCCCCCATACGAATCTATCTTTAGTCGTTACAAATACATTTCCCACTCTTTCTGTCTTCACCCACTCAGCAAATCCGTTCAATATTTTCTCATCCGAAAGACTAGCATCCAAACCGTCCAATATTTTCTCCCTGGGTCTACCTGGTGCTCGTTTTCCCTCCATCTTTCCAGTTGTGACGAGGTGCTCAAATTTCACTTGCCTCATAGAATGCCCTATGAATGTTGCTTGTCTTTTCTTAATCTTCGTAACTAATGTTCTTTTTATGTTTGCCTCTTTCAAGACTGTCTCATCTGTTTTCCTTGCTGTCCATGGAACTCTTAACATTCTTCTTAAAAAACACTTTTCAGCTGCCCCAAATTTGTTCTGACTGCGTGTTCGTTGACTGCCCACGCTTCGCATCCGTACAACAGTATTGTTTTTTTATAACACTGAAGAATTCTCTTCCTGAGGTTAATTGATAGGTATTTCTTGGTAAGAACGTTTTTCATTTTTTTGAATGCTGTTTTACCTTGGTCAATTCTGTTGGACATTTTTAATGTGCATCTGCCGTCTGGTCAGATGACTGTTCTCAGATATTTAAACTTATCAACTTGTCTCAATGTTGTGCCATTTACTGTTATTTTACATGAGGAGATTTCCGGTTTTTTTTTGTTGTTTGTTTTTAA
>JAPXFY010000020.1:16277785-16287785 GCA_030674185.1 Monoplex corrugatus
GAATTCGTATATTACATGTGAAGTAATAAGAAAGGTTCACACTTCCTAAAATATCATATTTGTTGTGTTCACATATCACTGATAGATATCATACTACCATGCATGTGACTGTAAACACAATCGACTTAAAAAAAAAAACCACCTCGTATCTTGACTCGCAATCTCGAAATGTCCATTAAGGAATTTGAGGAAAAAAATTTAACCTTCCCCCCCTCCCAGTCTTTTACTGTTCCCCTTCCATCACCTATCCAAACAAAAGGTCTGTGCGTGTGTGTAACTTCCCATTGTTCAGTATTATAAATCGCTTCTGTGCATTGCTATTCTGCAAACTCATTTAAACTCACTGCTCATTACACGTAGTCAGACTTTTTAGTAGAACACAGTGAACTCAAGCTGGAAGGCGAATTGACCACAGTCCATTATGTTGTTGCATAGTCTGCACCTTTGGTGGGCGTGCGTGCTGGGTGTGTTCACATTTCCATGTGCCAACCTTTAACATGACTTGTTGGATCTTTAACGTAAACATCAGATAATCTGCATGCGTGTACACACACGTGGTGTTCAGATACTGACAGGACTGTACACGTTGGCCTGTGAGATGAGAAAACCCTCCACCCTTTACTACTCAGGCAAAGGTTCTAGACGAATCGAACCTAGGACCTTCTGGTTGGAAGTCTTACGCTTAGCCTCTTGACTTCCGTGTCAGCTGACAATTTCGCGGGGGTCAACATACTCCTACATAATTATACATGATAATTTTATGCAGCGTTGGTGTGGCAGTCTGTCTTGTAATACCACAAGTGTTGGCGGGATGTTATATTCGTTATAAACATCTGCTGTAAGAAGCAGGATCAGTCCGATTGTCAATGAAACCTTAACCCTTTGACTCCCTCACCCTATCTACCAACTGCAAAAACTTAACCCTTTGACTCACTCACCATATCTACCAACTGCAAAATCTTAACCCTTTGACTACCTCACCCTTTCCACCAGCTTCCTGCACAGTTAAGTTTTTGTTTTGCTAGAATGGTTGACAATGCTGGATGCTGGTGGACAAGGTGCGGGAGTCAAAAGGTTAATTAAGGAAAAAAAATAACGGGCTGGCTGGCTTTTGTAATAGGGACATAGATTCAAGATCTGATGTACTGTTGGCTGCCCATCTTGATGCTCCAATCATTGTGGGGGTGTAAGCTTAACCCTTTGACTCTCGCACCCTATCCACCAGCTGAAAAAAATTTAACCCTTTGACTTACTAATCCTGCAGGAAGCTGGTGGATAGGGTGAGGGAGTCAAAGGGTCAAGTTTTTGCTTCGCTATCATTGATGACGATGCAGGATGCTAGCAGATAGAGAAAGGGAGTCAAATGATTAACGTTTCACAGGTCTTGTTTCCAGTCTTCCCTCCATTTCAAGACCTTGCCGCACAGATTGGTTAGAGCGTATATTGTACTGTCCGAGTGCAATAAGCCCTGCAGATAGAGTGAAGCGCATATGGAATCGTTTGAGTACGATGAGACCCCCTTTGAATAAACTCAAAACTCAGAATAATTTATGATATCTATCATGGGATGATTTACCATGTGCCTGAACGAGCGAACGAGAAGAACACGATGAAACATGAGCGTTTTTTTTTTTTCAGACTGAACGTACATTAACAACGAATGTTTTGTCCTAAAGTATTATGGTTAAAATTAGTTTTGTTGTAATAATGAGACACATGAAAACTTTAGCTATAGTAGCGGATGAGGCTGGGAGGGGAGGGAGCTTGATCACATCTGGGCTTGACTTTGACATGTAAATCAATCAAGGAAACATACAAATCAATGAAGGAAAACTGAACTGTCCCAATATCTGACTGGCATTGTTGTATAAGTGACGTAAGTCATTAATTATTTGTGCACATTGCTCATTGTGTCACTGGTACGCAAGGCAGCAGCAACACTGATTGTCCATTCCTGTGAGGTTTAGGTCAGCCTCTGCATGGTATCCCAGATATGTTTCATGCCTTGACATCTCCTTCTAATGTCTACCACAACATGTCCTCGGTCTCTGTTTTAAGTCTTCTCTCTGGTGTCCAGTGAAGATCAGTCTGGGTGATGTTGTCCTGCTTTCTTCGGATGTTGTGTCCAGTCTATCTTCATCCTTTTTTCTCTTTTCCTCTTCTTGTTTTTTTTTATAATTTTTTTTATTCAAGATGAGCTTGTCTATATTTTCCTGATCGCATTGGGCAAGCACTTGTTGGTTGGCGATGGTGTTGGGCCAGATGATTTGTATATTTTTCGGAAGTTATTTGTGTGGAAGGTAAATCGCTTGATGAAGTCGTTTCCTTTTATCGTCCAAAATTCTGGGACTAAAGCAGGGTACAAAAGGACACAGATCTGGTAAATCTCAGCTTGGTGTTGATGCTGTAGGGTGGGTGGGAAGGTGGAGGGGTTCCACACGCTGATAAGTATTCTGAAGGTTTCTGGCTCTACTGAGAGGGCTCTTGATGTCACTGCTTGCCCCTATGTCATGTCTGACGATGCTGTCTATGTAGGTAAGATGCGGATCGTGCCCCTGTTGAAGATAGCACGGTGCCTCACGCGAAACGTGCTTGGATGTAAAGGCTACTTTTTAAGCCTTTGACACCCTGCTAGAGTTGATTCATGTCGCCATCTTAGCGTTGTAGGCTTTGGCAGCTTAACACTTGATTCATTAAGATCCATCCACCACCACCCCTTTGGCTGAGATCAACACAAAGCTTTTGTGTTACAGCTCTGGAAAGTGGAAACGTTTGACAAGTCCTTGCCGCAGAACATTCAACCATGCTGATGTGGAAGATCGTTCTAGTCGTGGGCCAGTCGCTTGTTTGCAGGCAGTTTTTCTTTAATAAGGTGGAGGGCTGTCCCCAGACTTTCGTCTCAGGATGCTGAAAGAGTTTAGGGACTTCTGGCAAACATAAATTGTTGTGGAGTCTTCAGATAGTGGTGTCTCTAGACTAGTGGATCTTCAGACTAGTGGAGTCTTCAGAATACATTTATGATATATCATCGAACTATAGAATGGGGCTGGGAGTGTTGTGAAAAGCACACTGGTAGACACCAATGCAAAGGAACTGTATCCGTAATTATCTGTAGAACTATTAACAGAACAGTGAATTTATGACAAGTATCTCGTAAAACATCCAAACTCAAGAAACACTGACATGTTTTACAAAATAACACACGAATGAAGACTGTGTATGCGGTCTACGTGAGAAAAAAAAAGAAAAAAGAAAAAAGAAAAAAAGAAAGAAAAGAAAAAAAAAGAGGCAAGCGTCAATGACTGCAGCATGTCTAAACAGATCTTGCCATCTATGTTGTGAAACTGCGCCACTGAACTTTGAAATGGAGAAATTCTATTGAACTTACGTTGGTTATGAAACCATCTTTTCGGTAATGATTAAAATACTTCAGAACCTACCTTTTTTTCATTTCATGGCGTTAATCTGGACAATGCTGATACCAATAAATTCATTTACATGTGAAATAAAAAGTCATCACTCCCTATAATGTCATTATTTTGTGTTTTGTACTATACTTGCTTTTTGTGATGTGATCATGGTGATCAGTAAAAAACATGAAATCCCCTCATGCAAAATAACAGCAAATAGCACAATCTTGACACAGGTTAATAAGTTCAAATACCTGGGAAAGGTCATTTCATCAGACGGCAGATGCACATCGGAAATAGCTGGCAGAATCGGCCAAGCCAAAACAGCATTCAAGAAGATGACAAGCATTCTTACCGACAAATGCCTATCAATTAACATCAGAAAGAGAGTCCTTGAATGTTATATAGAACCAATACTGTTGTACGAATGCGAGGCGTGGACAGTCAGCAAGCAAAGCCAGAGCAAGATTGGGGCAGCCGAGATGTGGTTTCTAAGAAGAATGTTGAAGTTCCATGGACAGCAAAGAAAACAAACGAGACAGTCTTGATGGAGGCAGACACAAGTAGATCACTCATAAGGAAGATTAGGAAAAGACAAGCAACATTTATAGGCCATTTTATGAGGAAGGGGGATTTGGAGCACCTGGTCACAACAGGAAAGCTGGAGGGAAAGAGAGCACCAGGTAGACCCAGGGAGAGAATGCTGGACGGACCTGCAGAGTGGCTGGGGATGAGGAGGGTGGGGGAGACGCTAGGGGCAACGAGAGATAGAGATGGATGGAAGTCCATGGTCGCCAACGTCATGCGGCAGGGTACCTGATGATGATGATGATGATGACTATACTTGCTTGCACGTTACCGTTACAAATGATGGAAACCTTATTCCTCTGTCTCCCTGCACTCCCACTCCCATTCATCTTCTGTCCCCCACTCCCAACAGCAACCAAAAAAAAAATCCTCTATGTGTATGTCTAGTTTTAAATTCCCACTGTTCGACATCACACCAGCTTTAAGGTTCACCAGGGTCAGAGCAAACGTACATACTTGTACATGATAATCATATACAGCATCAGTGGTGTCGATCGATAACTTTGTAATGAATGGCACAAGTGTTCGTAGGACGATGTATACATTAGTTTTGATTGTAATACATCTGCTGCAACAGCAGAACCAGTCCAAAATTCAGTGAAGCTACGCTTTGAATATTATTGTTAATGACATCGACGCTGCTTCTGTATTGAAACTAAGTATTATACCACTGAAAGACCGAATATGGTGATGATGATGGCATGTACATGGTGTGTGTGTGTGTGTGTGTGTAGTGTAGTGTAGTGTAGTGTAGTGTAGTGTAGTGTAGTGTAGTGTAGTGTAGTGTAGTGCAGTGTAGTGTAGTGTAGTGTAATGTGGTGTGGTGTGGTGTGGTGTGGTGTGGTGTGGTGTGGTGTGGTGTGGTGTGGTGTGGTGTGGTGTGGTGTGGTGTGGTGTAGTGTAGTGTAGTGTGCGTGTGTATGTATGCGTGCGCGCATTTCTCAACGTAGCATGTTTCTTTTCTTCGACAGGTATCTTCATACCTTGTTTTACGCCCTTCTTTACATTGATATCATAATCATGAAATTAATGTTTCATCGACATCAAAACGTTGGTATGTTCAGTCAGAGTACTAACGTGGCAAAGTTCTCAAGCTGCTCAGATCACCATGAAACTACCAACCAGAGGAGACCCTGCACTCTACCGGGTCACTTCAAGGTGTTTCAGTTTGGTTGTGCATGTTTCGATTCAGCATACGCAGAATACCACGAACATAACCTCTACCGGCGACAATATTTGCTGAGCAGGGAAGATAGCTTTGGAAGATTCCTGTTAATTCTAGCTGCCACGGAAACCACAAGATTTATAAACAGAGCAACAATGAGTAAATCACAAAGAGATGGCACAATATGTTTACAAGACATAAAGCGAGGAATGTGAATCAATCTCTCTCTCTCTCTCTCTCTCTCTCTCTCTCTCTCTCTCTCTCTCTCTCTCTCTCTCACTCACCACTCTCTCTCTCTTTCTTTCTCTGAATTTCACTAGCTCTCTGTCTGTCTGTCTGTCTGTCTCTTTGTCTCTGTCTCTCTCTTTCTAGCTCTCTCTCTCCCCTATTTAGCTCCCCCCCCCCATACACACACACACTCTCTCTCTCTGACTGATAATTTATTAAAAACAGTCAAACCTGTGGTTGAAAACAAAACCTGACCAACAGCTGGTTGAGCTGAGTTCGCTCTAGTCTAAGACTCCTGTTACCAATAACGTATAGGGCAGGAAAGCTAAAAGTATGCAGCTCTGTTAGTCAAACCTCACAACGAGTTGAGAGCTACATTCGTTCACAGACTGATACAATTAAATGTATGCGGGGGGTGGTGGGGGGGGGGGGGGGGGTTGTGAGGACAAAGGCAGTGTGCTCCTATCGGGAAAACAATCATTTTGTGCTTTGCACCTTATTGTTCACGTTTAATGTGTGTGGGAGTGGGGGTGTGCGGTGTGGAGAGGTGGGTGTGGGAACTCATTGATTACTGTTGAATATCACATCCACATATACACGCGCTCTCGCTCTCTGTCTGTCTGTCTGTCTCTCTGTCTGTCTGTCTGTCTGTCTGTCTGTCAGTCTTATCGCCCTCATCTTCTTATCACAACACTGTTCTGTGGATTTTGTTATGCATTTATCTCTTTATTTGAATATACTTACTTCATTATATTTTTGTCTCGTATGATTTCGTTATCTTTCGATGTTCTTCTCCGTTCCTCGATCCATTCTACTCCTAATTCTTTCATCATCGTAGTTTCATTTTAGAATTTAATTACTGTGGTTAATTCAGCGCACGAGAGCTCTTTTGTTTGGGACATAGCCTTGTAGGACATGTAATTATTTTCATAATAATTGTATTCGTCGCCGACCGTTTCCAATCGATACAAAGGGCGGGGGGTGGGGGTGGGTGAGAGAAAAAGAAAGAGAGAAAGAAAAAAAGAGCGAGCGAGAGAGAGAGAGAGAGAGAGACAGACAGACAGAGACAGAAGAGAGAGAGACAGACAGACAGACAGACAGAGACAGAGAGAGACAGACTGACAGACACGGACACATAGAAGTAGAGAGATTGTTTTTAGAAACTCAGAAATCCATCGCAAAGCCGTTGACTGTACATATAGGGGTACGTCTAGCGCGCGCGCGCGCCACACCACACACACACACACACACACACACACACACACACACACACACACACACACACACACACACACACACACACACACACACACACACACAAGAAAGACAAGAGATACGCAAACAGAGAAACATAAAAAGAGAGTGAGACAGAGACGGAGACAAACGAAAGATTTACTGACTAATCTTTTCCAACAGTGGAGCGCATATGAAATTGTTCGAGTGCGATGAATCCCTGTGGAACAAACTGCCAACTCCTAATTCTGGAAAGTGCTAACTGTACTATGTTAACGTTTTCTTTCCTTACTTCTTTCTTTCTTTGTATGTATGTTTACTTGTTAAACATTGAGCAGTATTGCACGTAACTTTTAAAGACTGATCTTATTTTTTCTCTGTCTGTAAAGAAACTTTTTCGAAAACGAAACGATCGGATCAGTTTTAATTCGTTTGTGAGTCGTCTTCAGTGGAATGGAACAGAGAACCCCATGAACAAAGTTATCTGATCTGTTTTTTTTTTTATCTTATATCAAGTGATTTTAAAAATGTGTCTATTTTCTTTGCAATTGTTGAACAAAAAACAAACAAACAAAACAAACCCAGTCAAAACACAATGAACAAATAACAGATTTCACAAACAGCATCAACAACTTGTTCAACTCACTCATGTTCCTTACATATGCAGAAGAAAAGTGTTAACTAACAGAACTCATGTAGAAAATAATTCAAAGTTGCAAGATTTCACAATACCGTTTCAAATGGATACACGTCTGTTTGAATAAAAGACTAGTCATAGACATTTTTTCTCAGTTTACATGTCTACTAGTGTCTTGTAGGAAAAACTCGTCTTTTAATCTCTTGTATATCATATTCATTAATGCTGTGTGTTTTTCTGTGTCAAAAACTGTTTTTGAATACTTTTTAAATATATTGATATGTGGTGTAGTCTCTATATATTTGTATTTGAAATTAAATAATTTTGCGCTGAACATTACTGAGTCTAAGATGTTATCTGATTTGAACTTGGTGTTTGTTATTGTTGTTGTTGTTCTTTCGTTGTTGTTGTCTTTTTATGCACGCTTGACAAAGGCCAGTTGGTCAAATATTTTCGCCTCTTTCTTTTGACAGTTAAACACACGTTGTCATTCTTTTTTCAAGCATTTCTGGTTTCTGCTTCGTTTGATTTTGTTCTTTATTTCAAACATGCACATTTGAAGGATTGGAGCGCAGATGGAACTGTCCGAGCGCGATGGTTCCTCTCTTTCCATCTTGAACAAGCTTCAAAAACTATATCTCTGCAACTCAGCAGCAGCTTCTCTGTGGGGACGTTGACGTGGTGGGTGTACTGTTTGGATTAATCAGCGTTAACGACGCTACGCTGGTTGCAAAACCACAGTCAGCTAGCTGTCAGTGACTTGTGACTGTTCATACCGTAGATAGTATAGCCAGCAGTTGGGCCTCCCACGTGGATGGTTGTGGCGTGTGATTAATACGGTGTTTGCTCTTGTTTATGTTGTTGTTAGGGAAGGTGGGGGGGGGCGGGAGAGGGTGATGATGTTCGCGACGGGGAGGTGGTGTGATTGTGGTGTGTGTGTGTGTGTGTGTGTGGTGTGTGTCTGTGTGTGTGTCTGTGTTTCTCTCTCTCTCTCTCTCTCTCTCCTCTCTCTCTCTCGTGTGTGTGTGTGTGTGTGTGTGTGTGTGTGTGTGTGTGTGTGTGTGTGTGTGTGTGTGTGTAAAAACAATAGTCTGCTTATGCCACTACCCTCGAAAACAGAAATGTATTCTTGTTCTTCTTCTTCATGTCGCTGCTCTCTCTCTCTCTCTCTCTCTCTCTCTCTCTCTCTCTCTCTCTCTCTCTCTCTCTCTCTCTCTCTCTTCTCTTTCTCTCTCTCACCCCCCCCCTCTCTCTCTCGTCTACCCACACTTGCGAAGACACACAACACCAAAAGACAATTGGTCTTGGCCCCAGAGTAAGAAAAATGAGAATACTAATTAATGGCTGATATGCGTGCGTCATTCACTCAGACACTCAGTCACGTGTGTATACTCATCAGACGTGTACGCGCGTGTGAACACGTGCCCAAAACTGTATACACACACGTGGACATATCTGTCGATCTACACACGCGCACACGTATGCTCACGCGCGCGCGCACTCGCACACGCACACACACACACACGCATGCACGCACGCACATACACACACGTGCACGCACGCATGCACACACACACGCGCGCGCGCGCGCACGCACACACATGTACACATACACGCGCGCGAGCGCGAGCACACACATGCACGGACGCTTACACATATACCACACACACAAACATACACACTTAGTCTTTTTATTTGTCTTTCTTTCTCCCATTTGCTACTCTCTCTCTCTGTCTGTCTGTCTGTCTGTCTCTCTCTCTCTCTCTCTCTCTCTCTCTCTGTCCCTGTCTGTCTGGGTTTCTTGTTATCATTCCGGTGTGTTGTTGTGTAAGGTATATTCACCGAACTGTTAAGGCCTATGACCACAGGAGTAAACATTTCCATGTTTCGTCTTTCTCTCTTTCTTTGTCTTTATTTAGGTGTGTCTTTTTTTCCTTTTTTTTTTTTTACTGCCTTTGCCCCTTCTTTCTTAGCCTCTTTCTTTCTTTCGTACTGTCTCTCTTTCTGTGTATTTTTCTGCCGTCTTTTTTCTGATTTGCCCTTCTTTCTTAGCCTCTTTCTTTCTTTCGTACTGTCTCTCTTTCTGTGTATTTTTCTGCCGTCTTTTTTCTGATTTGCCCCTTATTTCTTAGCCTCTTTCTTTCTTTCGTACTGTCTCTCTTTCTGTGTATTTTTCTGCCGTCTTTTTCTGATTTGCCCCTTATTTCTTAGCCTCTTTCTTTCTTTCGTACTGTCTCTCTTTCTGTGTATTTTTCTGCCGTCTTTTTTCTGATTTGCCCCTTATTTCTTAGCCTCTTTCTTTCTTTCGTACTGTCTCTCTTTCTGTGTATTTTTCTGCCGTCTTTTTCTGATTTGCCCCTTATTTCTTAGCCTCTTTCTTTCTTTCGTACTGTCTCTCTTTCTGTGTATTTTTCTGCCGTCTTTTTTCTGATTTGCCCCTTATTTCTTAGCCTCTTTCTTTCTTTCGTACTGTCTCTCTTTCTGTGTATTTTTCTGCCGTCTTTTTTCTGATTTGCCCCTTATTTCTTAGCCTCTTTCTTTCTTTCGTGCTGTCTCTCTTTCTGTGTATTTTTCTGCCGTCTTTTTTCTGATTTGCCCCTTATTTCTTAGCCTCTTTCTTTCTTTCGTACTGTCTCTCTTTCTGTGTATTTTTCTGCCGTCTTTTTTCTGATTTGCCCCTTATTTCTTAGCCTCTTTCTTTCTTTCGTACTGTCTCTCTTTCTGTGTATTTTTCTGCCG
>JAPXFY010000020.1:16297785-16300285 GCA_030674185.1 Monoplex corrugatus
AAGTAGTCAATGAAAAATAAAGCCTTGCCGCCTTTCACAACGGAGGGAAGAGTTGACCCCATTCTGGTTAGAACTCCCGGCTTTTAACCCTTTGGTTCCCGCACTCTATCCACCAACTACAAAAACTTAAACCCCTTGACTCCCTCACCCTATCCACCTTCTTCCTGCAATGCAGATGAGTGGCCATGGTGCGGAGTCAACGGGTTCATAGTTAAGGCCCTGTCACACGTGAAATATGAAACAACATTTTCCCTTAAAACAATGAAATATGAAACATTTTCCCTTAAAACAATGAAATATGAAACATTTTCCCTTGAAACAATGAAATATGAAACAACATTTTCCCTTAAACAATGAAATATGAAACAACATTTCCTCTGTTAAAACAATAAAATATTGAAACATTTTCCCTTAGAACAATGAAATATGAAACATTATTTTCCCTTAAAACAATGAAATATGAAACAACATTTCCTTTAAAACTATCTAAGAACCTTGTGTTTGTCCAATGTATGTGGCAGGTTTTTTTTCACTCCATATTTTCAGTTTTACATCATGCTTTGATTTCTCCGAATACTGGTTCATCGGCGATTTTTTTGTGGAATAATTTTATTATGCCCTTTGATCTGAGAAACGTGCATAACTTTTCCGCTTTAAAAACCTGTCTAAACCCCATCATTTCCGCGAATCTTTCTTTTAAATTAATTCTGTTAAACTGACCTTACCCCATCCTGTTTTAGGGCGTTCTTGTTGTGTGTTGTATAAGAATGTTATTGAGAGTGTGTGCATGATGTCAATGGACAAAAATAGTGAATAGTGTCACAAGTATGTTTTACTTATTTTTGTATTGTAGAATTCTAAGCGCATAGAGCACTGTTCGGCGCACAATAAATGTGTTATTAAAAAGAAACACCCCTGAATTTATTTTATGATTGAGGTCGCCCTACCCAAAATATTTTTTGCCTGTCAGCCAATAAACATGATCTCACATTCAGTACACACCACAAGTAAAGCAATAAATGGGCATCCTTGATTTTTCTCTCTTTCTTTCTGTCTAAAGCTCTGCTCTCGTTTCACACCAGACACCCAGTAAGGGAGAGAATAATTCTAGCAAAGGGAAACAATCTAAGCAAGGGGAAACAATCCCGGTGAAGGGGAAACGATGCCGACACCAAGAAGATGCCTAACGTCTTCTGTCAGTATCATGTCAGCCATAACTCACGTCGGAGTCGACCAGAAATGAGTGTCTATTGTTTCTCGCGGGGAGAGTCTGGCGACACTGACACGTTTGATAAAAGAAAGAATTTAGGAGTGCAATGGTCTTTTTTCAAACATGTAAAGTTTCTTCTATACAAACAATAAAAAAAAAGTCACAATAATGTGAGTCGTAGAGTGGTACTAAACACGTTATGGGAAAAGGAAGGTTGTTTTATAACTTTGGGATAATGGAAGAGTGAGGTGGTAGAGACGTCGACCTCTCTCGTGGCTAGCCGTATGAGGACATCGCCTGCCTCCTCTACCCACTTTGACTGAACAAGGCCATGCACCCATTACCAACTAGGTGGACAGGAGATTATACACACAACTTTCCTCAATCAAATTGGAAGCCGTACAGTTAGATTAGAAGTTTGGCTCCTGGCCTCTCCGCAAGCCAGGCCTTATTGACCGTGCAACAGACAACCTGATCATTGAGACGTTATTGTTATTTAAAAATATATAATTTGTGTTTGTGTTTGTTTTAAGTAGTTGTGTAATGATGTATGTGTGGTGCGAGTCCAGTGTTCGCACAGTCTAATTTCCAAATTTGGATTGATAATGGAATATTGAATTAAATGTAATTGAAAGCAGCTAAAGCTGTACTTTTTCTGGAGTTTGAATTAGGATTTTGTTGAAAAGAGATTCATCGCATTCGGACAGTTCCATATGCGCACCGCCCAAATCTGCCAGCAATTATCTGGCAGACTCCCTGAGTCTACCAAACAAACAAACAAACAAACAAACAAACAAACAAACAAACAACAAACAAAAACCGTTGTGCTGGCAAGGTCTTGATCTGGGATCTCCAGTCTATTAAGAAAACCATCCGGCCCGCGTTGACTGATGATGCCAGTCCTGCACGCTTTGAGAGAAGTCAGAGGGACTATAACTGTTTATTATGCTGTGGGTCGAACATGGCTCTTACAAATTCAATACTCTCACTTTTTCTGGTGGTATGGGTAATACTAGACCCAGACAGTTACTAACAGAACAAGTGAAATGGCTATCTGTGAAATGCCATCTTTTCTCCCTGAAGGGGGCGTGTCTTACTACTACATATCGAAGAGTTATGAGAGTGACTGTGCGTCTTCTACAGGTCTGACAGGCAAAGATGTAGAGCAGTCGCCTTCCAATCTCTCTGCATGAGTTTGCATGGCTGCGAATCACGCTCATAAAACTGTATAATCATGAACGTACGACCTCCAAGCCTATCCAGTTGTGAATGGTTACCTGACATTCTTTG
>JAPXFY010000020.1:16305285-16317785 GCA_030674185.1 Monoplex corrugatus
CGAGGGTCACCCCAGACTACAATGATAAGTAACTGATCTTAGTGCATTTCTCACAGACGAACTTCCCAATACAACATAAATACTGACCTGTTTGCTGTCCAGTTTAATACCCCAATCATTCTCAGGCTGTCAGCATTGTGTTTCACAGGTCCTGCTCCAGCCCCCTTCCGTAAGGTATTGTGCAGGCTCAATGAGTCTGCCAGATGGGCGAAACGCATATGGAAGTGTCCGAATGCGATGAACCCCTCTTGATAAATTATCAACTCAACGCTGAACGAACCATTTCACGTAGAGAAGAGTTATGACACCCAGTATTTTACAAGCTGTAAAGCATATCATTCCTAATATTAGGTCATGTTCATTTGAATCTCAAGCTTCTTGGACCATGTACTAGGCTAGTTATGTAGTCCAAGTAGGATCCAAAATGTGTCAATCAGTCAACAATCGAAAAATCCTTTCTGACATTATAAAGCATATGTGCTTAGGAGCTGCGATCTTGACTTTGCGCTTTTCTCAAAGAGGTGTACAGAATTGCATTTTGCCTCTCGTATCAGATATTTTTGGCTCAATTAAAAAAAACAAATTTAGATTGAAAAATGAATTACATCTTCAGACAGCTGAAATATCCTCAATACACACATTTTAACAATTTGAACTGCTTTGTTCCATCTACGAGTACTCATTGAAAGGAACTTACATCGATATTTGTTTCAAATTGATCTATACTTTTTATTGACATATTTTGTTTAAGCAGAAAGTCGCACACACACACATGCACGCGCACATACACACACTACACACACATGCACGCACGCACACTCAAACAAACACACACCCGTATACACACACGAGCGCGTGCGCGCGCACACACACACACACACACACACACACACACACAACACAAACAAGCTACCTCTTCCCGGTTTGATATGAAACACTCCTTCAGTAAAAAAAAAAAAAAAAAAAAAAAATAGAAGAAATCTTAAAATGGAAAGAAAGAAAACTAATCTGACCGATACTGAAAAGGCGAATAAGAAGGGACATTTGTTGTACCACCCTTTTATCAGAACTCGTAGGGGGGAATGGACGGACCACAGACAGTCAAGGCCATGGGGGCGAAAGTAAAAGAAGAGTCTGTGCCGTGAGCACCGCACCCAAGAAATAACGTATGTCGGCCTGATAGTGTCAGAAGCGGCAGAGTGGAAAGGCGTTCGGTTTTATCGTCGAGTCGCGCTATAAACACTGGACGGATTTTTACACGCTCGGCTACACGAGACGTCACTCTCGCTAAATCGTTTACTGCGGAGTTACTGCCCTTCACTGACTTCCCGTCTCTGTACTATTCGCTGTCCCGCATCTTCACGTTCATCTTTATCCGTCTCTCCACTGAGGTGGAAAATTGAGATGGTCATGCCATGGCAAAGTGCCGTAAGTATGTCGACTATCTGCTTCTTCTGCATTCCGGCATAGTTGTGCTTCAACATGGTCGGTCTGGTGGTCTGCATGAAAGCTAAATAACCTTGGAAAGATCTTTGCAGTTCTGGAGGTGTATTTCCGGCGTTGCTCTGTCAGGAAATTTAGTTCTTTCATTCCAAACAGAGCTGCAGAACATACTCTGAAGAATGTGGTCCTGTCTAATCTAGTACGGATTTTAGTTCGTTTAAGATCCTTTGATTTAACATAGATTCTTTGATTTAACATCATTTCACAACAATATATTAGACGAGAGAGAGAGAGAGAGAGAGAGAGAGAGAGAGAGAGAGAGAGAGAGAGAGAGAGAGAGAGAATAAGAACAGCCAAAGACAGACAAAACAGGTATGGATATTTATCAAAAGGAGGCAGCCCCATTCAGTCCTCATTTTGGAGCAGAAGAGTTTCCGGTTCGTGGGCGGAAGATGTTGATTTGTTGATGCTGTTCAGGGCAATGAGTACGTATTGCAGCAATATCACGTCTATCAAGTGAAGCCATAGGAGACACGCCTGATTACAACTCGTCTGACCATCAAGTTTCACTGTAGCCTGCCGGTAGGAACTAGGGGGAAATGGCTACATTCATCGCCAGATGCGTTATGACCATGTAGACGTCGAACGAAAAAAGAAGGCAATATAGGGGATCATTACTGGTGTCCAGTGGATGAAATGGAAGGTTCTCTTGACCGTGTTCTCTCCTAAAAGTATAGAATATCATTATTTTTTAGGTCTTTTCCTTCTTCTTCTTTCGCGGTTCTGTTTTCTTGTAGAAACAATGATTGCGTAACAATGATTCTGTATACTTGCTTGTTTGTTCATTTTTAGAGCACTTGATTCTTGTTCGGTTGTTTGGGTCACAATTTTTTGTTTGGGAGGAGGAGGGTGGCTACCATGCTCTCTCTCTCTCTCTCTCTCTCTCTCTCTCTCTCTCTCTCTCTCTCTCTCTCTCTCCCCTCTCTCTCTCTCTTTCTTTCTGATCGATACGAAAGATCCTCTTGGTATTTTTTTAACACGGAGATTATTTTTTTAAAGATACGAAACTGATGAAACTTAGGAGATACCGTTACGTGCAGTGACCGTCACTGGCTCAGAAAATAGTTAAACCATACATAAATGAAGGTAAGGTGACCGTATTCAAAACAAACATAAGCATTGGTTGACGTTTTGCATCCATGTCAACGTCCCGCTATGTCGCCATTTCACTATTCAATTCTTTAGTAACAAATAGTCCACATTTATGAGGATATATACAGGTGGGCAACCTTACTTTAAGAGATCTCCTTCATTTGTTCGTCGTCTATATGGTCAGGCCACATCTGGCCATGAGTGTGGCCGATTTGGTTTTGTTTGTTTGCCATGTTACTGCCAGCTCCCGAGGGGTTTAGTGGTCAGGAAGAGTCGTAGTTTTCCCTCCCGCATTCCCTGGTGCAACAAGATGAACTGAAAGAATCTCCAGTATCTGAGGGTTGATCCTGTTGAGGCGCAGGACCTGGGGCTGCTCCACCCTGAAAGGACCTCAATGGGCGAGTGCCATTCTGTGATGTTGATGACAGTGTGGGCAAGTACGGTCACAAGATGATTACAGACCTCAGCTTTGTTCAAGACAAGTATCGTGGGAGCGGTGCCCATCTCTAATCCTTCGCTGCTTTACCTTCCCCACTTTTGAAGAAATTCAGGTACCCATCCACAGCTGTGTATCGCACGCATAAGATTTTGCATGAGTGAGATTCGCATCCATGCAAACTCATGCACTCAGAGTGGGAGGCGAGTGTTCTATCACTACGTCAAGGAAGAACGGGGGATGGGGAAAAGACGTAAAGGAGATGAAAGAACTACATTAAAAGAGCGGGAGGCAGTGTAAACATCTACCCTCAGAAAGTACTGAAGCAACAAATAAGATAAGATAAAATGACCAGGCTTAAAGTGTGCTGAAAAGATTAGCGTGGTAAAGGTTAATTTTAAGCTTTTTATTCGAAAAAAAAAAAGAAAAACAAGACAGAACTTAAAAAAACAACATAAAGGGCAGAACGTTTCATTTCCAGTAGCTCATAAAAAATAGAATCAGGAACAAGAGTGCCAGTCTAGCTAGCAACGACAAAATAGGGCTTCAGAGCTAATGCCCATGCCATACGGATTGGAGCAAGAGTGTTGGTATGCACATCAGCCTATGCTATGATCTTATGAAACGGCTCTCGACTTCTGGGAAGGAGAGGACCAGAGCCCTAAAGAAATTGCAGAAGTAACTGAAAAGAGTTTCAGCTGGATCTGGTTGAAGAGGAACAGAAGTGACCGTCATAAGGCTTAAAATTCCCATGTATCCTGCAGGTGTATGATAGCTAAGTGGTTAAGATATCCGTCACAAAGATGACTTGGCCTTGAGATGCCCGACCACCCTGGAAGCGCAGGTTCCAACCCAGGTGGGAAAAATGGCGACAGCAGAGGGTATCTAGGAGTCGTGATCTGGATCCCAGGCTCCCTTAAAGTGAAAAAAAGTTTAGAGCCGAAACACTTGCTTGAAGGGCAGGCTTTTTCCTCTGAGGATCTTCTGCAGTCCAGCACTTCTACCAGGAAAACAGAGTGTGCTCATTTAGTTCAACGTATCTGTAATAAGTCCGATGCCTTCCTGAAAGAAAATAAAAATGGAGGGGGAGGGGTCTGTGAGAGGTAAGATGAAGTAGGAGGCTGTATCTTTACTCCCAGAAATAAAACAATAAAATAATAATGCAGTTCAAATGACCATTACCTGAGTATCACACATACGTACAGTCAGCCTAAAGCAATCCTTGAGGGATGGTGGGAAAGGGTGTAAGGGATGGCGGAAACTAAAAGACGAAAGTGCAGTGAAGAGCAGAATCCTATATTTTCACTCTCAGTTAAACGAGTATAACAAACAAATTCGTGCAGGTGAAACTATCGTTCACAAAAGAGAACTCAAATGTTCAGTACGTCAATAGTCAATCTAAATCTTCTTAGGACGTGGATAAAGGAAAGACAAGAGATACAACAAAGAGTAGAAAGCAGTGTAATTACCGAAACTCCTTGAAACTATGAAGACAATAAGAACAACATCAAATCAGGAGAACTGACCGGTCCGTTAATGTGCTCAAGTGACCTGTGAGCACAGTTAGTTGGGGCACCATGCTGACAATGCAAGGGTCATGGATTCGATGCTGGTTTGTTTTTGTAATAGAGCCCTGAATTAAGGACTTCATGTCTTATATTCATTCTCAGACTGCAACATAGAAACTGGCCAGTTCGCTGCCCGTCTTGACACTCCAATCATTCTAGTGGTGTCTGCGTGGTGTTTCATAGGTCCTGGTCCCCGAAACCCTCTATTTCGAGACCTTTCTAGCAAACTGGGTTTTGCACAGGCTCAAGGAGTCTGCCAGAAAACAGAATGCGGATTAGTTAAAGTGCATGTGGAATTGTCCCAGTGCGATATATCTGTTTGAATAAACTGCTAATTCATGGGCTCAATATACAGTCAGTCCGATGCATTCTTCAAAATCTAAAAACAGTTTCTGTTACCGTTGCCACACTGTGGCCATAGATTCAACATACCTGTAGTCAGAAAAGCAGGGGACGGGGGAGGAAGAATAAAAAGGAGATACAGTGAAAAACAAAAGGCAGTTTATCTTCATGCCGAAAACAAATAAAACACCACACAGACGTAGGTAAATGATCACGATCATTCCCAAGGTCTAGTCACTGTCACATATGTGTAATCATTTTGAGGTATTCGTAAAGAGAGGACCAGAGAAACCAAGATGAAAAGGAGATTTAACGATGGAGCAAGAGGCGGCGTCTTCACTATCATAAACAAGAAAACCAACAAAAACAGCAGGGAAAATGATCGTTCCCAAAGTATAGTCAGGTATTTTACATGATGTCTTATATGTCTTAATGAATAAAACACACGTCTTCGGAAGCGAGAAGTTTTGAATGCAGAAGTTCGAATTCCAGCTGGTAGAAAAATAGAAACAGTCAGATTTCTCTTGTAGCCCCGTCCCTCTCCTCATCTTTCATGGACCTTCAGCGGCAGTCTGGGTGCAGATTTTTACAATGCTTGGAAGAGGAGCTCGGCGCCCCCAAACCTGTGCAAAGCTACTAAGCCTAAGCAAGGATTTAAAACGTTTTAACCTGGGTAGATGGAGCTCGTTAGCCCTGTCATGCCATCGGCCTGGGAGAAAGAAGACTCTGATATAAATATAATCAGCTTGAAGCATTCCTGACGGGGAGAATACAAGGTGGGGGAGAGGTAAAGAAGAACATTCATTGAGGAAGAGAAGGTCACATATTCACCGGGTCAGAAATTAGTAAGATAACACATAAGGTGAATGCCGGTAAAGTGGCTGTTCCTAAAGTGTGCTCCAGAGCTCAGCGTGCCTTAGGTCAAAGTAGAAAGAGTACAAACACAAACACTGGAGGAAAGAGCAGAAGGCCATATATCTGTGTCACTCTCTTCACTCTCAGAAAAGAATAAAACAACAAACAAAGACTCAGGACAGCTGACAGTTCTTGGAGTGTACTCATGGGTTTAACATACCTGTTGTCAGTCTGATGCATTCCTCAAAGACGAAATAGAAAGCATTAAAAAGAGATGCTGTGAAGCACGTACGACCCGTATCTTCACTGCCAGAAACGAGTACGATAACAAACAGACTTAAAATAGAAGAGTGACCACTCCAGAGTATGGTCAATGGCCCATGATCCCCAAATCAAGGCTTGTATATTGTTTTAGCGAGAGAGGGAAAAGGAGATACCAGGAAAAGGAGATACCAGGAAAAGGATGTACGATAATAATCACTGGCTCAGAAACGAAGTAGGGCGGACGCGGGTTGAGTGGTTAGGAACTGGACTTCCGATTGGATGGTGTGGATTCGAACCTGCTTGGATACGGCATGGTGGGTAAAGAGTGGACAGCTTTCCGATCTCCTGGGTCAACACGTGAAAACCTCATGGAGCCTGAACCCCTTCCATGTGTATACGCACGCAGAACATCAAACATGTTGGATAAAGACCCTGTAAGCCATGTCGGTGCTGGGTACATCACGGAAACACCAAAATATCTAGAAGCACGTCCACTGAAGATGGAGTACGAAACTGTGCAGCAACATGAAGTCTGCACATTGTGGGCCAAACAGCTTGCATACCCCCCCCCCCCCCCTAATATCACTCATAGTGAAAAGACGTTAAATCAAAGAACAGCTTGTATACACACATAAAAACAAACCAAAAAAAAAACAACAGAACAAACAAAACAAAATACACACAACACACAACAACAACAAAACACTGTTAGCAATGACAGAAAACAAAAACTAATTAAAAAAAACATGTAAGCAGATAGTGACCGTTTTCAAAGAACAGTCAAGCACTGAACGGGCGATAAGATAAGCCAGTCAATCTAAAAGAAGAAAACATGAAAAAGAAGGACATACATCGAGCAGGAGGCATTATCCAGACTGGTACGAGCACCAGAAGGGCAACAATTAAGAACAGGTAAAATTATCTTTTTCCAAAAGTATGCTCAGGGGTCCAACCTGTCCTAAGCCAGGAGCCAGCCAGAACATCTAAGGGACAAGCAGCAGGACAGACAGCGAAGGGCAGTACGTATGTTATCATACCCAATCCCAGCAATCATTAGAACAACAAATAACAGCAGGTAAGCACGTGGTCAAGGGTTCAAGCAGCAGACCACGTTTCTGCTTCAAATCACATTCGGTTATTTTCATAAGTGGGGGGGGGGGGGGGGGGGGGGATAGGAAAGGAAGTGGCGGTGGGGGAGAGAAAGATTGGAAAAGGCAAAGGTGCGAGGTAGGGAGGTATTCAATGTGTGTGTATTGGTGTGTGTGTGTGTGTGGTGTGTTGTGTGTTGTGTGTGTGTGTGGTGTGTGTGTGTGTGTGTGTTGTGTGTTGGAGGTGGAGGAGAGAGAGAGAGAGGATGCGTGTGTGTATATACGTATGTGCGTGTGTGTGTCTCTGTCTCTCTCTGTCTCTGTCTGTCTGTCTGTCTGTCTGTCTGTCTTTCTCTCTCTCTCTCTCTGTGTTTGTGTGTGTGTTGTGTGTGTGTGTGTGTTGGTGTATGTGTGACTGTGTCTGTGTGAGTCACTGCGTATCGGTGTGTGTGTTTCAGGGGGTGTGGTGCGAGAGAGAGGGAGGAAGAGGAGGAGAAGGATGGAGGGAGGGGCATAGAACTTCCAGACTTACTAAGTGCCAAAGACGCTGACAGAAACAGTAATCTTTATCACATCTTTTGCTGTGTGTTGATCGCATGCCAAGAGGGATTTTTTTCCTCTGGATGAGTCCAGAAGCTGCTGGACTCTTATCACGGCCAGCATGCTTCGTTTGCCTATACAAACCTAACGTATATATTTTGGCACTCTACAGCAGACAAAATCGACAGAACAGTTCGGGCGGTTAGCGCCTGGCCACTTCCACTATATTTTTTTGGTCGCTTACTAAAATAATTTCATATTTTCTCTAGTCTTAGAGCTTACTTGCAGCTTGACCTTAGTGAAGACATTTTACACCAGTAAAGAACTTTAACACGACCGGTTTAGAAATGTTACACAACGAGTTTGGTTTTTTATCATCAATTCAGAAATTTTACATCACCCACCATAGACGTCGACTAGGTGACATGTAAGCCTTAAGTGAAAATTTTGCTACATTCATAATATAGTTATTGCCTTATTTTCCATCAATACACACATTTTGGTTGATTAGCCGTTGTATCACAGTTTTACAAACACACTCAATTTTTAACACAAAAGACACCAAACTACAATACAATGAAGATTAGTGTGACAATCTTCCGCTTCAATGCATGGAGAGAGAGGTGGAACCGTCCTGCGGTTCCTCATACGAAAAGATAAGATCAGCACACTGATCCTTTCTGCAACGCTTTGTTCACTCCCTTTTATGTTTCATTTTTTTATTTTAACTTTCCGATTTTTCTCGGACAGGTGTATGCACGTTGTTTTGTTCTCACAGTGCATGCGGCACGTTGCTGTACAGTCTGCACACTCCGTCTTCGTGGGCATGCATGTCGGTTACTTTCATGTTGCTTTTAGCCAGTCACTGACATGAGTTACAGGACCTTACAGGACTTTAAACGTGTATATTTGATGTTCTACATGCGTAGGGGGTTTTGGCACTGGCCTGTTGATCTGGGAGATCGGACAAATGTCCATTCCTTACCCACCAGGAGAAATTGTGTGGGAGCTTCGAACCCGGGTTTTCGACTGGAAACCCGGCATTTACCCACATGGCTACTGCGCCCGTCTCTCGACCGTGTGACTCTGGGCTCCGAGTTTCCCACTAAAACTAAAGCCAACAGAAAGTTCTAGAACATCACAGGCCACTGATCAAAAAGGGATGTACTGAACGTTACAGAAAAAGGTGGGTTGGAACAGAACGCATTAAACTGACATCACGATGTGGAAAGCGTGTAGCCTACTTACATCATGTCATGCTAAGACATGAGTCACATTCTGCAGACGTCCACTTACTCTAAAAAGATTGGCATAATTCGAAAAATAACACGGAGTGCCGCGCTTTCCCGTTCTGAAACTATCAAGTTGAACGTTAAACTTTATATTCACCGTGTAACAAATGTAGACTACAAACAAACAAACAAACAGACGAACAAACAAACAAGAAAAAAAAAGCAGATATGATTCCATGCTTAATATAGAAATAGAAAAAACAATCTTGTGTGCTGACCATGACAACGTATACATAAATTACATGTATGTCCGGCTGAAAATAGGAGCACACAAATGAAAGTTATCATGTAAGTGATTTGTCTGATAGAGAGAGGGGGGAATGGGGGCGAGCGTGAGAGACAAGAGAAGGAGGGAGGAAGAGAGGAGGGAGACATATAGAGGGATGAAGAGAGAGTTCACTGGTTTGCTGTATTTTGGTCGTACTCCATATACAACTACAAGCCTCTCTCTCTCTCTCTCTCTCTCTCTCTCTCTCTCTCTCTCTCCACATCACACACACACACACACACACACACAACCACACACACACACACACACAATACTAATCTTATAATCATAATGTGCATGTATATATATATATTTGTGGATTATATATATATATATGATGTGTGTATGTATATATATATATATATTATTATAATATATATATATATATATATATTTATACACACACACACGCAAACAAACAAATTAACATGAAAACGAACAAACATACTTGTAGAGCAGAGAGACGTAGACAAAGACAGAGAGCGAGTGTCAAGCGAGCGACCGAGCGAGAGAGAGAGAGAGAGAGGAGACAGAGACAGACAGACAGACAGACGCAAAATATATATGACTTAATTATATGGCCATAAGCCTTAACATTACAGAAAAGTGTTATTCACATACATACCTACATACGTTGGTTTGCTTACGTATGGACGCACGCATATGTTCATACCTGCCATCATTGCAATTTTGCCGTTATACATGTATTTATGGCATCTAAATTAATTTCCCCTGTTTAAGGGAAAAGAAAGTAATCAAATGTTATGTATTCTACGTGCTCTCAAATACCCATGTATATATTCGTAAATTAATTAACGTTTCCGCTCACGCTTTTTTGACTTCTCACCGTGTCTCGCAGTGCGCTCAATCATCGAAAACGATTGTGCTTGGAACTTGCGTCATTCGCTTGCATAGATTGCGTCCTTCCGGCCAATTCTAACACCCACCCTCACTGTCTGATCCCTCTGTCTCTGTCTTTTCGTAATCGTTTTTTTTTTCCCTTCGTTTTGTTACACGTTGTGTTTTCCATGCCTTACCCTATTCTCTCACTGTTAGAGCGTCTGTATATTTGTTTGTTTTTTTGTAAGAATGAGACTATCATTTCCTTCTTTTGCTCCTTCTGAATTCCTTCCTTCCCAACCCCTCTCTCTGTCTCTCTGTCTCTCTGTGTCTCTGTCTCTCTCTCTGTCTCTCTCTGTCTCTCTGTGTCTCTCTCTGTCTCTGTCTGTCTCTCTCTGTGTCTCTGTCTGTCTCTCTGTCTCTGTCTGTCTGTCTCTCTGTCTGTCTGTTCTTGTTCCAGCACCTGGGATTAACATGTTTAAATCCATGTCTTAGGTAATCTGGAAGCTTACATGTACCCTCGAACGCCCGACTTTGTCTTGCATTTCTCAAAAATGCACTTAAAACACAATAATACTCTGGAGCTATTCAGAATTCCACGTAAATTTTTGTAACTAGCTGCATCTAAAGTAAGTCTACTGTGTAATAACTATTGTTCTATGATACAAACATCTTTTAGGATATTATTCTGTATTCTTTGGTGCAAGTATTTGTATAGTCGTGGACATTATCTTTATAATGAAAGCAGTATCAATAGTAATGATAGTGGCGACGAATCCTAATTATAACCTCTCTCTCTCTCTCTCTCTCTCTCTCTCTCTCTCTCTCTCTCTCTCTCTCTCTCTCTCTCTCTCTTTCTCTCTCTTTCTCTGTCTCTGTCTGTCTGTCTGTCTGTCTGTCTCTCTCTCTCTTTATATATGTATATCTTTCTCTCTTTCTTTCTCTGTCTCTCACGCTCTCTCTCTCTCTCTAATACTACCTGCATTCCAAGATTGCATTATTTTGATATCCTCGTAATATTAAAGTTAAGTTGTATTAGCGTAGAGATTCCATGGTTGAGGGCTAGGTGAGAAAAATAAGCATATTCTACTGATGCTTATTACCCTAAAACATAAACAATTTCTTCTCCTTATTCCTGTTCTTTCTCACTTCATTTCTTTCATTTCTTTCCGTCATTTAGTTCTTTGTATTCTAATTCTTTTCTCGTTTTGTTTTGTTTTTTTCTTGTCGTCTCGTCTAGTTCGCGGTAAGACGGCCACCCAGGGCCACGAAGGCTGTTCATTTCTCCTATTCAATCACCTCGTTAGTCCAGGGCCACATGCTGGTGGGTTTAAAGGGGGTTTAGGGCCTGACGTACTTGGCTGTTTTACTCTGTCTACCTCTGTTGTTTATTAGTCCAATGATAATTTTTTTTAAGCTTGCGAGAGAGAGAGTCAGAAAAGTAGGGAATAGAGAAAGAAAGAAAACAAGTGAGAGAGAGAGAGAGAGAGAGGAGAGAGAGAGAGAGAGAGAGAGAGAGAGAGAGAGAGAGAGAGAGAGAGAGGAGAGAGAAGAGAGAGAGAGAGACAGACAGACAGACAGACACACAGAAAGAGACAGAGACAGACAGACAGAGAGAAGGAACAGAAAAATTATAAAGAGAGAAAGAGGGAGCAAGCCAGAGAAAAGGGTAAGGCAGGCAGCAGAAAGATGAAGAGAGACAGTGATGTTAGGAGAAGGGGCGACACACAGAAAGACTGAGATGTAAGAGAGAAGGGTTAAGAGGAGAACGAGATGACAAGACAAGACAAGACAAGAAAGGGAGAGAGAGAGGGAGAGAGAGATAGAGAGAGGGATAGAGAGAGAGAGAGAGAGAGAGAGAGAGACAGACAGACAGAGACAGACAGAGACAGAGATAGAGATTTAAATGTAGCGCATGAGATGGAGTTTGGAGCTCGTTCAGGAGGGATTCTTAACCGGCTTGTATGCAGCGCTCACTGGAAAAACTAGGACCACGCATATCCACTTCAAGGATGCATCATTAAGGGTTTTGCTGAATTGTCCTGAAGTATAACACAGGTGTCTATATCTCCCGGGCCTGGTTGACGTCAGGATGCATTATGAAAGAAAGCGTAGAGTACAGGCTTGTCACGCAGTTTCAGCCCAGACTGGAATTCCATAGCATCGCGATTGTCATCCCCAGCCAAAAGAGCCAGCCAATCTGCATAAATATTTATTAAAACTGTGGCCCTTCTTAAAGATCGAACCTACGACCCATGCTTTATCAGCATGGCGATCTAACCACTGAGCCGACGGGACCATTAATTCAGGTAGCACCTAATGTTTAGAAGTGGTTCAAGACAGATTGATTGCACTCAGACATTCATATGCGCTCCCTCCAAATCCGCCAGTAATTCTATAGCAGACTCTACG
>JAPXFY010000020.1:16320285-16340285 GCA_030674185.1 Monoplex corrugatus
TGTGTGTGTGCAAGCAATCGTGTGCAATGCACAAGTCCACACACACACACATTTTCATACACTCCTGTTTACCTTCAGTATTTACGAGCCATCATGTCAGTTCCTTACTACTAAGAATGTGTTTCCAGCGCTAGAACCTCTCTCCTCACAAAGTGTTTTCTTACGATATTAAATCCCAGGCTACAGCCACGTTTCGGGGCAAATGACTCTGTTTCATGTTTGAACCGTGTTGGACGTGTCGAATTGAAGGATGCTCCATCTTCTGACGTCCTGGAATCGCTTTCGTGGATACCGGATGGGTGGCATCCGATCAATGAAGAGTTACGCGGAAATCGGCATTGTGGGAAGAATCAAAGAGCAAGGGCCGCAATCACGCGTGGAATCAAGGGAGGAAAGGCCCGATACAAAAATGAGAATTGTGGATCGTTTCTTTCTAAGAACGCTTTGGTGTAAATCCACTTGCACAGGATGCAAAGGAAATTGGAAGGAGAGATAGAAAGAGACAGAGAGTGAGTGAGCGATTGTGAGAGAGACAGAGAGTTAATGAGTGGTGGTTGAAAGAGAGAGAGACGGGAGGGGGGGACAGACAGACAAACGGACAGACAGACAGAGACAGAGAGAGAGAGAGAGACAGACAGACAGACAGAGCGAGACAGAGAGAGAGAGAGAGAGAGAGAGAGAGAGACAGGAGAGGAGAGAGGACGATCTTTATTTCCAACGATAAAGGCAATGACATAATACAATACAAGCTTGATTTTAGTTAAATTTTCACGTTTTCCGTTCCTAAAATCTGCTGGATCAAACACAAGGGGAGAGAGTGAGAAAGAGAGACAGACAGACAGACAGACAGACAGACAGACAGAGACAAACGAGGCAAGCGGACAGGCAGGCATGCAGGCAGAGATAGACACAGAGACAAAGGTACAGACAGCGACAGAGAAGAAGAAGAAGAAGAAGGAAGAGAGAGAGAGAGAGAGAGAGAGAGAGGAGAGAGAGAGAGGAGAGAGAGAGAGAGAGAGAGAGAGAGAGAGAGAGAGAGGAGAGAGAGAGGGACGTTACATGATGAAAGCTAAACTTCTAAGAAGGGTCAAAGTTTTATTACGAACCGCCTCTGGGGGCGGGAGCGTGGGTAGTAACAATCTGGATGATCAAGCCAAGTTAGTTATCTCCCTTTTCAAAAAAAAAAAAAGAAAGAAAAACAGAACACGAATACAAACAATCAAAAAACAAAACAAAACAACAAACAAAACAAACAAACAAAAACGAGGAAGAAAAAGAACACACAAGAATTGGACAATGAGCATAATTGCGAAACAGTTACCCAGATAGACAGACAGACAGACGGGCAGGCAGGCAGGCAGGCAGGCAGGCAGACAGACAGACAATCTCCAACACACCCACACGAGTCATAGCCTACATCCTTGCCTTTACATACGTACGTTCGTCATTTCTTTTGGCGCCTTTTCACATACATGCTTTTGGACAACCAAGTTATTTGATTAAAAAAAAACCGACAAGGGTGTGTGCGTGCGTGAGTGCTTGCGTGCGTGTGCGTGCGTACGTGCGTGCGCGTGTGTGTGTGTGTGAGAAAGAGAGAGAGAGAGAGTCAGTGTGTGTGTGTGTGTGTGTGTGTATGTGTATGTGTGTGTGGTGTGTGTGTGTGTGTGTGTGTGTATCTGTGTGTGTGTGTGTGTGTGTGTGTGTGTGTGTGCATTTTGTTTTGAAGCTAAATATGTTTTGTACCATATTAATTTTAAGTAATGCATACATGAACACACGTAATTGTTTGACAGTGACCTGGAAGTTCAACACTTTCAAAACTGTCAAAATATTGCAGAGTTTTGACATGTTAGTATGTTAAAACAACAACAGTTGGAACAACTGGACATATAAACAAAGACACAAAAGGCTGCATTATCTTAAGAAAATAAGAATGCGCCCACACAATACATCAGGTAGACAGTTCATTTCTTCCCATTCATACACGCTTAGATAATGAGCTGAAAAAATCATTGATATCGTTAAACCTACCATGCTGAACACTTTAGTAGCCAAACTTGTTTTAAAGAGTTGATATATATCCGATAAATTCTACTCAATGTGCTCACCGATTGGGTTGCAGTGATTTCAGAAAATTGAGACTACCCTTCTAAACTTGAGTATCCACCACTAAGTGGAGTGTGGCCCAGTTGTTATAGTACCTGCTTAGGACGGTAGAAACCCGGGTTTGAATCATGGATCAGACAGAGATCTTTCTCCACTCTCCAATAAGTCTTAAAGAAATGATCTAGGTGCTGGTCGTTCGGATGAGACGAAAAACAGAGGCCCCTTGAGCAGCTCACTTTCAGCGCACGTTTAAGATTCCGCGGCAATAATGGAGTTGCCTGAGGCAGAATTTCACATGGTAAATTCATTGTAACAAAAGAAAATTAATCAAATGAAATAAAAAAGAAAGAATTAGATAGGTAAAATAAACAAAAAAAACGAAACAAAATATGATTAAAAGAAATACAAATACAAATAGAAATCCGATCAGTCCGGAGATGCGGTCCTTTCTTTTTTTTTCCTAAAGATTAATCTTTGAACATCCCAGACATGTGCTACTGAGACGTTTTGTTCACACGCACAAACATACGAAAAGCTACTTTCCTTGCCTACCCATCCCCACAATCTCCAGTTAATACAAAACAATTGTGGCTCGTTCAGATCAAATTCCCGGCAAGTCTTAAAGACCGAGTTGAGCTAGAGGCCCAATAATATGATCAAATGTAAGTGGTGAAAATTGGGAATGTTGTAGTTTAGGCACATAGCTGTCCGTTCAATCATTTCCCGTTCATGATTCGCAAGAGTAAATCATAAAGAAAAAGAAGATTATGTCGGTGTTTGTTCTGCTGTTTTTAATGCCTACAATTGCACAACTTTGAAGGATAAAAATAAAGCCACGGAAATGGACTCAAATGCATAAAAATTGCAATTTACATTTGCATTTTTATCGAATCAGAAAATTTTAGTAAGTTCTGTACAATTTTGTCGCTAAAGTTTTAAATGAGATGTGTGTTCAGAATCTTTGAAGCCTGTCTTCTGAAAATAGCTGATTCCGTCTTTACAGACTAAAGACTACATCTTCGTAATGGTCACAGTATGTGTGTGTGTGTGTGTGTGTGTGTATGTGTGGGTGTATGGCACACAGCATGACATCATAAAAATGACGCACAATCAAAATGACGCACAATATTTGTACATAACTTCGTAATAGCTATGCTTTGTTAGTCGACATTCTGAGTTTCTTGAGAATGACTTTAAAGTCGAAAATTTGACGCCTCTACAAGGTGTTCGGGTGTTGTGTACAGTAAGAATAATGGTCACAGTATATGAGAAAAATGAAATTTGTATCATTATATAATTTGTAGGGTAGGTCTTTTCTCCTGGTACGTAAAACTAAACATTCCAAATTTTAGGCGATTTTGTGAGAATGGGTCCACAAGAGTGAAGTTTAAACACAGGATCCAGTACGAAGCTGACGGCAATGTGGTTCTCCTTAATTTAACCCTTGACTCCCGCACCTTATCCACCAACTGCAAAAACTTAACCCTTTGACTCCCGCACCCTATCCACCAACTGCAAAAACTTAACCCTTTGACTCCCGCACCCTATCCACCAACTGCAAAAACTTAACCCTTTGACTCCCGCACCCTATCCACCAACTGCAAAAACTTAACCCTTTGACTCCCGCACCCTATCCACCAACTGCAAAAACTTAATCCCTTGACTCCCGCACCCTATTCACCAACTGCAAAAACTTAACCCTTTGACTCCCGCACCCTATCCACCAACTGCAAAAACTTAACTCTTGACTCCCTCACCCTATCCACCAACTGCAAAAACTTAACCCTTTGACTCCCGCACCCTATCCACCAACTGCAAAAACTTAACCCTTGACTCCCTCACCCTATCCACCAGCTTCCTGCAGGAAGCTGGTGGATAGGGTGAGGGAATCAAAGGATCGCAGGAAGCTGGTGGATAGGTGTGAGTGGATTAAGTTTTTGCTCTAACACGGTTGGCAATGTAGGATACTGGTGGACTGGATGCGGGAGTCCAAAGTTAATACACATGCACACACGAACATACCCACTTACAATCCGCCCACAGATGCAACACAACCACAGACCACACACACAGACACACACACACACAGACACACCACACACACACACACACACACACACACACACACACACACACACACACAGTCTCTCTCTCTCTCTTTCTTTCTCGCTCTCTCTCTCTCTCTCTCTCTGCTTTCTTCTCTGTGCTCGTGTGTGATCTTCAGGATTCTGGAGAGTCTCTTGCTTCAAAGGAGAGGAGGACTGTTAACGACGTGTATTGTTCGATCGTGGCGATAGCCAGCCGCTCTACAATCCAACTTTTCTTTTTTCTTTTTCCCTCGCTCTGCGATGAACCCGTCCCACCCTGCCCTGTCCCACAGACACAGGCACAGACACAGAGACAGAAACAGAGAAACACAGACAGACAGAAGACAGACAGACAGACAGAAAGAACACACACACACACACACACACACCACACACACACACACACACACCACACACACACACACCACACACACACATCCTTTCTGTCTGTCTGTCTATTTGTCTGTCTGTCTCCCTCCCTCCCTCCCTCTCTCTGTCTCTGTCTCCCCTCTCCCCCTTCTCTCTCCACACACTAATACACAACACACACACACACACACACACACACACACACACAC
This sequence comes from Monoplex corrugatus, assembly GCA_030674185.1. Taxonomy (NCBI): domain Eukaryota; kingdom Metazoa; phylum Mollusca; class Gastropoda; order Littorinimorpha; family Ranellidae; genus Monoplex; species Monoplex corrugatus. The sequence continues at coordinate 16,325,057 of JAPXFY010000020.1, forward strand.
ACACACCACTCTCTCTCTCTCTCTCACACACACATACACACACATACACACACACACACACACACACACACATAAACACACACACACACACACACACACACACACACACACACACACACACACACACACACACACACACACAAACTGATATAGAGGAAGGAAACCGAAACTGAGGTCACCACAAAATTAGGGCATGAAGGGCTACAGAATATGGGAGAATTTTCACGATTTTCATATAGGTATGATTGTAGTTTATCTTTACGTCTGTTTCTTTCTTTCTTTCTTTCTTTCTTCCTTCCTTCCTTTCTTCCTTCCTTCCTTCCTTCCTTCCTTCTTTCTTTCTTTCCTTTTACACGAGCTAGATGGTTCTTTTGATAGAGCTGAGGACTCAAGATCTGTTATCCCGATTTTAAGGTCAGTCAACAACATAAAAAAAACTTGTCTGGTCGCTGCCAGTCTGAATGATTTCATCATTGTGGAGGTGTCAACTTTCTGTTTCATAGGTTCCTTCCCCCTCCCTCCCTATTTCAAGACCTTGCCAGCACGTAGGTGTCTACGCAGGCTTAGGGAATCTACCAAGTATATGCTGGCATATTTGGCTGGTGCGCATAAGGAATTGTCTGAGTACGATGAATCCCTCTTGAACAAACACCAAACTCCAAACACCTTTCACAAAAAAGACTGTTTCGTTGACACAGAAGAGTTAACCGAATAATTATTGATCGTTTTATTGCACTTCTAAATTAATTCAATAATTCTACGTCCATTTGTCTTTGTCTTCTTTTAGAACCCTCTGAATATTTAATATCCAACGGAAAATCGCGTTGAATTGTCCAAAACACTTAATACTGCCAGTTTTCCTTTCCTTCAACAGAATATGTTTCAAAGTTGTACAGGCAACTATGCGACAGTGAGGACAGAATGAAGCGTGCATAAACATATTTGTAATTAAAGGGATATGTAATGGCGATTTAATGATAGGAGATACACAACATACACACACACACACACACACACACACACACACACCACACACACACACACACACACACAAACACACACAACACACACACACAACAAACACAACACACACAACACAACACACACACAAACACAAACACAACACACACAAACACATACATGCACGCGTACGCACGCGCGCACGCACACACACTTGCTACTCTTAGCAATAGCAACATACCTCACGACACATCAACTTCATTAGTTCATAAAAAAGAAGCGCCCCATATCAATAGTAGAGACATGCAGGGAAGTGCTCAAAGAGACATTTAGATAAAGCATAGGGGGACAGATATAATTATAATATAATCCGAAGCCGCCTTCACCCGCGCACTCAAGAGGGGGTGGAGGTGGGGGAGGAAATACCACGTTGGCAGTTTGCATTCAAATACCACTGTCAACAGATATAAACAAACCAAGTAAATAAATAGATAAATAAATGATCAGTTTAGCAGTGACGACGACTGGGTCTCGTAGACACGAGGAGCAAACAATGTTCAATCGAATGATTTTATCTATTCATTTATATATTTAATGCCTGTAACAGGCTGATGTCTCAGGGTGGTTTTTTTTTCAATAAAACCTTAATCAAAAGTCTTTCAGCGTTCAAGCAAATACAACCAGAAAAATAAACAGAATTAGAACGTGTATTTAATGTAACAAAACAAGACAAGACAGTATTGAATGCGCGTTTAAAATTCTCTTATTGCGCAGTTTCTGGTTCGGTTTTTTTTATGCCGTTATTATTTATATCTGACACTCCATAACTGCCATTATTAGTACTGTTATGTCGAAGCTATTATTACTCATAGGATGTAGTTTTTATACTTCCATACATAGCATTTAATGGATCAACACTGAACTTTATTTGCTTGAATAGACATTAAACCGTGGAGTAGCCTATGTATTATAATGAAGAAAGATGTTAATTGTTTCAAAATAACCATGCAGGTCTACAGGGCTGATATGTTCCTTTTATACATCATACGTATTGACTTGTAAACAGTAAGATCCGTAAATATTTATGTTTTGGTGAAATTATATGATTGTTCGGCTATTATGCTTAACTTCTTTCGTTCATCGTATATAGTGAATCAGATCATGTGTATGTGTGTGTGTGTGTGTGTGTGGTGTGTGTGTGTGTGTGTGTGTGGTGTGTGTGTGTGTGTGTGTCTGTGTGTGTATGCGTGTGCGTGCGTGCGTGTGTGTGTGTGTATGTGTGTGTGTATGTGTGTGTGTGTGTATGTGTGTGTGTATGTATGTGTGTGTGTGTGTGTGTGTGTGGTGTTGTGTGTATGGTGTGTGTGTATGTATGTGTGTGTGTATGTGTGTGTGTGTATGTATGTGTGTGTGTGTGTGTGTATGTGTGTGTGTGTGTGTGTGTGTGTGTATGTGTGTGTGTGTGTGTGTGTGTGTGTGTGTGTGTGTGTGTGTGTGTGTGTGTGTGTGTGTGTGTGTGTGTGTGTTTTGTAAACCACTTATCGAAAATGAATGTCATCTGCTGTTTGAATGTACACTCTACAACGAACTCTGTCAAAATTCTGAAAGGCACTGAATATACGAATAGAAAAGCTGCTCCGTTCACATGACAAACGGTACCACAAAAACCATGTCCAAATTCACCTTCCATGCCATTAACCGAGAAAAGACGCTTCGTTGAAGGCACCATGGATACTTGTCATTAACTGAAATAAAAGCATAATATGGTACCTAAAAGCTAATGATCAGCCACTACTTACGTTTTGTTGCAAATCTAAGTGAGATCAAAATTACATATTTTAGTAGCTGTCTGAAACATTTGGCAGTTTAATTGCCTGCATCTTCAAGTTTAATAAAAAGATGTCCTTATAAATTTAGCTGATTCCATTGCTGCCAATTATACCTTTTTCTTCGTTCATTTTCTGTACGGTCTAGAGCGCATATCGTAAAGTGATGTATATATAAATGACTGTAAAAGCATACCATATCCAACACTTTTATGACTTGATACAACATGACATGGTGACCACCACCCCCTCCCCCCGCTCCCTTCCTACCCCTTGTTTGTGTAAGGGCCATGGCTTATGTATAATAAACATTCCGACTTCGGACCTCGTTCACCACCTGCATAGTCAGGCCACATCTGGCAACGAATATGACCGTTGTTGTTGTTGTTGTTGTTGTTGTTTTCCAGTTGCCACTGGCTGCCATGGAACTTGGTGGTGAAATGTGTTGAAGTCAGTCATGTCTCCTGTCTCTGCTTGATATTAGAGTTATTGGAGTTATTTCAAGAGTTATTTCACTGCGCTCGGACAACTCCATCTGCACTCCATCCAAATCTGTCAGCAATTATTTGACAGATTTCCCTAGCCAGCACAAAACCCTATACGCTGGCAATGTCTTGAAACGGGAAGAGGAGAGATGGGGCCTATCAAACATTAAGCCGACATCACCAGAACGACGGAAATAGTAAGGTGGACAGCGAACAGATTTTAATGTTGCGGGCTGGGACTGAACTCAAGGTATCAGATCTTGAGTCCACGGCTCTACCAACTAGCCCGCGCTAAGAATCGTGTACTACCGTAACTGCTCATACTGCCACCCCTTCCTGCAGCTCCCCGCAAAGGGGAGAGGAACGATCATGCTTGTACTAGCCTGCTACTAGAGTCAACAAAAGGCTGTACCATGGCTCCCCGTCGAAGATGTGGTTCCAGCTCATCATCGCAGGTTACGGTCCTGTCAGTCTTACCTGACGTCTCGGCAGAACATATTTTCGAAGTGATCGCTTAAAGTATGATCTTAGACACATACGGCTGTTTGGTCCTCTTGACAGGAGGCACAGACTGGTTTTAACTTAACAAAGGATCTTTTCATAGGTGGGGAAAACTGTTAGGTCCTAGTTCACATTATTAACTGGACAAGTCCTGGTCTGTCTTCGTCATCTTTGTCGTCCATAAATCTAGTCATTCTTCAGCAGCCAGTTTCTTAAGTGTGGCGTTTGCTCTACGAAAGTGCATGGCTTATAGCTGCTTCACAAACACCCAAGTGTGGACAAAAGTGAAAGCAAAATTGTCACCAAAGTGGCGGCTCTCGTTATTGTTTTGTTCAGACTGTTGTATTGAATACCAGTCTCTGGCACGGACCCGAGGTAAAATGCATTTAATTCAGTCACTTTTTACCGTTCTATTGATGTATACACTCAAACCAAACGAAGAAGCTAACATCCTTGCGTTTTTGTATCATGCAGAGAAACCGTGACTGTTTATCTGCGGATGTATATATAGATCGTTTTGTTAAACCTGAATCTTGAGTCCTTAAATACATGCTATGATAGAACACATGGAAAGTTTCAACTTTAAAAACGCGTTTGAAACGACCAGTAAATTTTGGCTCTAAAGTAAGGCTTTCCATTTTGTGCTTACAGCGTTTTTGAAGTATTTCTCATGAACGTGACTGTGCACACCTCAGAAATGTGGTACTTAAACTGACATCTGTTCAAGAACAAGTCATCAAAATCCAACCCAGGGGCTGGCCCAGCTATTTTATGCTTACCATCAATTCCCTGAAATGCTTTTCATGAACTGGCCCAGCTATTTTATGCTTACCATCAATTCCCTGAAATGCTTTTCATGAACTGGCCTCTGTCACTCTATCGAAGATATATCACTGGTAGTTAAAGTGAATCAATTCAGGAAGTATTCATAGCGTTCCAACAGACTGGTTTTGTCCATTGCTAGAGCTGTGAATGTCTATTTGATGTTATACATTCAATCCTCGCTCGTAACATAAAAATTGGCCGAGTTGCTGCCTCTCTTTTGTGCCTGTCATTCTGACTGTGTCAGTTGTGTTTTATGGAGAATTCTGGGCCAGTGCCTTTTCTGTCTGAAAACGTTGCTCGTAGGAACGGATTCGTGCACGTTTGAGGAATCTTTCAAGTCGTTACATGCAGATCTGGGTCAAATGCAATGGGCAATTCAAGCTTTTAATCAGATTTTGATTGTAGTCTTTGATAATGGTATTTGATGCTGACACAATGCCAGGAGTATAACTGTGAGATCACCATCCCATACACAACTGGGAGTTAAGGGAAGAGGAGAAGGGCCTTTCATTGAAGAAACTGATACTCTTTTTATATTCCTAATCCCCGAACAAAGAATTGCATTTCAATAAATAGATAGACACCGAGAGACACAAAGAGAGAAAATTAAAGAAAGTAATCAAAATGGAGAGGAAAAATCAACTGGCATTCAAAAGTGTAAGCACACGTACCCTACGAATTCAAGTTAGTCCGTCAAGACGATTCCTGTCAACTCAGCTGTCTTAGATTGCAGGAAGACATTATTTCCCATAATAGTCACGCTATCAAGGTGCGGTACTCTACTGTTTTCTTCTTCAGTCTTTCTCTCATCTTCTTGTTCTGCTTATCGGTCCACCCCCACCCTCTCCTGTTTTAGATGCCTGCTAGAGTGCTCAGAACAGTGCCGTTATGTCGTCGGCCATATATTTCGTTGCTTACTACAACATAAACAGTGATATGATCTGTACGTTAGTGAAATGGAAGAAGTAGTAACAAAATTACAGTTGTCATTATTCAAGGAATAAAAACAGCCCATTAATGAAGTCAACAGCCTGAAAAGTACAATTCCAAGCTTTATGTGAACAAAAACTTTTTTTCCGATAAATCAGATCAAATCACATGGACATTCATGACGGTGACAGGTGTCAACAAAGTGTTGATTCACACGAATTATACTAAAAAAAAAACCGTATAACAAAGAAACACAGGAAATAAAACAAGAAAAACAAAGATGGACAAGTAATGGACGAGCCGGCCACATACACACACACACACACACACACACACACACACACACACACACACACACACACACACACACACACACTTATGGATCAAATTCACATGGCTCGAGATAAGTCATCAATGATAGTGCAGAGTTCTGTGTTTTGCATGGTGAAATCATTGTAAAAATACACTGAAAGTCTACAGACAACGAGCTCGTTTGTGTATCAAAGCCCAAGACGACAGTAGTGTACAGTATCAGCAGCTGGTAGATATCACAGGCACCAGGGGAAGATCAGAAAGAAAGGTGCAGGAGATGCTAATGGGTTCGATATGCTCCGACTTCCAGATTTCTATTTTCATTTATGCATTTTTGCTTGACTCAAGAAGAAGGAGGGGAGGCCATTTTTTGTCATACGCGTCCCTAGAGCATTGGCATCTTAGCAGGATTTCTGCATTTAAAAACTTAGAAATATTCTTCAATATGGAAACTCCAACAGGGCCAACAGAGTACAGAATCCACTAAGTGTAGTTCGTGTGGTTGCCATTAGGCACAATTGCTGACACCCGCTCTGACAGCTTTATCTCAAGAGCTAGTAGAAATCCTTGGCTTTGGGAGAGGCCAGAGAATGATGCTTATGACTTCCACTTGAGCCCACTTGTAGGCGTCTATCTGATTACACCTGTACATTTCACCCTGAACAAACTGTAGTACAGGATGCAGGACGCCCTTTGATTGCTTGTCTTGGGCCAGAATCGGGTGGTAACAAGCACATGAAGTTTCTTTACCTGACCGCCTTGTTATTAACAACGCTCGCTTTGTCAGTTCTGTATTAACAGCTGGGAGACATCACATGAGTTATTGGGGCGGTAACAGAGACAGATGCAAGTGTGTGTTATTTCTAACTGAGCCTCATTTGTAGCTCGTCTGTGCATTTCAGCCAGAGCAAACTATGGAAGAGGATGCCATCTAATTGTTTGAAGCTGATGAATCGTGATTCTGCACAAGGTCAGGCCCGTTACATGCTGGGCAGTTGTCAAGTAATGGTCTATAGAGCTAGTTCAGTACAAAATTATCTCAGGCCTCTAGATTCCACATCACCAATTACGTATACCGTCACTGGGTCATATGTGTGTGGTAGCATTCAGAATTCTGAACACTTTCGCCGACAGCTGTATACGAAGAGCTGGTGGCAATCAGAGACTTTAGGTAGAGATCAGAATGAACGATGCACGTGGTTACTATTGAGTTGCAAAGAAGGACACGTTGCTTACCTGTGTAATTTACCATAAACAAGTCGTAAGACCTGATGTCATGTCGAGCGATGTACGAGACATGGCCTGCTGAACACTCGCTTTGTCAGCTCTGCATCAACAGATGGTACATATTGTAAGCTTAAAGGGAAAGTCAGAGAAAGGTGGAAGTAGATATTAATGAGTTCCAACTGAGGTCTCACTTGCAGTTGTCCGTCTGATCTCGTTTCTGATTTCAACTTGAACATATTGAAACGTTACTTGGTCGATAGACGCTAATTTTGTGGCTCCGTAAGAGGACTGGTCTGTTTGGCACCGGACCAACCAATAAGTGATGTCCAACTGAACTACCTCGTCAATGCCTGCTATGAGAGCCCTGTATCAACAGCTGGTAGAAATTATCTAGGTTTAATGTAGAGGTAAAAAAGAGATGTTGGTGAAGGACAATGAGTTATACCTAGGCACCCACTCAGCTGTTTTCATCTAGATGTACATGTACATAACAAACCGTGGTACCTTCTTTTTATTTCGTAGTTAGTCTGCATGGTCAGGCTACATTGGCGATGGATGTACCGTTTTCCCCAGTTCCTGCTCGCTGCCATGGAGCATGCTGGTCAGCTGAGTTGTACTCGGCCATACCTTTTGCCAGTCCATTGACAGAGGGGACATCGTTGCAATAGGTATTTTGCTGTCTGACCGCAGAGACATGTCGGTGAAGGCGTCAAGCTGCGATATAAGATACCATTTGTTTGCTTCGCGCTAAACGATAATCGTGGTCGTGTACAAGATCTGCCCCATCACACGCTGCAACAAGCTACAATAAGCGGTCTTTCCCAGGGTCGGTCCAGTACAGAATCCCTTATTGGCACGTACAGTTCCTAAGTCTGTCCCTGATCCAGATCAGGTGGTTGCAATCAGACACAGATTTTGACCTGATTGCTTCACACAATAACGCCTTCACTGACAGCTCTGTTTGAACAGCTGGTAGGCATCGGAGGCTTCAGGGGGAGGGGGTTGGGAGGTCAGAGAGAAACATACAGGTGGATAGGAAATGACTCGCTCCTTACAACAGTCGTTTTGTTTGTTTGTCATATAGTTACCGTTCACAAGTTGGCCTCTACATAAGTCTACCTTAAACGTAGATGACAACGCTATGAAAACTGGCTGGATGGCTCTGTTCATATGGACTCAAGACGTGATGTTTCGAGTTCAATCCCATGCTGATCAACGGACTTTTTGGTCTGTTTGCTGCCCACCTTAATGCTCCAATCATTTTGGTGGTGTAAGCTACATGTTTCACAGATCTTATTCTCACCATGTCTTCTGATTTCAAGACTATCTGCGCATGGAGTTTTGTGTAGGCCCAATAATTCTGCCAGATAATTATTTGCAGACTTGGTTGGAGTGCATATAGATTCGTCCCAGCGCGAAGAATCTCTTCTGGTCAAATTTCAGACATTACGAAAAAAAAAATGATTGTGGTAAAGATCAAGTTATGTAGTAAAGTGAAATGGATTCGGTAACGGTCAGCATGCCCAGGTGCAGATGAAAGTAAATAATTAGACCTAAGTTTGCCGTCATCTGTATATTTTATGGCTGAGAGTACCGCATGACTTACTTTGCTATCTAGTGAAAAAAAGATATCGCTCTTGGGGTACCTGCCATGCTCCCTTGGTAATCTTCTACAGGACCAATTAGTACAGAATTCCTGATAATTCCCTACCGTTGATTATGCATCAGTTTATTTCCGTCCTCGACCCTAAACTTGGTGGTTGTAATTAGACAGTCTTGACCTGACCACCTTGTTTAACTAACGCCCTTACTGACAGGTCTGTATCAACAACTGCTAGAAGTAATAGGCTATTAGGTGAAGTCGGAGAGAAAGGTGCTGGTGACGTTGATTAGTTCCGTTCGCGTTTCCAGTTGTAGGCTAAATATCTTGATGTTCTCGTTCGTATATCAACATCTGGTAGGAATCATAGGATTTTCAAGGAGAGGTCGGAACATAAACAATCAGGTAGACGCTGATAAGCTCGATTGTACCCACTTGCGCTGCATAGTTATGCGCGTTCGTGTATTCCACCTTGTGGAGGAGAAGTCTTTTGACTGATGGCTGTTGAACGTTACGCTGCCTACGAACAGAGATTTGGCCTGCCATGCACTGGACCAAGGCCATCCCATTCCACTGCAGAATGTTTTTTAGGCTTGCTTGCACTAACAAGTAGTAGGATCTTTAAATGTTTCATGAGAACTTGAATTCTAACATTTTAGGGTCGTTATCGGTCCTACACATCAGGGGCTGGGTCTGGTAGGGGGTCGCCGCACAGTAATAGCAGTCTCGAGGCTAGAAATTTGCAGCCTTCAACAGCCAAATAGGAGATTGCATGTAGAACACTGTGCATGATTGCCAGGCATCTCTTTCCGCTATGGACATCTTTACTGTAGTTTTGTGTCTGATCACGATTTACCACCCTCAGAAAACAGCCAGCGATGAATGCACACATTAATAAAAAGCAAGGATGAAAAAGGATTGCTGATCAATACTCGCCAAGACTTTCTGTCTGTTAGGCTTTTAAATGGCATTAGACCTTGGGAGATCCGGCACTGACGAATTCTGGCGCATAAAACTGTTTGCCATGTGTGACTGAGATCGAGTTACTACCATACATACAGCTTGCTGGCAACTTGCCACGTGTAGACCTTGGCAGCGTGGGCTACCCCTTTTAATTAATTAAGCAGGTGCTAGAAATCAGTTTACATTTCTGTCTCTGAAGGCCCATTATCAATATTCCCGGTCACTGCCCTCAGTATGGAGTGACAAAAACAAACAAACTGGAAGTAACTTATAGTGTGCAGACTGAGGTGCAGCGTTCTTCTTTAGCGATCGTGGACTGCAACACCAACGTGCACTGTTAATAAAAAAAAATGGAACATGCGAGTAAAGCCTGGTAGGTGCACAGGCTTATTCGTCTTCCAATCTGTCTGCATGAGTTTGAATGAGTGCAAATCACACCCTTAGAACTGTATATGTGTGTGCGGCCTCCAATCTACCCGGCTGTAAATGGGTTCCCGACTTTTTTCAAAGTTAGAGAAAGATAAAGCAGCGAGAGAGAGAGGTGTTCTCATAATGCTGGCCCCGAGAACAGGATTATGGGATGACCTTTATACAGGAGTGAGATTTTCGATTATGGCCTTTTTTTTCGACAACGCTATGTATACCGGTTACATTATTTCAATTGCGTACTTCGCTTTAGGGATGAATAATCAGGGTATTTTCGTGTCTCTGTAAGCTGCTGAACACGATAGGACTTACAAGATTTTTCAACGTCTGTATGTGTATAATTGATGTTATGTATGCATGCACTGACTATGAGGGTTCAGGCACCAGCAGACCTGCACATAACTTGACCTGGAAGATCGGGAAAAATATCCATCCTTTATCCACCAGGCACTAACAGTAGGATCGAACTTAGACCCTCCAATTAGAAGTCCGACGTCTTTTTTAACCACTTGGCAATCGTGTCTAACGAGTAACGTTCGTCGTGAGCGTGTTCTCTTACAGTTACATCTCGATCTACAGCCAAACACAGTTAGTACCCGCCTGTACAGTTTTGTATCAACAGTTGGTAGACATTATAGGCTTTAAAGCTCTTCTTTCGAGTCAGATACTGTATGTCAGTGGCTGGTCTCTGAAGAAAAGATAACAGGTGCCCAACTCGGTTGCAGCACATTTTCAGATATGTACTCAAGTAAATACACAGTTTCACTCCCAGTTAGCTGTTGGGCATAGAGGTGTCCACATCTGTTTTTTTTTTCTCCACTACCTCTGTAAGAAATTCTGTTACAGTGATTCCACTGAAATCGTACACTACAAGTATATCTGCAAAAACTGCCACACCAACATTGGTGGACTGGTATTTTTCATAGAAGACAGGGCATTCATTGATTTGAAACATTTTCAAAACAAACCATGGAAGAATTTTTGGACCAAGAAAGAGCTGTAAGTGTAGGGCAGAAGGAACGATGAAAATGTCTGCTGATGAGTTCACACTGAGCACCTTGTTATTTACATGTCCAGTGACTCTAACCCGTGCATTTCATCTAAGACTGCGTAGTAGGAGAAGGTCTCGTTTCACTGTAATGCTGCAGCGCGGAAGAGTAATATGTTTGGATTCTTCTTTTTTATACTGATAATGGACATCAATATGGCTTTACAATAAGAAATATAACACTTGGGTTAACAGCTATAAAAGATTATGACTAGTTAAAATTATATACTTTTTATCTGTATTTTTCAAAAAGAAATATAACACTTAGATGAACAGCTATCACAAGGTAATGACAAATTAAAAGTATATACTTTTTATCTGTGTTTTTCAATAATGCCCAAGTCCTCAAACAGCCAAGTGAATGCGAGTGTTGAACCATTTTTACATAGAGTATCATAGATGTCTCGTCAGTTTTGTAATAAGAGAAATCAAATTGGCGTGTTGATCGTCTTTTATGAAACCCATCTGCGTCATGTACAGTAGTGTGTATGCGCATACGTGTGTGTGCGCGCGCGCCTGTGTATGTGCGTGGTTATGTGTATGTGTGTGTCCATGCATGTGAGAATGTGTGCGTATGCGCGCGCGTTTGTGCGCACGTGTGTGCGTGTGTATGTGTGTGTACGTGTGTGAGCGTGAGTGTGTATGTGTGCGTTGTGTATGTTTACCCTATGTTTGTAGGTACCGTGGATGTCTAAAAGCACTTACATTGTACATGAATGACGTCAAGAGAAATTACGAACGAACGGAGCACTGCGCAATCTGTGCAGCACCACAGCCAACACATATCGAACACTACACACTTCCTTTGGGCAGGAGGAACCAAGCAGAAAAAAACAACAAAATACAAAATCACCCTACCATCAGTCAACCAACCAACCAACCAACCGACCAACCAACCAACCAACCAACCAATCAAATAAATAAACAAAAAACAATAACAAAACAAAACAAAGGAAAAAAAAAACCAGCAAACAAAAAATCGGTTTCAGCTGCGGCAGAGAGGGCCAAGGAACTATTTTCTGTTGGCGAAACAGTATTCGATTGAAGGACTGTTTTAGTGTCCTATGAATTGAACAGAAATACTTTGATCAAGGAAAACAAATCTAGCTCATTATGCTTGAGGTACTGTATCCTTTTTTCTCTTAAGAGAGCCACTGACAGACGATCTGTACCCAGAACAGCCTGTTATTTGAAGTGCATACTCTGCTCAGTGGCCAACATCTCCACAGTAGGGTAGCTATTATCCTCGGTAGAGATTACCCCATTACCTGAGATCGTGGTAGACCCTTCAACCTTTCATTGGGCCAGCAGTATGAAGACAATACCCATGTACTCTCCATCGCTGCTATACCTTCTCCACCTCTGAAGAGGGTCAGGTTTGCATTCACAGCTGGATGTTGCATTTACAGTTTTTCTTCACCTCAGGGTCGAACTCGTGCAGTCGGACTTGAAGACGATATCTCTACTCCTAAGTGTGTGTGCGTGACCTGGTGGTTAATGCATCTTCTTATGATGCAAGAAACCAGTGTTTGATTCTCAGTCATCATCATCATCATGTGCCCTGTCTCATGACGTTGGTGATCATAGCCCTTCATATGTATCTATCCCTTGTTGTCGCAAGCACATCTCCCACCCTTTTTGTCCTCAGCCATCTTGCAAGTCTGTCCAATATTTTCTCAGTCAGACAGGGATTTTTCTCGCATCTTCCACCAGACCTTGACTGGTGGTCTGGGTGCTTGTCTTTCGGATGCCATGATAAACCGAGATCCAGGGCGTAGCATGCACTTTGTACAAATGAAAGATCACAAGCAAACAAAAAGTTGTCCCTCGGAAAATTCAATAAAAAATCCACTTTCATAAACAAACAAAAACGAACGGATAGAGAGGGAAAAAGGGCAAAAAGTTGGCACCGTACGATGACCACGTGCTCTCTAAGGGGAGACCGGCCCGAACCTCATGAGGAAAAATTCCTTTGTGATAAAAAAAAAGTCGACTCCAATCCACCTAGGAACCTGCAGAAAAGAAAACTGTTCTAGATGTGATAGAAATATCAGCTAATGGACCTTCTGGACGGATTTAGTGGCAGAGGAGGAGCGTTAACCACTACCAGTCTCGTTCCTTGAATGTGCAGACTTCCCTGAATGGCATACAACTGCCGGGAGGTGGGCCAAGAGCCTTTGAAGAAAACGATGAAATGGCCACGATGATGGGATACAGGTTTACACTACACCTCTACACAAACATTCTTTGTATATTTTCCTGCTTGTGAATCTGTATCATTCAGTTCTTTAGATGGCAACCACCGAGTTCTATAAATGAACAACACTGAGTTCTGTAAATAAACGCCTCTAAGTTCTATAAATGAACACCACTGTATTCTATAAATGAGCGCCAGTGAGTACTGCTGATAAACAGCACTGAATTTTATAAATGAGAGCCAGTGAGTACTGTTAATAACAGCACTGAATTCTATACACGAACATAGCTGAGATTCTGTACACGAACACCTGTCAGTTACCTAAACGAGTGCCTATCAACAAGTCATCTCAGTGTTGCCTATCCGCCACCAGGAGGCTGGAAGGGCAGGAAAGTCTATGGCGTAACGAGCCGGTTAACAATTAACAAGAAATGCCCAAGGCTGCTGGGTTAACTTCCCATGCATCTTAGATTAATTGGGGTTGCAATTCTCTGGGTGGGATACTATCACAACACACGGATGCTGACCAAAGCTCAGATAGGGCACGAAACAAACTGAACACAGTACAGACGGCCAGAAAAAAATACAAGACGGCAGGGACGTCTATATGCTAAAACATTTGGCACGAACAATATTTCACAGTCTATCTTGAAAAATATGGAACAACTATAAGCCCAGTAGCATCTAGCAGCGAGGGTCTCACTCTCTCATATACGATGGAGGATAGGGAAGGATAAAAAGGAATGTCAAAAAACAAATGACGGCTGCCATCGGTATTTGAGAAGCAAGGGTTAAAGAAAATATGGAAGCAGAGTCAGCAAGGAGAAGCAAAAGAAAAAAAAATAAAAAAAAATGACCCAAGATTGCTTCTTCAGAAATCCTTTCCGATTCGCCATGAAACTGTTCGAGCAAACCAAATCCGTGACACTCACAAGTTTGTTTCGTGCCCTATCTGAGCTTTGGTCAGCATCCGTGTGTTGTGATAGTATCCCACCCAGAGAATTGCAGCCCCAATTAATCTCAGGAGACATATTCCGACCCTTAGAACGAAGCCCCAAGTGAAATCCAGGGTCTGGTGCGGCCTGTAACGCCAGGGAAACTGTTTAAAGACGAGTCACCAACACTGTACGAAGTAATGAATGTGATTGAGAAAACCAGAGCCAAATCATTGCGTCAGTCTAACGGAATACTTTACCTGCTGTACAAGAAACATAGTGCTCTTGAGTGGTTCTGTATGGAGGAACCCGAAGATCAGCAAACAACGGATGACAGCTGGTGGAATGTACATTCCAACAGAATAGAATTCAAGCGACCTCAACCAATCCAGACCAATATCACTTCTGAATGTTGAAGGCAAATTCTTCTCCTCTGTCATGGCAGTGAATACGTAAGCAGAGTATCAAATATAGATTAAAGACCTTGTAAGTCACGTGTTCAGTGGCTTGTGGAAACATGAAAGCACTACCACGCATGCCCATCTAAAATGCACTGTGCAACTGCATAGTAGGAGCGAAGCTGATTGTGCATCAATATAGGGCAGTGTGGTCAACTTACCTAACAGCTTGACTTCTCCCTGATCCACTAAACAAGTATGACTTGTGTAATGCGCAGTAAATCTAAACAAGTTTGGAGAACAGACTTATACAAACATGATTTCTAATTCAGTGATATATTGTGTAGGTTATGTTTACCACATCGTTAAGGCCTAAGGCTATAATAATCAAGCTATTTATTATTTGCGTGTCTGTCTGTCTGTCTGTCTGTCTCTGTCTCTGTCTCTCTCTCTCGATTGGTACATTCTGATATTCTGAGTCTAGTCTTCTAAGACGATATTTTGATTTTGCATACTATCATCATAAAGTAGACTTAACAGCCCAAAGCAATAGCAGTCACTCAGCGCTGTGCAAATGCACACTTCTGTGCAAAGCG
>JAPXFY010000020.1:16350285-16375285 GCA_030674185.1 Monoplex corrugatus
TTGACATGTTGAATTCTGTGCATTTTCTTCCGCTTTCTTTCGATTCCAAATGTCAAACTCTTGACAGGCGTGTTGTTATGAAATATAGAATTGCTTCATCGGCAACTGAATTGAACCTGTGATCAAAATGAAATATCAAGCAATATTGAAAACTGAACTTGTTTTTGTTAAAATCTCTTTTTATGAAAAAGAAACAGAAAGAAAGAAAAAAAGAAAAGAATTATTTCATATCGAGTACAGATGGGACACTTATGTATCTGCAACAACACCAGTGGCATCAGCACTGACACCGGGATCAGAGGGCAACAGCTAGAGCAGAGATATTTTACCGCATCATATACATAGGGGCAACCGTCATAAATGAAGGCTCCAAACATAAAGTGCTTTCCAGGACTGCACAAACAACAACAACGCTCACAAGACTGAAAACTAATTTAAAGATGGAAATAAGATTGATACGCTCCCTTGCAACGTCCATTTTCCTTTTACTTACGAAAGATGGATTCCCGTTGCTTATTTACAAAAGAGGATCCAAGCCTGGCAGATGAGATGTTACCGAAAAATTCTGTGAGCATACGATACCACCAACCAGACTGTACGCAGTAGAATCAAACAAGTTATTGGCCTTCCTGCAAAGCACGGTCCGAAGGAAAAGAAGAAGAGCAAGACAGAAGAGGAATGTAAAGACGACTTTAAGAATGGACAGTTGAATTTCAGCAGTTCCTAGAGAGTGGCAGGAGACTGAGTGAGAAAGGTAAAACTCGCCCAAAGTCCCAGTGGTGCCCCTACCACCTGCAGGGTTTTCGGGATACGTAATGTAACAGTCCAGCTTGTGTATACATGTGTGTATGTGTACATGAGTCTTTGTGTATATGTGTACAACGATAGCAACTGTAGTAACAACGACAGTATCAGAGCAAAATAACGCAACAAAAGACTTAACAACAACACGCTCAAACAAAACTGGTGAAGATTTACGAGACAGTACAGAGACAGCTTATTTGTAGGTGTAATGTACCACCTGTAATATCCTATGGTTGACGAGAAAGTACTGAACGCAAACTGACAGAAGCAAATTGCCGGAAAGTGTACAGTACTTAAGGAACATTTTTACCGTGCGTACACGCATGCAAAGCACATAGCGATACGTGCATTAGACATACCAGTCTCACACCCCGTGGCACAACACATACACCACACACACACACACACCACACACACACACACACACACACACACACACACACACACAGACGGAAATATGCCAGTGGTGGCGCAGACTGAGGAGAGAGAGAGAGAGAGAGAGAGAGAGAGAGAGAGAGAGAGAGAGAGAGAGAGAGAGGAGAGAGAGAGAGAGAGAGTTTGGACTTTGTTCAAGATAGATTCATCGCACTTGAGACAAATTCATGCACGTTGCATCCAGTTGCCAGTAACTATCTAGCAGACTCTGGCAAGGTATGAAACCAGGAAGGGGGAGGGATTAGACCCGTGAAACACGTAGCTGACACCACCATACTGATTAAAACATTGATTAAGATAAACAGCAGACTAGTTTTCTGTTGCGAAACTTTTCAGGAGCATGCAGCAAATCCGGCGTTAATTAAATTGTTGTTCTACATAGAGTGGTCAGGCAGTGTTCATGACGTAGAGGACAAACAAAAGTATACACCAAAGAAGGCGATCGCCGTTTCTCTTTGCATATTTAGGCTCTCGTATCATCATCATCATCAGGTGCCCTGCCGCATGGCGTTGGCGATCATGGACTTCCATCTGCCTCTATCTCTCGTTGCCCCTAGCATCTCCCCCACCCTCCTCGTCCCCAGCCACTCTGCAAGTCCGTCCAGCATTTTCTCCCTGGTCTACCCGGTGCTCTCTTTCCCTCCAGCTTTCCCGTTGTGACCAGGTGCTCCAAATCCCGTTCCTCATAAAAGGCTTTCGTATAACGAAACGTAACTCTGTCAGACAAACGTAGAGAAGTATCCGTGAGTTTGTTCTGAGTGATTTATTTATTATTATTTTTGTTTATTTGTTAATAATCAAAAAGTTGGTTTTAATTTTCTGAATGATGTCAGGGTGGCCTCCTAAAATCCAAGCCAGTCGTGCAGTTAAGAAGTGACACAGGTTACCTCATCCCATAGGCTGTGATAGGTGAGGGGACTGTACGTCTGGCCAATGATCAACAGGCTGGTTATCTCTGACGTGACGGGAAAATATAACTCTTGAATTACGGCGGCAGTGATTGGTTTCATTTCCTTAAAAGCATTGTGGGTTAGGTAAACTGTGTCATGTTTTATGATGATTGCTGCGAGTTTCTTGATTAGGATGGCACTCTGTCATGGCAGTTTTCGAACGTTCGCAACGAATTATCTTGAAAGTACGATTATGAGTGAAATGAAGTGTACGTCGTTCATTACTGTCTCTCATTATCAAAAAGAACGCTGCGCCTTAAAATTGTTCACCAGAATACTGTATTTCTGAAACGCGGCTGTCCTCTGTTTGGGCATTTTCTGGCCGTAAGAATGCTATTCAGACTTAACTAAACACTGTTCAGGCCATATTCAAATAATTCTTCCGCATTATGCAGAAGTGCAGATACGTTTATTTGATCGGTTGACTTGAGAATGCAATGCTCTGAAATAGTGTATCATGATCGAAATGAATTGCATCCTCTTCTCCTACCCTCCTCAACACATCCCTCCAGATCTACAGTCTTCTACAAGCAGCAGGAAAGATATTTGTATCCATGCAAAACATGATAGTTAGCTGGCCACAGAATCGAGACAATTTTTTCATAATACTTTGAATGATGATGATGATGATGATGAAATGATGCATATGTTATGATTTCCACTTGGAGAAATCGTAATGATTAGTTTCACTACTCGTAAAAATTGTTAAAAACTTAATTTGCACTACTTTCGAGAAAATTGTTCAAATTAACTTTGATTATTGTAAAAGGATGCTGTAGGACTTACTTGCACTTACTTTCGATAAAATTGCGTAAAAGGGCTTAACTTTGCACTTACTTTCGTAAAAATTGCGTAAAAGGGCTTAACTTTGCACTTACTTTCGTAAAACTTGCGTAAAAGGGCTTACTTTACACTTACTTTCGTAATATATCCTGGTGTCTACCAGACAAAAGAGGTGTAGACACTTGCGGCGTACCCTCAGTGATGCATCCGTCGTGTGGATTCTTATTCTTCGCTAGCGTTTAATGGTCAGGCCACATCTACGATGAATGTGGTCGTTTATTTAAAAATTTTTTTTACTAGTTCCTATCAGAGCTTACTGGTCAAAGGAGTTTGGTCAGCCATATCTCTTGTCGCTTCACTTGAAGAAGACGACATTTCTGCTCTCTGGACGGAAGGTGTGGTAGTTGTCCTTTTTCTATCCATGGCTTAAAGAGTGATCTGATGCTGCTCCTCTTTCCTCTGTAACTGACGAACTTATCGACAGTCGTATTTGTTCTGGCGCCCTACAATGAACAGGGATCCAGTGGGGGACTACTCTTCTGGTTGTTCTGACTTGCTGGAAGGCCTCGGTCAGGTAGGACAGCTTGTCATTCTCCAGGGCCTGGAGAACTGATAGGACACCTGAGAGGAAGACCGCTTGTCAGCGTATGTCATCTGTATCATAAATCATGGACGCTGCTTGCATGAATGCCTTTGTTTCTACTTGGTCGTGCAGTGGATGAGACCTCATCCTGTGATCACAACCTTCCCAATGAGCCCCTAGCATACTCAGCGCTGGGTGGGGGCCGAAAAATCCCACAACTATTTGTACAGGACTGCTCGGATTGGAACCCACAACTTTCCAGTCGTTAATCCGTTGTCTTTGTTGCTAAACTGCTTCACGGCGAATAGCATAAACTGAATTCCCCCCAAACTCTTCCTCCTCCCCCTCCCCCCGCCTTCATTTCCAACGATCAACTATGAACAGCAAGAACAATATTTGTGTCAAAAGAAGAACATGTATTACAGCAAAACAATCATAACAGACACTGTTTTGTTAACGCCTGTTATTTCTACTCCAATCTGGTGTTGTTGCATTCAATACGTCAACTGCGTAACAATTGTCACTTTCTGCAGTAAACGTAACACGAATGTCACAAAACGCCACGCTCAGTTTCTAAGAAACGTGTCTGTTGCCTTGGATGGAAACGTGTTTGTGTGTTGCATGAACCATGGTTTATGATGACAGCTGATTAAGGCGTCGTGATGAACGCACCATGGTTGCCATGAGTTATGATGACAGGGGTTTACTGCTGGCGTGGAGGGAAGTGTTCCTTATGATATATTGGCATCATCATCATCAACAGCAGCAAAATATCTCTCTCTGTTGTCTGTCTCTCTCTCCCTTCTCTCTCTCTCTTTCTATCTATCTAGCTAGCTAGCTCTCTCTCTCTCTCTGTCTCTATGTCGGTCTGTCTGTCTGTCTGTCTGTCTGTCTCTCTCTCTCATACACTCTCTGTCTCACACACACTTACTAACTCACATATCCATATTGATATCATCATCATCATCATCATCATCATCATCATCATCATCATCATCTCATCATCATCATCTCTCTCTCTCTCTCTCATACATGTACTCATGTACACATGCGCGCGCGCACACGCACACACACACACACACACACGTGCGAGCGTGCAACACACATACACACGTGCGCGTGCACATACACAACACACACAAAACACACACACACCCACACACACACACCACACACAACACACACACACGCAAAAGTATCTACCCACTCTCACTCTCCCATTGCCCAGAGTGCTCTTTGAAGAATAGACAATAGCTGTATAAATTATCATAGCTTCGTCTTTCTCTCTGTATCTGTGCCTCTCCCTCTCTCTCTGTCTCTGTCTCTGTCTCTGTCTGTCTGTCTCTCTCTCTCTCTCTCTCTCTCTCTCTCTCTCTCTCTCTCTCTCTCTCTGGAAGCTATTGACAGCATTCATAATATACTCCATCCATCATCAGTCTCAAGATAAAAATATTACGTATGGCCTTCGGCGAAATATAACCACCATTCATAGCTTATGGCGTATTGACAGGGCTGGAGAGTGTTGTCAGAAGTAAACTACTAAGTTCTTTTGATAGACAGATCTCTTGTTTCACGATGGCATTGAAACGGGAATAACATTGTGGTAAGTAAACAACTTGGCTGTTTCGTTATTTGATCGATATGTATAATATCGTCTGATAATGATTTTGAACTTCTTGTACTCATAAAAATATCGTCTTGAAACTATAAACATATGACTTTCCATCTGTGTTGCTAAATCAGAATGCTGCGCTGAAAATAAGTGGTTTGAGATATTGCGTAGTTAAATAGTATTGTGGATATCGTGAGAAGGGTTTTGCATAAAGTGCGTCAAAGGCTAAGTATGTGTAAACTGGCTAAAAAAAAAAAAAGTAGGAATCGAAATCATAGGTCACGTAGTTAAATTTATTTTATTTGTGCAAAACAGTTTGATCATCTTGATAATTTAAAATTATCTAAGCAACGCTTTTGTACATTGTTGACGCTCATATTATCACATAGATAGCGCATAATAAGATTCACTTTTGGAATAGCAAACACGATTACTAAAACCAGATCGATGTGAACACGTTTTGTGCGTATATAGCTATTCAGTAACGTATGAGAAAACGAAGCTGCTTATTTCTTTATACATTTCTTTCTATGTTTCTACCTTTGTTCTTTCTTTTCTTTATTTTTTCCTCACTCCTTATCCCACATCCAATCCACCCACCTAACCCCCCCCCCCCACCCCCCACCCCCCCTTATAAAAAAGAGGGTTTACTAGTTTTACTGTCCTGGTCTCCGTGATCTCCGGCGACAATGCATTCCTCGTACAATTTACGCTGAAGTCTGTGTCTTTGTTGCCTTGGTCACAAGTTGGTGTCACATCAAAGTCAAAACTTGATCAACAGGTTTGTCAAACAATACGATCTCCCCACAATCACTAACGCATCCTTAGATGACACATACGGAAGTATGTCGTCCAAAATATCACATCGTGAAGCCGAATATTTGTGCAGTATTCAGTTGTCGGTCTTTGTTTTTATTATTTTGTTTTCATCTCATTGTTATCATTCTTATTTTAGCGTTCTGATTTTTCTAGGATGCATGTATGCACCTTGTTTTGTCCACATCTGTGCAGGCGATGTTTTGCGGCGCAGTCTGCATACTTTCGTCTTGGGTGAGCTTTTATGATAGGTGATTTCATGTTTCCATAAGCCAACCACTCACATGACTTAGAGAATCTTTAACGGCATATTTGATAATCTGACTGCTTATACACTTATACACACGAAGGGGGACAATCTGTCTGCTTATACACTTATACACACGAAGGGGGATAATCTGACTGCTTATACCCTTATACACACGAAGGGGGATAATCTGTCTGCTTATACACTTATACACACGAAGGGGGATAATCTGACTGCTTATACATTTATACACACGAAGGGGGATAGTCTGTCTGCTTATACACTTATACACACGAAGGGGGATAATCTGTCTGCTTAAACACTTATACACACGAAGGGGGATAATATGTCTGCTTATACACTTATACACACGAAGGGGGACAATCTGTCTGCTTATACACTTATACACACGAAGGGGGATAATCTGTCTGCTTATACACTTATACACACGAAGGGGGACAATCTGTCTGCTTATACACTTATACACACGAAGGGGGACAATCTGTCTGCTTATACACTTATACACACGAAGGGGGATAATCTGTCTGCTTATACACTTATACACACGAAGGGGGATAGTCTGTCTGCTTATACACTTATACACACGAAGGGGGATAATCTGTCTGCTTATACACTTATACACACGAAGGGGGATAGTCTGTCTGCTTATACACTTATACACACGAAGGGGGAAAGTCTGTCTGCTTATACACTTATACACACGAAGGGGGATAATCTGTCTGCTTATACACTTATACACACGAAGGGGATAATCTGTCTGCTTATACACTTATACACACGAAGGGGGATAGTCTGTCTCCTTATACACTTATACACACGAAGGGGGATAATCTGTCTGCTTATACACTTATACACACGAAGGGGGATAGTCTGTCTGCTTATACACTTATACACACGAAGGGGGATAGTCTGTCTGCTTATACACTTATACACACGAAAGGGGGATAATATGTCTGCTTATACACTTATACACACGAAGGGGGATAGTCTGTCTGCTTATACACTTATACACACGAAGGGGGATAATCTGTCTGCTTATACACTTATACACACGAAGGGGGATAACCTGTCTGCTTATACACTTATACACACGAAGGGGGACAATCTGTCTGCTTATACACTTATACACACGAAGGGGGACAATCTGTCTGCTTATACACTTATACACACGAAGGGGGACAATCTGTCTGCTTATACACTTATACACACGAAGGGGGATAGTCTGTCTGCTTATACACTTATACACACGAAGGGGGACAATCTGTCTGCTTATACACTTATACACACGAAGGGGGATAGTCTGTCTGCTTATACACTTATACACACGAAGGGGGACAATCTGTCTGCTTATACACTTATACACACGAAGGGGGATAATCTGTCTGCTTATACACTTATACACACGAAGGGGGACAATCTGCCTGCTTATACACTTATACACACGAAGGGGGATAATCTGTCTGCTTATACACTTATACACACGAAGGGGGACAATCTGTCTGCTTATACACTTATACACACGAAGGGGGATAATCTGTCTGCTTATACACTTATACACACGAAGGGGGATAATCTGTCTGCTTATACACTTATACACACGAAGGGGGATAGTCTGTCTGCTTATACACTTATACACACGAAGGGGGATAACCTGTCTGCTTATACACTTATACACACGAAGGGGGATAATATGTCTGCTTATACACTTATACACACGATGGGGGATAATCTGCCTGCTTATACACTTATACACAGGAAGAGGGACAACATGTCTGCTTATACACTTATACATACGAAGGGGGATAATCTGCCTGCTTATACACTTATATATACGAAGGGGGATAATATGTCTGCTTATACACTTATACACACGAAGGGGGAAAATCTGTCTGCTTATACGCTTATACACACGAAGGGGGACAATCTGTCTGCTTATACACTTATACACACGAAGGGGGATAATCTGTCTGCTTATACACTTATACACACGAAGGGGGACAATCTGTCTGCTTATACACTTATACACACGAAGGGGGATAATATGTCTGCTTATACACTTATACACACGAAGGGGGATAATATGTCTGCTTATACACTTATACACACGAAGGGAGATAATATGTCTGCTTATACACTTATACACACGAAGGGGGATAATCTGCCTGCTTATACACTTATACACAGGAAGAGGGACAACATGTCTGCTTATACACTTAAACATACGAAGGGGGATAATCTGCCTGCTTATACACTTATATATACGAAGGGGGATAATATGTCTGCTTATACACTTATACACACGAAGGGGGAAAATCTGTCTGCTTATACGCTTATACACACGAAGGGGGACAATCTGTCTGCTTATACACTTATACACACGAAGGGGGATAATCTGTCTGCTTATACACTTATACACACGAAGGGGGACAATCTGTCTGCTTATACACTTATACACACGAAGGGGGATAACCTGTCTGCTTATACACTTATACACACGAAGGGGGATAATATGTCTGCTTATACACTTATACACACGAAGGGAGATAATATGTCTGCTTATACACTTATACACACGAAGGGGGATAATCTGTCTGCTTATACACTTATACACACGAAGGGGGATAACCTGTCTGCTTATACACTTATACACACGAAGGGGGATAGTCTGTCTGCTTATACACTTATACACACGAAGGGGGATAGTCTGTCTGCTTAAACACTTATACACACGAAGGGGGATAATATGTCTGCTTATACACTTATACACACGAAGGGGGATAATCTGTCTGCTTATACACACGAAGGGGATAATCCGTCTGCTTATACGTTTACACACACGAAGGGGGCTTAAGTACCGGCAGGTCTGCACACACGCTGACCTGGGATATCTCAGCGGATTAAATCTTTGACCTTCCGACATCTCGACAGGAAACCCGATGTTTACCCGCTTCACTACCGCGTCCGTCTATCTGTCTGTCTGTCTGTCTGTCTGTATATCTGTCATCTGTCTATCTATCTATCTATCTGTCTGTCTGTCTGTCATCTGTCTATCTGTCTGTCTGTTTATCATCTGTTTGTCTATCATCTGTCTATCTGTCAATCTGTCCATCTGTCTGTCTGTCTATCTGTCTATCTACCATCTATCTGTGTCTATCTATCTATCTATCTATCTATCTATCTATCTATCTATCTATCTGTCTGTCTGTCTGTCTATCTACCATCTATCTGTGTCTATCTATCATCTGTCTGTTTGTCTATCATCTGTCTATCTGTCAATGTGTCTGTCTATCTATCTGTCTGCCTGTCTCTATCTGTTATCTATCTGTCTATCTATCTATCTATCTATCTATCTATCTGTCTGTCTGTCTATCTACCATCTATATGTCTGTCTGTCTATCTATCATCTGTCTGTTTGTCTATCATTTGTCTATCTGTCAATCTGTCTGTCTGTCTATCTATCTGTCTGCCTGTCTCTATCTATCTATCTATCTATCTATCGATCGATCGATCTATCTATCTACATTTTTTTGTCGATCTATTTTACAGAAGCGCCAATAAACAGTTTCACTCAGACACTTCCACCAGGTATCTGTGGTTCAGTTGCCAGAAGTGTGGACTCATGTTCAAACCCAGCCAGCAACACAGAGAAAACAAATACTGGACTCAAATTAGCCTCTTTCAATCTCTAAGCACTAAATACTGCACAGCTGGATAAATGTCTTCACGACGCAAACCTGGGCATGGTGACATGACACAGAACGGACGGCGCTGATCAAGCACAAGACATCCTCCTTTCCACAACATCGTCCTGCACCAAGTTAAAGTCAATATAACCTGGAGTCAGTGAAGAAAGAAATAAGTGTACATGCTGTTTTGAAAAAAAAAATATTTGGACAGTACAAACTTGGCGTACAAGATCTAAGCGTGAGTATTTGATGTTAGACATCGTATACACGTGAAGAGAGTACAAGCATTTTTTGTTAATTTTGACAACTGTCTGTAATTACGCCCGATTTATTGTTGTATTCTGTTCCTGGTTTTAATAAAGAAAAAAGATCATAAGGATCATTTGACCATCTCGTGTTTGAAGTAGGAGGATAAGGGGCGAGGGCTTTCAGCCGTATGTGTAGGGGCAGGCTATTTGGGACGGAGGCTACGAGCTGTTTCTTTGAGGGTGTGTCTTCTGCATGAGGAGTTTCTTTAGAAACACACTTTGAAAGAGAGAGAGAGAGAGAGAGAGAGAGAGAGAGAGGGAGGGAGACAGAGAGACAGAGAAGAGAGAAGACAGACACACACAAACAACAGACACACAGACACACAGACACACAGACACACAGACACACACACACACACAACACACACACACACACACACACACAACACACACAGAGTGATTGGACGGACAGAGGAGGCGGAGAAGGGCATAAACAGGAAAGACATAAAATCAATGATATTTAAATGGAACGCTCACTTTGTCATTTCCAAGATAGTTGTAACAGATACAAAGAAACAAGACTAAAACTGCTATGACAAAATTCAGGGAAAACTATATACCTCCGACAATTTGTTGCTCTGAATACACTATGCTGAATCTACGTGATATATTCATTAAAAAATATTCTGCAAATACATGTTAAAGAATGTCTGATTGCCCACCACTTCAGCAAGACGAAGGGTTTTAACTTAAGCTATTCATGCATTTATATCCCCACTGATATCTACGATGATAAAGTGATATGCGAAATATTTAACTATTGATCTTAGCCCTGCTATGGCTCTACGCAGTCGGCTGGGCTTTAAACAACATTAACAACAACAACAAACGACAACTATTGAGCTTTACCTCAACGTATTATAATAAATCTGCCTTATGGCTATATTTGGGAACAAAAAGTCTGTTCGCTGCCCATCTTATTGCTTCACTCAGGCCGGCGGTATCAGTTTAGTGTTGCATAGGTCCCTCCCCCACCTCCCTCTTTCAAGACCTTGCCACTGCATAAGGTTTTGCGCAGGCTCTAGAGTCAAGGAGTCTACAAGATAACTGTCGGCAGATGTGAGTGCAATGTATAATTATGGTACTGTCCGAGTGTGATGAACGCTCTTAAACAACTTCAATGTTTTTACAGACTGTCAATAATCCTTCTTCTTGGGTGGGTGTGTGTGTGTGTGTGTGTGTGTGTGTGTGTGTGTGTGTGTGTGTGTGTGTGTGTGTGTGTGTGTGTGTGTGTGTGTGTGTGTGTGTGTATGTATTTCTGTGTGTGTGTATTTCTGTGTGTCTGTCTGTGTGTCTGTGTCTGTCTGTGTCTGCGTGTATGTGTGTTTGTGTTTTTGTGTTCGTGCATGTGTTTATCTGTGTTTTTAAAGCCTTCCAGCGTTCCTGCGCGAACGCCTCTGTGTGTGTGTGTGGTGTGTGTGTGTGTGTATGTGTGTGTGTGTGTGTGTGTGTGTGGTGTGTGTGTGTGTGTGTGTGTGGTGTGTGTGTGTGTGGTGTGTTGTTTGATCTCAAGATTCCTCTGTAGTCACCAAACTGGAAAGAATTAAATCATAAAACTAAATTGATCCTAACATGCACACGCACTCAAAAAAACAAAAAAAAAAACAAAAAAACAAAAAAGGTGTATGAAACATCGGTGCTCTCTCTCTCTCGCTCTGTGAGTCTCTGTGTGTCTCTCTGTGTCTCTCTCTCTCCTGTGGTTCTGACTCCTACGCAAATTGCAGTGAAGTGTGTGAAACACTGATGCTGCGTGATCAAGGCTGCCATGTTCAATTGACTGTATGTGACGTCCTTGCTGGACTCAGCCAGCCACGAAATGTTTGGTTAGAAGGCGGATGGGAAGGCTACAGCGACTCGCGTTTGTCATGTTTGAGAGGAAATAAGCGGGTTCCCCTCTCACCCCTACCCTCACCTCCTGAATCTCTTTTTAAAGGGGACATTTTCATATCGACGTGAACAAGACTGCGTAGTGGTCATCCGGTAACTCTTTTAAGTGTAATGATGATGATGGACTCTCCCGTTGATCTGACGGATAAGTAGGCATACTGATCCTGGTCAATTGGTATGGATTATCGTGTGAGATACAAGACCATTCCTGGAGGCACACGTTCTTCCGCAGGTGATGCATGGGAAAGAATCCTGCTGTCTTGGGTGCTGTTTTGTTCAAACGTTACTGTGCCCTGCATGAACTGCTGTCGTTAGCTTGCTTTGTTGCGTTCATTATCTTCCTTGTTGATGATGTTGATGTCACAGCTGATGAGGTTGGCTTTCAGAGTATCCTTGTGTCGCTGTAGTAGTCTTCCATAAGTGTACAAGGATAAAAACGAAAGTTATCCAATAACTTTAAGTCAACGAGAAGGAAAATAAAGATCATCCAGTAACTCGACGTGTACGTGAAGAAACAAAGGTTATTTAGTAATTCTAGATGTACGTGAAGGAAAACACAGGGTATTCGGTAATTCTAGATGTACTTGAAGGAAAACATAGGTTATTCAGTAATGTCTAGATGTACGTGAAACAAACATAGGTTATTGAGTAATTCTAGATGTACGTGAAACAAAACATAGGTTATTGAGTAATTCTAGATGTACGTGAACAAAACATAGGTTATTGAGTAATTCTAGATGTACGTGAAACAAAACATAGGTATTGAGTAAGTCTAGATGTACGTGAAACAAAACATAGGTTAATGAGTAATTCTAGATGTACGTGAACAAAACATAGGTTATTGAGTAAGTCTAGATGTACGTGAAGGAAAACATAGGTTATTCAGTAAGTCTAGATTACGTGAAGGAAAACATAGGTTATTCAGTAAGTCTAGATTACGTGAAGGAAAACATAGGTTATTCAGTAAGTCTAGATGTACGTGAAGGAAAACATAGGTTATTCAGTAAGTCTAGATTACGTGAAGGAAAACATAGGTTATTCAGTAGGTCTAGATGTACGTGAAACAAAACATAGGTTAATGAGTAATTCTAGATGTACGTGAAACAAAACATAGGTTAATGAGTAATTCTAGATGTACGTGAAACAAAACATAGGTTATTGAGTAATTCTAGATGTACGTGAAACAAAACATAGGTTATTGAGTAAGTCTAGATGTACGTGAAGGAAAACATAGGTTATTCAGTAAGTCTAGATTACGTGAAGGAAAACATAGGTTATTCAGTAGGTCTAGATGTACGTGAAACAAAACATAGGTTATTGAGTAACTCCAGATGTACGTGAAGCAAAAGGTAGGTTATACAGTAACTCAAAGTGTACGTGACGGAAAACAAGGTCATCCAGAACTCTACATATACGTGAAGGAAGACAGAAATTAACCTCATATAAAGGAAAGCAAAGGTTATTCAGTAAATCTAACATCACATGGAGGAAAACAATGGTTATCCAGTAACTCTAAGATGTACGTGAAGGAAAATCAAAGGTTATATAGTAACTCTTAGGTCATTGCTGAGTTAGGTCAGAGAGACCTCACAACTCATGGGTCAGCTGTTTGACAGCTGGTTCCATTCTTCGTGTCATTACTTTGTCTTCCCCAGCTCCGAACAGGGTTAGGTACTCACTAACACCAACATGGATTGGAAATCTCACACAATGAAATTTCAGGTGCCAGGTTCGATTTTGCACTGTCTGATTGGAAGGCAGGAGCTGTATACCAGCCCGGCTTCTTGCGAAACAAAAGAAAAGAAAAAGCGTCTGCAAAGATTTTTCAGCTGTTTGAAGGTGACCTTTACCACATTGAGACCACAGATTCATCCTAACGCAAAGGCATCAATCCATCAAATTAAATGGGCATGATTCCATCTTGTAGGTGCAGTGAGCTAAAACGTAAAAAATGTTGGATTTTTTTTAACTGTTTGTCGATATATTTATACCATGTTTTTAATCAATAAGATACAAAATTTGAATGGGATCAACCAATGTCCTAGACGACGATCACGGCAAAAGCATAAATTATGAAGACAGGTGGTATAACTCAGAATAGGAAGCTCGAGGACATATCGTTGTCTACCTGGCTATCTTGTAAATTATTCCTGTATTGTCACTGTTTTCTTGTTGTTGTTGTTGTTGTTGTTGTTTTTTCTAAGGAAGAAAAAAGGATTTATTAGTATGGTTAGACAATCTTGCTTGTGAAATTGGGGATGAGTGGGTGGTTTCGGGTGTCTGTGTGGGAGGAGGCTATTTGGGACCAGGGCTGCGAGCTGTTCTTCCTTTGATAAATGTGTCTTCTACTTGAGTAGTTCTTCAGAGAGACGGACAGAGAGAGAGAGAGAGAGAGAGAGAGAGAGAGAGAGAGAGAGAGAGAGAGAGAGAGAGAGAGAAAAGGCGGCAGATGGACAGACAGACACAGACAGCCCTGAAAGAGAGGACAAAAAAAAAGGAAGGAAGAGAAACACGAAGAGACAGAGAATTTGAGGGGACACTCAGGAGGTACACTTTTTATGGTTTGACTGAGCACTGTAGGCACAAAATCTTCGCTTGTCTCTAGTTTTGGGTGCTTTGTTTTGATAATTCAATACGTTAACGTTCTTTTCTATCATGCTCTCATGCTCTTGCTTCCGATATACTTGATATCTGTATATTATACATATACATATATCTATATTATATGCACACATACATACACACTGCCCACGATCATTGAATCTTTGTTGATTTTTTTCAAAAACCCAAATTCCGCATCAACTGCATATATACAAATCATCACTCCCTACAATAGACGCTAATGTTATTATCTCCGTCCGCATACATTCCTGATGCATACGGCTTTGCAATGGCAGAGATAATCTACCGTTTCATAATCGCCATTCAGGTGACTAAATCACATATTCTGTCTCTCTGTCTCTCTCTGTCTCTCTTTGTCTCTCTTTGTCTCTCTCTCCCTGTCTCTCTCATTCTCTGTCTGGGAGATAACAGTTACCAGATATGTAAACCTAACAACTTGTCTCAGTGTTGTGCCATTCACTGTTACTTGTTATGAGGGAAATTTTACTTTTTTTTTTTTTTTTTTTTTTTTTTTTTTTACTGATTACCGTGATTTCAGTCTTCTTACTATTTAGATCTAGCCTTTCAATTCTGCTTTCTATTTCTGTTGTATTTTGTAGGTCTTTTTCATTGTCTGCAGTTAGAACAATGTCATGGGCGTAACGAAGACTGTTTACATCATTTTTCCTCCAACTTTTATCCCAGGGCATTCTTCTAACGTTATCATGATAGTTTCGCTGAAAAGTGAAAACAAATCTGGTGACAGAACATATCCCTGCTTAACCCTTCTTTTCGTATTTTGAAAAGGCCTTTTTTTTAACTCTCATTGCTGTCCTTTGTTCTCAATACATATTCCTGATTATTCTCAGATCTTTTCCATCTACGCTGAGCTTTTCCAGTAGGTCAATCAGCTCTTCGTGTCTTACCTGATCAAACGCATTAGTAAAATCAACAAACCATAAACACAAATCCTTGTTCAACTCAAATGATCTTTCTATGAGAGTTCAAAGGACATAGACGGCATTAACAGTTCCTTCCTCTTCAACAAGTCCAAATTTTTCTTCTGCTGTTTCTAATTTGATTCAATTCCTTTTTCTCATCATGATCATTCTTAACAAAATCTTTGTCACATAGTTCATCAAGTGATTGTACGATGAAGTTTGCATTCTATAGCTCCTGCTTTCTTAGGAAGGTCATGAAAACTGACTGTAAGGATTTTTCCAGTGCCATCAATTTCATTCAACAGGCCACTTACTTTTTCAATACCAAATAAGCTAGATCCTCAGCCATTTATGCAGTAATATTGTATGGTCCTAGGGCTTTTCCATGTTTCATTTTCTTCATCGCTGCTCTAACTTCATCTTTCATTATTGGTGGTACTTCAAAGTTCTTTCTAATGATCTATTCCTCCCTTCTGTCATCGTGAAAACGGTCTTCAATGTGGTCTCCCCATCTATCTAATATTTTGTCTTTTTCCAAATAATCGTACCATCTTATGATTTCAAGCGACCAGTTCGTGTGCATGTCTTTTTCCTGTGATCGATTTCCTCGATATTTCTGCACATATACTTTGGGTCTGTTTTGCGTCGGTTTTCTATTTCTTTGCACTTTGTTTCTGGCCAAGCTTCCTTAACTCCACTGCAACTTGTTCTTGATTTTCTTGTCTATCTTTTCATGTTCTTGATTTCCTGATGCATCTTTTTTGTTTTCTTCATCCTTTCCCATTACCTTTCCTACGTTTATCCATGCAGACTAAAATTTCTTTCGTCGTCCTATTCTTCTTTGCTTTTCTTTCAACTCTACGGATCTCTGCAAAAACTTCATTCAATGATTTTGTTTTCATATCTATCTATCTATCTATCTATCTATCTATCTATCTATCTATCTATATCTATACTATCTATCTATCTATCTATTATCTATCTATCTATATATATATTATCTGTCTGTCTGTCTGTCTGTCTATCTATCTGTTTGTCTGTCTGTCTCCCTCTCTCTCTCTTTCTCTGTCTCTCTCTGTGTCTCTGTCTCGACATACATATATGTATATATATATATATATATATATACTATAATATATAATATATATATATATATATATATATAAAGTGTATACATACATACATACATACATACATACATACATACATACACACACATACATACATGCATACACATACATACACACACATACATACATACCTACACACACACGTATGTGTGTCTGTCTGTCTGTCTTCCTGTTGTGTTGTCAAGACTGTCCATGATCTTTTTGCAGAAACTCCCTAATAGTTTTCCCAACAATTTTGTAGTCAAGTTTTGATGGGGCTCTTACGGAACAAGCGGAATATGAATTTCTTTTCACCAAAGTCTGTATTCGAGTTGGTCCAAAAAAAAAAAAAAGTTGGGAAAAGCATACTATATAAGTTTATATGGGCGAAGCACATTATAAGTTATTATGGAACTATCTGAACGCTCGTGAACATATCCTAAAATTTCAGATCAACAACCCACATGCAAATCGTCGTCGCTCCACACAAAAGACATTTGACACCCAAGCCAGTTTTTACTTATTAAACTAATCCCGCCCTCACTGTGTGAAGTTCTATAAACTCTTTGACTCCCTCTAACTGCTCTGCTGAAAACGCTGGGAGGTTTTACCACGGGACGCCGCTTGCGTGGAATTCGGGGTGGAAGGACCTCACGTCGTGTCTTTTTACAGAGGCGCTTCACGCTTCAGACATCACAAACACACTTGTGGGCCTTCGTTGATTTCATTACAGCTTACTGCTGTCATACTTGCTATAACCGACTGTCGTTGCCGAGGGATGATTGTCATGGATAAATAATGAACTGTTGTTACTAAAGGGTGCACTCTCATCGGTGACATATGCTGTCATTGATGAAAAAAGAATTAGACTATAATTGATAGGTGGTATGTCTTGGTATGTCATCGCTGAACAGGGCACTAACAGTGTTGTGGTGGGTGAATTGTAAGTGGGAAATGATAGATAGCTGTCGCTAAATAATTAACTGTCATGCGTGAATTACTAACATTGTGAAATTAGTAGAATATCACCAATAACCATCTTTATAAGTACCAAGTCTTCCAAATCATTATTACCAGATTTTAGAGGAAAGCTGTAGACTTTTCTAATTAAAATGAGTACATCTTGACAAAAAAAAATGAAGAGAGAGAGAGAGAGAGAGAGAGAGAGAGAGAGAGAGAGAGAGAGAGAGAGAGAGAGGAGAGAGAGCCCATGAACAACAGGTGCAGATAGCTTCAAATTTACATCTTAAATCTAAACAAAATGTGATGAATACCTATTGGACTAGTAACAAATTCATGATCGTTTACATACATTCAAATTATCGTTATTCAATAAAAAGGGGGGAAACCGAAAAAGAAAAAAGTGCAGGAAGAAACAGAAAAGAAAATGTAAAACCTTACATCCTGGCATGCTCTGTTATAAAATGAGTTACACACGACAAGATAACGTTCTACAATCTTTGCGGCTGTTGCTAACTATGACTACCAGCACAAGAACAGAAAGAAAGAAATAAACCGTACCACTGTTGATTTCATTAAAGCTCACTGCTGTCGACTTAAATAGTTAACTATCATTACTACACGGTGGACTATAATGACCACATTGTTACTCCCAGAGCGAAACGAAAACAAAAAACAAAAACAAAACAAACAAAAAAAAAACACCCACACAGTCACTAATGATTTTGTTTCCACCTCTGATAGTGTTTTCTTGTCTCTTAAGTTTATTTCATTCTATTTGATTGTTTTTGTTGGTTGGTGTGTGTGTGTGTGGTGGTGTGCGTGCGTGCGTGTGTGTGTGTGTGTGTGTGTGTGTGTGTGTGTGTGTGTGTGTGTGTGTGTGTGTGTGTGTGTGTGTGTGTGTGTGTGTGTGTGTGTGTGTGTGTGTGTGTGTGTGTCCTGTATCCTTTTGTTTTAATATAAGTAGGTAAGCTATAGTAGATACTAAAGTTGGCCGCATATATTTCATTTCCATTTGTAAACAGTGGACTGTCGTTACGAAGTGCTTAAAACGACATCACTAAATAAATGTTTGTCTCTGCTAAATTGTTGACGATTCGTACTGAATGTCTGAATGTAATGTATGATTTTTTATACGATTCAGTATCGGCCATATGCACAAATCCTCACTCTACCAACAGATTATTAACTTACTTATGACATTTACACTATGAGTACACGCAAGTTAGTAACCGAGTGTTTTATATACGTGTTAACCGAATTTAGATTTAGTAAGGTAGTCAAAATACTCTCTTACTGTGATGAACTACTTTTAGTCGAAATTGTACATATCAACGAATGCAAATGGCTACACGCATTCTAGTTATCATTCCATGTGAAAAAGTGTTCAGTGGAGCACACATATCATGATGGATTTGACAAGTGCGTTGAATATCCTTTGAATGCCAAATTCCAGATCGTCAGTACTCATTCAATTCATCGTCATTCCACACAAAGGGCATTTCACACTCCAGTGAACATTGCTTATCAACTTTATCCCATTCTTTGCAATTTTTTTTACTCCCGCTAGCCAGTATAAACAGCAGGAGATTTTGTGGCGTGATGTTGCTTCTATCAAGTATGTGAGCATAATGGCTCCTTCTTGATCAAAATTGCAAATTTCAACCAGGGCACACACAAATAAATGAATAAAGCGTGTAACAATTTTAGCATAAAAGCTTGAGTCCTTGGAATATTCCCTAAACAAACTCTACATTTCAGATCAGCAATACTCATACAAATTACCGCCACTTCACACAAAAGACCTTACTCACCCAGCAAACTTATGCTTACTGAATTAATCCCACCCCTCAAAATTATAATTCTACATTCTCTGTGACTGTTGCTAACCATTGAATCTGATAGAAGTTACCAGGGCAGGACGTCAACTGTGTGGACTTCGGGGTGAAGGAACTTCGTGTTTTCACACTCAGTCGACCTAGAGTGCTGCGTCACTATCAGCACAACGCAGATGTATAAAAGGCTGACAAAATTAATCGGCGCTGTATAATCTGAATTAGTTCATCCTAAAGGCTTAGTATTTTAGTAAATATTTATTCATGTGTTTTTTTTATTGGCTTGGACAAGATATATATATATATATATATATATATATGTATATATATATATATATATATATATATATATATATTTATACATGTATATATATATAAAGGCTCGTCTATGTTACCACTTAGAATAATAATGTGTAAATTTGTTTACTTCGTAGCTGTTCGAATTTAAAGTAGTGTAGTTTGAGTGTGTGTGCGCGCGTGTGTGTGTACGTATGTGTGCGTGTACCATTTTTGTACGTACGTGCGTGTGTGCATATAAATGAGTGTTTGTGTTTATTTAATGTTGTATATGTGTGCGTGCGAGTACGTGCGGTTGTGTTCATGTGGGTCGGGCACGCTGGGGTGGAGGAATGAGATTTGGTGTTCGGCGTTGGGATTGGGGTGGGGGAGGGAGGAATGGGCAGGCGTCTCGTGTTGTTGAAAAGAAAAAAGATTGGATTACTCTGTGAACAGTCTTCATTAAAAAAAATTGATGTATGTGTTCATTCCTGAATAAACAGTCCCCTGAGGAAGGCCACTGGCCGAAGTACTGGGCTCGAAACTCTAGTTTGTTGTCTTGTTTCTTTGGTTTATCTGCAATATATGTATATGTATATATATACATATATACAATATATATATATATATATATATATATATATATATATATTGTGTGTGTGTGTGTGTGTGTGTGGTGTGTTATATATATATATATATATGTGTGTGTGTGTGTGTGTGTGTGTGTGTGTGTGTGTGTGTGTGTGTGTGTGTGTGTTGTGTGTGTGTGTGTGTGTGATTTGAGGGGTCTGCAATACTTCCAGATTTATAAATGGGTATAACTCAGGCCATTTTATGTGTACTGGGGAAGTAAACTATGGCCACATAAAATAAACAATAATACATTATGTGGCATCATCATTTAAGACTTTTAAAAAGCAATTGATGTAACTGATTATGAGCTTCTATTCAGAAAGCTATTGTTGTGTGGCTCGTCCACAAATACTGTCTACTCTCTTAAGTCATATGTTAACGAAAGCAAAACTGTATAAATGGAAAGAAATCAGTGTCAATATTACCAACATTTCAGTAAACAGTTCCTCAAGGCGTAGTCCTAAGCCCATTACGATCAATAATGACCTCCCACTTAATATCAATGCCCACAGTGAACTATATACCGACGATACAACAATGCACACAAGCAACTCTTAAACAAACCAGTGAAACATATAGTCCAGTAAATGCCCTCATTATAAAAAACAAAAACAAAATCATTCGTCGCTTCGTCCACACGCCAAAAATATGCCAATGACAAGCAGACTATAAAAGACCCAAACATCCACACAAATGATTAATCTACTGAAGCACAGTTCTGGAAGTAACAATTGATAACAGCCTATCATGGTCCCAACACATAAGCACGCTAAGCACAAAAATTCTTTTAAAAAAGTCTATCAACTCACAGTATATAAATCAAATCAAAGCACTCACTCTCATCATTCACCAAAAACATTTACTTGCAATGAAAAAAAACTCAATGGTACAACACACACAAACTGGGAGGGGGGAGAAGGACGAAGGGGTGGGCATATAGAGGGGGGAATCACTGCTGGACGGAAAGGTATGTCTTCATGTTAGATGTGAAGGAAGACAGATTATGTGACTGTCGAATACAAAAAGGGAAGCATGCTCCAGTTGTGTGGCCCAGACACGGAAAAAGAGCGTCAACCGACTGTGGAACATTTATATCGAGGAATATGCAACGAGTAGTATCAGAAACAGAATAAAGAGGTCAGGCAGGGATGCACATTGGGAGGTGGTCTCAAAGATAAACAGGTGCAGTACTTTTAAAACACTTGTAGCATGCTGTATTGATTGTGTATGAAATTCTTTGAAAAACGGGCAACCAGGGGACAAAGCGAAGCAAGGGGGTGATACCATCATGCCTCTTTTTACGAAGAGCAAGACGGGCCGCAAAATCATAAATACGCTGGAGGCATGTGATAGAACAAGCAGGTAAGCCAGAGAGCAGAGTTACAGTAATCGATACGAAACCAGCTATGTCACGAGTTTAGATGCTGCTGAAGTTGAAAGATAAGGACGAAACAGTTTTGAAATTGCGCGGCTGACAGTAACACGACTGACTAATTCTGTTCTTTGTAATCCATCATACCTAACGATATAAATCTTCCAGAAACATTTTCTGTTCTACCTCATCTACATCATTAGTTTCTATATGTATGTAATCATCAAAAACCAATAAAACCTATTTCATATAACATACTATGATACAAATATGAAACTAACTCCAAATTCCTCTCTCTCTCTCTCTCTCTCTCTCTCTCTCTCTCTCTCTCTCTCTCTCTCTCTCTCTCCTCTCTTCTCCCTCTCATTCTCTCCCCTGTCTGTCTGTCTCCCATTCTTTCCTCCTCCTCCGTCTGCTCACATCTTTTTCTCAATTTCTTAGATTTTCCCAGTGGACACGGCACGTTAAAAATGTACCCAAATAGGCCTGACTGCATGAAAATTCAACTGGAATTATCTATATTATTTCGTTTTATTTGTTTTGTTTTATTCTTTTTTGTTGTGTTCGGTTTCGTTTGGCTTTTCTCGTTTAATTAAAGTGAATGAAGATCGATGAAATCTGGCAAGAGAACAGACACTGTACGTGTGTGTGTGTGTGTGTGTGTGTGTGTGTGTGTGTGTGTGTGTGTGTGTGTGTGTGTGTGTGTGTGTGTGTGTGTGTGTGTTCTATGTGCGTGCGGGAGTGTGCGCATGCGTGCATGCCTGTGTGCACGTGTTCGATTGTGCGCATCTACTTGCCTGTCTGTCTGTGTCTGTTTGCGCGTGTGGTGTCTGCGTGTGACACGCGAACCAGTGATGAGCCCTGAGAAACACGGCAGTGTTAAAAACTGGGGACCTAAGGCGCCCCGGGGTGAGAACCTATAATTTCAACAAGACACATAAATTACATACGTTTTTCCCCTACCCCTTGAGGACTTGCAATAATGGAAAGCAAAGCATTCAGTCAGACACTTAGCTCTACACTGCTAGCAGCCCATGATTTCAACAAAGAACACAAATTACGTACAATTTTGCATTTGAGACCAGAAAGATGGGATGGGTGTGTTATTTGGAACAACAGATAAGCAAGCAGCCAGCCAGACACTTTGCTCTACTACACGCTGTTTGCTTTCAGCTCATTTGAATTCTTCTGTCTTCATGTGCGTGCCTCTGGATGTATTTTTGTTGTTGTTGTTTTTTTTAAATTCTACCCCGATGTTTTGTTTTCCCCTGTCTCCTGCGCTGGTCTTGTGTTACTACCCCTACGCCGGTTGTTTCCGATCTCAAACACCTCCACTTTCAGTTTATTTCCAAACCGCGTCTCCGCGCTCAGAGTGAATTCCAAGTGCACTGACGCCACTGATGGAAAAGACCCAAAACGATCATGGCATAAGCAGTAAGTGCAAATAAGCCCCGTGCACTGGCCGGCAAGGTCTTGAGGTCCTACTTAGTGTATGAGACACAGCTCCAAACTCACCGAAAGTGTTGTCAGCATGAGGGCAGAGAATGAAGGTCAGCATGACAGCAGAGAATGAAGGTCAGCATGAGAGTAGAGAATGAAGGTCAGCATGAGAGCAGAGAATGAAGGTCAGCATGAGAGCAGAGAATGAAGGTCAGCATGAGAGCAGAGAATGAAGATCAGCATGAGAGTAGAGAATGAAGATCAGCATGAGAGTAGAGAATGAAGGTCAGCATGAGAGCAGAGAATGAAGGTCAGCATGAGAACAGAGAATGAAGGTCAGCATGAGAGCAGAGAATGAAGGTCAGCATGAGAGCAGAGAATGAAGGGCTACATAACCTAGGAATGTTTACAATACTATTATGACAAGAACGGCGATGACAGTGCTGATACTGTAGAGATCCATTTTGGACTGAGACTGCATGACAGGACTGTATTCTCTGCTTATTTTCATAACATATCCTGGTGTCAACTTGGCTCAGGAGATACAGACACCTGTGAGGTCAGTGAGGAAATTTGAGCAATGCCCCGGATGGCACATCCGTAAAGTGGATGACATGCTATTTTGATTGTTGTCCCAGCAGTTTCAGTTTCAGTTTCCGCGCTCGGAACGAATTCCATATGCACTAATGTCACAGGTGCCATATGTATTGTGATTATGGCACAAGCGTTTAGTCTGCGCATAAACCCATGAGCTGGCCAGGTCCTGAGGACCTACCTAGACTATGTAAGTCCCAGCATTGCATGCTCAACTCTGGGTTTGAGCCAGTGAGCACCAAAAGATCTCATAATAATTTTTAGGACTGAGTGGGTTTGGAACCCGAGAACTCCCCGTCCGTAGTCCATTACGCTAACCACTTCGCCACGTCGACTGGTCGTTTCGTTAACCTTTGTCTAGCTAACTTTGGTCTAATCTTCCTTTTACCACTGCTCATCGATTTTTTTCTATTTCCCCCTCCCTCCCTTTCAATAGTTTTGATTATTCGTCAATCTTCCGTTTTCTTAAAAGAAAGAGACAAGCAACCAGACAGACTGACAGACAGAGACGAAAGAAGACAATCAGCTTTCCCACCAAACATATTGCCATTTTCTTCTTTAAACGAAGATTGTTTTACTGGTATGTTCATCATACCTCCCTGAATACTACAACTGTTTTCGTCATTTTTGCCAACATTGGTGCAACGAAACCAGGCGTCTTTTAAGTATTCACAGATTCTGTTAATTCATGAATCTGACATACTTTAGATACTTTTAGAAGCACACTGTCATGTTGTACTCTCTATCATCTTTGGGTTACCACACAAAATTTTATCTTTGAATTCAAATTTTTGAAAAAGTAGAGAAAATGTTGAGAGATGTATGGAGATTTATGTACTTTTAAACATACGAACTTGCTCACATGCTTGTAATATCTGCGTGTGTACTAACGCTAAATAACATATAATTATGGACATTCATGTGAAGCGTATCTTCTGAAAATATCGTTTTCAACATCTTCGAGTGGTGATCAAAGGTACGTCAAATACGTACTAATGATGTACTCTAAACAACTTTGAGTCAGAAGATTTATTGTCCACGAAACCACTTATACGTTAATAGGTGGGTGTTGTATTATCTGATTCAAAAGTTTAGCTTGAGGAGTCA
>JAPXFY010000020.1:16382785-16395285 GCA_030674185.1 Monoplex corrugatus
AATGCTGATCCTTGGAAAAGTTGAAGTCCTACTCACTTATCGCCTCACAGCTATTGACTAATCCTCACCTTTACATTTTTATGGTCAACTGAAATAAATCTAACGAAAATGTTGATTTAGTTCATGAAATACATCACATGGTTTATAAGACTGATACGTACAAGCCTTCAGGACTTACATGTATATCCGGTAATGCTTCACTTTCTTGTAGTTGTGTGCAACTAGTGAAACACGTTTCCCTTAGTTATATGTTCCACAGAATCTCCATGCCCTTAGGTCTGTGTCCTTCCAGGTTTGGGTTCCCTTGACTTAGAGAAAAGATTGTCCTAAATCAGTGCAGTCTCAGGGTACTTTGACTGTAAGAGACTTCAAATTTTCTTGGCCGAATTAGGATGTCGGCACACATCTCCTCTCTTTCGCTGCTTTGTTTTATCCAAAAGCTGGTTGGATTGAAGACTATGCCCATCAAAGTTTTCCTTGTGCATGCAGTCTACAGTCCACCCTTGACTTGGCCACCGGTATAAAAACCAGTGCACAAAGAAATTCGTCTCTAATCATCGGTTCTTATTCTAAAAACCACCCAGTCTTTCCTCCTTACTCATCCAGCTTACCCCTCCCGCTCCCCCTATTCTGCACCTACCGTGAGTAGAGCAGCTCACGCAGAGCAATAAACAGCAGGCACAATGACACCGCAGACAAATTGAAATTGTGGAAGCGGTTTAATAACAACCTCCTGTCGTGCCTTGTATCAAGCTCTGTTGGCGACGTCATTTCATACATATTGCCATGCCAAAGAAAACGGACTTTGAGAGCTTTTTCCTTCTAGGGGATTGCGTGAGAGTGTGTGTGTGTGT
Organism: Monoplex corrugatus; assembly: GCA_030674185.1. Lineage (NCBI taxonomy): Eukaryota > Metazoa > Mollusca > Gastropoda > Littorinimorpha > Ranellidae > Monoplex > Monoplex corrugatus. Next base: position 16,383,640 of record JAPXFY010000020.1, read on the forward strand.
GTATATGTGTGTGTGTGCGTGCGCGCGCGAGTGCGCATATGTACGTGTTTATGTGTGTGTGTGTGTGTGTGTGTGTGTGTGTGTGTGTGTGTGGCGCGGCGCGCGCGTGTGTGTGAAGTGAAGGGAGGTGTTGAACTAAGGAACGCCATTGCATGTTTATAAGCGATTCACACACACACACACACACACACACACACACACACACACACACACCCCACACACACACACACACAAACCACACACACACATGTGGGCGCGCGGCCTGTGAATAAGGTCTTTTATTTTAGCCCAGAAAATACCTTCTCAGTTGCTGGGCAATGAATAACACGAACAGAAAAAGGTTTTAAAGTTTTTTATATATATATATGTGTTTTTGGTGAATGAAGATAAACACGAAAGACGTGCACTGCATGGAATGTGCGTGCTATTATAGATATTATGATAGGCATTGCCTGTGTCAATCTTATTAGAATGACAAGAGTGGTAGGAATTTTAGGAATACTCTAAATACCTGAGTGGTAGGAATGTTAGGAATATCCTAAATACCTGCTATCTCGATTGTCAAGCCCCATAAGAATGTGCTTTTTCTCATGAAAAGACAAACCATGGTTATTTATTGGACGCAATGACTTGAAGCTTTATATCATGTAAACGACAGTGCATACCTTATAAGGACAGAGATGATGATGACATATCAACATTCTAAGTCAATCGAGACCGGATTTGGTTGAAATGAGAATCATAACACTCGGACATTTTCACATGTGCTCAACCCAGAAATGTCAGCAATAATTGCACTGTATGCAGTGGCCAGGCCAGGAGTTGAATCTAAACTTCTAGAACCATTAGAATGCAAAATCCTAATCACCAGACTGTCATGGTTGCGAGGAAACAAGCAAACAACAACAAAAAAAGGGGATTCTTTGTTTGCCATTTACATGGTTAGGCCACATCTGCCGATAATTGTGGCCGCCATTTTTGTTCCCAGTTCCTGCTGGCTGCCATGAACTTGGTGGCCAGAGGAGTTGTACTTTTCCTCCCTTGTCTCCTGGTGCAACAAAACGGACTGGTCTGATGTAGATGACATGTAGACGTTTGGATAATACTGCAGTGTACAATGGTTTGTTAGAAGACATTTGCATATATACGTACATACATACGTACGTACATACATACATACATACGTACGTACATATATACATACATACATACATACATACATACATATATACATACATACGTACATACATACATACATAGTATACATACATACATACATATATACATACATACATACGTACGTACATACATACATACATACATATATACATACATACATACATACATACATACATATATACATACATACGTACATACATACATACATATATACATACATACATACATATATACATACATACATACGTACGTACATTCATACATACATACATACATACATATATATATACATACATAAATACGTACATACATACATACATAGTATACATACATACATATATACATATATACATACATATATACATACATACATACATACATACATACATACATATATACATACATACATACATACATACATACATAAACATAAAAATGAATGAGCAAAACCTGGCCTGTTCATTGCCAGTTTTAATGCACTAATTATTCTGGTGGGATCATGTCATTGTTTCATATGTTCCTTCCTTTTGTCTCATGTCAAGAGCTTGTTAGTGCAAGCAGAAGAATTTAAACTGAAATTGAACATAATCATCAATCTGGGAATTTTAGTTTTTCTACGTAAAAGAGACAAGTTGCTAATGATTAGATAGCAAAGATTGAATACATTTTGATTAAACAATAACATGTTCACAAGCTTGCATTTCAGGAATGGTAGTTCATGATGATATGACGCATTTAATTTTGTTAACATTATATATACATACATGTTTATATATGTATATAAGCACGAATGATATAGTTAACAGCATGTGCTTAGTCACCTCACCACTCCATTCAACCATGACTCGACCGCTCAAATGAAAAATATGACGAACAAAAAGTGTGTGTGTCTGTCATGGGGGAGAGTTTGGGGGTGGGGGTGGGTGTGGTTATCGTCTTGTGCAAGCAACAACAATACAACCAGAGATGAATAGATCACAAATATAGAACACTCAAAAAACCCACTCTTACTGCCCCTCAGAGGGCACTGTCTATATTACAAGTCTGCGAATGTCATTTAGAGGGTGTGGGTTCCTATTTCACTTTCTAGCCCTTCCCAATCTTCACTGCTTTGATACAATCACGTGCCAGGTCAGAACCAGCACGCAAGGTGATGATAGTATATCAGCCTCGTAATAACAAGACGTAATCTGCCAACACCAGGACCACCCGAGAAGATGATGAAAAAGCAGTCGATGACAACAAACACAGTCCAGCAGTGATGGGCAGATTACTTGAGACAGATTGCTTTCTGTGTAACCCTTTGACTCCCTTACCCTATCTACCAACGGCAAAAACTTAAACCCTTTGACTCCCTTACCCTATCTACCAACGGCAAAACTTTAAACCCTTTGACTCCCTTACCCTATCTACCAACGGCAAAAACTTAAACCCTTTGACTCCCTTACCCTATCTACCAACGGCAAAAACTTAAACCCTTTGACTCCCTTACCCTATCTATCAACTGCAAAAACTTAAACCCTTTGACTCCCTTACCCTATCTACCAACGGCAAAAACTTAAACCCTTTGACTCCCTTATCCTATCTACCAACGGCAAAAACTTAAACCCTTTGACTCCCTTACCCTATCTACCAACTGCAAAAACTTAAATCCTTTGACTCCCTTACCCTATCTATCAACGGCAAAAACTTAAACCCTTTGACTCCCTCACCCTATCTACCAGCTTCCTGCTTCCTGCTGGTGGATAGGGAAAGGCAGTCAAAGGATTAAATTTTTTGCTTTACTAGCATGGTTGACAATACAGGGTGCTGGTGGATAGGGTGTGGGAGTCAAAGGGTTAAAAAAAAAGACGGGAGGAAAACATGTTTACAATTTTACAGAGACATGGTTGGTGAAAAAGTGGAGCTCCTGTCTTTCGGTCTGACTACACAGACTTGAGTCTGGCTCAGGAAAACCTTGTGCATGTGGCCAGCGGTTGATACAGTTGTAAATGGGTACTTTAAGAAGATGAATCAGCAAAACATGTTGGTCTCTTACCATCTCATTCCCCTATGTCCTCAGATTTATGGCACAACCTTTACCTTTAATTTTTTACAGTTGATGTTAACACTACAGCTGAAAAAAAATCTATTGATGTAGTTACATATACATCACATCGTGTACAGATCGAAAGTACAATGCAAGCTATATCCAACCAATGTTTAGATAATACAAATTTTGTGCAACTGGTAGAGGATGTGTTTCCTTCAATTAGCCCCCAACGTCTATGTTCCCAAATGTCTGTGTTCCTCCAGACTGAGTTTCCATGAATAACTTACTAGAAACAGGCAACTACCTCTTCTTATTCTTATACCACCGTATTTTTTTCCTTCTTACTTACCCAACTTGCCCCTCCCCCTACCCCTTAGCTGGCCTTACCGTGGGTAGAGTAGCTCACGCAAAGCAATAAATCAGCAGGCACTGTGACAGCGCAGACAAATTGAAATTGTTGAAACGGATTAACAGTCTCTTGTTGCGCCTTGCATCGAGCTCAGTAGGGGATGTAATTTCATACACACGCATCTTCCACAAAGAAAACAGACTTTGAGAGTTCCTTCTCCCCAGGGGATTGGGACTCGGGGTGTGTGTGTGTGTGTGTGTGTGTGTGTGTGTGTGTGTGTGTGTGTGTGTGTGTGTGTGTGTGTGTGTGTGTGTGTGTGTGTGTGTGTGTGTGAGTGTGTGTGTGTGTGTGTGTGTGTGTGTGTGTGTGTGTGTGTGTGTGTGTGTTCGCGCGCGTGTGCATGCGTGTGTTTATGTGCATTCAGAAGGGGGTGGTGAGTGAAGCGTTATTAAACCCAAGAACAAGTATAAAATAAAAACGGATTGAAAAAAAATGCAAACTGTCAGCCAATATGTACTTATGAGTGAATCTGTCTACATGTTGGCCTATGAATAACTTTTTATTCCAATCCTGAGGTAGCCTTTGCGCCCAACTGGGAATAAACACGTTTTGAAAAAAAAAAGTTTTCTACTTCATAAATGATGATAAACATGAAAGAGATGTAATGTTTATGCTTTGTATGTTGGAATTGCAGTTTGCTTATGTATAACATGGGTTTGCTTGCACAACTCTGTGGAATGAGAAAGGTAGTTGGAATTTGAGGAATGCCATATGTTATTGCACTTTCAATTATTAAGCCATAATTTATGTTTCACATCGGCAGATTTCGGTTTCAGTTTCAAAGGATCGAGTCCCCACGCTCGGAATCAATTCTATGTGCACACATGCCACATATGCTATGTGATGGAGAAGATCCAAAATGACATCAACCATAAGCCTAAGCATAAATGCAGGGGGAAGGTTTTGAAGACACACGTACCATACGGGTACTATGTCTATCTTTGTATTAATCTGTCATTGAAACAACTTAAGCTGTATTGTAGTGAAATGTGTATCTCCATCTGCAATGCTCAGTGAAGTAAAAACAAAAACAAAAAAGCAAACAAAAGCTATGAAAATGGACAAAAAACATTCAGCCCTTCTCTTCCCTCATTTTTTCTTTTTTTTTTCATGACAGTTATTTACAATAAGTAATTAATCTTTAATAAACTTTACGCCCTCTTAACAATACTCGATATCCCGTGGCAGTAGAGGCAGCAGCAACGTTGTGCAGTGGAACACCAAAAGCAAGAAAAGTGATAATAAAAAACACACTTATTGTTTAGCTGGTCGGATGCTCCTTTTGCATGAACCTATCCTTAGAAATACGCACACCATGCATATTTAAATGCAACATGCCATGGATCCTGTTAGAGGACAAGCTGTAACCTAATTTGAAATGTTAGATCAAGATTTGTTAAATACATCAAACTTGCACTTTCACAGTCCCTACCCTATGTAGAGAGTACGCTGATGCAGAGCAATAAATCAGTGGGCATAATGACACTGCAGACAAATTGAAATTGTTGAGTCAGATTAACAATTTCTTGTCGTGTCTTGCATCAGCTCGACATGGGACGTCATTTCATACATGCACGACTTATGCAAAGAACAATTAACCCACTGTAGCTTTGCACTAGATGTGCATGCATGCGCGGGCGTGCGCAGCGTGTGTGTATGTATGTATGTATGTATGTATGTGTGAGAGGGAGAGAGAGAGAGAGAGAGAGAGAGTGTGTGTGTGTGTGTGTGTGTGTGTGTGTGTGTGTGTGTGTGTGTGTGTGTGTGTGTGTGTGGCGCGCGCGTGTGTGTGTGTGTGCGTGCATGCGTGAGAGAGAGAGAAAAAGAGAGAGACAGAGAGTAAGAGTAAGTGAGTGTGTGTGAGGGGAGGTTGTTAAACTGAGAACAAATACAAATAAAGATTAATACAAACAGCACAAGAGCAAACTGTCAGTCAACATATATTCATGGGTTTCTCCGTTTTGGCTTATGAACAAAGTCTTTTATTACACAGCTGAGATGGTTTTCACGGACGACTGGACAATAAAGAACACGAATCGAAAAAAAAAGAGTTTACGTGATGAATGATAATAGAAAAGAACGACATGTATTCGATGGGAGGATTTGTGTGCTAGGAATGTGGACACAATGAAGACATATATATGCCTGTGTAAATCTTATGAATGACAATGGTTACGGGAATTTGAGGAATGTCGAATATCATTGCTTTTGGGTATTTCAAACCATACGAATTATATGGTCTGTATGAATAACTAAATAGTTATTTGTTAAATGCATTTTCTTCAAACTTTATTTACTTCATGCCAACCGTTTTAGTTTTTCAAAATGGCATCTCCGTGCTCGGCGTGAATTCCACATGCACTGATCATGACATAAGCCCTATACCCGCCTATAAGTCCTAATACGTTGGTAAGGTCTTAGAATTCTACTTATCATATAGTTTCTGTGTTTATTTTTGTATCAATCTGTCTTTGAAACAACTTAGATTACATTGTAGTATCTCTTCATCTGCTAATAATGTATGACTGCATTGTATTCACGTCCAGCAGAGTTACATTATAGAAACCTATTTATGGACAATCGAACGTACAACAGCTTCTCATTTTTTATCACAATTCGTCATCCCCATCATCACCTTAATTCTCTTAGCCCATCCTCTATCCTTGATCCATAAGAACAAAAACAAATCACACACAGACACACACAGACACAGACACAGGCACACACCACACACTTACACACACACACACTTACACACAACACACACACACACACACACACACACACACACACAAACACACACACACACACACACACACACACACACACACACACACACACACACACACACACACACACACACACACACACACACAGCTTTATTGTTGCTCGCCGTCCATTTGTCTTTTTTTTTTTTAATTTTCTTTTATCTCAACTTCTGGAAAAGCCCAGAAACGTTCTATTCCATTGTGCAGGAGTCTGCACAGTGTTATTTTTGAAACGTTATCAATGTTTATCTGAAGATGGCTTTTGTTTTTGCTTTCATGTGAATTTTTTTTTAATCATTTCCTCTAATTAATCATTTTTGAACAGTTTGGTCAACGGGACTATGACCCATATTATGTTCGCGAATGTACGATTTTAGGTTTTAGATTGTTTTCTGAGGATCTCAGATCTTCTAAGATATAGATTGTCGTATTGGCTCTACCTTTAAGTTGGTCGGCATGTTCATGTATATTTCAAACACCAAACTTGCTTACTTCATTGACCCCAACCTTGGGTGAGACATGGAAAGGGCGTCATGTGAAGACATCCCGTTCTGTCCTCCTTACCTATCCAGTTTGCCCACACCTTCCCCCTTGCTGACCCTACCATTGGTAGAGTAACTCATGCAGTGCTGTAAAACAGCAGGTACACGAAACTGTAGACAAACTGAAATTGTTAAATGGAATTGACAATTTCTTGTGCTTTACACCATCTCGCCAGGGACGTAATTTTATACACACACGTTTTACGCAAAGGAAACAGTTTTTGAGAGTTCCTTTATACGAGGAAGACATTGTAAGGAGATGAGTTAATCTGGGAAAGCAAAGAATTGAATTTAAAAAACTGACTGGAATAGATTATGAGGAAAGCGTCAGCCAGCTGAAATCAATCTCTCTTCTCTCTCTCTCTCTCTCTCTCTCTCTCTCTCTCTCTCTCTCTCTCTCTCTCTCTCTCTCTCTCTCTCTCTCTCTCTCTCTCTGTGTGTGTGTGTGTGTACTGTATGTGATATTGTTTGAAATTTGAGTGCTGGATATGCAAGTGCGTTGTAGATAAGCATAAGCATAAGACGAATTTACTTGAGTAGTTCTGGGGAATGAAAACTGATGAGAATTTGAGGAACAATCACATCACTCCTGTTTGAATTATCAAACATACTAACACTTGTTTCTGTCCTGATAAAAGTACTGACAAATAATAGTTAATTGTTAGAAATGGTTTTGAATCGAGCCTTATGTTATGATAATGATAATGTTTCCCTGTGGGGGGTAAAGAGCACGACAAACGTGTACACACTATATCTCGAGGGGTTTTGGGGAGGGGAGTCAAAACATATAACTGGTGGGAAGTACTTTTTGAATAAGTAAATAATGGCTGACCTTTGTGAACGAAGAAAACTTCCGACAACCGTCCGGACTGCGGCTGTAAGGAACCCATGCATGAATAAAATCATAGTTCAACTGTCGTTGCAAGTGACATCACTCACTGGGCCCAGCGGTTGGACAGACCCCCAGTGGTGTGGAACTCTGTCAAAGACTGGGAAGCCGCAAAAGCTGCAGTCATCTCTAAAGTGGGGACGTGTAGCAGTAAATATAACGTTGGAAATAAGTTGTACATATCTGAATGTACATCATCATGGGTTCTCTTTGCGCTGTCTGTCCATGTCGTAATATTTGATGAAACCGTATACTTAAAGGAAACAGTTTGCACAGTCTGGTTTCATCTCTATATTCTTATTACTATGGCTTCTTTACTTGCCCTGTCTTCAGCTTACAGACTGTAGAGTGTACGGACCCGATGGACTGTAAAGGGTGAAGAAAAAGTTTTTGCTATCGGTCCCTGTCATATCGTAAGCAGTTGACGTCGCTGTCTACAAACAAGAAAAACAGCAGATGTGTGTGTGTGTGTGTGTGTGTGTGTGTGTGTGTGTGTGTGTGTGTTGTGTGTGTGTGTTTGTGTGTGTGTGTGTGTGTGTGTGTGTGTGTTGTGTGTCTGTGTGTCTGTGTGTGTGTGTCTGTGTCTGTGTGTGTGTGTGATTAGAAGAGCTGACATATTCTGTATGTGATTCGTGTATTGGATATGAAGCAGTGAATAGCAGTATACCGTTACATTGCATTGTACACTATTTATTTGCCTGTGTAATTTAGGAGACTTATTATAGAAGTAGGTATCTTGAAAATGTACTAAAATGAGGGAGCAGGAATCCGTGGGGTTGTTTGCGTTGTGTTGTACTAGGCTGTTCAATGGAATCTTTCTGTGCGAAATCCGCTCTGCTTTGCCCAAAAATAATGCATGGCAGAGACGATACAGAGAGAGAGAGAGAGAGAGAGAGAGGAGAGAGAGAGAGAGAGACAGAGAGAGACAGAGAGAGACGAGAGAGACGCGGACGGACAGACAGACAGACACACGGACGGACGGACGGACAGACAGACAGACAGACAGATAGCTGCATATACTAAAATTACCTCTCCATTCGGTTTGTAAACAAGGTAATGATGAGTAAGTCCGATGAATCATGCGTCTGGAGCTGGGGTGTGTTTCTTGTTAAATGAAATGAGTGGAAAATGCAATGAATAATTCTTCACTGTTTATCTTATATTACAACTGACAACATAGAGAACAGCAATGCACAGCGTCATCTCATCGACAACGAATATGTATGTATGTATGTATGTATGTATGTATGTATGTATGTATGTATGTATGTATGTATGTATGTATGCATGTATTTATGTATGTATGTATGTATTATGTATGTATGTATTTATGTATACATATATATATATATATATATATATGTTGTGTGTGTGTGTTGTGTGTGTGTGTGTGTGTGATATATATGTATGTATGTATGTATACACATATTATGTATATCTGACATTCTGTGTTATGTATATTACAATTCACAACATGAGAAGAACAGCATGCACAGTGTCATCTCATCTGCCCCTTTCTTATTCTTACAGCACCCCTTGTTTCAAAGACCTCTTTACTTATCTGGCCTACCCCCTACCCAGGCTGGGTGGCTCATGTGCATCAATAAATAAGCAGGCATAATGACATCGGAGACATTGAAATTGTTGAATAGGATTAACATTCTCCTGCCATGCATTGCATTTACTCTGTACGGTACCTCTCTTCATACACACACGGGGAGGGGAGTGCGGGGGAAGGGGGAATTGTCAGGATTTTCTTTTATATGGGAGAAAGGTGGCTCAGGCTGAGAAAGAACAAAAAGAGTGGATAAGAGAAGAAAGCGCAGTACAGAAAAAGAGCAAGTTTTCAACAAGTTAAATTAATGAGTGATATAGTAAGTTGAGCTCTGTCTTGGCTTGTTAATGGTGGAGTTTTATTTAATGAATGACATGCGCTGAGAATGCGATGATGCATTTTATAATCAATAAATCTGTGTAGTTCCTGGGGATGACTGCTGCTGCTGTTTCTGTAACAAGTGTTTTTTTTTGGGGGGACTGGGATGTTAGCCTTGTGCCCAACGCCCAAGGTGGAGGACGAGGGATCGCAATTTGTCGGGCCTCTACTCTTCGATCTTTCCAGTTTAGGGTGGCCCTACCAAAGCCAAAGCCTCCGTTGGTATAGCTCTAGAGGACTCTGCGATACGCACGTCTTCTGATCACAACAAGTGGTTATATGGGTATGATTATAGCGGTGGGAATTTCATAAATACCTTAAAGCTAAGAAACACGTGCTACTGATTTGTATTGTTTTGCATCACTTCTTTTTGTATTGCAGCGTATCGTATCGTATTATTGGATTGTTTATTAACCAATAATAGAGTTTTTCCATGAAGATGCAGGCTCCTGTCCCCAAACACAACATTCTTAGAATTGCGCCGCACATGCATTTTTGTCTAACTACGAACTGCGTGTTTTTTGTTTGCCTATTTAAGAGGGCTTTCCTCCAGAATTCTGCCAAAGAAATCACTTTTGTTGCCGTCGGTTCATTCATGTGCGCTAGGTGGATATTGTATACGAAACCTCAGATTATCAACTCATCGGGAACGCAAGCACCAAAACCACGACTCGTTTCCTAGATCAGGATTGGAGGAAAGGGAGAAAGTCCTTATGCTTTTCTATGATAGAACATGGGAGATATACTTAGGTACTCTCTCTCTCTCTCTCTCTCTCTCTCTCTCTCTCTCTCTCTCTCTCTCTCTCTCTCACTCTCACTCTCACTCCCACCCATAAATTTATATACTGGAACTGGAATGGGTTATAAAATTCGACCAACGATTAATAATAGAACGTAATGATTTTCTCTTAATCTGAGCTGCCTCTGGTAACCACGATCGACTGTGCTTACCTGATTGTCAGAACTTATTATTTGTTTGTTTGTTTTTTTGTTGTTGTTTTTTTTAGGCAGATTATGTGTAATAATGAATAAAGTACCGCAATGAAACAAACATGCAATCAATCAATAAATTAGCTAAACAACTAGCCAACCAACTAACAAACCAACTGACTGACTAGCACGCGAACCAACCAAGACTGCCTATTGTGAGGACCTTACTAAATCCTCCAAAGCATTAGATGTAAAAGTGGTAGAACACTATACAAGACACCCCATGCATAGAGCGTAAGCACTACCATAGGTGTAATATATATGTAAAACAGCAAGGAACACCATTCATTTCACACTGTGGGTGCCAAACACAACAGACTGTACAAGAATGTAATAATGGATCACAGGCAACATGATCATGAATAACATCGTGTGTGAACATATCTTCAATGTTATATTTTTTTTAACGTCGCTTTCCAAAAGGGAGGTGATTCAGATTAACGTATGGCGCTTCAATGTACCCACTGATGAACGAACGAAAAGGAGCGAACTAACTATTCAACTGCCCACATACTTGCTACTCACTACTTTCTCCTTACCTGCTTACCTACCCAACTATCCAAAGAATGGCTAACCAACCAACCAACCAACCAACCAACTAACCAACCAACCGACTGACCGACCGGCTGACCGACCGACTGACTGACTGACTGACTGACTAACTAAGCCACACGACCTATTGTCAATATTACATTAACTGTAATAAAGTATTCAATATTAAAGCCGAAGAGCCACGCTGTGTGAATTGCAGACAATACTACGGGTTCTGTACCCATGCTAATAATAATACTAACAACAACAAGAACGTCAGTAATAAAAATAATGATGATAATAATAATAAAAATATAATAATAATAATAACAAGAAGAAGAAAAAGAAGAAGAACAACAACAGCAGTTAATAA
>JAPXFY010000020.1:16400285-16407785 GCA_030674185.1 Monoplex corrugatus
TATAGACTTTGCCAATTTTCATGTGAGAGAGAGAGAGAGAGAGAGAGAGAGAGAGAGAGAGAGAGAGAGAGAGAGAGAGAGAAAGAGAGAGAGAGAGAGAGACTGCGGCTGAGACAAACACACCTAGAAAAAGAAAATGATACAAACATTTATTTCAGAGGTTGAAAGATAAACATACTGATTACTATGCCTTCCATTTGATGACTGAGCAAACGGATGCAGTAGAAGAATGAGAGAGAGAGAGAGAGAGAGAGAGAGAGAGAGAGAGAGAGAGAGAGAGAGAGAGAGAGAGAGAGAGAGAGAGAGGAACCACTGTGTTTTAGGTTCAAAACATATCATTCAAATCTCATCCAGAAGATCCATTCATAAGTCTCTTTGCAATATTTTTTCGAATTCACCTTTAATAGTAATAGCTACTGGACGTCAGCGAACCAGTAGGACTGCAGTGTGTGCACGCGGAAACTAGCCCTATATGGAGACCTGAAACACAAGCACGGAAGAAGAGAAAGATGAGGGGCTTTTATTACCAGTTCAAAGCAATTATATATGTATACACACACACACACACACACACACACACACACACACACACACACACACACACACACACACACACATACACACACACACACACACACACACACATATATATATATATATATATATATACATATATATATATATATATTATATATATATATATACATATATATATATATATTTCTCTCTTTTTCTGGCTGTTCTTAAGGTCAAATTTGAGTGTATCACTGATGAACTAAATTATTATTGCGATCCAGTCATTTGATACTTGACCATCGTCTAATGTCTGCTGCTGCCTCGGCAATCCTTTTCACTGATATATGAGATAACAGAAATTATACTGAAAGAAGAAAATACAAAATAGTCGAAACATGCAGACCTTTTTTTTTTTAAATAGAAAACAATGACATAAACCAGAAAGAAGACAATTTTCATATAAAAAAAATCACATCGTTTTTAAGAGTATTGTACACCTTGTGTTATACACGATTTTGCATCACTGTAATATTGACTCTTTGCCAGTGCCCGTTTCATTTGAATATATGTAGTCATGATCAGGGCGTAGATACAACAGTTTCTTCCCTTGTGATCGTATGTTGCTTGTCAAATAATAAGTTGTAGTAAAAATTGTACTTTATGATTTACGTCATCACTTACTTAGACACATATTCCACAGTGGAGTTACGCTGATGTCCCCTTTTAAACTTCTAAATTGAGTCAGGTATTTTTTGACTGGATTTCACCATTAAGATACAGAGTCTGTCTTTCTTTCCCTCTTTTTTTCCCCTCTTCCTTGTTGTTTCTTTTTTATATTTCTTTCTTTTCTGTGATGTGTCACTGATTCACAATGCTCTTTTTACCAAGTCAGTTTCCTATTCGATTCTATGAAACTGACTTGCACTTAGTGTGTGTAATGTCATGCCACAAAAAATGCAAGTAGAAAAAAACAACACTCATAGCATATCATAAAATCGTTCTTGTCAAAGCAGAGTTGAATGTTTACTTGTAAATGACACTATTTTCAAAGAATATGAGATATGAACTGAAAATAGTAGATGACATCACACAGTTTCCACTCTCTCTCTCTCTCTCTCTCTCTCTCTCTCTCTCTCTCTCTGTCTCTCTCTCTCTCTCTCTGTCTCTCTCTCTCTCTGTCTCTCTCTCTCTCTCTCTCTCTCTCTCTCTCTCTCTCTCTCAAATTGAAGGTGACCATTCTACAGCTCTGGAAGATCAAAAATACTGCTTCCCATAACTAACTCGCATTGTGTTTCATTAAATCTTCTGTTTGGAGAACATGGATTTTGTACTCTCCGACAAACGCTGCTGAACTACAACCTCAGAAACAAGCTATTTAATTTATCAATGTAGAAACAAAAGACATGAATGAAATCAAAATTGAACTCATAGAAAAGAAAAGAACAAAAATCATTTCAGAGCATCCTGGATACATGTACGTGTGTGGTGTTATTTTTAACCTGGCAATACTTATTTAACTGTTTCCAAGGTTAGGGTCTTTCATTTTTGACTGACATTTCTGTCCAGAATTTAAGGACTATTGTTTCTTTTTTTTCTTTTTGTTGTTTGTCGTGATTGCTGGAACCGTGATGCTCATAAATTATACAAACAAAAGAAGAGCAGTTTGCAGAGTTATTAATTGTCTGCCATGACGCAGGTTAGATTTCCGTGCTCAATGAATCTTCTTTAAAAGACAAAGCGACAAGAAGGCGAAGCCATACTAGCGTTCTCAGTTTGTTTTAAATGCAACGAATGGTCTATCGCATGATTTCTTAGCTAAACTTGCTCAGTTTTGATTTAAAGAGTTACCCACCCACACATAAGATACAAGGTAGAACCATTTTTAAATAAACACAACCGGGGATTCAAGAGAGGAAAACGGTGCACAAACATAAGTTTTGCTCTGACAGCTTTGCGAAAAGACAACCGAGCACAATAAAGAACTGAACCTTGTCTTTCTAGACTAGGAAGAAACATCTGACAGGGTAACAGAGACAATTTTACATGAAAGAACACTGTCAGAGCTGTACAACGTCAGAAGCCATTTTCAGCCAAATCAGAGCCATTTTTTCAAACAGCATGACTGCAGCGTCCGGGCAAGAAGAGCTCTTTAACTGGTTTGATATTATATCCAGAGTGAGATAGGGTAGTATTTTATCACTACAGTTGTTCATAATTTACATGGACAATTTAATGAAGAAAGCAAATCCAGACCCAGAATCTTTGAAAGAGAAATTATTTGCAGAAGATCACAGCCTAGCACACGAAAAAGAAGAAAGACTACAAGAACACAAGCTAATCTGAACACTGATTGTGACAAGTACAAAAGGAGTAAGACTGCAAGAACACAGGCTAACCTGAACACTGATTGTGACAAGTACAGACAGAGAAAGACTACAGGAACACAAGCTAACCTGAACACTGATTGTGACAAGTACAGACAGAGAAAGACTACAAGAACACAAGCTAATCTGAACACTGATTGTGACAAGTACATGAACAGAAAGACTACAGGAACACAAGCTAATCTGAACACTGATTGTGACAAGTACATGAACAGAAAGACTACAAGAACACAAGCTAATCTGAACACTGATTGTGACAAGTACATGAACAGAAAGACTACAAGAACACAAGCTAACCTGAACACTGATTGTGACAAGTACATGAACAGAAAGACTACAAGAACACAAGCTAATCTGAACACTGATTGTGACAAGTACATGAACAGAAAGACTACAAGAACACAAGCTAATCTGAACACTGATTGTGACAAGTACATGAACAGAAAGACTACAAGAACACAAGCTAATCTGAACACTGATTGTGACAAGTACATGAACAGAAAGACTACAGGAACACAAGCTAATCTGAACACTGATTGTGACAAGTACATGAACAGAAAGACTACAAGAACACAAGCTAATCTGAACACTGATTGTGACAAGTACATGAACAGAAAGACTACAAGAACACAAGCTAACCTGAACACTGATTGTGACAAGTACAGACAGAGAAAGACTACAAAAACACAAGCTAACCTGAACACTGATTGTGACAAGTACATGAACAGAAAGACTACAAGAACACAAGCTAATCTGAACACTGATTGTGACAAGTACATGAACAGAAAGACTACAGGAACACAAGCTAACCTGAACACTGATTGTGACAAGTACAGACAGAGAAAGACTACAAGAACACAAGCTAACCTGAACACTGATTGTGACAAGTACATGAACAGAAAGACTACAGGAACACAAGCTAATCTGAACACTGATTGTGACAAGTACATGAACAGAAAAACTACAGGAACACAAGCTAATCTGAACACTGATTGTGACAAGTACATGAACAGAAAGACTACAAGAACACAAGCTAATCTGAACACTGATTGTGACAAGTACATGAACAGAAAGACTACAAGAACACAAGCTAACCTGAACAATGATTGTGACAAGTACATGAACAGAAAGACTACAGGAACACAAGCTAATCTGAACACTGATTGTGACAAGTACATGAACAGAAAGACTACAGGAACACAAGCTAACCTGAACACTGATTGTGACAAGTACAGACAGAGAAAGACTACAAGAACACAAGCTAACCTGAACACTGATTGTGACAAGTACATGAACAGAAAGACTACAAGAACACAAGCTAATCTGAACACTGATTGTGACAAGTACATGAACAGAAAGACTACAGGAACACAAGCTAACCTGAACACTGATTGTGACAAGTACAGACAGAGAAAGACTACAAGAACACAAGCTAACCTGAACACTGATTGTGACAAGTACATGAACAGAAAGACTACAGGAACACAAGCTAATCTGAACACTGATTGTGACAAGTACATGAACAGAAAGACTACAAGAACACAAGCTAACCTGAACACTGATTGTGACAAGTACATGAACAGAAAGACTACAAGAACACAAGCTAACCTGAACACTGATTGTGACAAGTACATGAACAGAAAGACTACAGCAACACAAGCTAATCTGAACACTGATTGTGACAAGTATATGAACAGAAAGACTACAGGAACACAAGCTAACCTGAACACTGATTGTGACAAGCACAAAAAGAGAAAGACTACAGGAACACAAGCTAAACTGAACACTGTGACAAGCACAAAAAGAGAAAGACTACAGGAACACAAGCTAACCTGAACACTGATTGTGACAAGCACAAAAAGAGAAAGACCACAAGAACACAAGCTAACCTGAACACTGATTATGACAAGTACAAAAAGAGCAAGACTGCAAGAATACTAGCTAACCTGAACACTGATTGTGGCAAGTACAAAATGAAAATCAGCATCAGCAAAATCGACATGACAAAGGTCAGCAGAATACCAACAACCTTAGCATCAACATTAATGGCACGAAGCTCAAACAAGTCAGTGAATTCGAATGTCTCGGCAGCATTTTCACAAAAGACAAAAGATTCAACAGAGAGAGGAAACCAGACTCTTGAAGGCAAACACAGTCTATTATCAAAGTGCCCGCTCCTGAAACACTCCAACCTTCGTACTGGAACCAAAGCAAAGCTATTCAATTTCAAATTAATTCCCACTCTGACATATGAGTATAGACCCCAGCCAAACCCCTGGAGCACAACATTACCCCATGTGAGATGCCATGTATAAGAAGTATATCAACAAGACCGTACGTGACATGATCAAAAACACTAAGATCAGAAAATAGTTAGAGCAATACCAGTCTACCATATATTCATCAACAGAAAATTAAGTGGCCTGAGCATGTGACCTGTATGAAACCTCACCAGCTGAGTAAATACGCATAACAAAAAGATAAAGGCTTGAAACAAGGCACAGCCCAAGGAAGACCTGGGTAGTCGGTGTGCGAGGCTTTGACGTCACACGGCATTTTTTCATATTCAGGCCTTCCAGCACGCTGCTGACTGTCAGCTCTTTCTCCCTTTTCTTTCCTAGGAAGTGAACGACAGACTGGCGGGGCTATGATTAGGAAAGTATTATCTTCACCTAGCTGATAGACAGCTGAGGCTTTGTGCATTGACTGGGGAGGGGGAGGGGGATGGGGGTGGGGTCTTTCTGTCATATGAGATGGGTTTATACAGAATAACTAGTTGTGTTGTGATTCAGACCTTTAATTGTTTACTTTATGTATGTGTTCCCTTTTTTTTTGAAGATCAGATACACATGTCATTTACATGTAACCAGGATTATTCCAGTGCTGATACAATACCAGTATAAAATATAGACTAGGTAAAACATAGCCTATGTAGGGCCCCAGGACCTGGCCAGCTCATGGATTTATGTGCAGGCTTAAGGCTTGTGCCATGATCACCATAACATGGAACCAGTGACGTTATTGCATGTGGAATTTGTTCCGAGCACGGAGGCGTCGTCCTGAGAAACTGAAACTGAAACCTTCCCTGCCACATCCAAGATGGTACAAGCCGACAGATAAAAGTGAAATGAAGCACTGCTTTTCTAGGATGTAAAAATTCTTGTTTAATTCTTTGAAGCAGACACATTATTCATTCTAATGATCATAACAAAACGATGATGTATGTCAGTCAAGAGATCTTGGTCCGCTACAGCCTGGGCCATCACCTTGAAAGTGACTTCTAAAGGACGACTGCCAGCTGAATCTCTTACTATGTAAATGTGAAACATAAAGTACATGCTCTGAGTCATATTTAGAACATTTTTAAGTACAATTATAAGAAGAAGAAAAGGTTCAGATGTACTATGGTCCGTTTTGGTTGTCATTCTTGTTGGTAATAAAAGATTTCTTATCAGCAAAGTCCATTTCTACGTGGGTGCCTTGACCAGTTCGCTGCGACACCAGCGGTCATTGTGAACTGTAAAAGTGTACCTAATCTATCCTTACTTATTCGTTGTTTTAAATTTGCTTGTTTGTCCGTGGCATTAGACAATTTTTGATAACTACTCCTATATAAATAACTAAGAAGTATTTGCTGAAGTCTGTTATTTAAGGGGTTATCCCTAATTTCACAAATGTTCTTGGAGTTGAAAAGATGCTCTTGCAAAAGCGACAGAGATTTTTCTATAAAACAGGTGATGAATTATTGCTGAGACATATTTTCGGGCTGAGTAGGGGTAACTGTACCTGAACCGTCAAAGAAATTCAGCCTTATTGCACTGATGACTCGTCATAGGGTCGATAGTCTGACATAGATTCGCTGATCATACATTTATGAACAATGTGTTGCTAAAACGTTTCTGTTCCCCCCCACCCCCCTCTCTCTCTCTCTTTCACACACACACACACACACACACACACACACACACACACACACACACACACACACACACACACACACACACACATACAGAGAGAGAGAGAGAGAGAGAGAGAGAGAGAGAGAGAGAGAGTTCTAAACCTTTTTTTTCAAATAGACGTTGATTGCAGCATATATCATTAATGTTATAATAAAACAAAGTGAAGATTTTGTTCTATTAAGTTAGAAAAACTGCATGATCATCTTTCAAAGTACATACTTAGAGGTACTAACGACGCTCTGGCCGACCCTAATAATTTTCCTTTTATTTTAAGATGAGTAAGTCAGGAAAAATTACATAAATACATAAATGAATTCATCTGGAATTTTCATGCCTTTCATTTCTTCGTTGGCTATCTTGTTTGTTCCAAAGTCTGACATATGTGACGTGCACGGAACGTGGAAGAGTACTGAAATGTTGTTTTTCCAGAAGAATCGATTTCACTGTGCTGTATTTTTGTCCCATTTCTTTCAAATTTCGTGTGCGGTTGACGCAAGTAGGCTAAATATCATTAAGTTCACGCCCGATGTGAACAACCAGGTTCAGCGCGCGAGCACAAAGAGTCAGCACGACTTCGGCGCCATTCTCAAGGCGATAGGTATATGAGTGAATGCCCTAAAGGTCAGGTTATTTTTAGCCCT
>JAPXFY010000020.1:16410285-16412785 GCA_030674185.1 Monoplex corrugatus
AGAAGAAGAAGAAAAGAAACAACAGGAGAAATAATTTTAAAAAGACGAAGACGACGACGACAAAGGAACAGAGAAAGAATAAAAGAAAGAAGACAGAAGAAACAAGACAGCGGACAGCAGAAGAGGACAGTCAGAAATACAGGAAACAGCAGACACAGAAGAAGGGTGCAGCTCTGTAGTACCTTGACAAGAGTCTGACAGATACCTAATACTACTTCCCGTCTTCAGTGTTTCGTCTCATTTGATATCGTCTAGAATCCAAAAGATTACAAAAGAAGAGACTTTTACAACCTATGATTCAATATCATCTGAATGAAAAGTAACGACCAGCGTCTTCAAACGAGAAAAATTATATCTGATTTACTGTGTAACAGGCCTGCTAAAAGAATTACAACGAAAATTAAGACGACGATAATACAAAGACACCGCACGACTGCATGATCATAAAATCGTCATATCAAACTCCATATAGGCAGCATATCTCAGATAGCAAGTTGCTGACTATGAAGCCGTGTTTGGTGACTCAGTGTTGCCTTCCTGTACCTATAAATGGACACGTGATTACTTATGATTTGACCTATTTGAAAGGAAATGAACCTGCATGGCAAGGGGAGAAAAGAGATAAAAAAGACAGAATAGACAAAGAAAACGATGATGCACAGAGTTTCACAAAAATTGCTGGAGATGTAATCTGAATCAAACTGACTGTCAAGCTATTACAACTAATGAAACTACGTAATAACAAACATCGAAGACAAATGTATCTTTAATAACATAACAGAGAAGAAGAAACAGGATTCTGTCTTCTCGTCTTATGCATTCAGGAAGATTTCATTTTCGATTTTGCATCAATAGTAGTTATGATTCATGCTCAGCATGAGAGAGAGAGAGAGAAGGATGATTCATGTTCTTAGTAACACTCTGTTCGGAAAGAAATGAAACTTATTCCTTTGGTGTGTAGAAAAATACATCAGAGAGAGAGAAGACAGACAGACAGACAGACAGACAGACAGACAGACAGACAGACAGAGACAGAACAGAGAGAGACACAGAGAGACAGAGACACAGAGAAATAGATAGAGACAGAGAGAGAGAGAATGATTCATGGTCTTAGCAATGCTCTGTTTGGAGAAGGAATAAAGTCATGACTTCTGTCTGCATTTACAAACTGCACTCAGAGCGAAACAGGGATAGACAGACGTACGACAAAAGAGACAAACGAATTGACAGATGATTCATTTTCTACAATAAAGCTCTGTTCGTAGACTGGAGGAGACAGTCATCCTTTCAATCAATATTTTTTTTAAAAAACTAAAAATGATTATCAGTTTGATAGTCTGATGCTTTTATTATGGAGCACATACAGCACAATGGACTCTACTTCACGTCTATTTGTAGTCTTCAGATGTGGTTTTCTTCTTGGTGGTTTTTTTTCTGTTCTGTTGTTGATGCTGTTGTTGTTGTTGTTTTTGTTGTGTGTGAGTGAATGTATGTGTGTGAGTGTGTGTGTATGTGTATGTGCGTGCGTGCGTGCGTGCGTGCGTGCGTGTGTGTGTGTGTATGTGTGTGTGTGTGTGTGTGTGTGTGTGTGTGTGTGTGTGTGTGTGTGCAGTCGAGCGCCTGTGTATGAGTCTTGAAGCGCAGAGGCGCAGTCTAGAGACAACAGAAAAACTGGAAACTGGAACTTCACTTTTTTTCCTGAAAACGTGGCTTTCATTTACGTGAATTTTGAATGCGTTTCATTTCACATGTTTCTACATGAATTTCAACATCTTTCTCAAAAGCTGATACAAGCTCATTCTGGTGTTTCTTCATCTTCTGTAGCCCATGATAACTTGTCCTTTGTTTTTTTTTTAGGACATACATGGATGGCGATAAAAAAACAGAGCAGGAAAGTATCTCAAACTGAAATGGTGAATCACGCTCGTTAAGTATTGGTTATGAAAACATCTTGACAAAAATTTGTCCATTTAAGACGTTTGGTTCACCAACTACTTCGGTTAACATGCAGTTCTTTCGGGGACTGTTTTGTGTTTATTCGTCTTTCTGTCTTCTTTGTGAAGCTGATAACAAGGACAAGAATTTCATTTGAACAATAGACACACACAAACACACACACACAAACACACACACACACACACACACACACACACACACACAAACACACACACACACACACACACACACACACACACACACACACACACACACACACACACACACACACACACACACACATACACTCACAGATTCTTCTATTGACAAAAGCGGACTCGGAAAAGAAAGACTATGTGGCAATGTCCACAGTAGCCATAAGGACTGGGGTCAAACATCGTAAATGAAGGGGCCATTCTTATTCAATGCCTTATTCAGAGGAAAGATAAGAGACAGACAGACAAACATACAGACGACAGACAGAGTGGGATAGTATTAGAGGAATGTTATTTCCTTTGTAAAGTTGTCTGATGCAATTACGGAAACAAAGACAGAGGACATGGAT
>JAPXFY010000020.1:16415285-16420285 GCA_030674185.1 Monoplex corrugatus
CTCTCTCTCTCTCTCTCTCTCTCTCTCTCTCTCTCTCTCTCTCTCTCTTTCCTTGACACGGTAGCGTAATTAACCATGGCTCACCATTCATGCACCAATACTAAAGTGACAAAGCGCATCAAACATTGATCAGGCCCAGTCGGCATGAGAGCAGAGCGCCCACCGCTCGTCCGTCTCGCATATTGGAGGAGACAAAGGTACCTCAGGGGAAATAATCGACACATACGTCGATAACAATGACTAAGCAGGCCACACAGTGCCAGTCATATTGATTCCAGGGCAAGTCATTTTTTCTACTTCTTCTTCCCCGCTGGAAAAAAAAGACGTCACCATGGGTTTTTAATCCTTTCCCATGAACCTCAGTTAAGTTAGCTAATGCTTCCTCTTCTACAGTCTTTCTTCCTGAACAATGTTTTTAGCAATTTCAAAAAAAAAAAAAAAAAAAAAAAAGTTGCAGCATTTTAATGATCAATTTCTCTTCTCTTTTTGTTGCAGAATTACGATGGCTTCTCCAGTGATGACCGCAGTCTTACTGACCTTTGCTCTGGCCTTGACCTCCGTGGTGTGCCAGCAGAAGAAGGCCAGCAAAGTGCGGACCACGTTGGGACCCATCCAGGGTTTGAGGAAAACGGTCAAAGCACGAAACGTGGACGTGTACTACGGCATTCCCTTCGCCAAAGCTCCAGTGGGGAAACTGCGCTTCAAGCACCCGAAGCCCGCTGAAGCCTGGAGCAAGGTGAAGCAGACCGTGACCAAACCCAACTCCTGCTTTCAGACTCCGGACACCGAGTTCAACAGTTTTCCTGGTGTGGAGATGTGGAACCCCAACACTCCTATGAGCGAGGACTGTCTTTACCTCAACGTGTGGGTTCCTCGAGGATTTGGTTCCGAGCCACCTCGGGCAACAATGGTGTGGATTTTTGGTGGCGGTTTCTGGTCTGGCACGGCTACACTGGATGTGTACGACGGGTCCAACCTGGCTGCCACGGAAAATGTCATCGTCGTGACTTTGAACTATCGTCTAGGAGCTCTGGGATTCCTCTACAGCGCCACAGACGACGCTCCCGGCAACCAGGGACTGATGGATCAGGTTATGGCGCTTAATTGGATATACAACAACGTCGCCAATTTTGGCGGGAACCAGGAAACGATCACCATCTTTGGCGAAAGTGCCGGAGCCGCCAGTGTAGGTTTCCACCTCATGTCTCCTCTCTCTATGAACTATTTCTCTCGTGCCATCATGCAGAGCGCTAGCCCTATCGCTGACTGGGGTGTTCAGTCCGAGTCTCAGGCGAAGTACCGGGCGCAGAGACTCTCGGCTATGCTGGGTTGTCCCTCTACCTCTTCCAGCAGTATGGTGTCTTGCCTACAGCGAATGGATCCACAAAACATCACTGACTCCATGTGGAACTTGATCTCATTATACTTCGAGGTTCCCTTCGCTCCTGTCGTCGACCATCATTTTCTTCCCGAACACCCAAAAGATTTGCTGGCTAAGGGAGCTGTGAAAGACACTGAAATCATCATCGGTGCCAATAAGGATGAAGGAATCTTCTGGCTTCTCTATGCTTTCCCTGAACAGTTTCCCTTCGATAATTCTGGACAGATGTCTCGAAAAGACATGAACCGGGTGGTGCACGGACTCAATTTCAATGGGGAAGAAAGACGCGACAAAGCCATCCTGTACAAATACGTAGACAGCATCCTTCCCGAGGACAGAGACTCTTACAGAGATGTGGCAGATGACATCAGTGGGGATGATCTCTTCAAATGCCCAGTGGTGAACTTTGCCTCAGCCTACGCCGCTCTGAGCAACAAGCACAAAGTGTACGTCTACTCCTTTGAACACCGTTTGTCCAATAACCCTGGCCCGCCTGGACTGGAGTGATGCACGGCTACGAGATCGAAGCTATGTTTGGTCTGCCCAACGAATACAACTACACGACAGAGGAAGAGGCCCTGGCTTCCAGGATGACCAGTTACTGGACACGATTTGCACAATATGGGTAAGTTTTCAAAGCCAAAATAGCAAAATAAAACATAGTATGGGAATTGAAGGGGGGAGAGTTATAACTCAGCATTGGTTCTAATTTAGAATACCACAAAAATATATGTTCCTATAACGAAAAGTAAGCATGAACAGAATGAAGGGAATCAGGTCGGGGACAGAAACTGACACAAAGAGGGGGAGGAAGGAGGGGGAGGGGGAAGTGTTGGGTGCATTATTCAATAACGAAACCGCAATCCTTTCCATGCCATTTCGGTGACAGACAGCTTCCCGATTCCACCCCCACACCCCCTATATATAACATCATGTCACACAATAGCTACTAGCGGTGCTCTCGTGGGAGCTGCTCGTTGTTGAGACTCTTCGATTTTCTCACGTCTCCCAAAGGTCAGCGTGTGCTTCACGCGCTACCGACCCTCACGTTAGCGCGTGCCACTTGATATGGTGCAGTGACCTAATTAGAACGACAGAAGCATTTTAGCATGCTAGTGATCGAAGAGCGCAGCACTTGCTCTATTTGTGAAGTGCATTATAGAACAGGAGAGCCGCTGAGTCAACGCAGACACATTGGGCAGGATTTCCTTTTATCGCTCCCCGAAACAGGGATACAGGATAAAAACCTGGAGATAAAACTCGGTTCCTTCCGGCTTTTTTGTAAAGGAGAATATGATTTAGCTCTCTCTCTCTCTCTCCTCTCTCTCTCTCTCTCTCTCTCTCTCTCTCTCTCTCTCTCTCTCTCTCTCGATCTCTCTCTCTCTCTCTCTCGATTGTCAATGACAATGACAATGATGCTTTATTTTTCAGCTTTTACCGTTGAAAAATAAAGCATCATTGTCATTGTCATTGTCATTGTCTGTCTCTCTCGATCTCTCTCTGTCTCTCTCGATCTCTCTCTGTCTCTCATATTATCAACAAACCATGAAACTCATGGCGGTATCCCTCTTGTATGTTTACAGAAACCCTAACGGACTCGACAGCAGTCGAGACCAATGGCCCAATATGTCCTTGGAGGGCCTAGACTACCTGCAGATAACGGACCAGGGCGACACGGTGCAACAAGGACTGCGTCATGCCCAGTGTAGCTTCCGCTCCACAGTTCTGCCTCTTCTGGAACAGGGTACAGCACCAATTCCTACTACTACTACCTACACTACCACTACTAGTGCCTGCAGCCTGCTTGGTGCGGTTTCTGCCGCCTCCATGTAACTCACCTACTTACCTACCTACGTACTTATCTGCTTTCCTTCTGCTTTTCTAACATCCATCCACCCGGCTACTACTACCCAATCACCCACCCCACCCATGAAAGCATGCATCTGTAGTGTGTACTATTGTTGTGTACACACATGTAACTGTCACCTGTTGGTTTGCTGTGTTACTCTCACGAACAGCAGGGATCTGGGGGTGGTGAGGGTGGGCTTTTGACTCTTGCTCGCTATCAGATCCAGTCGTAGCGATGTAAGGAGACTAACGGGAGACGTTGAACTGGCGGCGATTTTTTGTTTACTAACATTTGTGGTTCATTTGGTTTCACCTAACCTGCATGTGTGTACAAATACAAAGCAAGAGATGTCAAAATATTGCACGGAAACTTGATGGTGGAAACTTGATGGTTCCACCTGAAGAATGCAAAGTATAACGATAACGCTTATTGATGAAATGAACGAAAAGCTCAATTCTAAATGATGATGTCACCTGACGAAATGGAGCAAATTGATTTTAAAATCAAACTGATTTTAGGATAATCTTTGGCATCCTCTGACATCTCTCGCTCTTAACCTTATCTTTGGTTTAACCGACAACATTTGACTGAATTTACAGTCTTTTGTTTTAACATTCCGTTTTTATAATGTGTATTTTTTATCTTTTGTATGGTTTATGGTGATTTATTTACAATACTGCTCGAAATGCTGGTATTTGTTATCCTGTAGTTCTATTTTAGTCAGTAGAAGTCCATATATTGTGTATAATCAATGTTTTAGATGTGTATGGCTCAACATCATGGGAGGTATGCCGAGGCTTTTGGCCTGGTGTGTACGCTCTTAGACGTTGCGGCGAGTAGAATATGTATAGTTTTTGTATTTTGATGTAAGCATTCTCCCGGAGTATCTTAGTTGTACAGAATGATATCGTTGCATATAAAGATAACGATGTCAGTGTAAAGTGGAGTACATTTTGAATATTGTGTAATTGTTGTAGCATTTTAACTCCCGGTGATCCCATGTTCTTTATCAAGTGATATATCAACCAGGGCATCTCTCAATATCCCCAGCTCAAGTCCTTCCATTTAGAAATCGCGTTTTATTTAACTACTGAAAGCTTTATTTTCAGATCATGAGAGGAAACCTTATAATATTTTCATACAATATAATATCAAAGAAAACTTCAATCTGAAAGTCTTGACAATAAAGAACATACCCACCAGTTATTCGTTCTTTTCTTTTCTTTGTGGTTTGAAGCATTGCAATGAAAAAGTTTATGTCAACGATCACACTGTTTGATACATTAATCATTTACATGCCAATTATTTTCATGCAACTTTATAAATCATTTATTTGTTGGTCTTATCTGCTGATTACCCCCCCCCCCCCCCAAGTGCCTCAGCGATACTTTTCAAATGAAAGACTTGTTTTGCATTGGAAGCTGATTTGGGAACCACTTTTGCGAAACATTCTGTTGATTTCTTGGCTGGTAGTATTGTTCGAATTAAAAGAAATGAAGATAAAGCGTTTGATTATAACTGTAAAATAACCCTCGAGGTTTCATTTGGATATGGATTCGAATCAACTTCCAATGCATTACTCCTTTTAGAGATTGTCTTACATATTTTCAGTTTAATCCCAGAGGCCACAATCCTACTTTTCTCTTGAGTTGATCCCCAATGCATGGTTCAGTTCAATTCTTTATGTTGTTTAACATCTCGTTTCGCATACTAAGTTCCTTTTAGAAAATGTTACTTTAGTGAACGGAATATCTGAGTAGACATTTCCAG
>JAPXFY010000020.1:16425285-16437785 GCA_030674185.1 Monoplex corrugatus
GTATTTCTATCACCTAAAAGGGATCAGTTAACAAACTGTGTCTATATCGTCTTCTCTCATTTCATCATTCGTTTCATCTGAGGTCCAGTGGTGTATGAGATTCCTATGAGATCGAATGGAGGAAGGCTATTCATGCCGCGGTGTGTATGTGTGTGTGTGTGTGTGTGTGTGTGTGTGTGTGTGTGTGTGTGTGTGTGTGTGTGTGTGTGTGTGTTGTGGATGTGTGTGTTGTATGTGTGTGTGTGTGTGTATGCGCACGTGCGCTTGTTTGCGTGCGTGCGTGCATGCATGCACATGCGTGTGTGGGCGTGCCTGTCTGTCTGACAAAACGGGTCCATTAAAGTTCTTGACTTTAGTATGAAAATGATTAAGTCATACATACACATGGCTCCGTGACAATTTGTGAAGGATTTTTATATACACAGTCAAAAATCACGCAGGTACAATTTTTACATGATATTATGCAGACACTTAGTTATTCAAAATATCTGATAACAGCGCAGAGAGCTCTGAATGGACAGATTCTGTGGCTTCCAAGAAAAGAGATATGCTAACTAAACTCAAAGATCAGGATTGGAGGTGGGTATGCGTGTGCCATTATTGTTGAGTTTCTGTTGGTTGATGTTCGTTTATTTGTTTGTTTGCTTGCTTGCTTGCTTGCTTGCTTGTTTGCATGCTTGTTTGTTTGTTTGTTTGTTTGTTTGTATTAGGATATTTATTCATGTATTTCTTCTTACTATTACAGATCCCACCACCAACGAACCCGCCTGCCAGACAGGAAGCGGGACAACCGTGTCGCCACCATCACCTTCCTCGCTCCTCCTCATCTCCCTCACCTCATCCCTTCTGCTGTTACTACTACTGCTGAAGTCGTAGTTTGTCACCGTGTGTCTCCTGTTGTTACTGACTTCAGTTTTACACTTCAGTTTGTGTGGAACGAGGGACAGAGTCGTTGCTTTTAGGTTTGGGTCATTTCAATCCTGTTCCGTTCTGTTTCTTTTTAAAAACCCACCTACCACCACCATCAACCTAGAAACGGGTATTGCATAGATGTAGGTTACGTACCAGTTTATCTTATCCCATTTCGCCTTAATTTTTGGTTCAGTTTGCCCTACAAAAGAGGAGCGGGTGCATAATTGTTTTTATTGTAATTTTTATATGGCGATTTGGCTTCCAAACACCTCTCCTTTCCCCGTCAAAATTGCCGACAGACGAATCTACGCACAGTATATTTCACAAATGTTGGCAGATCATCTCATAGTTTTTATTGTTATCAATTCGCTATAACAGTTTAAAACGAAAAACGAACTAACGAACAACCAATACACGCGATTTTTTTGTTCAGTCGTGGAGTTTAGAGTGTGTTCGAGAAGAAACCATCGCACTGAGATAATTCCACATCCGCTCCACCAAAAATCTGCCGGCCGCAATCATCTGACAGACTCATTGATCCTGCGCAAAACCCTAAGTGCTGGCAAAAGTCTTGAAATTGGGAGTGAAAACGGGACCTGTGAAAAACTAAACTGTATCACCAGAATGGTTCAGGCATTAAAGTAGGCAGCGAACAGGACTTTTTTTTTTATGTTGTTGCTGGGAACGGATATGAACTGGAGATACGAAATCTTAAGTCCACAGCTTTGTCAAAATATGCAATCAGATCTTGATGTACGGCTCTATCAAAAGAAGCAATCAGTCCACAAGGAAATCCTGTGGCCTGCCCGAAAGTCGAATCCATGGTGCTCTAATCAAACTGACAGTCCTTCTTTTCAGTTTGACGCATTTATCAGGTGGCTTTCCTTTCGGCAGGGTGGACTTAACGATAGAAACGATGGCAAAGTCATTTAAAAAAAAAAAAAAAGGCTGAAAAGTAGTTCTGGATAAGCTCAGTTTACTCAGGCACTGGCGCGCGCACATACATGTATACACACAGACAGAGAACGGGTGTGTTGAAGGAATTGGTTGGAAGGGGGGGGGGGGGTATACATCTGATTGATGAACCGTACTAATTTAAGACAATGTTATGGGGAAGGAACTGGCAGAATGGGACAACGCAAATCGGCACGACACCCTGAGTCACACTAAGGAAGCAGACCGCTGGTTGACAAAATTCTCTTTGTATTCTGGTAACCATCAACACGTTTCTGTTTACTGAAATCTTTTCTTCTTCTTTCATTCGCCGTATACATGGTCAACTTAACATTTGACAAATGTCCGTTTTGTTGAGTGCCATTCTCGACTAATTTAGGTATTTGCATTATGCTGCATAGTGCCATGGTTTGTTAAAAGGCGCGCGCAGGCCTGTTGTTTTTGTTTTGTTTTGCTTTCCTTTTTTTACCTCAGCCCTGTGAGCCAGAGCCCAGGAGCGCAGGAGGCTAGCGCTTTAAGTAGCCTTTATCCACATAATATCTCTGTCGTTGGACATAAAAGTATTGGATATTTTCTGAGTGTGGTCTTGCCACAAGACATCTCTCCCCATCCTGATTAGTACGGATGTTAAGACGGCATATATCATTGAATCGTGCACTTCATAGTAGAAGCATGCCATTTGGTATGAAGGTACTTGAACCCTTTCTGAATGATTTTTGAGATGGAAACACATTGGGCGTGACCTGTGATGGGCGTGGTCACACATTTAATTAGGTCAGTGTGTCATCTTCTTCTTTTCATGCTTCTGTACAAAAAGGACGAATTGTGGCATCCAAAACCCACACAGGACTAAACTATTTCAGATATTTGACAAGCTACATGCCGCAAACAGGCATACATTTTGTGTGTAAGCCCTTCTTGATGACATTAATCAATAATTAGGTCAATCAAAAATGAGGTCAAGTAAATTTCAAGATTACTTGCATTGAGTTGCTCTCGGTGGTAACATAAAACTGAGATCCAACCATATTGTGTAAGATAATAACATTTTCGTTCTGTGTTTTTTGTTGTTATTTTCCGTAGAAGACGGATCACATTTATTTTTTAATAGAGCGCATGATACAAGAGAAAATTTAAGTAGGTCAAGTGATTTTCATACTTTGCTTGCTTTAGTCCCACGAGCTTTGTTTTTATTTTTGTCTGATTAAACTGATATTACAAAACAAAGCTGAGACACTCAGGACTTATTTGCCTGTGTATTTCTTGGTTATCTAGTATATCATACCGACTGATTTGAATTTCAAATAGTTAAGCCATACAATGAACCTCTTTTCATGAAAAATTGAGCTTCGTAATATAGCAATATATTTATTTCCGAAGTATTATATGCATATGGAAACAAAATGACAAAATAGGTTTTTACATCAAAGAAATCAATCAGTCCAGCTATAAAATATACAAATTAATGTTTTTAAATGACTGGTTTCAAAACTGAAAAAGAAAGAAAATGACTTTCACATGTCTGATTTAGACATCCTGATAGCAGTCTCCACCACAAACACAGAGGGTGGTGTTAAGCTTGGGAAAGAGTGAGCAGTCGTTTTTCAACATGGAAAGATTGCTCTTGACACTTGTGGGTAAACGTCGAACTTGGTTTGAAAACAGAAGAAATCTGTTTCTTTTTATGGGGTCAGACAGAGACTTGGTTCAAAGCGCTCTTCGACGAATGCTGTGTACTGTTCTTGGTTCTGTGTGAGGGCAGTCCTCACACTGTTGACAACTTCGTCATCCATAACGTTTTTCTATCAATGGCAAAGAGGTACATGCTGTCATCCATGAAAGGATTTCCCATTTCTTCAAAGTAGGAAACCAAGACTGACTTGTGTTGCAAACGCAGTCTGGGTGCAGGGGCGTTGTTCATGATGGTGAGTACTCAATGTTGCATCCCCTTCCAACTGGTTCTCAAAGTCTCCTACAAGTCGTGATATTTCTGGCCAGCAATGATCCAGCGTCTCAGAGCATTGGGGTTGTTTGTAAGGCCAATAGCACCTCCGTCACCTTTCACAAGAGCGTTACATTGCTCATGTGCCCAAATTGCAGAAAAAAATGCGTTTTGTTTTTCTTTCAACAAAGGCCCTAGAGCAGAAATGATGGAATATAGCCAGGGTGGATTTCTTCAAGCATTGCCAGGTCTCGGATGTGAACAGTCAACCAGCGAGCATAGTTTAAAGTGGTCCAGGGCAAACATCCAAGGCATCAGTTTTATAGTTTTATCAAGCAATGAACATACATTGTGAAATCTTCTGTCCGGATTGAGTAGACCAGCTGAAAAACGCACAACTGGAAACCCAGAACTGTAGCCCACTATGCAAAATATGGCTGCTCATCTGTCATCTTTTCTCTCCAGTCCTAGAAATCTAAGATAATGTTTTGATCCGACTCCAGGAACTTTGAATAGGCTCGCCATAGCAAAACGTAGAGTGCAGCAGCCGTGACCTGGTGGGCATGCCTTGTTCTGGTTAAGTGAGCTGCCCTAATGAATTGGCAACGTCAGAAGATGCAATTCCTGCCATGGTAATTGCAGTGTTCAACCCTGAACCATTCAACCAGTCTCCAAGCGTTTCTATGTGAAGCCCTCCTAATATGATGACAAAATGTTTTTTGGCCAAAAGTATCAGGCCAGCACCATTGGATTCCTTTTGCTGTAGCATACAGTGGCTGATCCATTCCTAGCACAGGCGTTTGTCCAAGATTCTGGTGTTGTATAGATGTTTTTACCAGGGTCACGGCGTGTCTGATTAATGCAGTAGTATGAGCATTGTCCATGAGGACAGGCAGTAATCCAATGATGGCAGTTGGAACATCATTTTGTGGCTGTAGAGACGCATGGTATGCAGCCCATGACAAACGGTCACTGTTGTCTACTGGCCGTGTTTCTAACGTCCTGACACATGTTTCAACCATGCAAACTGTTGGACACAATTTTGAACCTCAGAACTGATGTCTGGCTGCTTACGCCCTGATGGTGCAGGCACCAACTGTTCTTTGTTAGGTTCAGGCACAGGGAAAACATTGGTGTAATCAGGTAGCAGCAAAGGAATTCTCCGATTTTGGTTGTTTGCATCATCATCAATGAGTGGTCTCCATTGCTCCTCACCATCATCCTGTGTCACTCTGTGCTGAATGAGGGAGATGCTGCTTTCATGGAAGGAATCAGATGAAATTGTTGAGCTGGGGTTGTGGTCTATGTTATCAACCATGCCAACTGTGAACAAACTCTTTCTCACGTTTGTTGAGACAACTACCTTATCGTCCTCAAATCTTCAGCAGACATTGTGCGCTATCTGACATGAAACTGACATCACCCTGTCGTACGAAATCCGCAGACTTAGGTCAGAGAATGTACCAATAAGTTCCTTCTTTCATTCTGCATGTAATTTCAGGTCAAGGTTGTTGTTGTGCCAGTGAAAGCTTGAGTCCTTTGCAGTCTTGCGACAGTTGAAAGCAATCACTTGGGAAAGCCTGAGAACAGCTTGCCTGTCTGGCTTTGTACCAGACTCGGGTTGTTCTATAGCTGTTGGACCATCTAGGATGAAGCTCATAAGTGCTTTCAGGAGGCTGGGACGGAATCGTCTTCGCAGCTGTCATTAAACGTTCCACTGAATGTTACTTTTTTTCTGAAATAAATCTTTCCTTATGATCTGGGCTACTTTGACCAACTGAAGGGCCTCAGAATCAGAACTGCATACTTTCTTCAAGGCGTTTCCAAGATCTTTGTCAAACAGACGAATGACATTTCTTCCCTGACTTGTACATGTGAGATCTGGGATGGCAGCTTCTATTTTCTGTCATAGGCGTGTTGAATGTACCTTCGCAATTTGTTAGACCAAACTGTGAGAGGCGAGAGGTGTATAGACGACACAGAGAAGTCATGCTGAAAACTGAGGCCGTGTGAGTATCATCTCTGAAGTTTTCAATGTAAGCCACAACCTCTTGTGATTCTGGTGTCTGATTTGCTGGAACACGTCTGTGCAAGGCAGACAGACATTTTACATGATAATGGCTATCCATTGCCATCATGTCTTTGACAGCAAGCTTTCCAAGTAGCTCTATATCGTTCAGTCGCTGGGCATGAACACGACCTTTGTAACAAAATACAAAGATAAAATCATTGCTCTGTGAAGTCCTCTGGTGCCAGATGACCCATTGCAGAACAGACATTGTGGTTCACTTCCTTTCTCGTCTGCGACACAACCGCCATCATCTAAGCTTCCGTGTTTTCACAGGGCTAGGTTTATCATTCCTTTCTCTTTCTGTTCTGAATAGTATTGCTTATTTTCGCACGACATGATGTGTGCCAGGAAGCTTCATGTTTTTTCAGTCTCTTCAAACCCAGATCCATCATTCAGCTAAGATAAGGGAACAGAAAGTGGATTCTCGCCTATTTTCTGAAAAGCTTTCAAATTCTGGGCAATACAAACGTATCCTGCGCCATCCCCTTTGGCTCCTTGGCCCTTAAATGGACATATAAGTGACGCTTTGTTTGCTGGGTTCTGGCACAGTGCACACAGACTTCAGTCAATAGTCAATTCATCGTCTCCTTCAGTTGAAAACGGTAGACTGGGGTTGTCGATTCGCTTGTAATCACAAGACATCACCGTATATTCCGGCTCACTCCATCAGATCGGTAATACATACAAAAAACAAAACTTTACTTTTTACTGATATGGAACACCATATATTTCATAACGGCGTCAACAGAAACATCGGCAAATTTCACTCAAATAAAACATACGCACAGGCCCGACTGATATGGTGCCAATAAATGTTAATATTTTAAACACAACTTAATTTGAACATTTAGTGTTATAAATGTTGATAATTATTAATGATTATCAATTGTTTTGATAAACAAGGCCAGTACATATTATTACTATTGTTATGTGATGCTGACAAAGGCAAGAAATAGCTGCATGAATTTCAGAATTAATGGAATGCATTCTATTTTCAAAATAATACAATATATCATTTAACCAAAATACAGCATGAAATCGGCAGTCTTCGAATCGCATTCACTGAAAGACTGAAAAAAGTCTACGTCAGTTTCCCGGGCCCTTCATAACATGTGTTGCCGTAGGCCTATACGGTGACTTCTTTTTCTGCGCCCCCAAAAAATTATTCACAGTCATCCTTTTATATCAGTAGATCGCCCCATTTCAACTACATATATTCTAAGAACTCGTAAAAATATATTTTGTCATTTCAGTTTATTTCAACAGTTTTGTAAACTTTCGAAAACGGACGGATTGTATATAAAATATCAACTGGAATGAATTAATTCTCATAGGTCTAACCCGCCAGGTTTACACCGCCGCTGATGCCAAGCCCGTGATGACAGATCTTGCCCGCCCTGCATCCACGTGCTGGTCTGCTTCCGACATGCAGGTCTTATTGCCACTATGGTGTCCTGACAGTGTTAAGAATACACTGATTGGAAACTTTGATCGATCACTGCGCCTTACACAGGGTGCTGTGATCGTGTTTCCACCTCCAGATATGTTCGTCTTGGTCCATACTATTTATGTGTAAGAGGACATGTCTCTACTAAAAAGTGCACAATCGTATGACTTGACTTCCCCACTAGATAGACTGTTGTTCGGGACTATTCTTTCGTCCAGGCGAGACTGGCAGATTTCGCAGCTAACATCCGTATCAGAAGGCCATCCGTCATCCGCCACCGGTGCCGGGGATGGTCGCCCCACTACCAAACCGGAATAATCGTAGATTCATATGAAATGATATGGTACACAATGAGACAATGAAATATGATAGATGCTTTAGCTTTTTTTTTTTTTACACTCTTCTTCAGACAAAAGACATGGATCATCATCTGTAAAATATATACGCGTATAAAAGAATACTCAGAAATTAAAGCAGTGCTGTCAAAGTAATTTTAACACTTTTACGCGACTGTAAGATAAATGTGTCATAGAATGTTTTCCATGTCAGAACTGATAATCATTTGATAACAGCCCACTTTCAAAACTCATAAGGGTCTATACATCGTTTTGAAAGTTCCTGTCTCCAGCTTGGATAACAAGCACATAATCATAATATGCGAAGGTGTGAATTACATACGATCATAGCTCGAAGGTAAAAACAGTGGAACAGAATAATGTTGAAGAAATCATTATGTCCTTAAGAAATGAAACTAACGCCTTAAAAGCGATAAGATAAACTGAAATGGTCATCTGCACAGTATTTAGTTGCCCTTTTTGTTTAAAGCATCGAAAGAATCGTAATGTATACTACCTGCAGTTAGAAACTCCACCTCTACACCCAAATAGTAAATATATTTGAAAACGTTTACAAAAATCGCTTCTTTTACAACCCCCTCCCTTTTCCTTTCCAGTCTGAGCATTTACATCGAATGAAATTATGCAGTTGTTTTTGTTTTATTTGTTCATTTTGTTTTATTTGTTCGTTTTGTGAGCACATTATTTGCCCACACTGTCCAGCCGTTATGTTGCTGCACAGTCTGCATACTCCGTATTTGGTGGACGTGCACGTTGTGTTTTCATGTTTCCATAAGCCATCAGACACTGACGTATTACAGATTCTATAACTCGCGTATTTGATGTTTTGTGTGCGTAGCCAGGGGTTCCAGCTGTCAGGTCTGCACTCATGTTGACCTGGAAGATCGGAACAATCTCCACCCTTTACTCACCAACCGGGAGGTACCAAGGCCGGATCGAACCCAGGCAATCCATTTGGATGTCCGACGTTTATCCGCTTGAATATTGCGCTCGAGTGTAATTTAAAACATTCGCAGGCTCTGTACCGGCCTCAGCTGTCCGCATAAATGTTTTTATCTTCCTATTCCTCCGTCGCTAGCAGTAATAAAACAGAAAAACACACACACACACACACACACACACACACACACACACACACACACACACACACACACAACAACACAACGCGGAAAAGGAGAAAAGTTTGTTTTTTTAAATAAATAAATAAATAAATAAACGGCTTGCGACGGTCAGGGTGACTAAAGGGAGGTAAGGAAGTTATATGACTAAACATAATGTGATGCGCAGACTAGAAAGGAGTATTCCCCCTTCCCAAACTTTTCGTTAAGATTTTACCTGTACCATCGAATGGAATAAGAAATGTTCACTCTCCAACTTATCTCGATCATCACACATGTACACACACTCGCGCGCGCGTACACACACACACACACACATGCGCGTGCGCGCGCACGCACGAGTGTATGTGTGAGAGAGAGTGAGGGAGAGAGACAGAGAAAGAGACAGAGACAGAGAGAAGACAAAGAGAGAGAGACAGAGACAGACAGACAGACAGACATACAGACATACAGACAAACAGACAGAGTAAATTTAGAGAAGACAGACAGAGAGAGAGAGAGACAGAGACAGACAGACAGACAGACAGACAGACATACAGACAAACAGACAGAGTAAATTCTCGCTAAAGGATATGCTTCAACAAAATTTATGTGTTCATAAATTCTGCTAGACCCATATTTATGAACGAAATATACATTGTTATGGGACGGTGGTGGTGGCTGTGATTCTCGAGAGTGCGACAGACCTGCAATGAAAACATCTGTGTGATATTACAAACTGACCTGTCTATGTACGTACAGTGGTAAAGTCTTCAAGTCCCAAGGATGTTTTCTTCCCACGCTGTTCTTTAGTGAACCTTACCTCCCTTTTCTTCCTCCCCATAATTATACGTTCTTATGCTGATACTCGTATTTAGAAACATCCTCCCCTTCCCACCCCGTGGTTTTCTGATTGTCGTTGTTCTTATTGTTATTGTTTTTGGGGGTGGTGGTGGTGCTCTTTTTTGTTTGTTTGTTTGTTTTTTAAATATCTATAATTATCATTGCTGCTGATTCATTTTGGAAGGCACGGGATGTTACTGGCCACACTGGCTTAAAATAGTACAGTAGAATCATTCTTACCAGTGACCTATACATAACCTATACATCATATTTCTAAGAGTGGATATTCAAGACTAAAATGCTTCGCCTATTGGACGTATCCTCTGCTTTATGTATCTGTGATCACTGCACATATAATATTGGAATTGGAGGATGAGGTTGTGCACATGGGCATATAAATGAAAAGCCAGGCGTGATAAGATTAAGGGGGAGGTGAAATTAAGGAGAAGATTTGAAAATATGAGATATATGAGAGAGAGAGAGGGGGGGGGGGGAGAGGAGGGGGCGGTTGCGCAGAAAATATCAAAATTAACAAATCAATTCAAGAAACTAAAATCGAATTTTTGATATATATATATGTGTGTGTGTGTGTGTGTGTGTGTGTGTGTGTGTGTGTGTGTGTGTGTGTGTGAGGGGGGGGGGTGTTGTCCACAACAACTTACATGCCAAAGCATAATATATATAGATACCCAAATCATACATTTTTCTTTTGCAAAGATACCCAAATTATACATTTTCCTTTTGCATAATATTTCATAACAGTGCTGAGATCATCTAAAGACTGAACATGCATAAAAAAAAATGTAGTTTGTCAATCTTGAGCAACCCGTCTATCGTTCCCTCTTGTACTAGTTGACTTTTGTTACCCACTGAATCGGCATCTTATTGACGAAATAGATTTTTTATAGTAGACTGTTCATAACAATTTCATTGAACCCAGTTGAATGGAAAATCATGTTGTACATTTTGTAAGTAATCCACGGTCGCCCCGATGGCGAAATGCAGCAACCTATAGTAGCTAGGATGTTATTTCAATGTACGTGTAAGATTAATTGTTTGCACGAGTTGTCGTCTCCATTACAGAACAATGGAAATTTCATTTGAATGAGATGTCCTTGTTCACACGTTTGATGTGCAGAGTAGAGATTTCTGTTCTCTTTTGACCATTATCCTATTCTTATCTTTTTTTAAATTATTTGTCTCCAGAGATTTGTTCCATTATAATTTCCGTTCATGGAAAGATTGTGTGCTTTTGTTCTTAACTATTGCTTTTATTTGAAGTACGTAAAAATTTTGAAGTCATGACAACGTAGGCAATACTAGATAGACCTATTTTATTTTAACCGATATTCGTAGTGCTTTATTTTCGGGGCGTGAATTTGAGGCATGAACTCGTGTAAATGAATGCATTAGCAATTTATACGACATATACACATATGTGTGTGTTTGTGTGCATGTGTGTGTATGTACGTATATGTGTATGTATGTATGTATAATATGTATGTATGTATATATGTATGTACGTACTTACGTATGTATGTATGTATGTGTGTGTAAAAGTATGTATGTATGTATGTATAATGTATGTATGTATGTATGTATGTAATGTATGTATGTATGTATGTATTGTATGTATGTATGTATGTATGTATGTAGGTATGTATGTATGTATGTATGTATGTATGTATGTATGTATGTATGTATGCACATTCAATCTTTCTTCCTATACTGATTTCATATTGTTCGTACACGTATGTATGTCTGTCAGTGTCTATCTGTCCGTTTGCTAACGCAGGAAGACCATGGCATTAGTACAACTTAATATTTCAAGCTGAGAAATCATATTTTTTACTTCACTCCAAGTTTTGTGGAGGGAGTTCCTGGCTCACGTAAGTTAGTTATCTTGTAAACACTCTGACTCTTCGACCCCAACCCCCGTACTTCACTATACACCTCCACAATTTATTCAGATTCAAGACTGTTTCCCGGACACTTTGTTCACGCACAAAACTGATAACCAGACTTGCGATATTTATACATCGGACATTGTTTTAGTTAGGCCTGTTTAATTTAATAATTAATTATCTTATATCACTGTTGATATACAGACTGTTCTTGTATTTAAGTGGTGGCGATTGCTGATGCTGATGACGTTTCTGCTTTTGATTAGCGAAGATTATTGATGATGTCAACTATGTTTTCGAAGGAGAAATTTAATTTATTCTCGTGTTCTTGTAGTTGTATGTCCATCATATCCAGACGTTTTATTAGCCTGTTTATTATTATTATTTGCGTATGTAAATGTAAAAGCTCTTGTTACAGTCACAAGCTCAGTGGGGTTTTTTTTCTAGGAGGTCTATACTCTAATGTATAGTAATAGAACAGTTTCAAAGTATACCATATGACTACGAAAACTATAAATGCATTTGCTTGTATGTATTTTGCAACATATAGGCCTAATGAAATTGAAAACATTTTGTTTAAATAGATAGTGACTCAGATTTAATGTTTGATTTCACAACCCGAGTTCAATAATATACACATAAACTCAATACCCCATTATGCGCGCGAGCGTACACACATTCATTTTAACATGTTTTGTAGCAGAAAACATTATATTATTTATAGTCTGAAATATGCAGACACAGACTGTGTTATTTGCAATTAGACTATTAATTTCTTCAGTATTAAAGCATCACTGATGGTTCAGTGACAATGCCATGATCATTTTGGATCTTATCCATCACATAGCATCTGTGGCGTCAGTGCGTATAAACTTTATTCTGAGAGCGGGGACGTCATCTTGAAGAACTGAAACTGATCGTTGTGCGACGACTTCACGTTCGCTTCAGTTTTTTGTTGTTGTTTTTTTCAAATC
>JAPXFY010000020.1:16442785-16525285 GCA_030674185.1 Monoplex corrugatus
CACCACGATCATCACCACCAACAATAGTAGAGTTACTAGACAGTCAAATTTAATCGATAAGCATTTTCATTCATTCATTCATTCCCACTATCACCTCAACATCACCACCATGATCATCACCACCAACAATTGGAGAGTTACCAGACAGTCAAATTTAATCGTTAAGCATTTTCATTCATTCATTCATTCATTCATTCGTTCGTTCGTTTATTTATCTATTTATTTATTTGCTTGTGTGTTTGTTTTATTGTCTATTTTAATAAATATCAAGCATTAAGCTGATCCTGGCAATAAGCAACACCATTTATTTATCTCATCATTTATTCCTTTTATGTTGCGCGGTCGGACTGACCTT
This sequence comes from Monoplex corrugatus, assembly GCA_030674185.1. Taxonomy (NCBI): domain Eukaryota; kingdom Metazoa; phylum Mollusca; class Gastropoda; order Littorinimorpha; family Ranellidae; genus Monoplex; species Monoplex corrugatus. The sequence goes on from JAPXFY010000020.1 coordinate 16,443,141, forward strand.
TGCAAACTTTCTATAAGTGCCTTTATGCCTGCGATTCGTTTTGTGCACAAATCCGCAAATGCAGTCTAGTTATTCCATAATGACCAAATTTGTGCGGAAACATATTTCCACAAATCAGGTCTAATGATATCCTTGCATGCTTCGAAATATGCAGCTCATTAGAAATGAGTGGAAGAATAAATGGAAGCTATACAATCGCAAGCATCCGCTCCTCGGTAGAATTATCGTATAATATGCAGATTATAGGTCACAACACTTGCGCTTTAATTTAGACGCTGGTTTACATTTTCACTGGCTCGATTTTTTTTCTACTTACTTTTGCGTGTGCATCTGAGCACAAAACTTATGATGGAATTGTGGCTTGGTGCTGCTGTTTTCAAGTCATGCCAATTTAAATCTCTTCCTGTTTTGTAGTGTAGATCTACGGTAGGCGAATTTAAATCTCTTCATGTTTTATAGTGTAGATCTATCAACCAAATGTTTGAACACACATTGTAGCAGTGTCAGCTCTTTCAAGAAGAGTGATAGGTGACATGGCCGACAACACCTCCTCTGATCACCAAGTTACAGAAACAAAAAACAAAACAACACAAAACAAAACAAAACATCCACATTCATCGCCAGATGTGGCCTGACTATGTAAGCGCGAACGAAAGAAGAAAAAGAAGAACAGTGTATCGACCACATTTTTTTTAAAGGTCACATTAAACACGGATCTTTGATTTTATTTCATACAACCCGTGAAAACGAAAACGACAAGAAAAAGTTGGCTATAATAATGGGCTGATCTGCCTTTTCTGTGGTGTGTGTGTGTGTGTGTGTGTGTGTGCGTGCGTGCGTGCGTGCGTGCGTGCGTGTGTGTGTGTGTGTGTGTGTGTGTGTGTGTGTGTGTGTGTGTGTGTGTGTGTGTGTGTGTGTTTTGTTATTTCTTTTTACTTTCTTTAGGACCAAACGGGTGAATTTTCAACATAGAAGGAAAAGTTCAGGTAGGCCAATTAGTTTATGAAACATCATCATTTCTGCTTCCTATCTGCACTGTCATTACCGTATTTTCATATGAACAAACACACACACACACACACACACACACACACACACACACACACACACACACACACACACACACACACACACACATACACACACACACACACATGCACACACACCACATACAAGCACACAAGCACGCACGCACACACGCATGCACGCACGCACACACACGCTCTCTCTCTCTCTCTTTCTCTCTCTGAACAGGAAAAGTTCTATGATGCAAAGATCATTCACAGATCGTGGAGTGATGGAGAGACACTGGTATATCACAGAAGATTGACAAGAAGATGCCCAGACCCTACATCTGTACATAATCCACACACGCACGCACACACACACACACACACACACACCACACACACACACGCACGCACGCACGCACACACACGCACACACACACACACTCAACCCATCTTCACAGACCACTGACAGTCACATTAACATTAAAGTTGTACTGACATATTATCAAAAAGTATCCAAAACATACACAAGCATACGATATCAGGTAGCAGCTTCCTTACGGAGTCCTTCACATTAAGGATACAGATTAAAACGGCAAAATGGATTACTAAATGACGAATAGTGACAGAATACCCCAAAGACGGACAAACGTAATATGATTACACGCACAGCAAGCTAGACATGCATATTTCATTGTCAGTGAACTTAGCATCACATTGATTAACTCCGTTTAGCAATAAGAGGAAAGTTCTTGTGTACACACTGAAAATAATACAATTAGACAATAACACAAATAACACTGGTGAAAAATACGTATATCCTTGTGCACTTACACAACACCCAAGAGAACAAAATACAGTGTTACATATTTCAAACATATTAAATACAGTATCATAATATTTTGAACAGAATTTAGTCAAAATATCTCGGATACGCCTACGTGTATGCATGCTGTTGTGGCCAACACTTTGCAGGCAACATAATTATGTTGTAACACAGTCTATATACTCCGTCTTCAGCGAGGGATCGCTGTTCGTCTGAACTCTATCCTGTGGTCTGTCTGGCTTGTGTAAACCCTAACGGAGCCCAAGAGTATTGACAACATAGCTGTCCGGTCACAGAGACAACTTATCATTCAAACCAATGTATAGGCCGTTATCCATGTGTGTTCAGAAATGAAAGAAATGAGCAATGGCCGGATAGAGCAGCTTTGGGAAGGTAGCTCTGGGACAACGATCAAGAGGGTTTGTTGAAAACCACATTCTTCACGTGGATATCAGACAGACCATTCGACCATGCTGGAACACCTCCCCCCCCCCCCCCAATCAAAACAAACCTAACAAACAAAACAAAACAAAACAAAACAAAACAAAACTTTTTTTTAAATCCCAAAATAAAAACACCCCTAAAAATATTTTTTAACAAAACAACAACAACAGCAATAAAAAAGAAAGCAAGAAAGAACCACACAATATCGAGAAGCAAAACAAAATCCAGCACGACGCCCCCCACCCAAAAAACAAAACAAAACAAAACAACAAAAAACGAAAAATTCAGGGATATATTCTCCTCCGCAATCCTCATCCTCCCCGTCCTCCCTTCAGCATACATAAAAATCCAATAAGAGAACAAAAAAAGTACGGACAGATAACATCAAATACGATCTGGGAGAGTATTACGTAATCACCTCATTTCTGATTTCACAAATTTACGTCCGTTTCTCTTCCCATTGATGAAAAAAAAATCATTACGGAGTGAACTAAGACCAATTAGCGGGTTGAAAATTTGAGAGGGCGGTAGATACATCTCATTGCAAACTGTTGATATACATTGTATAGTTATTATCAGCAAACAAAAGGCTGGGAGGGTTGGAGACGGACCGACCTCAACAAAGCAGGAGTGGAACCAACCAACCAACAAACAAACCAAAAAAAAAAAAAAGGTTTTGAACGTTTGCATTCTCTATATCTAAGGAGTTTGTTTCTGCAATGAAAATTTGACTTACATTTCAGTTGGTGTTCCAGTTTATTGAGAGCTTCAGGTTTCCCTGTAACATAATTATGAAGGAAAAACATTGCAAATAATTGTCGTCTGCTATCAATGCAGAAGTTGCTTCCCTTATTCACATTAATCCGGAAGTGGTGGAGCCAAGACAAAATGGCGCATGACATAGGAAAAACATAGTGGACATGTTCGCAGAAATTTGTTGTTGATTTTAGCTACTGAAGTCCTACTGTGAAAAATCTAAAGACTGCAAACATGTCACAGTGTAAACAGACAGCCGAAGAGTTCACCAAAAGTACATTCAGTCCGCATGTCGCGGTATTGTGCAGCCCTGATGCGGAGTTACTGTGTCAGAAAAATAACTTGACTTTCCAGCAGTTGATCCAACCATTCTGTCGTTTGTCGTCCGAAGGTGAGAAAAATCGGTCTTTCACTTAAACACTAATGAAATATTACAGTAAACTTGCTTACGGGTTAACTAACGTGAATTTCCAAGTCTTTTTATTTTCAATTATATGAATATATATGCAAATTACCAGAGTTCATTTCATTGATTTTTATTTTTGGATCAGATGAGTAGATCTCTAGATGTTGCTGTCCATCAGATCAAAAATCGATTTGACTTAAGTTACCCACACATAGGAATCGTAATGTGACTAATGTCAGTCCACATTCGGTGAAAGTTTTGTTCATAGCAGTAACAATAAACGTTTACATTGGTTTACTATCAGCGCCCATCAAACTGAGCATACTAGACCATGCCAGATCGCTGGTGTAATTATGATTACGTTCACACTTCAGAGTCTGACAGTGACGGTGACACAGACTGATTCAGTGATAGAGAACTTCATTATCAGTTCCATACAATGTATGTAAGCATGTGTATATATCAGGGTGTGTGTGTGTGTATGTATGTGTGCCTGTTTTTGTGTGTGTTGCATGTCAGATTGTTTAAAATGTCAAGAGCTAAAATACTTAAGCTGTCAGTGTTCTGCACAACACATACAGGGAATGGAGTGTGAACTTTTGCATGTTTACATTTTTTCCATATAGTTTTCCAGGATTTTGACCATTGATTATTATCTGTGTTATGAGACAGCAGAATGTGTTTGTGCAAGAATTATTTTGAGATCAAGTGTAACAAGATGGAGTAAATATATGTAAACAACAACAGATTATAACAAGAAAAAATAGGCCTATTAAATTTTTGCATTGCAAACCAGAATGTCTCTTGTGCATATCATGTAAACACACATGGAGAATGAAAGGCGTGTTAATCTGTTTAATCATATTTTCATTCAGAATATCTAAACAACAAATTTTTTTTCTTGAATGTTACTACCACTTAGAAAACTGCCACGCCCCCTCAACTTCCCCTGTTGCAACACCCCCTTCTAGTTCCCCTCACTCTTCATTCAGAACTTTACCTGCATGTTCATTGATTTACAAGCTTATGTCAAATTGTTTATTTACAAATAATACAATATTTTGATTCTTTTTTCATTTGTGTAATACATTTAAATGTGAATGTTCCGTATCGACCAGAGGCAAATTCTTTGTGTGTGTCTGTGACAGAAATTTGTTATCAAGCTTTCCTCACATGTTTCTGGATGGATCTTTAGACATTCCAGATTTGCAAATGCACAAGTTTAGATTAGTTTTCAAGGTCAAGGTCACAGATAAAAAAAAAAAGGGGCCCCAAATCAGCCTCCCGCTTTCTTTTTGTTTTGTTTTGTTTTGTTTTGTTTTGTTGTTGTTGAAAAACGTGACCAGCACTTTCTCAAGAACTTCTGATGACATTTAAATTTTATTGTAAGTTATGTAACAGTCTTACCATCAGTTCTGTTCATGTCAAGTTTTATTTCAGCTGAAGCCTTAAGTGGATTAAGACAACAGTGACCTTGAGAAGGACACAATCTTGATTTTTGTTGTAATATTTGTATAAAAATAGATTGGTTGAGTGGTTTGACTATCTTATTTTTCTATCAGATGACATTTTCAATATTACTGAATGATGCAGCCTTCCTAAGTGAGCATAGGAGATAATAAAAGTGAAGAAATGGAAAAGACAACTGGAGAATGGGGAAGTTTGTCACAGAGTTTTTTTGTTTGTGTGTGTGTGTGTGTGTGTGTGTGTGGTGTGTGTGTGTGTGTGTGTGTGTGGTGTGTGTGTGTGTTGATTGTTATCTCTGTGTCTTTAAGTTTGTCATGATATTTGTCTTGATTTATCTTCGTTTGTGTTGGTATTGGTTGATATGTTTGTGTGTACTATATTTGTGTTTGTTTTCTTCACTGTTGTCAGCCATCACAGTGTGTGAATATGATGAATATGTGTGCATGCATGTGTGTATCTGTGCCACAGTGTGTGTGTATTTACTGTTATTTCTTATTTCTCGTTTCTTATATTTCTCGTTTCTTATTTGTTTATTTATCTACCTGTTCCTTTAGTCTTTACTTATTTAAATCTATAAAAATTATTCTATTAATTATTATTTCTTCTTTCCTTGGAAGTGTACAACAGACTGGAGGGGCTGTGATTATTCTTTTGACTTCTGCATCCTATCCACCAACTGCAACAATGTTACCCTTCCTACAAGATGTCAAAGTATTAAGTTTTTGCTTTGGTAGCATGGTTAACAATGCAGGATTCTGGTAGGCAGGGTGCGGGAGTCAAAAGGTTAAGGAAATATTATTTTCATGTCGTTGAATAATACTTAATAGATAGTGGAGCCTTTGTGTATGGATTGGGGGTGGGGGCTTTCTGTGATATGACTTTTATGAGACAAGTTTGTGCTTAGTGGCTGGTTGTGTTTTGATTCAGTGATTTATCCATTAATTTTTTGCTCATGTTATGTATTTGGTTTTTTCTTTGAAGGAAAGATACACATATCATACACACATCATTAAAGTATAGCCAAGATTGTGCCAATGTTAGTCTGATACACGTAGTAGTATTTTCTTTGAAGGTAAGATACACAGATCATACACACGTCATTAAAGTATAGCCAAGATATGAAGATTGTGCCAATGTTAGTCTGATAGTGATACAGTAGTAGTATAAGACACAAAAACCATGAGCTAGGTATCCTGACCTCAGGACCTGGCTACCCCATAGTAAGGCTTGTGCCATGATCATTCTGATTCGTTTCCATCACATGGTATCTGAGGTATTAGTGCATCTGGAATTCATTCTAAGCGCAGAGCCATCATCTTGAGAAACTTCAACTGAAACTGAAACTCCCACAGGACTTATGTCTGTGTAGATGTTGGTGGGCTTCCTGAAGTCAAATATGTGAGGGCTGTTGCCTCATTCAAGGCGGTTTTTAACTTGGTCAGTGTTGCAAGATGCTTTGATGTCCAGGATCAAGGAGTGCCTTTTTCGGTTAATTTTGACAGTTTATGTATCCGCAAAGCATAATTAGTAATGTGGCAGGCACCACAAACGTTCATCATGCCAAGAAGGCTTTGGACTTCGATTGCTTTGGTAGGTGTTAGGAGGTCAAGGTGTTCTTAATTTTATCTTGATTGAGCTTTATACCATCTTCCCCAAAGACGATGCCAAGATATTCCAGGGATTTCTTGTAGTTGATACATAAAAGTAACATATGTCACCATGAAGTGTCTGCTTTTTTAATTGGAGTTTCTCAGATAAGCTACATAGATCGGCATCATGGTCTGTCTGTAATGAACCAAAACACAGCCTTTCATCGCTGATGACCAACAGAACTTTACTGCACAGAAATATCTGTCAGTCAAATCAGTGCCTCATTGTTTATCTTCATTCCTGGAAGGAAAAAAGATAAACTGAAATAAACAAAATTTATCAACTTTTCTAAGATTGTGTAATCTTTTGAATGCTTGAGTATTCTGTTTTAAGACAATTTCAGATGTACTTTTTTCTGTTTAACTAAGTTCTTTCTGCTTCATGTTACATGATAATCCTGTTGCATTTGCTGTTATCTTCCATGCCCCAGTTGGGGTTAAAGGACCCATTAAACAATATTCAGTGTGTGTGTGTCTGTGTGTTGTGTGTGTGTGTGTGTGTGTGTGTGTTGTGTGTGTGTGTGTGTGTGTGTGTGTGTGTGTGTGTGTGTGTGTGTGTGTGTGTGTGTGTGTGTGAGACAAAATCTGTAGGCAAGGACGGGAGGGCATTAATTAATTAATTATTTGTTTTTCCATTTCCCCTTAAAAAACAAGAGAAAAAGGAAGATTATTGCATATCAACCATATGTCACTGTGTGTGTATGTGTGTGCGTGTGTGTGTGTGTGTGTGTGTGTGTGTGTGTGCGTGTGTGCGTGTGTGTGTGTGTGTGTGTGTGTTTGTGTGTTTGTGTGTGTGTGTGTGTGTGTGTTTTGTGTGCTGGTTAAATTAACTATCAAATTCTTTGTCATTCGCTGATCAAGTGACACACTGTTTTATTTCAACATTGATTCAATGATTATTGAATCAGTTGAATGATGTTCATTGATTTTGTTATATACCACCAGTTCACATCCGAGATGCCAACAATGTCTCACACTCAATCCATGGCCTGCACATCAAGGCATGTGATATGTCCACCCAGCCTCTGCAGCAGGCTGCCATACGCAAGACGCTGAACGATGCTGTGGTCAATGCACAGCAACACCAGCAACAGGCACTGGATGGTGGGCATACCAATGTCCACTCTTTTGGCAACTATGACCTGCATTTAAATGGTGAGTTCATACAAATATTATTACTGATGATAAGAACTCAAAAATAATTTGAGATTTGTTGTTGTGAATGTTGTCTCAAAGGTCTTCAACATTTTTCATCTACAACGTTCTGGTCTGTCTTACAAAAGGTTTATGACACAATGTCTCACATAGAGGCATGCACAGGCTTGAAGCGTCTGTCAGGTTTATAACTGTTGGACATTTGGGTGGAGTGCGTATAAACTGTTGGACATTTGGGTGGAGTGTGTATGGAATTGTCGGAGTGCAATGAATCACTCCTGAATAAATTCCAGACAAGCTTTCTACTCTCACAGAAATGAAATGAGAAATGGAGCCAAAGATGAGATACAGAGGTCATAGTATGATACATACCCAACCACACACACACACACACACATGCATGCATGCATGCGTGCACAGAAAAGAGAGAGAGAGACATAGAAAGTGACATACTCACATACACAGTATACACTATATATTAACTCATTTAATGATGTTCACACATGCACGCACGCACGCACGCATGCATGCACACACACATACACACACATACACACACACACACACACACACACACACACACACACACACACACACACACACACACACACACACACACACACACACTTTAGTTTTAAAGGTGCTGAGGACAGGGTAGGAGAATAAACAAAATGCAACATTGTAAAGGGAGTGAAAGGCTATGCATCCTCTTAGAAGTTAGTGAATTACAGTCATAGTGAGGTAAACCCGATGCCAATTCATTGATTGTTGTTCAACTGTCTGTTTTTTAGCATCTGCTCCTTGGTTCGAGGCATGGCGGGACAGCTTTCTGCAGACAATGCCATTGTCAGACCATGAATACCTCAACACCTGTTTGTCATGTATCCTTTTTTCTGGCTTTTGAAACAACCACACGCACGCACGCACGCACGCACACACACACACACCACACACACACACACACACACACACAGAGGTATGCAATGTAACGGGCAAATGCTATAATATAAACACAGTGATAAACTACATAGGGGAAAGCCCTTATTTTTGTGCTTCTCACTATTTTACTGAAATATTAAGACGACAGGAAGATACAGCAATCACATCAACAGCAGTAACATAAACAAAGTGAGCCATAAAATTGAGAATATAGCCACATATGAGGTAATACAAAAGACTTTGAAAAGGTATTAAAGTAGGTAAAACTGTAAAGAAATATTACATTACCTGGTTTTATAACAGCGATATGTGTACCTTAACTCATCATCAGGCTTATTTGTGGTGTCGTCTGCTCAGCCAGACCCTCTGAGTATGTTCACAGCATTAGCTAATCAGCAGCTGACTCAGCAGCAGCAGTTTCCCAATAAGACACCACGGTGGTTCTGTCAAGGTATCCTGCATTACTATGTCTTACTGCACGATGTACTGGATGGAGAGCAGGCAAGGTAGGTCATGGAAGAGTGAATGAATGAATGAATGAGATTATTAAATTTGAAAAAGCAGCATGGAATTATAATAAGTTTACGTGAAAACTGCAGTGTTACATATTTCTACATTAACAGTTCAGTTTTAACACATTTCTGGCCACAACCAACAGTTTGTTGGTCATGTAAAATTCTGCCGGTCATGACTAGCACTTACAGTTTTGGCATTAGCTTTGGACAGTAGAAGAAAGTCAGAATTTACCATGCAGGAGTTTCAGGGGGAACTACTCTGTGAACTTCCTGTAAATTTTGCCACTTTTTGTTTAAGATTATGACAAAGCAACAGTTGAAGTTATTATAGCTTATACTGCTAAGCAATTGCCTGATGAAATCTTCAAGGTGAAATCTTCAAGGATGAACTTAGCGCTGCAAATAATGAAGATTCGAGGATGATTTTGACTGTAATTTTGGCTAACGTAGTGACAGTGATTGTCAGATACTGAAATAGTGATGTGATGATGATACTTATTGACTGTTTGTGAACACTTTTTGTGAACACCAGAAGAAACAACAATTAAAACATACATGGCACCCAAAAAAAGGCAGTGCGTAGGTGTGGTCAAATTGAATATCCATGTATCAGGTTGTTTTACTGTAGACAGTTGTGTAATATATCAAGCGGTTGTTTTTATATAATTTCGCTAAGCAGATCTGTTCAGAAACAAATGTGTAAGAGGATTTCATGTGATGCAACTTGGAGTGTTGACTGCAAATCTTAGTTGGTCAAGGGCAGCAAACTAGCAGATATTGCACGGTCAGAAGTGTATGACTGAACACAAGATGTCTTGCAGTGGTTTTGGCTTGAAATTAATATTCTAATTTTACTGTTCCCAATCTAACTTTGTTTATCTCCTTGCCCTCCACGCCTCATCCATTTTTGACACAGATAGATTTATTGCAACATATTTAAAGAAATTAAACGCATGCATACATTGTATACCCATATGTGCGTATACGTGTGTACTGTCCTCCTCTCCCCAGTTTCATCTCTCATGGGCTCAGGTACATGTTCTGTTTTTTTTTTTTAGATATATGTATTGCATAATTTGTGTGTGTACCATTCCAACTTTTGTACAAAATCGTGTATGCACATTCTTTTTGCCCACACTCTGCACACTCTTGTCTTCTGTAGGTATGCCTGTTGGGTGTTTGCTTGTTTCCATAAGCCAGGCCACTGATATGACTTACAGTAAGTTACAGGATCTTAAATGTGCATATTTGATATTCTGTATGCGTATTCATATGAAGAGGGTTGAGGCACTGGCAGTCCGCGCGCATGTTGACCTGGAACTTGTGGAAGATAAGAAAAATCTCCAGCCTTTATTCACCAGATGGAGGTGTCTGGGCAAATCAAACCTAGGACCTTCCAGTTGGAAGTCTGTGGTTTTATCCTCTTGAGTAAGTAATATTGCTCGTCAAGTTTCTGCTTATTTTTGTTTATTTTCTCTGCATTCTGTGTGTGTGTGTGTGTGTCTCTCTCTGTCTCTCTCTGCCACTCTGTCTTTCTCTGTCTGTGTCTCTCTGTCTGTCTCTGTCTGTCTGTCTGTCTGTCTGTCTCTTTCTGTCTCTTTCTCTCCTTTCCTTTTTGTGTTTGATTGTTGGCTTTTTTCCCTTCTGAAGTTAATGATTCTTAACCTTGTAAACTGCTTTTGTCAGAGCGGAAGCTGTATACCAAAGCATGAAGTCCACGTTCGGGGCGCAAATCTGTCACCTGCTGCAGATCAACTCCCGCTCCCCCAGCACCCTGGAAACCCTGAAAAGTGGACCCTCTCCTCCTGACCCATGGAGCCAGTTTCTACCCAAAACCACCGAGACACAAGTGAGTAGTTGCTGTCTGGCCAGAAAAAACAGTATATATTGGCTCTTTCATCCAGTATCATTTTTTTTTCATTTAAATTGTCAATAGAGATGAAGACAGATTGGATGAATCCTTTTAGGGTGAAGGTGATTTAGAGTTGGTTGGGTGTTATTCTGGAACACTTTTATTGCAAAAATCCTGATATGATTTAGGTACATTGTCGTAACTTCTCTAGTATGTATGATACAGGCGCAGACTTTAGCATTTGCCCTGATTGTTTTGTATTTTTCCTCTTCAATGCTCACAGGTCACTCTAAGACACTGATGTAAGTCCAGGCTGTTTTCTTTGTCATGAAGCCTGTATTTTAGAGTACAAATGAAATTGGTGTTCTGTAATTGTTAGTAAAAAGCACAGACCAGTATTTGCTTAGATGATTTTGTAAGTCCTTACTGTAGCCTGCCTGCCAGGTTTTAATTTGTGTTGAAATTTGATTTTGTGCAACACAAATTTGTAATGATATTTACTTATTTGTTTATTGAAACCTTTTTGTTAGTACTGAAGTACTGCATGATGATGATGAGTATAAACAATTGAGCATTTTAGTTTCAGATTCAACAAAACCATTTAAACACAGCTTGGTAATATACAAAAAAAGTACCATATAATGCTACTTTCAATAAAATGTGCCTAAATGGAGCATACATTGACTCACATTTTTGCCTAAAAGGATTAGTCTAACAGGTCTTCATCTGTAGGGGCATTGCCTGAGTGCAGTATCATATCTGTATACATACCTGCAATCAAGGGATATGGGTGGGGAATGTTCATACATGTTATAGTTGACATAGCTCTGCTGTATGCAAGGTTTTTGGGTGCGGAATGATACTTTTTTTTTTAATACATTTTAACTAACGTTTATTCATTGTGTATGCAAAATTTGTAGGTGCTGAATGATAATGAATTGTATCTGAATGTGTACAGTCTATTTTATGGAAGGTTTATAGTGCAGAATAATTGTACATTATGTAAGTTTGCTGTGTGTGATGTAAGCCTATGTAATTTGGCTTTGTTTAAAATTAGATTTGCAGGCGCAGAATGCCTGCATGTGAACTGTTTGTACATTGTGTGGAATGATTGTGCATTTGTTGCATGCCAGGTTTGTGGCCGTGGAATGAGTGAACATTGTCACTCAAAAGTATGTGTATGCAAGGTTTGTGATACTGTTTACACTCTATCAGTCTATGCAAGGTTTTGGTAATCAGGATGGTTATTTGCCATAGTTATTTACCATGCAGTTTCAGTATTTTCATGCTACAGACACTGCGTTTGAACAGTGATTTTGTTTTGCTATTTACTCTATAGCTCCAGCTGTCACTGCCTTGCTGACTAATTCATTTAGCTTATAAACGGCAATTTATGCAGTTGGGCTTACTGATTTGCTGTGCTTGACAAATATCATGAATTTAAAAAAAAACTTTATTTAATTAGATTTTATTGAATTTAATCTGAAAAAAAAGGTTTGTTGAACAGCCTAATCTGCTTCAAATTTGATATAGGGACAAATTGTGTGTTGTTTTTAGTTCGTTCTTTTACTGGTTTTCTTTTCCTTTCTTTTTTATTGGAGGAGGAGGTGAGTGATGTGGTGGGAAATGGTACACTGCCTCAAATCCTGCTTGTACTAGTTTTAGTGGGGCTGCCACATTGAGAATGCATGTAACAAAATGGACCATTCACATTGTGCAACATTGAATTATGCAATATACACACATACGCACGCGCGCGCACACACACACAACACACACACACACACACACACACACACACACACACACACACCACACACACACACACACCACACACACACACACACACACACACACACACATACACACACACACACACACACACACACACACACACACGCACACGCACATATATATTACAAACTCATACATATTACAAACACACACATGCAAAAAGTATCACAGGGTCAGATAATTGGAAAGAAATGCATGTTGAGAGGGACTTGTCTTGATAGCTGGGTTGCAGCAACATGCCTGAAACATGTAAATGTTTCAGTTTGAAAGAAATATAATATTTTTGGTAAACCATGTGAGATAGTGCAATCAGTACATGATCAGAAAAAGTAGTATGAGGATCTGAGTGAGAGAGAGAAGAGAGAATGAATATGTTTGTGTTTTCCAGTTTTTTAAAGCTGGGTATTCACTCCATGTCCAGTTTGTCTGTGTGCGTGAAGTGTGTTTGTGAGGGGGTGGCAAGATGTATTCCACCTCACACAATTATGTGTTTGTCATATTTAGACAATAAAGACTGATGCATTCACTTTCCTTGTCCAAGTCTGTCAACTTATTATGTGTTTGTCATATTTAGACAATAAAGACTGATGTATTCACTTTCCTTGTCCAATCTGATAACTAAATGATATTCATATTTTGTGATTTATTTGTTGACATTTGCTATGTAACATACTGATATGGCTTCAGTGTACTTGATCCCCGTACAACTCTTTCAGGGAAATCAGCGAAGTAAAGCTAGATATTATATTGCTTGGGTAAGTCTCAACTTGCATTTTCTGTCAGTCATGTTGGCTTCTTTTGAACGTTACATTTTCATTTCGTTATGTGTCTGTTTTATTTGTTTTTGATTTTACATTTGGGGTTTTCCCGTTTTCAGCCCAGTTCTTCTTGCCCCCTTTTGAGAGTATTGCAGCTAGTTAAAAGTTGATCTTTTATTCTGGCATTGTGATTGTGAATGTCTTACTGCTAATGTTATGAAGAAAAATAGCCTACCATAGCCTTCTTTCTCATTCAGAATCTTATTGTCAGGACAGAACACACTTGTGTTTGATTTGATTTGCGATGCTTTTGATGTTGTTCCACAGCAGACTTATTTCTGTCACTGAATGTCACAACTGCATATCTCAGTCTGTGGTTTTGTGTTCATTATATCTTTGGTGCACTCAGAATATTTCTATAGAACAAAAAAAACAACAAAAAAAAACAAAAAAAGAAAGAAAACAGAGCACACATACACATTACAGAGACGTAAAACATGCAGAATGATACAAAATACAGTGTAATGAAACACAGTGCAAAACAGTACAAAATGTATATGATTCTAGAGATAAATACCACATTTTTTATATTATGTAACCATAAGACAGTGTGTTTATTCTCAGTGTATTTCATGATCAGTCATGATGTATAATTTTGTACATATACAGAACTTTGCAGCTTCTGGTTGTGAATTTTGTTTGGTATAAACATGATTCACAACCTGACCTTTTTGTACAAACTGTAGATACTGTATAAAAAGCTTGACCATGGTAATTAAGACTTTTGGCTCACTTAACCATTTTTATAAGTTCTGTCACAAATTATTTCATGCTTCTTTTTTTTTAAACTAAAGCAGAGCACTTCGATATTTCGTACTGTTGATTTCTAGTTTCTGTTTCTTCTTCATTGTCAACAGCATTTTGTGTTTGATGTCTGTGCCTTCATTAATATGCACATACACTTGGTTGCTTATAACAGTATAAATATGAACAAAGTCGGATTCTTTTTCAGATGTGAGGGTTACACTTGTAAACTAATGGAACCTTGTAATATGAAAGTTGCAGTGAATCCTTGAGCAGTGATTACACAGAATAGATGTGGCTGTTCGAAAGAAAAACCACAAACATCAGTGTTACTTGTGAAAATGAAATGATTATTAACAGTATACTCCTCTTTGCTTTCTAGGTTTTGTTCAGTTCTGCCTTCCACATGTTACCTGCAACTAAATTTGTTTCATTTCGGTACATGGTGTGCATGTATGTACACATGCACATACACGCAAGTGTGCAGTGGCACACACTCATCCGTTTTACATGTGTCTCAAGCATACACACTTGCATGCACGCATGCTTGCACACATGCACACACACAGACACACATATACACACACATGCACAGACACACACACACACATACACACACACACACCACCCACCCACCCACCCACACCCACACCCACCCACACCCACACCCCCACCCCCACGGCCACACACACACACACACACACACACACACACACACACACACACACACACACACACACACACACACACACACACACACACACACACACACACACACCACACACACACTTTTCTTTTCATGTGTTTGAATTTTGATGTTATGATTGTGATTAACAATAATAAGACTTACTCTCAGATACCCGTGGACCTGAAATGAGGTTTCTGTACTTGCGCGGGTGATTTATAGATAGAGTGACTATAGACGGTATAAATAATATATAGAAGCTTTTTTTCTAGCAGTTACATTCGAAGACGGTGTTGATGCATACATAGTTTACATGGATTCAAACAAAATTTAAGAAAACCAGATATTTTTTTTTTTTTTTTTGGGTTTTGTAATATTTTGTTTAACAGCATGCTGGTTTAGAGTGCATGCTTTGCTTTCCTTGCCTATACATTTTTTTTTTCTGAATGCGCCTTCCACCTTTGGGGGAGGGGGGCAGCTTTTTATTCTATGCATGTTTGCCTCTGAGCACCTGCAAAAAATGTCTTCACCACATTTTTTTTATCCCAATGTCTTTTTCTGCATGCAAAATTTTGCAAGCACACTGTGAGAGATTTGTCTGTCTTTTGTTTTTGGACTCCATGACTTTCGTTACTCTGTTTCTGTATCTTTGTATTTTCTGTTTCTCTCTGTTTGTCTGCCAGTCTCTCTGTCTGTCTCCTGTCTCTGTCTGGCTGGCTGGCTGTCTGTCAATGTCTGTCTCTGTCTCTTCTGTCTGTGTGTGTGTGTGTCTCTCTCTGTCTGTTTGTCTCTGTCTGTCTCCCTCTCTCTCTGTGTCTCTCTCGTCTTTATTATGAATATTGTGGGTTTATAGTTAACAGAGGGAGAGGAGCTGGGGATTTCTTGGAATGAGAAAGGAGAGTGAGTGAGTGAGAGTGAATGAGAGAAAGAGAGAGGGAGGGGGAGGAAAGAAAAAGGGAGATGACAGATGGTTTATACTTTATTCATATGTGGGCCATTGCACCTTATGAAGAGAATACTTTGAAGACAGACATGAACGTATTTCTGATGGTGTCATCATGTCAGTTAACACATTTTCTTATGCATCAAGAAATAACAGAGGACTGCAGCTTGAATAGTTTGTACAAATATAATGACAAATTTCTAGTATCAGTTAATAGTATTTTCATGTTTATGTGCCATTAAGAAACTTAGCTGAAATTGTCATGGAAATGTATAAAATTTCAAAGTTACATATCTTTCTCTCAGACTACTAAGTGTAGGAGACTACTAAGTGTAGGGCAGCACAAAAGAAAATGAATTTCATATTCCTTGCTATTCTTGGAGGGGGGGGGGGGGAGAGAGAGAGAGACACACACACACACAGACAGACAGACAGACAGACAGAAAAGGTGATCCTAGTAGTGATTCTGAACTTTCCTTGTCTCCAATCCAGTCGAGGGAAGTGTGTGAATTTTCTGCTCTTACTTTTGTCTTTAATCTGGTGATTTCGTGAGTGACTTTTCTTTTACATATACTTGATTAGGGCCAGCTGACCGAAAATTTCTGTTTTGTCTTGTCTTGGCAATTAAGTACCTACTCATATGATCATTTCATATGTATTTTGTCTTTGTATTGTCTTCTTTTGGCAGTTATATACACATTCTTATTATCTTTGCAAATGTGTCTTGTGTTCATGGTTAGCGTGTTAGTGATTGTCTTTGGGTTAACAATAAAGGATTAAACAAACAGAAACACATGAATGAATAAATAACTAAATAAACAGTTGGATGAATGAATAAATGAATGGAAAATTGAGAAAATTAAAAGTATGGGAAGCATTGTAGTTATAGGTTGATGATAAAAAATCCCAATAAGTAAATAATCAGATAAATGGATAAATAAACAAATGAAAATTAAATGAGGGTAAAAAGTGTGCTAAGCATTGTGGCTTTGGGTGAATGATAAGTAGACAGTCAGAAAAGTGAATAAATATCTAATCAGACAAATAAATGATGAACTAAATGAATGAAAATAAATGAAAAATGACACAAATATGTTGATTGCTGAAGAGATTGTGAAACAATGATTATTTTGAATTCTTGGTGCATGTAAAAAAATGACTCTTGTTGTTTCTGTTTCTTGGTGTATCTTTATTGTCATCAGTATTCATGTGAAAATTATATTTATTGTCAGTTCCTGTGTGTCTTCTGTTCTGTCTGTATTCTGCCTGTGTACATGTATATCTTTTGTGGTCTGCCTTTGTCACTCTGTGTTAACTGTCTGTGTGTTGTCTGTCTTCTCTGTGTCTTTGTGCGTGTGTGTGTGTGTGTGTGTGTGTGTGTGTGTGTGTGTGTGTGTGTGTGTGTGTGTGTGTGTGTGTGTGTGTGTGTGTGTGTGTGTTGTGTGTGTGTGTGTGTGTGTGTGTGTGTGTGTGTGTGTGTGTGTGTTGTTGTGTGGTGTGGGTGTCTTTTGTCTCTCTCTCCCTCCCTCCTCCCCCCTTCCTCGTTCTCTCCCCATGTGTAACCTCTGTTTTCTTGTTTCTGTCTCTCAGTATCTGTAACTCTTTTGTCTCAGTGTCTGTCTCTTTCTCTTGGTAACTCTTTGGTCTCAGTGTCTGGTCTCTTTCTCTTGGTAACTCTTTGGTCTCAGTGTCTGTCTCTTTCTCTTGGTAACTCTTTGGTCTCAGTGTCTGTCTCTTTCTCTTGGTAACTCTTTGGTCTCAGTGTCTGTCTCTTTCTCTTGGTAACTCTTTGGTCTCAGTGTCTGTCTCTTTCTCTTGGTAACTCTTTGGTCTCAGTGTCTGTCTCTTTCTCTTGGTAACTCTTTGGTCTCAGTGTCTGTCTCTTTCTCTTGGTAACTCTTTGGTCTCAGTGTCTGTCTCTTTCTCTTGGTAACTCTTTGGTCTCAGTGTCTGTCTCTTTCTCTTGGTAACTCTTTGGTCTCAGTGTCTGCTCTTTCTCTTGGTAACTCTTTGGTCTCATGTCTGTTCCTTTCTCTTGGTAACTCTTTGGTCTCAGTGTCTGTCTCTTTCTCTTGGTAACTCTTTGGTCTCAGTGTCTGTCTCTTTCTCTTGGTAACTCTTTGGTCTCAGTGTCTGTCTCTTTCTCTTGGTAACTCTTTGGTCAGAGTTGTCTCTTCTTTGGTAACTCTTTGGTCTCATGTCTGTCTCTTTCTCTTGGTAACTCTTTGGTCTCATGTCTGTCTCTTTCTCTTGGTAACTCTTTGGTCTCAGTGTCTGTCTCTTTCTCTTGGTAACTCTTTGGTCTCAGTGTCTGTCTCTTTCTCTTGGTAACTCTTTGGTCCCAGTGTCTGTCTCTTTCTCTTGGTAACTCTTTGGTCTCAATGTCTGTCTCTTTCTCTTGGTAACTCTTTGGTCTCAGTGTCTGTCTCTTTCTCTTGGTAACTCTTTGGTCTCAGTGTCTGTCTCTTTCTCTTGGTAACTCTTTGGTCCCAGTGTCTGTCTCTTTCTCTTGGTAACTCTTTGGTCTCAGTGTCTGTCTCTTTCTCTTGGTAACTCTTTGGTCTCAGTGTCTGTCTCTTTCTCTTGGTAACTCTTTGGTCTCAGTGTCTGTCTCTTTCTCTTGGTAACTCTTTGGTCTCAGTGTCTGGTCTCTTTCTCTTGGTAACTCTTTGGTCTCAGTGTCTGGTCTCTTTCTCTTGGTAACTCTTTGGTCTCAGTGTCTGGTCTCTTTCTCTTGGTAACTCTTTGGTCTCAGTGTCTGGTCTCTTTCTCTTGGTAACTCTTAGGTCTCAGTGTCTGTCTCTTTCTCTTGGTAGTATTGATGGTTTAGTGGTAAAATACTCATCTGCCATTTGAGTAACCAGGGTTTCGTTCCCAGTTGATACACTCAGAAATAACAGAGACTACTCATACATCAACTCATTTCACAAGAACCCAAAGCACTTATGGAAGCACGGGAGACAGGTAGACACACATAAAGCAGATACATGGCAGCCCCTGGTGCTATGACAAAAACAGACCAGGGGCTATGACAAAAACAGACAAACGATAATAATGCACTGTTAAGGAAGCGGTACAAATGAATTATAGTAAGACATCCACAGGTTTTGAGGAAATTAACTAAGACTGAAACACAAAACTGCAATCTCATGGTTGAATGCGGTGCCAGCATTGTGAATCAAGTCTGTTGTGTTGGGAGAGCAGTCAGAGTGGCACAGATATATTCTGTCTGGCAATATTGATTTGTTATAAATAATCACAACTCGGGTATAGTTGCACACAGCAGGGCTGTATGGCAGTTCATTGCATTCATTTTTCTCTTCTTTTTTTTCTTTTTTTTTTTTTCTAGTAGAGACACAGTTTTAGTTGAACTTTCTTGATTTGCATTTTGTACTATATTGATATTGAACTGTATTGTGTTGTGTTGTTTTGGGTGGAGAAGGGAGGGAACAGCATAGGACATTGATCAGAAGCAGTCAGCATGGGAGAGTGGTCAGGGCCGTGGACTTCTAACTGGGAGGTTGTGGGTTTGAACCAACAGCAGTCATATAAAAAACAAAAACAAAACAAAAAACAGGATCTTTTTGCCCTGACTGGCTCCTACACAGCGTAATTTGGGTTTGTTGGAACAACTGGGACTATGCAATCAAGTTTCTGGCAATTTTTGGGTGTGTCATTGATTGATTGAGAATAGTGGTCAAATTTCCTGGCGTGTGTGTCTCATGATTGACACCAGGATAGATTATGAAACTGAGTAAATGTAAAGTACAACTCTGTCATGCAGTCTCAAACTGAAATGGATAGCATCAGCACTGTTATCCCCATTTTCCTTATCACAGCATTGTGAAAAGAAATTGCCCTAGATTCTGTGGCCTGTCATTTCAGTGGGTTTGGAGGTTTGCTGGAGAGCCGTAATTAGCAGCTTAGCAGTAAGGAACAGCCACGATGGGGGGAAGGGGGGGAGGAGAGAGGTCGAGAGAGAGGTTAAACTTTTTAAAAAAACCCAGCTTCATGCAGATTTAACCATGGCTGCCAAATCGATGGATGACCTCGGCTTGCATGGTCTGCTCAGCCCACCCAGCTGTAAATGGAAACATATCCTTTTTTAAGCACAAGAGAAGAGAAGAACATAGTCTTGAGACTGCTAAACCGAAGAAGAGACGAGGTCTCAAACATTTCTTTCTTCAGTGACTGATCAGGTTATAAAAAAAACTGTTTTCTTTTTCAAAAAAATCAACAATATTAAAAAAGAGAAAGAAAACAAGATGGTCAAGCTGTTCTCTAATCTCCCTTTTTTTTAAACAAAAATGAATAAGAACAAAAGAAATATTTGTTTTTAACACTAGCATTTCTCATTGCAAACATCTCTGCATGTGAGAAACGAAGACAGTTAGAACTGCAGTTTATTTTTTTGTCAATGTGTTAGACTAAGGCACAAATTAAAGCTTTCATTATTTACAAAATGTCAGAGTTTAATACAGTCAGAGGGTAAACTACAACTAGATCTACATTTGCCAAATCTTCTAAACTCAAGTTCCATGCCTGGTTCTGTGTTTTGCAAGAGAGAATCAAACAGGATCAGTTTGACGAAGTGAGATCATCTGTCACATCAGGGAAACAAATAGCTTTGCTTACATGTAAATTTTTCATTGAAAGTTTGTGATCTTGCATAAATTGTGCAATGCATTCTCAAAACAGCATATCTTTGCGCTTCATTGCCTCACTTTGAAAAGCGGACGGAAGAGAGCTGCTGTGTTTTTATACACATAATAGTAATTCTGTTCGTCACATGTGGCTGGGTTTTGTTTTCAGGAACGGAGATCCACATCAAAGACGACGATTTTTTTTTTTCTGAGATGGAATAAATTCTTTACAACTGCCAGGAAGTGATTTGGGATAGTTATGTAAGACCAAAAGTTTCAGAGGACCTTAATGCCGAACTTTTCCCTTCATTATGTATGTATTAAAGGTCAGTTTCTGTCAGAAGTGGAAGGAGAAATATCTCTGGAGGCTTTGTTACTAGTTATCTACCACACAACTGTACTCTGAACTGAATGTCAAACTGCCAGGTAGTGCTTTATTAAAACCAGCCCTTACCATCTGCTACACCAATGCAGCCTATAAAGTATTGACTCTGTCTAGTGTTTCTATGTGGAATTTGATCATTGCTAGTCTAGTGTTTCTTTCACATTGTGGGATTAGACTGGATGCAAGATGAGCTTGTGTTTGTGTGGTATTGTTGTTTTATGCAAAATTTCATGACTGGTAGTCATCAGATTGTCACACTAGTTTACATAGGTTATTTTTGAGTGACTGTCATTTGGGCTTTAGGAAAGCTGATGACTTGTGATAATTTGTTGGAGAGGAATTCTGTGACTCTATGTAAGAGGGAGACTTAGTGTGTGTGTGTGTGTGTGTGTGTGTGTGGTGTGTGTGTGTGTGTGTGTGTGTGTGTGTGTGTGTGTGTGTGTGTGTGTATACATATGTATATAGATGTATATATATATATGTGTGTGTGTGTCTGTGTGTGTTTGTGTGTGTCTGTGTGTGTGTGTGATTAGATTGCATTAAAGTGTATTTTTTGTGTTTGTATATCTGTGTGTGTGTGTGTGTGTGTGTGATGTGTGTGTGTGTGTGTGTGTGTGTGTGTGTGTGCCCAGTGTGACTGTTACTAGATCATATGTTTGCTGAAACTGTTTTTGTCATTCTGGATATTGTTTTTTAAGTATAAAAAGAAAGACAGAAAGATGAAAATGAATGAATGAATGAATGAATGAATGAATAACTAAATGAGTAAAGAAAGGAAAACAACGAAATAAAACCCAAAAGAAACCACAACAAACACAAAAAAGGAAAAAGACAATCTCACAGCAAAGTGTTTGCATGAATGCAAGAGTGTTAAAAATTTAAGTAAGAAAACCCCACACTGGACAGACTTTTGTGTTCATGCTACTTTGTTCTTTCTCTCTCTCCTTAGAAATGCCGGGGCGACTTTTTGCATAATATTTAATCAAGTAGGGAAAAAAGAAAAAGAAAATATGTGGACACACACACACACACACACACACACACACACACACACACACACACACACACAACACACACACACACACACACATGCACACAAATGCACAGTTAGTGAGTTACCCTCCAGCCTGAACACTGAAATAATCACTCACTGTTTAGTGCTTTGATTTGAATTTCATTTCACAAGTGGAAAACTGGCCAAAGTGAAATACAATTCTTTTCTTTGTAATGGGTTGTTTAAAACCTAGTACATTTTTTTCTGTCAGTGGCCTAATAATAAAAGAAAACCTTCCAACCTGAAAATAGTGTTTTATAATCAGGTACTATTACTAACAACATGGTTTGAATCAAGGTTTTTAGTTTTTGAATGTATTCTATCAAATATATGTGCAGGACTTGATGTTTATTAGAGTGTAATTTCTGAGTGTGTTCTATATGATTTGAATCGACAATTTTTATATTGAATATCCCTTTCCCCCCAATAAAATATGTGGGATTTGATATATTGGTAGACTATAACTTCTCAGTGTGCTCTGTGTGAGTTGAATCCAGTTTTTTTTTTTTATCAACTTTGAACATCTCCCCACCACTCCCCCCAAAATATGTGGAATTTGATCATTGCTAGTCTACAATTTCTAAATATGCTGTACATGATTTGAGTCCAAATTTGTTAAAATTTGAACATCCTCTCCTCTCCCCTCCTGCCCCCCCCCCCCCCCCCCCCCCCAAGAAAAACAAACCCAGTGAGATTAGATATTTGCTTGGCAGTAACTTTTCAGTGCACATATGAGAGAGGGTGTGTTGCTGTCCGTGTTTTAATTCATTTGCCCTTAGGCATGAATACGTTAGACTATTTAAGGAAAACATATCACATGATATTTTTCAGCTGAATAGTATGCATGTAGTATTAGTTTCTGGCACATAAAACAAGTTCATTTGTATATCATCATCATGCCATACATAATTTACATGATGAACCACTATATATAACACTGTTGTTTTGCATCAAATAAGTTATGTCAGTCATTTGACAAGCTGAAAATAAAGATATAGAGTAAGACAATGATGTTCCAAGGAAATACTGTTTTCTTGTGATGCCAACAGTTGAATTTTATTTCCTTTAGATCTTTTCTTTCTTTCTTTTTCTTTTTTTTAGCAGTGCACACTGGTGACACTTTGCATTCTGTTAAAAATGTTTTCTTTTCCAAACTTTTCCAAAATCTGTGTACGTGTTGTGTCTCTGTGTGTATTTGTGTGTGATTATATTTTAAGTTCTTACTGTATCTCTTAACATAATGATTATTGTTGAACTATAAAACACCAGAATCTAATCTGGTCCAATGCTGTTGTAAAATCAGATTGTTTCAAAGTGTGTGCATGTATGCACTAGAGAGAGAGAGAGAGAGAGAGAGAGAGAGAGAGAGAGAGAGAGAGAGAGAGAGAGAGAGAGAGAGAGAGGAGAGAGAGAGAGAGAGCCTTTACATGGGGTAGCTGTCCCATTCAACCTGTCTTTCTCATTAGTCATCTATTCTAAACATACAGAGAGATAGAGGGAAAGAAAGAGATGAAAAATATTTTACTATTTAAATGAGGATAGTAGTAAGAGGTGTCATTGCATCATTTGTTCTGTCTTATACTGCTGCTAATCCTTGGTATTTTACCCATGCCAATCAAGAGAGTATCAGTGAAAGATAACAGTTAAAAATGAATTTGGGGATGGAGGAGGGAGGGGATGTTAATTCTCAAATATAAAAAAAACACCCCATCCCCTCTGAAAAGAGATGTTTCTCTAGTATTTTGATTTCATTTTACATTATCACACTGACCTAAGACAAAACAAGTGAAATACTAGATTATATATAGTTTTAGGATGACAGTATCTAACATACGTATTTATATGTATGTGCGTGTCTGTTTTTGCAGGAGGGGGTGGACTATGATGGGATAGGGGCCCAGGATGACACGTCCTTCCCTTCAGAGTTGTCAGAAGGAACAAATGAGGTCAACCCTGCCATGCTTACCTCTGTTGACTCATCCTCGGAGCTTTTTGAGGAAAACATGCAGTCTCCATCTGGTAAGTCAACTGTTGTGTTTTGGGAGGTGTAGGGGTGAGTGAGTATGTTTGTGTGTGTGTGTGTGTGTGTGTGTGTGTGTGTATGTGTGTGTGTGTGTGTGTGTGTGTGTGTACATACGCACCATGAAGACTTCCATAATTCCTCCATGGAGGTTTTTTGACAAAGATTTGTTGTCTTTGTAAGTCAACTCTGTGTGTGTGTGTGTGTGTGTGTGTGTGTGTGTGTGTGTGTGTGTGTGTGTGTGTGTGTGTGTGTGTGTGTGTGAGAGAGAGAGAGAGAGAGAGAGAGCGTACATGCTTATGTGCGCGCCATGAAGACCTTCGTAATTCGTCCATGGAGTTTTTTTAACAAAAATTTGTTGTCTTTGTAAGTCAACTGTGTTGTGTGTGTGTGTGTGTGTGTGTGGTGTGTGTGTGTGTGTGGTGTGTGTGTGTGTGTGTGTGTGTGTGTGTGTGGAGGGAAGAGGGAAGGAGGATGAGAGACGGAAAGGTGGAGTGGAAATATTTGATATAAACAGTATTTGAAATAATCAATCAGTGAAAGAAATATCCAGCTGCAAAATAGTACATTACCCTGTATAGACTGTTTCATCTGGGTTTTACTGCTCCATGAAAACAGGGACACCACTCAGCAGGTGACCCTAGTATGGTGAAGAATTGAGCATAATCACTGTATGCTGAGTTTGAGCTGGGTTGTGTTCAGATTCTAGTGATTCAGGAGCACCACAGGATGACCTGTTTGACCATCCCCTGTCCCTTAGCCAGACCTTCAAACCTTCCTCAGTGTCTGAGGTCACTCCACATGATAACGATCTCACTGCTGCTGCTAATGGATACACTGATGCTGGGTAGGTTTTATTTTTGTCAATTCTAGCTCTGCGAGTTAATTTGTAGCCAGTTGCATAAGCTTATAATGTGAGTTTGGAGAAACTGTGTTGATAATGAGATCTGTGTTTATTTGAATTTACTACAGAACTTAAGAGACAGGTTGTGTCATAATTTGGTTTGAAATGTGAATGTACTGCAGAATTTGCTGAACGTTAAGAGATTGTTTCATGAAAAATTATCTGCAGTGATAAGTTACACCTTTTCACACTCATGTGTAATGTAGCACGTGCATTTTAAAGTGGTCAGATTGTGTCTAGTTTTGTCCATGCAGTGTAACACTTTGACTGGATAGAAAGTGAAACTAATAGTGTTGAAGTTGTTTTTTAGTCTTGCAGCACAAGACGTTAACTTCATGTAGTTGGCTTAAGAAAAGTAATGTTGTCATTTTATTTCACATTAAAGTTAACTACATGTAGCTGGCTTAAGGAAAGCAATGTTATCATTTTATTTCATTCTAGATGTGCATATTATGTAGAAAACAGAAGGATGTTTGTTTTATTTTTTTTAGGATTTTTGTTCATTATCTCTTGTTTGGAATTTTTATATGAGGTTTTTATAGTCTTGTTTTGTTTTGGAATTTTTATGTGAGATTTTATCAGTTTGTTTGCTACAGCCTTGTGGTGTGATGTTATTCAGTTGTATTCATACTCCAGTTCTTTTTCCATTTCTGTCTCAACAGAGGTCAAAGCAGCCAGATGCATATTTCATCGGCATCAGACCGCAAGTCATATGGCCATGGCTGTTGTTTGACGGTGTCTGACCAAGATCGTTTGCGCATCTTCATGCATGAGTTTGTGGTTCGAGCCTTGATTCCCTGGGCAGAGAGGCAAATGAAAATGCTGAGTGATCAGGTAAGATTGGAGGGAAGTTGTGCGGGATCAGTGAAAAGATAAAGTATTTTGTTTATATGGCTTTTTTGTTTGACGTTGTGAAACATTTTTTTTTAGCAAAATGGAAGTTGACAGCTGTGCAATAACTAATGATGTATGAGGTGAGTGAAGTGAATGAGAAATTCTGATCAAAAATAGTTTTGGCTCGTCAAGAGATGAGCTCTTTGTGTCTGGGATTAATCTTTGCATTTTTCCTTGCACTGCAATTTTGGTTGTTACTGTTGTTCTTATTTTGAGGCTGTTGGATATAATTCTGGTAAAGATGATGTAGTCAAAGTTATCTCCATTTCAGCTTATTAAGCACAGAACTCAGCTGCAAGATGGCTCACTCAAACACAGAAAGAACAAACCAATTTGTCATTGGTACTGTGTAACTGTAGATGACTATCTTACTGGACTTGTTCTTAAAGGCTCCTTGGGAAGTATAGGACTGGAACATTAACTACACACACACCCACATATATGTGTGTGTGTATATATATATATATATTATACGTACACACGCGCACAGACACACACACACACACACACACACACACACACACACACACACACACACACACACACACACACACA
This sequence comes from Monoplex corrugatus, assembly GCA_030674185.1. NCBI lineage: Eukaryota > Metazoa > Mollusca > Gastropoda > Littorinimorpha > Ranellidae > Monoplex > Monoplex corrugatus. The sequence continues at coordinate 16,469,599 of JAPXFY010000020.1, forward strand.
CACACACACACACACACACACACACACACACACACACATATATATATATATATGAGAGACAAAGAGAGAGAAGGGGAGAGAGAGAGACAGAGAGAGAGATGGATATTTTTACATATATGTGCATACATTGTTGAGCTTTCCATTTATTATTTCATTTTTTTTGTGGTACTGAAGTACATTATCTGTTTGACTCTTCTTTAACTTGGTATGACTGTTTTTCTGATTATGGACAGGATGTATTCTTAATTCCTAATGAGATGATGATAAAGTGAATTTTGAAGTGGAAACTGGTCAGGGCCTCATTGTTTCAAATCATGCATGCATGGATCTTGACCTTGAACATTCAGAATGATGTGCAGCTGACGTCCAGGAAAGGCATCCATCGTTCCATCTTCAGTGCCACTCGCAAATGGTTCGGCAGCAACAAGCCAAGCGGTCCCATCCCACCGTCTCAGAACACCACCGTTGTGTGAGTAGTTTCACCGACTGAGTTTTGTTTTTGATAGTGTGATGGTATGGGTTTGGATTTTGGGGTGGTTGGTGTACTTGTGTGTGATTTAGACATTCTCAAAGAAATATCGTTGTATTTGTCTTTTGTTTATTGCTAGTCTTTTTCTGTCTGATTGACTGACTGTCCGTCTACCTGATATGGCTGTAGTAGTCAGCTGGGCTATAACCATGAACTATGAACCATGGTAATATTTGGCTTTGTGACTTCTTGTATTACAGTAGTATTACTGTACCTATGTTCTCTGTTTCATTGTTTGTTTATATGTTAAGAAATGTACATTCATATGCTTACATCTGTGCGTGTGTTATGTGCTTTGTTAGGCTCCATCCATGTATACGAAGGAGGTGAATATATTGAGTGGGAGGAATGTATGAAAGATTAGAGTGTGTTCACTTGTGTATGCACATGTGCATACAAACTAGCATACTCCTTTTCTACTTCTTTATGTGTTTTAAGCCTAGGTTTGCTTTTTTGTGTTGTTTATGTGGGCTTAATTTTTTTTCTTTATTCTTCTGTACTCAGATACACAAAGGATGCTCCAGAGCTTCAGCTGCGTAGGCTGGGAGACCTGGCTTTCCTGTTCCAGATGTATGAGTTTGCATACAACACTTACCACGCTGCCAAAAAGGACTTCAACAATGACCATGCTTGGCTCCATTTTGCTGGTGCATTGGTAAGTTGGACTGCAACATATACAGAAATTCAGACAATGAGCGGTTACATGTGGGATGTGGAGTAACCAAATGTTAGTACAGGATATTACAATCAGATAGAAGCGCATTGGAGAAAACAGTATCACATGAAGATATTTTTTACAAACACTGATGTATAAAAATGTTTTTTCAAACCACCAGGGCCAGAAAAAGGTTTTGACCGAGTCAGTAACAGGGTAAACAAAATAGAAGTAACAAGACTTTTGATTCTTATTCAGAGAATTAGTGGAGATTTAGTGTATGTGTGAGACTGAAACGTGAAAGATCATTGACATAACTCTTTAAACGAAACTGAGGAACTACCGAGTTAACTCTTTCTCTATGTAAGGGTTTTCAGACTGGACGCAGGGTTCATCTGCGACCTATTTTTGAAAAGGGAGTAAGGTCAGTAAAACACCTGTAGATATGTTTGTGTTCAACATAGAACAAAAAATTGGTATTGGATTGTGCAGAATTGAATTCTAAACAACATACAGGTAATAACATCATGATAATTTTCATTATGATGTAAAAGAGACAGAGCAGGATAGGCGTGGTCTCTTTGCAGAACAAGAAGGCCCTTCATGATCATCAACACTCGCTTCTTCTGACTCTGCACTTGATGCACTCTCAACAAAGCTATCGTCACTGTCACTGGCAGCTATTTCATCATCACTTTTGTCAAAAATTTCTGAAAAAGTGAGACAGCCTGAGGAGCAGTGAGCCTAACAGGACACTGACTGCCTGACGCCATGGCAACTCAACTTACGAAACTGAAAACATATCAACACACGAGGCGCACACACAAAGAAAACACGTAGAAAAAAGGCTGAAAAGGAAGAGGAAGTATCGGACTGTCGATATCTGCTGTCATGCGGTTGTATGTCGTTAAATGGTGAAGAACCAAAAGCAGAAAGTGACAAACCGTGCCGAGCTGCTGTGATTGGCTTGGAGGCCATTTTGAAAGTCAGCCAAGCTGATCATAGCGGCTCGTCAGACAGGAAGAGTTAATTCCCTTTACCCAGTGGTGTCATCACAGAGTTTATTGCATGCTCTGGCGTGCTTCCATCGAAGACAGAAAATTGTTGAAAATGTCATTTGACATATATTGCAGAATACTTGGTGCAGGTGTAGTTGAACAGTAGGTTAGCTATCCACCAACACATTATTTCACATGGAAATTTGTTTTTGTAGGGAGCAGTACAGTCTGACATTTTCAGTTTTAACCCTTTCGCTGCTATCATGTTTTGCTAAGACACATGCTAAGATTTTTTTCAGAAACAGACAAAAATCACGCTTATTATTTTCAATTGCTTATAATTCAGAAGGCATTGAAGATAGATACATAAAAGTATATATCAAATGAAAGGAAATTGAATGAAGATTGTGTTTATGACAATTTCAAAATGAAATAATGTACCAGAGTGTCACATGTACTCTTTGAAATGCAATAAAAAAAAATGTTAAAGTCAATGATGATGTAATCAAGTGATGCAGGAGCTCACAAGCAGTTTATAGCACACTTTGATTTGAAGATATAGACTGTACAAAGGTCAGAAAGCAGTGTCCAGCCACAATATAAGCACAGCCTAGCCACACATAAAATGAAAGGGTTTTATCTCCCAGTGTCTATCCCCAGTAAAAACGCTTCTGAGTGTGGTAGTTCTGGAAGCAGTCTTCTAAACACAGTCCTCTCCTTCCCCCTCTTGCTCCCCTTCCCCTTCTAGCAGGCCCAGCAACAGCAGGTCCAGCAACAGCAGGTCCAGGCCGAACATCATCACCATGCTGCATTACCATACCTGTAGCACAGTGAAAGCAAGAATTCAAATTTCCACATATTTTATGAAATAAAAAAAGTCACACACACACACACACACATACACACACACACACACACACACAACACACACACACACACACACACACACACACACACACACACACATACATACACACACACACACACACCACACACACACACACACACACTGACATAGGTAGCATGCTACTCCCCCATGCCACGCCCCCTTTCATTTTCCTCAAGCAAACACTGCAAAGAAACCCAGTGAGTACTGCTTCTACCAAAGTGACTTCATTACAACATTGTTTCTGTCAGTATTATCACTGAATGCTTTCAATTTCCTATAAAAGTCACACCAACAGTCTCTCTCTCTCTCTCTGTCTCACTTTCTCTCTCTCTCACACACACACACACGCACACCCTTCTGCTCCCACCCTACTCCTCACATAAACACACACAGGCCATGGAGATAGTAGCCTACTCCTCACACAAACACACAAAGGCCAGGGAGATAGCACAGGGCAGAGGCCGACCAGAAAAACAAATCATCAACAAGACACACACAGCGTGCAACGAGCGAGCGACGAGTGACAGGCCCACAGGTCGAACACACTGCCCACTCGGTCACTGGCTCGCTCGCTGACCAGGCCCAAACAAAGGGCTCAGCCATCAATACACACACTTAGCTGTTCTATTTATAAATATACTGAGAAGAAAGCAATACAATCATGTTATAAAATGAATAAAGCTCTCAAATATACCTACCTGCATCTGGAACAATCGGATCTCCATAGGCCTACTTTGATTCAGACGAACAGTCACCCAAAGATTCTTCCACATCAAAATCTGGGTCGTTGGCATCAACTTCACGAAGTTCGAAGCCAGCTGGCTTGAAGTCTTCATCTCCACTGTCTTGATCTCGAAAAATCGCTTCAATAACTTCTGCAACTGTGTAGGTTCGTTGTGGGGCAGCCATAGCGCTTCAAAAACTGAAAGCTCAACTTCGTAGCACCTTGCCAATCGATCGTGATAAATTATGCAAATGATCTAAATAACTTGAACAAACGGCACTCAAAGAGCGAAGATTGTCAAGGGACCTAATCAAATCATAAATAGAAGGGTTCTGTGATATGCTAGACGAAAAGAGAAAGAGTGTTTGATACGGGACGATCCGCGATCGTCAACAGAGCATTGCAGACGACGGTTTCTATGACGAGCGTCACTCGTCAACAGCGCAGTGAAGAGGTTAATTGGACTTCGTCTTGTGTCCAGTGCCAGTGTGCATCACTTTAGAAGCAGAATTAGATCCTTGAGAGGGCAGACAGGTGAGGGGAAAAAACAGAAAAAGAAAACCAGAAACGCTGAAGCATAGAGCAGACACAGTGTACAGACACGGTAGTGGGATTGGACTGCTTGGTTTGTTGCTGCCAAACTATCTGTTAGTGGCACTGAGTATTTGAACCCACAGAATGAAATTTTAACCCTTTGACTCCCATAGCTATCCACCAGCTTTCTGCATTATCAACCATGACAGGAAAACAAAAAAACTTAACCCTGTCACTTCCCAAGTGAGAGAGTGAAAGGGTTTAGCTTTCACAGCTGGTGGATAGGTTGAGGGATTGAAAGGGTTAAAAATGAATTCTAGACAAAAGATGAAGGTGAAGGTGATGATTCTCATGCATGTTAAGTGACGGTTGTAAATGCTGGGGGGGGGTGTTGTATGTGCAGGAGATGGCGAGTATTGCAGTTTTTATGCAGGGTCTGACCAGCCAGAGGGTGTACCCACATCACTACATGGAGACTGCCATCAGCACGTATCTCACTTCTTGCAGGTAACCTTGTATACTGTGCGTGCTGTGTGTATTATCATGGGTGCCACTTTTCCGTCTGTGTGACGGAAATCCGTTTTCTCGGCAAGGCCCCAGACGGAAATTCCGTTTTTTCATTTTCGTTATTAAAAAAAAAAATGTTTGGGGGAAAAAACCAGTTGAGTCGGCAGTACTATGACCGAAGCAGCACTGTAGCAGACGACCGGAAATGAGGAAGCGCTCTCTATCGTTGAAGACAACACAGGTCCAGCGATCTTTGTTAGGCTCACACTAAGATGTCTGTGGTTAGGCTACACACATCACGTACGTCGCGCCATTGTGCTGCTAGTGCCTTCAAGCGAAAAAGTTTTCGAGTTAGCCTGATTTTCCGTTTTTTCAGATTTTCAAAGTGTCACCCTTGTATTATTATGTGTGCCTTATTTTGTGTGTGTGTGTGTGTGTGTGTGTGTGTGTGTGTGTGTGTGTGTGTGTGTGTGTGTGTGTGTGTGTGTGTGTGTGTGTGAGCGTGCATGTGTGCGTGCGTGCATGTGTGTGTGTGTGTGTGTGTGTGTGTGTGTGTGAGCGTGCGTGTGTGCGCGCGTGCGTGTGTGAGCGTGCATGCGTGTGTGTGAGCGGAATGTGTTAACAGACTGGCATCAGGTGATCTTGGATGGACCTATTTCCAAATTTTGGTCAAAGATGTGGACCATTGAAGAGTGACAAATACGTGCATTTGGAAGACAAAGTATGGTGTATGTTTTAAAACAATTATAGTCCTGATATGGCTCTATGCAGTTTTTTTAGGCTTAAACAAAAACAAGTGGCATGGTTAAGGGGTCACATAGTCCAAAACAGTGCAGAAATCAGCATTTTAAATTGTAGGTGTACAAGTATTACTATTGATACTTTAATTAGGGTAGAAGAAACAGTAACTGATTATGTTACTGATAGCATCTGTAGTAATAGTTGAGTTGCTGTAAGAGTAGAAGGATCATGGATGCATTGATGAGATTGCATTTTTTATCCTCAAATTACACTTTTCAGCTTGCCATATAACACTTAAGTCACTGACAGGATTAACAGGTCTGGTGTTGGTATTAATTTCATTATGTCCATGTTTTTGTCCTGTTGCCCCATTTTTGTTTGGTGACATCAAATAATACAGTGTATTGATGTGTCCACAGAAATCCACCGTATGCCATGCGGGCCACTTTGATCAGCACAGAGATTCTCAAGCGTCGCAGTATGTTCAGCGATGCTGCCATGCAGTTCCTCAAAATGATAACTGAGGTCAGTCACAGGTTTTTCTTGAGATAAGTGATTAAAGTAATATTGTGTAAGTGTGTTGTCATTGTACAGAGTAACAAGAGTGATGATGGTATGAGTTGTGTTGATTATGGTGATGGCACTAATGATGTTGATATACCTTGTATTTTGGTGGTGGTGATGATGATGATGATGATGATGATGGTGATGGTGATGATGAAAAATAAAGCTGATAGTTTTGGAGCGATGCTGAAGAAGGTAAATTTTAGTTTAGCTGTTTTGTGATGATTTGAAAGTGGCCAGAGTTGGTGAAGGGCGGGCAGCAAGGGAAAGGGGTATTACTATTATAAAGCTTAGTTGAGGAAAATGATGTCTTTCTACATTGTCATTATAAACCTCTATTTGAAGATAATCAGCAAGGGAAAGGGGTATTATTATTATAAAGCTGAGTTGAAGAAAATGATATCTTTCTACAATGTCGTTATAAACCTTTATTTGAAGATAATGGGTCAGCCTTTTAGTTTTACTTTTTCTTCATAGTTTTGTATATTTCAAGAACAGTTCAAATATCTGATAACTTCTTTGCTGCTATTCTTTTGGCTATAGAGTATGTTGAGAAAATTTCCTGAAAAATTAAACAATTACACTTATGAATTTTGTTCAGTCACATATCCAAATCTGTTGCATCCAAGTCCATAAAAGTATACTTTGTGTGAAACAGAAATGAAAGAATTTTTTTTTAATGTATAGTTTGCAAATATTGAGCCAGGTTTTCACACAAGCTGGCAGAGACTGATAATCTTCATCAGAATCATCATCCAACCATGGTTCTTCCACATCAAAATCTGAGTCAGTGGCATCAACTAATTGTTGACGATCAACTTTGTCAGGACCAAAATCTTCATTACTACTGTTGGCTTCATGATGAGCTTTTTCCAAGGCTTCCTTATGTGTGAACAATCATTTTCATTCTGCCATTGTTCCCAAATGAAAACTTTTTTTTTTTTTTTTGGTGATTATGGAAGTACCTTTGCTTGCTGTGCTCAGGAAAGAAAGCTTTCAAGATGTTAAATCTGTTACTTAATAGACAATACTTCTGCGAATGATGAGGAAAACATTCTTTTGTCTGATGTATGGTGTATGTTAACACCACACTGGTGATAGTAAATCATGACTTATTTTGCATGCCAGCAGCGCAGTGAGGAGATTAATAATTCTGAAACTAGAGGTTTAGTTGGCTTTGTGGTAGAACTCCTGCCGTCCGGTCTGACTGCACATGTTTCAGTCTATCTTGAAAAAAAATATGCATGCAGCCTGCAGTTCTTGCTGATTTAGTCAGATAACTGATCCTTTTCAGGCTTGGGGAGGATAAAACAGCCAGGAATTGAAGATGGTACTGTCCTCATACTGCTAATGAAATTGACATCCCATCTATGATGTTAGGGCTGTAGGAAATCTGTTTTTCTTTACTTTTCTGAAATACAGCTTTAGGTGTTGTGTTTTAGTTATCCGATGTTAGGGTTAGTGACAAGTCGCTGAAAACACAGTTTAACTCATCCCGCCCTGCGCCCAACAAATTGTCGGGCGCGACTGATCACCTCTCAGCTCCTGCGCCCGACAATTTGTCGGGTGCACACACCCACTATTTTTTGGTTTTGTTTGTATAAATATTCATTAAGGAAAGGATATTACTCTGTCACTTTTCCCTTCTGAGAACTTCGAAGATTCCGCCAAGTCATTTTGAAGCAATTTTATGCAGTTTTTGTTGTTTTTTGACGTCAAGATGATTAAACGAGCTCGCTACATAGTGCAACAAGTTTTGGATGAAATTTTCCTCGATAAAGACAGTGATTTTGATCCCGAAACAGAAGAAACGGCCTCTGAATCAAATGTATCTTCATAGATCGGCACTTCACTTGACAAAGAGCCCTCGCGAAGACCGAAAATTGATGAAATTTATGAAATGGAGGTGGAAAATAAACTATCAACATCAAGTGGGCGTATTTATATTGATGCTTCTAGAATTCTCCGACATACTGTGTGGCAAGGAAGTGACTGTGACAGTGATAATGAGAATGAAGGCTCCTTTTGTCACTATCTTGCCGTACAGTATGTGTATGTCGGAGCAACCTCTGGCACCACCACCCACCCTACCGCCTCCTCAACTCATGATAGGGCCTCTGAATCGAGTTTATCCTACATTTGCAGAAAAAGTGTTCCTTCTTCCTTGATTTTTTTCAACCTTGTGGACATTATGGGATTTAACACAGTTTCAAAGTAATAATACCTTTTTTGTAATATCTCCTTTTGTGTTCACTTGTGTGCATTGTGATTTTGGTGTGCCTCTTTAATTGTGAATATGAGTGAATGATAAAAATAAGATTTTTTGTTGTTGTAAATTTTCATAACATTTTAACTAAGACCAAAAACATCAAATAATTTGAAAATCACATATGAGACAGGACATTTATTTATTAACAAGCATACAAAATTTCAATACATTTTATCAAATAGTTCTTGAGATATAGGTGGTTTATTGGGGTACCCGTTAAATGTGCAGTTCCCCCACAAAACCCGCAGGCTAGGAGTGCATTTCTCTTGTAAAATAGACAGGGCTGAAAGAGTTAAGAGGTATCACATGAAGTTGAGATGTTCAGTTGGGACACAATATTAAAGAGCACAAATTCAGGTGTTCAATGTTGAACAGGAGGCAGACCTGTCGAGCGCACTATTCCTGGAGCAGGCGGCCCACTGTTTCATCAGCATGTCCCCACCCATGGTCAGAAAGTACTCCTTCCACATGATCCTGGCTGGTCATCGCTTCAACAAGGCTGGACAGGTCTGTTACTGCTACCCTCCCTTTCTGTGTATTTGTCTTGATTCTCTCTATTTGTCTTGATTTTCTTTTTTTTTTTTTAAAGTCTTGCTTTAAATTTTTTTTCATTAAAGGGTATGAATGTGCTTTTGTTCCCGTCACTCATATTTGCAGTCTCTGTTTCTGTGTTTGTGTGTTCTTTCTTTGGCTGTCATTTCCATTATTTTTCTATTTTTATCTGTGCTACTGTCGGTCAGGCTGTTTTATTCTATCTCTGCACTGTCATTTCCATTATCTTTCTATCTTTATCTGTGCTACTGTCGGTCAGGCTGTTTGATTCTGTCTCTGCACTGTCATTTCTATTATCTTTCTATCTTTATCTGTGCTACTGTCGGTCAGGCTGTTTTATTCTGTCTCTGCACTGTCATTTCTATTATCTTTCTATCTTTATCTGTGCTACTGTCGGTCAGGCTGTTTTATTCTGTCTCTGCACTGTCATTTCCATTATCTTTCTATCTTTATCTGTGCTACTGTCGGTCAGGCTGTTTTATTCTGTCTCTGCACATCTTTTAAGAGTTGCTAGAATTAGCTGCACTACATACACCGAGCTGTGTTGACACTGATGTGATAAGGCACTGAGTATTAAAGTGTTCACAGCATTTACAAATGTTGATAGTTTTATTTAATGCAGTAATCATTGCATCAAAAAGTCTATTTGTTTCTTTTCCTTTTCGTCATTTTTGTATTTTATTTGCATCTTTCTCATTCTCTTTATGAGTTTTCTTTTCCTAAGTTGTTAATGTTACCTGCTGTAAGCACAGGGAGGATTGGACACTTGTGTGAAGGTCTTAACGAATAGACACACACACACACACATACATACACACACACACACACACACACACACACACACACACACACACACACACACACACACACACACACACACACACACACACACACACACCACACACACACACACACCACACACCACACACACACAGACCACACACACACACCACACCACCACACACCACACACACACACACACACACACACACACACACACAACACCACACACACACACAGAGAAAAAATGAAAGAAGAAGAAGAAGAAGAAATTCAGCCCCCCCTCCCCCCATCCTGGTCAAAAAAGAACAAATCACAAATCTCCAGTGCATGATAATGCATATGTAAATGTACCCATGTAGATGTACATATTGTGTTCTGTCCTGTTTCAGAGAAAACATGCTCTACGGTCCTACTCTCAGGCACTGCAAGTGTACAAGAGTAAACACTGGAGTATTGCTGAGGTAAGATGCCAGTTTTATGATTGTGTGGTTCATATGTGTGCGTGCATGCGTGTGTGTGTGTGTGTGTGTGTGTGTGTGTGTGTGTGTGTGTGTGTGTGTGTGTGTGTGTAAGCTCTTAAGATGTGAAAATGCACTGTTGCTGAGGTGAGATGCCGCTGGGGGCTATATTCTTTGGTTTAGAGAGATTTTATTGAAATCAGCAAATCCAGAAATGAACAGTGTGTAGGTAGGACATAAAAAAATAATCTTTGAATATTCAAAGTCCTGGACCCAGGTGCACAACATTTTTCTGTCTCTTAGAATAGGTATTCCAAAGTGATTTTCAAATTTGAACTTACCTGTATAAAAATCAGCTGGGAAAATAGAAATTTTCATTCTGAACACATACATACTTTATTTTTTAATGTGGGATAAAAAATAAATTTTTATGATTTTTTCCTTTCTTTTTGGACTTGGAAAAATTTCGCACATTTTTTTAGGCCACATTCAGACATGCCTTGAACACACATATAAAATCACACAAGTCCAGAAAATCATTTCTGAGGAGGTTTTTACTTGTTAAGTTGATGTGCAAAAAACATATGGACAGAAATGCATATCAATAAAAATACAGACCTATGAAAATGACAAAAAATAGCAAAATTGGACGCCGCCGTTCCAAACAGCTGGGCAAGGGACCCATTTTCATTAATTTCAAACTCCATTATCTTTAAGAAATACAATACAGTGACACTGAAATGTATCATATATGATAAACATATTAAGGAATTTAACCCTAATTTTTTCCAGCTTCATCTGAAAGCTGGTTGAAAAGATATCAGATGTCAAAAATGCGAAATATGCCAATTTGTCACAGTGAAAAAAATGGCGAATTTTACACATATTTGGTGCACCATAACTTTTTTCACTTTAAAGTTACAAAAATGGTTTTGATATCAAATTGCTCAGCATGACAAACTCTTTCAATGTAAAACAACCCCAGACATCTGTATGTTTAATCAAACCATATTTGGGTAAGGATAAAATACCTATTTTGAAAAAAATGTGTATTTTAGCTTTTTGCAAGACTCCGTAACTTCTGTCACATTCATCCTACTGCAAAGTACCATATACCAAAATGATCAGTTTTTTATGATCTGTCAGTATAACAAACAAGACATTAGGTTTCAATCTTTCTGTAAACAAAAATCAGATGACAAAATTATAACAAATGTCAGCTGATAATAGTAACAAATAATGCGTTTTGTTTACATATCGAATCAAACAAGACATGTACATCAACAACATTCATTCAAAGAAGTCATCTTCATAGTTTTTACATGCCAATTTGTTTGTTTTTTTTTATCATTAAACAACAATTAAAACATGTCTTGACCTTTTCACTGTTGCTTAATTCACACAGTATGATTAAACTGTACTCTGGCCTTCAACTTAAACTGGAAGCACATTTGTGACATGTTCTCACAGAATCATCCATAAGTTGCACTTGGCACATGTATGTGTAGTTTTTCATAGCAGAAAAGAGTGCAGACTTTACAATGCTAGCAGTCTTATTCCTCTTCTATAAAAAAGTGACGGAGATTTGGTGTTTTAATGTAAAGTCTATAAATGCAAGATCAGCCATTTTGAGAAAAGAAGCTTCAAAGATTTTCATCACACATCTGATTTAAGTCCGTAGCAACAGGTCTGAAGCCCATTGAAATTTACGAAACATTAATGAAATCAGATATGAAATACTTTGCAATTTTCATGTGTTCAATCAGTTGTGGTATCTTTTGTTGATTTATCTTTAATTATCAAGATGATACAACTGGGGACATTGAAACCAGCCAATTCTGCACTAAAATCATCTTTTGTGGCTTTAAAATTTGTTTTTATCTAAACATGTGAATGGGAAATGATATAACAGACATCTGTGCACCTTAAACAGCAAAAATCTTAACTTTCACCATCTGACCCTTGATCACTCTTGTGAGTCTCTTGTGCTCTACGGTCTGTGCAATTTATAGATGATTGTGTGAGGACGGGTCAATTATATGCATCAGTCATTTCAACGACATTCTTCTGGACCAGTTTACATATTTGCCTGAAAATTTCATCTTTTACATATCAAATATGTTAATTGCAATGATGAAGAACTGCAGAATAATGAATTTTTTTACTTTATTCATGTAGGACCACATCCACTTCACCATCGGCCGTCAGTCATTCAACCTCAAACAGCTGGAGAACGCAACATCAGCCTTCAAACATTTGCTGACAGGAGAAAGCAAACAGCCTACCGCCCAACAGGGAGCTTTCCTGCGTGAATATCTCTTTGTCTATAAGGTGACTGACAGTTTTTCACAGAGACATCAATGAATATTAGTAATGATCTTCCCCACTTTTTCAATGGGTACGGTAGTCAAGAGGGTAAGATGCTGGCCTTCCTTTATAGAAGGTCTGGGTTTGATCCTGCATGACTACTTCTGCCTGTTGGGTAAAAGGTGCAGATTTTTGCAACCCAGATCAACATGTGCAGACCTGCTGGTGCGTAAACCCTCATTGTGTGTATGCAGAATGTCAGATTATGCATGTTAAAGATTCATCAAGTCATATCAATGTCCAGTGGTTTATGGAAACATGAAAACATTCAGCATGCATACACTTTAAGGACAGAGTATGCAGTCTGTGCAGCAGTATACTGCCTGCAGTATGTGGACAAAAATACAGGCATTGAAGACAAAAATCTGAATGCTGAAAAACAAACAAAAAGCTCCAAAGCAAAACATTCCCCATTCTTGAAACAAACAAACTAAAAAATCATTTGTGTATGTTGTAAGGGCATTCAAGAAGATGACAAGCATTCTTACCAACAAATGCCTATCAATTAACATCAGAAAGAGAGTCCTTGAATGTTATATAGAACCAATACTGTTGTACGGATGTGAGGCGTGGACAGTCAGCAAGCAAAGCCAGAGCAAGATTGAGGCAGCCGAGATGTGGTTTCTCAGAAGAATGTTGAGAGTTCCATGGACAGCAAAGAAAACAAATGAGACTGTCTTGATGGAGGCAGACACAAGTAGATCACTCATAAGGAAGATTAGGAAAAAACAGGCAACATTTATAGGCCATTTTATGAGGAAGGGGGATTTGGAGCACCTTGTCATAACGGGAAAGCTGGAGGGAAAGAGAGCACCAGGTAGACCCATGGAGAGAATGCTGGACGGACTTGCAGAGTGGCTGGGGATGAGGAGGGTGGGGGAGATGCTAGGGGTACGAGAGATTGAGATGGTTGGAAGTCCATGGTTGCCAACACCATGCGGCAGGGCACCTGATGATGATGATGATGATGTTGTAAGGGTATATGAGTTCATGTGCATAATGTTGTGCTTGTATATCGATATGTGTGGGTGTTGGTGTGTGCTTCTCTTATTGTCATTGACACCCACACCGTCACAAAACTGCATAATGTACAGAAACAGACCTACACTTTCCTGTGCAGTTTAATACTGTACAACATAGTAAAAAATAATATATAAAAAACAAACAAAAACAAAAAACAGTACAGCATGATACATTATATCATACACCACACACAAAACAGCAGTTTAAAATAGAAATGAACATCCCTTCACTATACTGATATAATGACATAGTGTGCAGTACAACTCACTGTAGTGCAATGCAATGCAACATAGCACACACACACGCATGCATGTACATACACAACACACACACACACGCACGCACGCACGCACGCACGCACCACGCACGCACGCACGCACGCACGCACACACACACACACACGTGCAAAACATGTACACGCACGCACACAGGCCAACACACACACACACACACACACACACACACACACAAACACACACACACACACACACACACACACACACACACACACACACACACACACACACACACACACACACACACATATTTAACCATGTCAGCATACCTCCAGTCAAAATTAGCAAACATCATTTCTTTATCCGCAGCAACTCTTGAGCCAGGAAGCAGGGGAGAACAGTTCATATGGACGACTGCCAGAGTTACCTCTACCCAACATCAACACCAATGACACCAAAGTTTTGCTGGGGCAACCACAGCAGCCAACTGGTAGGAAAGAGTCTTCACAGTATGTGCATGTCTGTGTTTGCTAGTCAGTTGTCAGATCTTACTGTTGTATGGAATAAGAAATAGTTTATCTCTCTTAACCAGTCACCATGGCGAAGATGTTACACAATGGAGATCATGGATTTGAACTCCATCAGTCAAAAAAAGACTTAATGTGGGAATTTTCTCCCTTGACCAGTCACACCCAGTGTTGAATGTGCTGTGGGCTTATTGGAATGACTGGCACCACACAGTTGAGCGTTACCCACTTTATAAATGCATCACTGAGAGTGTGGCTCATATTTCATGATCAGCTTTGCAGGTGTCTGTATTTCTCGAGTTTGGTTGATGCATGATGTATTATCATAGTAAGTATAGCCCTGTCATTCAGTCTCAATCCTAGATGGAACTCTCAGCACAATAATAATCATCCCCATTATCATGGAAACATCAGACATATACCATTGTGAAATTTGTCTCAGATTCTGTGGCCATACATGCCCTGATCTCATGATGACCTTATTTCTAGTTTCCTCTACTGTTGCCATGGTTGAAGCGAATTCAGGTTGATGGCAATGTTGTTAGAGGGCCTTGGTGATGTTTTTTTGTTGTTGTTTTTTTTGGTTTTTTTGCTGGGGTGGTCTTTCATTCGGTCTGACTCCTTCACTGAGTGATTACTTTCGTTAGAAGGGGGCTTGGTAGGCAATATTCGCAGTAAGTTGGATCAGAACAGGCGCTGTTACACTCTGAAGTGACACTGTAGCAATGCAGGGTCTTCTTTGGATGATTCCATGGTGGTTTGATGTCTATGTTTCCCATGGGCCTCCTGACATTGTGTCTTTGACTGAAAGAATTTGGGGTTGGTGGTTTGTTGTGGAGCCGGAATGAACAATGTAGTATCAAAAACAACTGAGAAAGTTGGCACAGAGAAAAGTGTTACAGTAGCACATGCATTGCCATATCAAAAATCTTTTTGCTGTTGATTTAAGAAAGAATAGAGAAGTTGAAAATCGAAACTGTTCACGAGTGATTCACTGCAATCTGACGGTTCTATATGAACTCCAGTCTAACATGTCAGAAGTGATCTGAAATGTATCAAAGCCTGCGCACAAAACCATGTGCACCAGCAAGGTTGAGGAATGGTATGGGATAGGACCTGGAGTTACATAAAATTGAAAGCTGACACTTCCAGAATAGTTGGCCCATGATGGTGGGTGCAGAACATAAGCAGCTTCACTTTGTAAGTTTATATGTCGGGAGATTGAACTTGAAACATTAGATTTTGAGTCAGCAGCATTGTCACTTAACATAAGCAGCTTTTTCAGTGCAGGTGCAGTGGTGGTATTGTGTTTTTTTGTTTCACCATGTTAATGAAGGAACCTTTGTAATAAGAAACATTAATTTGATTCCTATATTACATATCCCCAGGTCTACCTGGAGGCAGAAAAGCACAGCTTCTGATGTAGTACGTCTTTGAATGTTTTAGGGTTAACCCTTTGACTCCCGCACCCTATCCACCAACTGCAAAAACTCAACTCTTTTGACTCCATCACCCTGTCCATCAGCTTCCTGCAGGAAGGTAGTGGATAGAGTAAGGGAGTCAAAGGGTTAAGTTTTTGCTTTTTTGACATGATTGACAATACAGGGTGCTAGTGGACAAGATGCAGGAGTCAAAGGGTTAATGAAGAAGATAATAATGTTTTCATTGTGTTTAGTAAGGTGTTTGACATGTTTGTATTATCAGCATCATGATCACCATCATCACACACCTATTTGCACCCTTCACAGATACAGGATCAGGAAGCAAGAAGATACCTGCCACAGGTGTAACCTTTGAGGACCAGTCACACCCAGCCCGCTGGGCCCAGTTAGAAGAGGCAGCGGTGGTAAATGGGGGCATTGCTCCCCCCATCTTCCGCCCAACCCTGCAGTGCTTTAGCAACACCACTGACAACAAGTACAACCCTGTCACCTTTGTCGGAGGTACGTGAGGGGGGAAGGATGAGGAGAGGTTGTAGGGGGGAGGGGGCAATGATGGTTTTCAGGGGAGAGGTCATGTGTTTTGGGGTGAACAACCCATACACTTGTCTTCTGTAATGCCCTGTAATGCTTCAGCAACACCACTGACAACATGTACAACCCTGTCATTTTTGTTGGAGTTTAGTTGATAGATGTGTGTGTGTGTGTGTATGTGATACATTTATCAAGACTGTTTTAATCAAGAAGAAGAGGGAGGACAACTGTTTTGTGTAGTCTGCTGTGCTGTTCTTTAACAGCCTGATCTTTGGTTTTACTGGGTGTCTTTGTAGTTCAGCTTACTTGATTAATAATCCTGTTTTCCAAAAGAACCTGTGAAGTATTGGCCAGCAACAAGACACACTCGACAGCACAGACAGACACACAACAGACCCCAACACAGACACACACACAACACACACACAGACACACACACAGACCACACAAGACACACACAGACACAGACACACACAGACACCACACAGCACACACAGACACACACACACACACAACACAACAGACACACAGCACACACACACACCACAGACACACACACACAGACACACCACACACAGACACACACACACACACACACACACACAACACACACACACACACAAGACACAACACAGACAAAACACACACACCACACACAGACACACACAGACACACACACACACACACACACACACACACACACAACACACACACACACACACACACACACACACACACACACACACACACACACACACACACACACATGCATGCATGCATGCATGCATGCATGCACTCAGGCACGCACACATATATACGTGCCACTCCCATTCCTGACTTTTTAACACATTCACACTCTCACACACATGTACTCTCTGTCTTTCTCTCTCTCTCTCTCTCACAGACACACACACCACACACACACAACAACAAACTTTTTTTTTTCACTAGTGTTGACAGTTAGAACGAGAGTTATTCAAGAGGGATTCATAGCACTCTGACAAGTATGTACACAATCCATCCAGTCTGCCACCTGGCAGACTCCTTGGCCTGTATAAAAGCCTATGACCTGTGAAACACAAAACTGACAGAATGCTTAAGCATTAACTCATTCAAGCTGCAACATTTCGCACCACGACAACCCCTGAAATCGCAGTATTTTGGATGATTTTTAAAAAAATATTAAAAATTAACAGCAAATGTCATACACAAAAGGAAAACAGTTTTGGAAACATTGAAGTGTTCACATACAGACATTACTAGCTTCAAAACTGGTAGTCTGTTCATCTTGATAGAAGGGGTGAAGGAAACAGGTGACCATAAGTGGGTAAATATCCTCTTGCCGAGTCCATATATTTACACCATATGTTGTCTTTTTCCACCAATGAAACCAATTATCCACAGGAATATTTACACAGGAATGTGCAGTTTATGTGCAATAACACAAACACCACCTCCTATTTACTTGGTGTAATCAAGAACAGTGAATTTGCGTGCAAATCGGCGGGTGCTTCCTGACGCCATCTTGACAGTCAGACGAAAACAAAGACCTGCATATAGCATCGAAAAACTGCTACTAAAGCAAAAATGCAAATCACAACACAATCTAAGGGAAGGAACTGTGAAATAAAAGACCCAAGATCATTCTAGTGCATGATTTACTTCCCTTATTCCTTTATTACAGCCACAAAAAAAGTTGAAACTCCGACGTACACCTGCGTACGGCACAGATCCATGCAGTGTGAAAGGTGACGTACAGTCATGTACGGCACAGTTCGATTGAGTTAAGATGGGGTAGTAAGCAGGCCAATTTTCAGGTTGCGGCCTAAAAGTGAACTTGAGACTTGAGATCTTTGAGTCCTGTGGCTCTGTGGCAAGAGCCAGCAAGTCTATTAAAAAAAAGAAACAACATGTGGCCCCCAAATGGAGGGTCAAACCCATGATCATTGCGTTATCAACATGGCATTCCTCATCCCCGCCAACTCCCATTCAGAATGGGCATCATCTCCTGCACCACTGCCAGGCCTCTAAATTCAGGTTGCATACAGTCCTAGTTCACATAGGTAAACAGATGTCATAACCTCTGGCCTGTATTCTGACAGAAATGGTGAGCGTAGAGGTGTGCGTGGAGAACCCCCTACAGGTCATGCTGGTTCTATCAGACATCACACTGCTGTGGACCTTCCTGCCTTCCATCACAGGCAATGACACTGCCCAACTCATCTCTAATGAAGTCACCTCCAGTGTCAAGGTAGGTGTTTGCTCTGACACACTTGTGCTAGTGATTATGATCAAAGGCAGTATTACTATTAGTATTACTAATACTACAATGTTGAAGAGTGATTCTATGCATCCTGACAGCTTCACATGAGCTCCACTCTGTGAGGAACAATCTGAAAGACTTCTCAAGTCTCCTGCTGCTACTAATAGTAATACAATTTTACCCGTTTCTTATCTTGACAGGAGGCAGTCACAGTGCCTAGAATTAATGAATTAAAGAAACAGAAAGAGAATTAGCTAAATATTAGATTGTCGCAGTCACAGTGTCGAGAAATAATGAATTAAAATTTAAAAAAAGAATCGGCTAATATTAGACTGTCTTTAATTTTATCGCAGCAGCTAATATTGGAAGGAAAAAGATTTGTGAAAGTGTTTATGTCACTGCTCCTCTGCTTCAGAAATGTTTATTTTTAGATTTTTTTTAGGGGAGGGATGGGCAGGGGGGGAGATGGTAGTGATACTTCCTCTTGTGACAAACCGTCTGTCGGTTTGCTGGTTTTCTTTATTTGAGGTTTCTAACTCAAGTATTATTCATTAATTACAAGTATTATTCTTTCATTACATGACTAGTTGTCAGCTGTTTAGAATGATGATCTTTTCATCAACTGTTTGGAACAATGGTCTTTTCAGAGTAAGTTTTACTATAGTATTTTGATACATGTGGTGAATGTGTTGTTTGCTTAACTGTTTCAAAATTACTTAGCTGAAGGGATTTTCCAGACCCATGAATAGTTGTCAGCTATTTGGAATGATGATCTTTTCATTAACTGTTTACAACAATGCTTTTTTCAGTGTAGGTTTTACTATAGTGGTTTGATCCATACAGCATATTTGATGATTGCTACACTGTTTCAGAATCATTTGGCTGATGAGATTATCCAGACAGCCGTGATCAAGGAAGTAGTGTTGACTGGATACCAGAAACAGCCGGTTAGTATCCCGCATAATTTTGTGATAGGCCTCATGCCTTGTGGATGACTGTGTTGGCCTGTACCCTCTTCAATATTTTTTTTGTCTGTGTGCCTTTGTCCATTCGTTTGTACTGTTCATATTAGTCTAAGACCATGATTGGAAATGGAGGAAGCATTTGCATATTTTTTTGTATAGTAGCACATAACTTGATCATATCTTACATGTGCATAAGCTCAGCTAATGTGAGAGATCATACTAACTGCAAAATACTTGACCAGGTGGTTGAGAAATTGATGAAAAGATGTCCACCGCCAGGTACTGTTGCCGCATTCAACCCCTTTCCTGATACATGGTTCCGGCCCAGGACCTGTCTTCCTTTGTGACTCGTGTATATGTAATGTGAATGAGAGGTTAAAGTGTATTATCTGTGTTTATTGGAATCTTATAAAACTCCTCACATTACCTGGTTTTATAATCTAGAGTTGAATCTGGTTCCTCTTACTTTATTTATGGATACACTTTATTTTCAATCTGTACATAAACCACAGTATACTTTTAAAGAAAATTTTTTTTTAGATACTTTATTTTCAGCCTGTACATAAACCATGGTATACTTACTCTTTTTTTTTTTTTATATGTATACTTTAGTTTCAGTCTGTACGTAAACCATGATATACTTCTTCTTTTTTTAATTTTTTTTATATACTTTACTTTCAGTCTGTACATAAATCATGATATACTTCTTTTTTAAATTTTTTTTATCAGATTGTCCTAAGCCTGGTGCCCCGCCAAGCGGGTGAACTGCGGGTGGTAGGCTTGGCGTACAATTTAGGAACAAGCTCCCTTGCCCAGAACGCTCCACTCACCTCCGCTGCTGTTGCCGCCGCCGACAGTGCCAACCTGGGCAGCAGCAAACCCAGCTACATCAGCACGGTGTGCGTGCGCGGCAAGCAGAGGCTGGAGGTGCAGGGACCGAGACTCAACGTCAGCAAGGAAGAGAAGACGGGCAAAGTGTACGGCCCTGACCGGCGTCTTGACCTGGTGGTGCATGAGGAGATGCCCATTCTGAATGTGAGTTGATGGGGAAAAGAAAGTGAGGGGTGGAGAAAGTGGGGGGAGGGGGAGGGAGGAAGCAGAGGGTGTAGTAATTGAATTTTGTAAACTTACATCTGGAAAATTTGTCTTTATATTTTTTGTTTTCAAGATCATTATTTTAAATGCAGACAAAGGGATCAATCCATCCAGCTGTATGTCTTTAGCCTTCTTCTGGACTGGTCTAATCTTAGTAAACTCCCCCAGAGGAGAACAAACATCTGTCAGACAAAGTCTTTATGACGGATATTCTGCATGGTCACTGGGCTACAAACAAGCAGTAAGGCACCATCACACTATGTGTCTGTGATCTTTTTGACCTACCTATTGTAGACCCTAACTACGTGGAACAGATCCTGTATGGTGTGCAGGAGTGCCAGCACCTCATCACATCACTCGTCATGCGTGCACTAGATGCTCAGTCATTGGACAAAGCAGTGAAGGTGTGTGTTGATGTGCACACATGATGGCGACCAGTACTGGAGATGTCACATCCGTCATACAGTGACATCACTTTTCACCCTGTGGGCGCATGTCGTATGGGGGATGTCAAAGACAGCTCCACAGTTGTTGATTCTCATCCAAGAGTGAAAGGTGTACAGGGTCTGAGAGTCGTTGACGCTTTCTATCATTGTCTTCGGCAACGCCAGAGTTGAAAATCAGTAAAGTAGGGTTGAAGACCAGTACCTGCATTTACTCTCCATAACGTTGCAATCCATAGAAGTAATTTTTTCTTCATAAGTAAAGGAATTGTCGTTGAAAATTAATTTTATCAGCACAATAATCAGATTGTCATATTTCTCTCTGAGCCGTGGCTTGCAGTACTATGTTTGTGAGATTAAGGACTTTTCTTTTATTATGTGTTTAGTAACTTTCTGGTAGGTGTTCTATATACAAATCATACGTGGACTTCAAAACAATAATTCGTGTAGCAAAGATCCCAGCATATGTCACTGAGGATATAGACTTTCATGTTACCAGATTTGTTTTCACTTTACGTTGAAATCATGAGAAACTGAGAAGTGGCTTGGGATAAAGTTGGAGGAAAAGCGATTAACAATCTTTGTTATGCAGATGACACCATTCTAATTGAATCTTTATGTAGATGAAACCATTGTAATGACAGAAAATGAAAAAGGCCCACAAAATCATGTGATAATAGAAATAAAGGGTTAGAGCAAAATAATAAGAAGACTGAAGTCATGATAATCAATGCAAAACACGAAATCCTGTCATGTAAAATAACAGCAAATGGCACAACACTGAGACAAGTTGATAAATTTATATATCTGGGAACAGTCATCTCACCAGACGGCAAACACACTTTAGAAATGTCCAGCAGAATTGGCCAAAGCTAAATCAGCAGTCAAGAAAATGAAAAGCAATCTTACCATCAAATGTCTGTGCCTATCAGTTAACATCAGGAAGAGAGTTCTTCATTATTGTATAGAACCACTGCTGTAGTAGTAAGTTAAAGAAAATTACAAAGAGAACCCCTGACAGAGTTCTTGACCATGTTTGTTCATATTTGAATAATGTATCTATGGCATCAGCAGGTGAAGATGTATGCTTTGTTATGTTGACTGTTTGCTGATATGTTTATGCTGCAACAAATCATTGCATCTGTAAAGATTTAATGACTAAAGTGCATGCTTTTGTTGTGTGGGCAGGTGATGTTTTGTGAGTTCCCAGAAGCGCTACTGTGTGGAGAAGTTCACTGCATAGAGGTGGAGTTTAGTAATGTGGGCACAGTGCCACTTCACAAGCTGCGTGTGGCTACCTCCAACCCCAACTTCTTCACCTTTGGCTCTGGGCCCCATGATGACTTGCCCAAGTATGTTTATACACTACACAAATCTACCAAGTACTATGTTTTCGGTGTAGCATGCTATACTTGATTATATTTGCCACACTGTTATGCATATGTTCAAATTATTACACTTAGAGCAGAAAAATGAAATAGAGATATGTGTGTTTGTGTGTGTGTGTGTGGACTTGTGGAATGCTAGCACATAGGCCTAAAACATATGCGTATGAGATCATGTTGAATAATAGAACAGGCTAATTCCAATGCAAACTAATCACATGTCTTGTCTTGCCCGTTAATCACTGTTAAGAGTGACTGGTTTCCTAAACAAACTTAAAGCACAAATGTAAACTTGCACTCTGTCATAGATACCCCTACACGTACCAGATG
Source organism: Monoplex corrugatus (assembly GCA_030674185.1). NCBI lineage: Eukaryota > Metazoa > Mollusca > Gastropoda > Littorinimorpha > Ranellidae > Monoplex > Monoplex corrugatus. Next base: position 16,492,409 of record JAPXFY010000020.1, read on the forward strand.
CGGTCAGGACAGACAGAAGCCCTTCACCTGGACAGTCTGGAGAGTGGGCTGGCGCAAGGAAAGACATCACAGGTCAACATTGTCCCATTTCCCGGGGATGGAGTGCTGAAGCCAGGGCAGACCGTGTCACTTCCCGTCTGGTTACGTGGCAATGACATTGGTGGTGTTCATGAAGTGGACTTCCTCTTTCACTACGAGCCTGTGGAACGGAGCAGTCAAGTCAAGTGAGTAGTGGAAAGTTACATCAACGTTAGAGTGAGGATGTGTAAACCTTTGGAATGGAACTTAGTTAAAAGTGGATGACAAACTTTTGTGTGGCCAAAGTTTCTTTTAGGAAAAAGAAAGTTTTTACTACCTCAGCTGTTTAGAGCAATTTAGTCTATCAGTTAGGTGCATTTTGGAATTACCATGTATACACTGAAATATTCTAGAACAGATTCTGAATTCCCATTCCCTTAGATTAGCTAATGTAACATGATCTGTTGTAACTTACTTGAATTACAACTTTGCTTTATATGTATATGGAGTGTGTTGCTTTATCTATGTATGGAATGTGTGTCCAAGAGGTAAAAGCACCTGCTCAGAAATTTTGGGTCGACGCACTGATCAAGCAGAGATTTCCTCTCCCCCTTTTTCCTCCACTACATCATAAGTGATGATCTGGGTGGTTGTCATCCTGATGAGACAGTAAATTGAAGTTCATTGTACAGCAGGTACTCAGCGCATTTGTAGCTGTAGATTCCGGCAAAATCCATTTTCATAGGTAAGCTGAAATAGATGCATACATATAAAAAAAGAAATGAGTGATGCTGCACTGTGGCAGTACCATCTCTCCAGGGTTAGCAGCTCGAATGTCACGTGGTAAATCCATTTTGACAGATGAAAAATATGTAAGTAAATATACAAATAAAGTATCCATTGGAAACGATTGTTGATACATATTCATATAAAAACAAGCAGTCCGTTTCACCAAGCTCTAAAAAAATTGTAATCATAAAAACACAAAGGAAAAAGTGATTCATAACATGAAAGTAATTCCTGAGTTAGCCAAACAAAATAATGAAAGTCTCTATATTCGAAGCCTAAAACATCAGCTTCCCATGATATTTTGGCCTTATTTTGAGATCTTTATCAGGTGAAAAGTTTGTTTTCTTTGTTTTTTTATATTAAGTTTGCAGCAGTCTATTTTTTGTCTTGCCTTGAAAGGTTTTCCCTCACGTTTTAGGAAAAGCAGTATTTTTATCTAAATGTATGTTTTGCTTCATACATATTGTTGAAACTGTTAAGCATTGTGGCGCCAGAAGGTGCATGCCTTGCAATTTAAAAGCAAATACTGAGATGAGCGGGAAGCATTCCTGCTAGGGCCTCGTTGTCAACTCACTGCGCACCCTATGTGTAAGTATTCACTGGAGAAAGCTCTGGTCAGTTAGAAAACTTCACTTTTCTGCTGCGCCTGAAAGTAGGGATTTTTTTATATATTTTTAGGATCATCACTTTTGGGGCGATTTCCTTTGTGCTCAGCTTACTGTTGTTTTTGTTCCATTTTCTACGTCATCTTAATGGCCATAGAAACTGGCACAGTTTTTATAGTGTGATAATGATGAGGAAGAGGATAATCATAATATTATCGGTTACATCTAGGATTGAGACTGCATGACTGGGCTGTGCTCTGTGCTTACTATCATAATGTATCCTGGCATCAAGCAGGGCTGAGAGATACAGGCACCTTTGGTGTTGGTAATAAGATTTGAGCAACACCCATAATGATGCATCCATGAAGTGTATGAGACTTGACTGTGTGATGTCAGTCTTCCCAATGAGCCCATAGCACACTCAGCGCTAGATAATAGCTGGCTGGGGCTGAAAAATCCCACAATGAGTTTTGATAGAACTGATGAGGATTTGAACCCCCAACCTCCCAGTTGGTTGTCTTTTTTGTTGTTTTTTTTTGTTTGTTTGTTTTTGTTTTTACTTTTTAAGTGTTCGGATTTCTTTTGGATGAGTGTATGCACATTATTTGGCCCACACTGTGCGGCACAGTCTGCATACACCCACTTTGGTGGGCTTGTTTTCATGTTTTCATAAGCTGCTGAACACTGACGTGACTTACAGAATATTTTAACATGCATACTTTGATGCTTTGCATACGTATACAAATGAAGGGGTTTAGATACTAACAGGTCTGCACAAATGTAGATCTAAAAGTAGGAAAATCTCCACCTTTTACCAAACAGACGGAAGATACCCAGGCATGATTGAACCCCAAACTTTCTGTTTGAAAATCTGATGTCTTGCCCTCATGACAACTGTGCATAGCAAAAAAGGGGTTTTGTCCTATGTTGATTGAGTGTTCCTGGATTGTCACAGACACCGTGTGCTACGTCACCGCGCTGTGGTGAACACGGTGGAGTCGCTAAGTGTGCGTGCTCTGGCCACACGGCAGACAGGGAGTGTGCTGCGCAGCGCTGGACAGGAACTCAACACCTGCTACATCTTTTGTGAGCTGGAGAATCTCAGTCAGGTTAGCATTGCGTGTTGATGAATTTGTCACCTGGGTTTTGAGTTACAAGTTATGCTGATTATCCATGTTACAGTGGAATGCGTCATTAACAGATTGGTGTGTAAGTGTGTTGTGTGTGTGTGTGTGTGTGTGTGTGTGTGTGGTGTGTGTGTGTTGTCCCCGTCCGTGTGTGTGTTTTGTCTTTTCGTTTGTTTTACTTCAGTCTAGCAAATTATATTGTAATATGTTTAAAAGAATATTTTTTCATGTTTTTAGCGAAGCTTCATGATGTTAAGGGATATTTGTCATAGACAGATTATTGTTTTCATTTTTTAAAATGTTTTATTCTGATTTCTGATTTTACTCAGCAGATGTTCAAAGTGTATCATCTGATTGTTTTGTGTAATGTTAAACTGTTTTGTTTGTTACTTTTTGTACATGAATTTTTGTCCAAGCTTAGCAAACTTAGAAAATGCTGTGATAGAATGAATCATTTCTCAGTCTTGACATTTGTTTGTAAGATGCTCTGAAATAGCCCCATTAGCTGAGCAAAGTAAACAAAAGCAGTAAGAATTACTTGATGCCCCCTTCCTCCAGTTGTGGTGAATTGTGTGTATTTAGATTGGGTCTTTGGAGTTTTGAGTAACTGTTCACAGATCGGTGGCAAAGGTTGTGTACAATTACATATACATACAGACACAAAGAAGAAAAAACTGAATGTGAATATTAGTGAGTGAGTGTAATATACTATATTTTATGATCATAAATTTTCATATTTGTTTGTATAATTAGACATTTTTAGCATGTATTCAACTGTATGTGTCTAATGGTGTGCATGTATATGTGAAGTATCATTGTTTCTGCATGTGTTGTACTCGGTGTTTTGTAAAATATGTAATTCGCAGGGAGTCAAGATGACTTTGGAGAACAGAAGTTTACAAGAATGATTTATTATCATTGTTATCATCATTGTTAGTAATATTAGTATTACTACACATTGATTTATTATCATCATTGTTTTCATTATTGTTAGTAGTATTACTAGATATGTATTACCAATGTGTATATGTGTGATACAGGTGCAAGTTCAGCGACCTCACATCCAGGAGGTGCAGATTTGTCAGGTGTCTTGTGCCAGTGATTCCTGGACTGTGGCCAGTCTCTCTACCAATACCATGAAAGGTAACCACCATTCCCTGCTATCCATTTGTCATTCCTTTTCTGCTGGTCATTGTCTCTCTCTGTCTTTTGCCTGAGTAAACTGAGTTTATTGATATCAATGAACATTTCAGTGCAGTTTCTCATTCTCCTTAACTCTATTCTGACTGGCACTGCCTCTGCCTGAACTTCCTGCCAGCCTGAGCCTGCCTCCAATAAATTTTTTTTAAAAACTAGTTGTAAAAAAAAAAATCTCTAGCAGGCCTGAATGAAGTCCAATTGTCACCAAAATTTAAATTTGTGTACTTAATGAAAAAAGGATGCTGAGTTTAGCTGTGCTATTTATAAAGCTATTACTTAAATAGTTTTTAGCTGCCGGATCAAGACAGAGGATGTCGAATCCCCCTGCCACCCTGATCAGTTCGTTGATTACTCGTACTGGGAATCGCTGACACTGACACTGACAGAGTTGCACCATTCTCTCCTTCACTCACGGACACAGTTTCAGCAGAATCTTCCTGTCACTGTCACTGTTATCATCACTTTCTTGGGGTGAAAAAGACTAATCTAATTCAGATCCAGCAGTTCAAGAATCTCCTCTTTGGACATATATCTCCTTCTGTCCATTTTTGGTTCAAAACTTGCGCACAAACAACGTACCGACAACGCACAACTGTTTCATGATATCGGTCATTAAATTGTTCATTTCAGAACTGTTGTAATCACACAGAATGTATGGCTTGTGATTATTCCAAATGTACAGCTTGTTATCATTGAGATGATATCCTGCTGTATGTTATTTAAATACTACTTCATTGGGGGCCATAGCGTATGACATGAATAAACCATCCATCTCTCTGTCTTTGTCTTGCTCTTTCTGTCTGTCTGTATCTCTCTATGTCTTGCCTGTCTGTCCGTCTGTCTGTCTGTCTGTCTGTCTCTCTCTCTCTCTCTCTCTCTCTTCTCTGTCTCTCTCTCTCTCTGTATCTCTATATGCCTTGCCTGTCTGTCCGTCTGTCTGTCTGTCTGTCTCACTCTTTATCTCAGTGTCTTGTCTGTCTCTCTCTTTGTAACAAATTTAAAGAAAACATTTTAATAGGAGCTCCAAATGATTAATAGACTCCAACTCAGCTGTGTAACCTGTCTTTATCGCCTTCCTTGGTAAGCCTAGTAAACTTCTGCAGAACACTGTAGAACTGACAGACTTTTCTGTTGCAGGAACCCGCATAGGAAGTCGTGAAACTCTGCAGCTTATGCTGAAAGGAACCCAAAAGCCTAATGCCAAAGGTATGTACATATTGGCTGAATTGTGTGTTTAGTGGACAGAGGAGGTGTAAATTGTTTTAGTAATGTGCAGGGGGATTTAATGTTGTCTAGTATTGACAGTGCCTTACAAGTGTTGTCTAGTATTGACAGTGCCTTGCCAGTGTTGTCTAGTATTGACAGTGCCTTGCCAGTGTTGTCTAGTATTGACAGTGCCTTGACAGTGCCTTGCTTCATTTCCAACTACCCCCTCATCTTCATAAATGCCTGAAGCAATCATCGTTACTGATAGAAAACGTGGTATGGCCTGGCTGCTTTCCTCTCTCATGCTATCAAGCAAAAATTACAATGTTGAAAACCGTATCCAACCAAACTTCATTGAGCTGATAAGTTATATGTTGGTCTAGTGCATAGTGTGCTGTTGTTTAACTCATTGAAGACGCGGCTAAATGGACTGAGATGCACTATTTTTAGCAGTTTAAAAAAATTCTGAGCCCCTTCTGTTTGCAATATAGACATAAAGTTATACATTTTTAGAAAACTCATTATGTCTACTTTTTAAAAATAAACTAACTTGAATGAGTAATTCAGGTAAAATTTCCAAAATGTCAGGTCAAAATGCCATGTAAATGCAAAAAATATATAAGTTCTGAAGTCATATTTTACACACATGCAACATTATGAAATCAGTTCAGTGTCAAATATTTTCCTATCTTTAGTGTCTTTTTGGGTCAGATGATGGCAGGAGAAGCTTTGAACAGCAAAATTTCTGTCAGTTTGATCCTTTTCACAATCACTTATGCCACAAAATAAAAAAGATAATCAGTCACAGTCACTTGCGATGTGGCAAAAACAAGCCTGATTCAGACAGAAAAGTGTTGGCAGACAGTCTAAGGGAAGGAACTGTGTTGTGGAAGGTTTCAACTTGATGACTGGTTGATTTCCCTTGAACAGCAAGGCTGCTTCACACAGTGAAAAATTAATTATGTCCGCCGCTTCCAGGGAAGCGGCGTGTCGTTTATGATGTCACAGACGGCTGCTTCACATGAAGCGGCTCGTCGTCATTGAGTTAATTAGCTGTGCATAGTGTTTTACTGTTGATTGCTTATGTATGAGTGTAGTGCATGAACCCAGTAACCATAACAACGCTTGTAGACTTTATGAAAAAGCAGCTTGACCACATTTGTCTGTTGTTATCTTTCAGGTGACCAATTGCTGTACAGTGAAGTATCGTTTGACATGGAACAGGTGAGTAGCCTCTTATTCATAACCTATAGAATACACATGTACCAGTGGTTCCTCTTTATATGTTGATAATGGAAGTGCATATATGCAGTTGATTTCAATTATGTCATGTTTGACCAGTTGCTGTGTGTTTTGTTCCTTTTGGATCTGTTTTTGTCTTGTCTTCATTCTTTCTTGTACAGATTTTTGGATCCTATCGTTGAATTAAAATGTGTGTCTGATGGAGGATGCGCATAGGGAAGGCTTTCTGGTCAGCCAGTAATTGCATCAGGTGCCAGTTAACAGCCTGAAGCCCTCAAAAGCTCTGGGCCAAGTTGAGCCAGGGGAAGCCTCTGTGGGAGGGTCCCTGGCTGTTGGCAGCATATTGGATGCCAGAGTTGTAAGGGAGGTGTTGTGTTTGTGCGCTTGTTTGGACGATGGCAGGGGGTGCCTAAGATTTCAGCTTGAGCTAGTGCAAACTGGTAACTGTTTTCTGCTCACACTCCTGATAGGAGTTCACTGAATTAGGTAATGCTGAGCCACCATGTGAGGGCTGAAAGAAGTTAAGTTCTCTTATATGTCTGTTGTAGAGCATATGGTCGTGGGAGTTTGAGGACTGAAGATGTTAATGTCTGTTACATGTCTGTTAGAACATACTGTCATGGGAGTTCGAGGGCTGAAGATGTTAATGTCTGTTACATGTCTGTTAGAACATACCATCATGGGAGTTTGAGGGCTGAAGATGTTAATGTCTGTTACATGTCTGTTAGAACATACCATCATGGGAGTTTGAGGGCTAAAGATGTTAATGTTTGTTACATGTCTGTTAGAACATACCATCATGGGAGTTTGAGGGCTGAAGATGTTAATGTCTGTTACATGTCTGTTAGAACATACCATCATGGGAGTTTGAGAGCTGAAGATGTTAATGTTTGTTACATGTCTGTTAGAACATACCATCATGGGAGTTTGAGGGCTGAAGATGTTAATGTTTGTTACATGTCTGTTGTAGAACATACCATCATGGGAGTTTGAGGGCTGAAGATGTTAATGTCTGTTACATGTCTGTTGTAGAACATACCATCATGGGAGTTTGAGGGCTGAAGATGTTAATGTCTGTTACATGTTTGTTTTTAGAACATACCATCATGGGAGTTTGAGGGCTGAAGATGTTAATGTCTGTTACATGTCTGTTGTAGAGCATACCATCTTGGGAGGTTTAGGGCTAAGATGTTAATGTCTGTTACATGTCTGTTGTAGAGCATACCATCTTGGGAGTTTTAGGGCTAAGATGTTAATGTCTGTTACATGTCTGTTGTAGAGCATACCATCTTGGGAGTTTTAGGGCTAAGATGTTAATGTCTGTTACATGTCTGTTGTAGAGCATACTGTCATGTGAGTTGACTTAAAACAGTCATGGCTATCCTATGAACGCTTCAGAAGCTGCATCCTTCTTTGAGTATTGTCTTGTTCTTCCATTCCAGCAGTTACCACACTGGACATCCATAACATAAAGTCTGAACATTAGCAGATTTTGACCTGTCTGTATTTGATTTGTTTACATGAATTTGAGTGTTGTTATGATATATATGATGTAGTTTATGCCCTAGTTTGATTGTACTGGATTTATGTAACTTTCCCACCCTTCCTAATACAGAACCAAGAAATTGCCAGACTGGTGGTCTGTTCATTGCACAGATGTGTGCACTGTTGTGTACTTGTGAATGAACTGTGATTTTGACAAGGGAGTAGGTGGTCTGGCATAGAAGAGAAGAACAGTGATTTTGACAAGGGAGTAGGTGGTCTGGCGTAGAAGAGAAGAACAGTGATTTTGACAAGGGAGTAGGTGGTCTGGCATAGAAGAGAAGAACAGTGATTTTGACAAGGGAATAGGTAGTCTGGCATAGAAGAGAAGAACATGATTTTGACAAGGGAATAGGTGGTCTGGCATAGAAGAGAAGAACATGATTTTGACAAGGGAGTAGGTGGTTCTGGCATAGAAGAGAAGAACATGATTTTGACAAGGGAATAGGTGGTCTGGCATAGAAGAGAAGAACATGATTTTGACAAGGGAATAGGTGGTCTGGCATAGAAGAGAAGAACAGTGATTTTGACAAGGGAATAGGTGGTCTGGCATAGAAGAGAAGAACTGTGATTTTGACAAGGGAATAGGTAGTCTGGCATAGAAGAGAAGAACAGTGATTTTGACAAGGGAATAGGTGGTCTGGCATAGAAGAGAAGAACATGATTTTGACAAGGGAATAGGTGGTCTGGCATAGAAGAGAAGAACAGTGATTTTGACAAGGGAATAGGTGGTCTGGCATAGAAGAGAAGAACATGATTTTGACAAGGGAATAGGTGGTCTGGCATAGAAGAGAAGAACTGTGATTTTGACAAGGGAATAGGTGGTCTGGCATAGAAGAGAAGAACTGTGATTTTGACAAGGGAATAGGTAGTCTGGCATAGAAGAGAAGAACTGTGATTTTGACAAGGGAATAGGTAGTCTGGCATAGAAGAGCAGAACTGTGATTTTGACAAGGGAATAGGTGGTCTGGCGTAGAAGAGAAGAACTGTGATTTTGACAAGGGAATAGGTGGTCTGGCATAGAAGAGAAGAACTGTGATTTTGACAAGGGAATAGGTAGTCTGGCATAGAAGAGAAGAACAGTGATTTTGACAAGGGAATAGGTAGTCTGTCGTAGAAGAGAAGAACTGTGATTTTGACAAGGGAATAGGTAGTCTGGCATAGAAGAGAAGAACAGTGATTTTGACAAGGGAATAGGTGGTCTGGCATAGAAGAGAAGAACTGTGATTTTGACAAGGGAATAGGTAGTCTGGCATAGAAGAGAAGAACATGATTTTGACAAGGGAATAGGTGGTCTGGCATAGAAGAGAAGAGCAGATAGAGTTCTCATAGCAAACAAAGCATTCTCATATCTCACTGAGAAATAGATTGACCCCACCATCTCATTTTTTTGTGTCTCGACACTTTGTCAGTGCATAAGCTTATGTGGAGGCTTATGGGTTATATGATAATCCTTTTAGATCTTGTTCATGACATCGCATCAGTAATGTCAGAGCTGGGAGATGCTGTCTTGAGAAATGTAAACAAATTTAACTCAATCGAGCTGTGCCGTATACGGCTGTACGACACCTTTCACACTGCGTGGAGCTGTCCCGTACGCAGGTTTACGTCAGAGTTTCAACTTTTTTAATGGCCGTCATAAAGAAATAAGGGAAGTAAATCATGCACTAGAGTGATCTTGGGTCTTTTATTTCACAGTTCCTTCCCTTAGACCGTACTGGGAGCTGTATTTTTTGCTTTAGTAGCAGTTTTTCGATGCTATATGCGGTTCTTTGTTTTCGTCTGACTGTCAAATGGCGTCAAGAAGCACCCACCGATTGCACGCAAATTCACTGTTCTTGATTACACCAAGTAAATAGGAGGTGGTGGTTGTGTTTTTTGTACATAAACTGTGCATTCTTGTATAAATATTCCTGTGGATAATTGTTTTCATTGGTAAAAAAATACAACATATGGTGTAAATATATGGACTCGGCAAGAGGATATTTACCCCCTTATGGTCACCTGTTTCCTTCACCCCTTCTATCAAGATGAACAGACTACCAGTTTTGAGGCGAGTAATGTCTGTATGTGAACACTTCAATGTTTCCAAAACGATTTTTCTTGTGTGTGTGACATTTGTTGTTAAGTTTTAATTTTTTTTTTTAAAATCACCCAAAATACTGCGATATCGGGGCTTGTCGCGGTGCGAAATGTTGCGGCTTGAATGAGTTAACCCTTTGACTCGCACACTCTATCCACTGACTGCAAAAACTTAACCCTTTGTCTCTCTCACCTGATCCACCAGCTTCCTTCAGGAAGCTCATGGATAGGGTGAGGGTGTCGAAGGGTTAAGATTGTGCTTCGCTAGCATGGTTGACAATACAGGATGCTGGTGGACATGGTGTGGGAGTGGAAGGGTTAAACATATCTTTGTTTGTTTTGTTGTTTAGTATGCTTGTTCGTTTGCTCTGGGTTTTTTTGTTTGTTTTGATTTGCTGATCTGCTCATTCTGTTTCTTTTCATAAAAAGCAAATGATTAAATGAATTATGAAAAAGAATTTAGACTAGCCTGATCTGTATTTTGCTCTTGATTGTCAGTGCTTGTATGTGTTTGTGCAGATTGACAGCACCAAGACCCCATGTCTGGACTTCTATAAGCGCAGTGTTGCAGCCGATCGTGTGCATGAGGCCAGCGGTCAGGAGTCAACAGCCATCACCAACAAACCTGAGTTCAAGGACCTGGAGGCTGCCTTGCATGCAGATCTTACCCTGATCTTTTTATGGAAGGTATGTATACTAGTAGTATTGGAGGGTGGTGAAGACAAATGTGATGGAATGTAATTTGTTGTGGTTGTTGTGGGTTTATTTTATTTCTATTTGGAATGTAATTTGTTGTGGTTGTTGTGGGTTTATTTGATTGAGGGGTGGGCTGGTGGAGTTGGGATGATAGAGATGATGAATGGTGGTGTTGGACAGATGAAGGCTGTATGTCATGTTGTTCACGGGTGGTTTCTCAGATACTGTTGTATAGGGTGTTGGTACGTCATTTGGTTCTGGTGAGGACTAGGTGTGTTTTCATTTGTTTTCATGGATTTGGTTTTTACTATTTAGCATTGCAAACAGAGATGTATAATTCACTGTGATGTAGACAAGGTTGTTCCAGTGACAGACATAAAACTATATGCTAGGCAGGACATTAAGATCTTGTCAGCATTTAAGGCTTATATGCAGGCTTATCGTTTATGTCAGCATCATTCTGAATCGTCTCCATCACATGGCATCAGTGCATATGGAATTTGTTTTGAGTGAGGGTATCCTGACAAATTGAAATGAACTGATTGGGGAAACAGTTGGGCTTAATGGTTAGAGCACATGCTTCTAGTTATTGTTATGTGTGTGTGTGTGTGTGTGTGTGTGTGTGTGTGTGTGTGTGTGTGTGTATGTGTGTGTGTGTATGTGTGTGTGTGTGTGTGTGTGTGTGTGTGTGTGTGTGTGTGATTACAATTTTTGTGTTAACCTGACAAAATAGTTTATGATGATGGCGTGTGCTTGTGTGTACAGGCTTTTGTGGTTCAGGAGAATGGCCAGATGAAGATATTGGTGGGCCAGCATCATGCTCACATACACACTGTCAACACTTACGTCACATCTTATCCCCTGGTTGTGGTAAGTCAGGGTGGATAGAGGGAAATGTTAGCATGTCAGTGGTCTGGGTCTCTGAGAATGAGCATCACTCAGGGATCTTGCAGATGCAATCCAGGCATAGTGAAATCAACGGCGATAACTTGCGTCATATCTGTAGATTTCAAAATAGTATCATAACATAGTTTCCAAGTAGAGAAAAACACCTTAACTTTTCGCAAATGCAGTGATTTATGGCACAAATGCCCTAGTGACACACCATTTTTGTCTACATTTACAAAATCGCAACAAGAGGAAAAGAGAAAATTCAGCGTATAAAAAACTGCATATTATTTTTAGAATTTGAAAGCTGTGCATTGACTTCAATATACTTAGACTGATAGCATTATGGCACCAGTAGGTCACCGTGTCTTGGCCTGACTTAAGTGACAGATACTAATAACAGTAATATGAATTGAAAGCAACCCATGTAGGGCCTCATGGTGCAGCTCTCAGCGCCTCCTATTGGTTTGCATGACCTGGTGAAAGCCTCATTTCCTTCACTCTGAAAGCCCAACCGAAATGTTGTCCCACAGAGAACTATGGCCACTTAAGCGGGAACAGATGGGTGGGATTTGAGATAAAAGTTTATAAAGGGATTCTTAGAGCGCCAGTAAGCTGCCTCCAAAATGACCTGCAAGTTAGCTTTCTGCTGGAAAGCCACACAGGTGGCAGTAGCTCTACCCTCATTGGCTCTAGGGTGTAAGATACTGAAGTCTTTTTGAGCATGCTGGTAGGCATTGATGATGGCCTGTGAGATCTGTGGAAATGTCATTTCTGAAAATTCTTGTTGATTGAGCTGAGGACTTGGCTTTAAGAAACGTGGTGATCTGTAGTTCTGTTGAAATAGCACTGGGCACAACTTTCTGTGTAGGTGTGACCTGTGCAAAATGGTGGTCAGAGGGCAGATGTATCTCTGGTGAGGAATCCCTGGATCTTACTTCTTGGCTAAGAATTCCAGAAAGAATGAGCATGATAGAACTGTTCTACAGGAAGCCTATGTCTGCTGGGTTGCCAGGAAGGGCAGTGTTTTGCTTCTACACCTGCTGGAGGCTAAGGTATAAAGAAAGGCAGTCTTGAAGGTGAGAAGGTTTAGAGAAATATAGCCCAGGGACTCAAAATGCTCTTTGCAAAGAGAGTTTAGTGTGTTGAAAAGATCCCAGGCTGGAAGTCTTCTAGGGTTCTGATTTCTTTGAGTGCAGCTCTTTTGATGGTGTCTCTGAGGAGGAAGCTGTTGGAGAGAGATGCATGACCCACAGAGCCACCATGAAGAAGTTTCAGGTTAGCATGAAATTCCTGTCCTCGGCTGATGCAGAAAGTCTGGGCAAGGAGGAAGCAGTAGAGGTGATTCCTGACACAGGGACAGAATGTCTGGGAACCAGGGTTGAGCTGGCTACTTTGGGACGATGAGGATCATCATTGGTCTTTCCAGGCATGCCTAGTCTATTAGTATTCATGTTGATAATACTCATTTAATTGCATATACATAAAATAACTTACAAATCATAAGCTCAGCAGGTTGGTTGAGAAAATGGTGAAAGCAAGTCCTGTGCCAAGTGTTATTGCCGCAGTCCATGTTATTGCCGCAGTCCATCCTCTTCAGCTGCTCGCTTCCAGTCCGGTTGTTATCTTCCTCTTTGACTCAGTATCTTGATGCAGTAACACAGCACTCTGCGCTCATGATGCTGAAATGGTATCCAACAGATGTACATATTTGCATCTTTGTTAACGTTGGGGATATGTTCACATGCTATAAACAAAAGCTACTCAGAAAATTGCTTAGCACTATAAAAGGTCTTGCATGTTGAAATATGTCATCAAGCAGCAAACTGAATCTGTAAAAGAGATCTAAACCTTTCCAGAAATGTTCGAAAATCAAAAATTGAAGAAACAGAGACAACAACGTGTTGTGCACAAGGGAATTTATAGCTTTGACTTTCTGTTTTCGATAATATGAAAGTTGCTCCCCTTGAACCATTTCCTGCTTTTGGTAAAAAAAAAAAAAAAATCGATTAAAAACATTGATGCACATGCATGCAGATTTCTCAGTGCCAGTGCAGTGGCTTTGGCATGTCAGTAAAATGTTAAGGCCAGATAGGTATCAGCAGTGAGGTACTGTATAGAAAAATGGCTTTTATTATGAAAAATTAACATTTCCTTTTCATGTGATTATATTCGTCATATAGATGATGATGTATGACTGTTTTATGTCAAACTTGCATTCTGTTTTGGATGTTTCATCACATTTGTTTTTCTGTGTGTTATGTGTAGTGGGCTGGCTTGTTCTGATGTTAGAACCATGGACTCAAGATCTCATAACAGTAACAAGATGTGATGTCTTGAGTTCAGTCTCAGCCTGCAGCATAAAAACTGACCTCTTCAGATAATTACTGACAGATTTGGGTGGAACACATGTGAAATTGTCCAAGTGATAATTGTGTCTTCACTCAAAACTCCCAACTTTTTTGTCCACCCATTTAAGAAAGAAAGGGAGTAATTGATTTGGATGAATAGAATAGGAATTTTGTGTGTGTGTCTATGCAGGCCTGTCATGCATACAGATGTGTTTCAGTCTGTGTGTGACAGTTGTTTATAGTTAGTGAATTGTAATCATAACTCTGTAATCTCTGTTTTTCTAGGCAGCATTTTTATGATCTAATTTTCCAAATCAACTTTTGTATTTCGATTTGCTCATTTAAATATAAAAATTGATTATTGGTTATTTGCAGTTACATACTTTACATTTGTATTTGTTTCTTTCTTAGGTCATTTTTTTCTTCAGATGTTTTATCATCTTTGTTGCATGATTGATCAATGTCTGGAAGTAAAGATTTTTTTTTTGAAGTTATCTTTTATTACTTATTCAAGATTGCATGTCTTGTTTGAATACTAGGAGATGACATGTATTTACTTTACGTATATCCGCCTCTGGCTTTTACACTTTTGTGAAGCACTTTGGGCTCTTGTTAAATGAGATGGTGAGCAAATTGTTATTATGGCTCTTGTGAAATGAGATGGTGAACAGATTGATATTATTATTGTCACTATTTCATAGGTTACTTTGTTTAGTCGTTGTTAGTGTTGTTATTGTAGTTTAATGGATTGCTCATTTTTGCCACCATGAGTGTTATCATGACAATTTCATTAGTTGTTTTCTTTGGCCTCTGTTACAATTTGTTACATGCTTTAGTTTCACAGTATTGTCTCTATACATCGACTATGACAGTCTGAGTGTTTGCAGGCTCCTTCCCACCAGCCGCCGCTCAAGTTTCGGCGTGACGTGGAGACGGACAAGGCAGACGGTCCCAGTGCTGATGTGACAACAAGGCTGGTGTCTTATTCCTATCATCACAAGTCCTCTGCTACTCACAACTTTAACAAAGGGTAAGATTGAAAAGGGGGGAGGGGGAGGAGAGAACTCGGAACTCAGGAGGTTTTAGTGTGTAGTGGCCTAAGACCCCAATACATGTATCATGTGGGTGATGTGGAATTGGGGATGGGAGTGGGTGTTGGGGAGTTCTAGTAGAGAGAGAAAGATTCAGACTAGTGACAGAAACATTTGCTCATATCGCTCACATTAATAAACTGGATTCTTTTTTATGAACATGAATATGCAACATTTGGAGAAAGACGCACATTCAATAATAAAGTATGAATATGCGACATTGGGAAAAAGACACATTCAGTAATAAAGTATGAATATGCGTCATTGGGACAAAGACACAACCAGTAATAAGGTATGAATACGCAAAATTAGGACAAGGCCACACATTTAGTAATGAAATATGAGTATGCAGCATTGGGACAAAACCACACATTCAGTAATAAAGTTTGAATATGCAGCATTGGGACGAAAACATACATCCATTTCTAAAGTTTCAAACATACATTCGTTAATAAAGTGTCAGTACGCAACAGTGGGATAAAACCATATTCATTAATAAAGTATGAACAGGCAACTTTGTGGACAAGCCACTCATGCATAAATAAAGTATGAATATGCAGCATTGGGACAAAGACACAGATTCAGTAATAATCATGAGGAAAGAAATGCAATGAAGCATAGTGTGAGATGCAACACACTCCTTTTTCCCTACCACTAACTTCGTTTCCACAACCCTTCCACTTGTCCACACACATACACCCCTCCTGTCCTTCCAAATCAATCAACCAATGAACCAAAACAACAGCAGCAAAAAAGACTTGTGTCCTTTATGTTCTGGTGGTTATGTTGCAGGATGTGTGTGGTGGAGATTGGCGTCAGTCTACAGAACCATGCAGAGCGGCCAGTACAAGTGCTGGTGGATAGCAGTAAATCCTCTGACAGGTTGGTCACTATTTGTGTGTATTTTGTGTGTCTTGCGGAAGATCACCTCTCTCCACTGCTGATGTAATCTAAAGAAATTGATAAAAAAAACAAAAACACCTGGATATCGATGAAAACAAAAACAAAAAGGCAAACCTAACAACAAAAAGGCAAACCTAACAAAAAAACAGACAAAATTTACCAGCTAATGTGGCAGAATAATTGGCACTGTGGACTATTGACTGAAAGATTGTGGGTTCAAAACAGCCTATCCTGTAAAATAAAAAAAAAAAAACATAAAAAATGACATTATGGCATTTTTTGGCCTTGACCAGCGCCTACCATGCATTGAACATGCTGTGGTATCATTGGCAGTGCTGAGTCAAGTTTCATCCACTTAATGGAAGTGTCATTGAGGTATTGTTCATATTTCCTGTCTGCATCTCTAGGGTCTGGTTGATGCCAAAATGTATCTTGAAAGTAAGCATTAAATACAGTCCTGCACACAGTCTCAATTCAAGATGGAACGCTACAGCATTATCACTGTGATCCCCATTATCAACATCATAGCATTGTATAAAATGGTTTGAAATTCTGTGACCCTTCATGCCCTGCTGTCATGGTTAGCTCAGTTTCAGTGGGATTGGAGGCCTGTTGGATAATGAGTGATGTAGAGGTAGTGATACAGGAGTAGTACAGAAGATGATATACAGAGCCTGGAATTCGTCGTGGAAACGAGGATTTCCACGGAAATCAAAATCCAAAATCGCGCAAAAAAAATTTTTTCGCGTTAAAAAAAAATCGACGACCATACTTAAAAAAAAGTTTTGATGAATATGTCTGTGTATGAACACACTGAAACGATCTGCTGTGTATGATGGATCCTGATCTTGTGCCCAATGTTTATTAAATACTCTTTTGACTGATATTCATTGTGATTTTCAGTGTGTTAGATGCCTTTAAATTTGTCTCCAGAATGCCTCAGAATGCACAGATTTTAGTCTTGATTTTTAAAAATTTTCTGGGGGAGCATGCCCCTGGACCCCCCTAGAAGTTTCCTCTTTTTTTTTTCTTAGCAATTCCAGGCTCTGGATATAGCAAAAAAGAAATAAGGGTATTTCTTAAATAAATAAATAAATGATCAAATAATTATGTAAATCAAAAACATTTTATGGCTGTTGTGTATTATCTTGTTGTCAGAAGCTAATACTGACTTTTTGAGTTGGAATGTTCTACTTTCTCAGAGGCTGATATTGAGGTTTACGAAAATTATGCACAGGATCTCAATTCAACATAGAAACATCCTTTGTACATTGATTTGAGGTCATAGTGTCAAAAATATGAACCACATGTCTATTTCTTATGTACGTTTTGCCATTTCAAAGAGGAAAATATCTTACTTTTTGTTAAAATTGATATTTGTTTGGTTCATTTTCTTCTGTTCTGTTTTGCTAAGCTCTCACTGATACTATGACTTCTTTGTGTTTGTCCTTTGTACAATTGTTTTCTTGTCTGTTCTCTCTCTGTCTCTGGCTGGCTGTCTCTCTTGTGTCTCTGTCTGTCCGTCTCTCTCTCTCTCTCTCTGTCTTTGTCTGTCTCTCTGTCTGTTTGTCTGTCTCTCCTTCCTACCCCCCCTTTCTCTGTCTCTCTCTCTGTGTCTCTGTCCCTGTCTGTCTGTCTGTCTGTCTATTTGTCTGCCTGTCTGTCTCTCTTTTGACTCTGATCCTTTAGTAATGATGCTTACAGGTTGAACTCGGCTTCTAATCAGGACAAGACCTCTGGAACTGCTCCCACTGTCCCCTCAGCCCCGTCCCCTCTCACCCCCAGCTCCCCACCCTCCCCCTTCCCCCTCAGCAGCTGTGTGCGTTGGGTGGGTCACACACATGCCAAGGTCACGCTGCAGCAAGGGGAGAGCACCAGCCTCAAGCTGCGGGCAGGCTTCCTGCGTCCTGGAACTTACAACGTGAACACGCTGGCGGTGTTTGTCACCTACACTGACGACCAGTCGCAGATGATCCTGCAACGCCAGCCCACTCCCAGCATCATCACCTTGTTGCCCCAGACCTCATGAGTTCCTCTTTAGATCCTTGGATTGTTGTGGAAGTTTATTTTCCTTTTTTTTTTTCAAAACATTTTTAAAGTATTATGTTTTCATATTTTCATTGTTACTGTATTCTCTTCTAGACATCTCCAGAGTACTTTTTTTTTTTTTTTTGAGGGGGAGTTCAGTTCGATATGATTTTCATAGACAAGGACTTCAGTTATTACAGTCTCTTCCTCAATAGCTCTCCATATAGTAGGGTAATTGTGTAGACATGAAGACAATTACAACTTTATGTTACAGTCTCTTCTGCAATAGCTCTCCATATAGTAGGATAATTGAATAGACGTGAAGATAATTATGACTTATTGCAGTCTCTTCCACAGTAGCTCTCCATATAGTAGGATAATTGAATAGACGTGAAGATAATTATGACTTATTGCAGTCTCTTCCACAGTAGCTCTCCATATAGTAGGATAATTGAATAGACGTGAAGATAATTATGACTTATTGCAGTCTCTTCCACAGTAGCTCTCCATATAGTAGGGTAATTGAATAGACATAAAGACAATTATGACTTCTTGCGGTCTCTTCCACAGTAGCTCTCCATATAGTAGGGTAATTGAATAGACGTGAAGATAATTATGACTTATTACAGTCTCTTCCACAGTAGCTCTCCATATAGTAGGGTAATTGAATAGACATAAAGACAATTATGACTTCTTGCGGTCTCTTCCACAGTAGTCTCCATGTAGTAGGGTAATTGAATAGACGTAAAGACAATTATGACCTATTACAGTCTCTTCCACAGTAGCTCTCCATGTAGTAGGGTAATTGAATAGACGTGAAGATAATTATGACCTATTACAGTCTCTTCCTCTGTAGCTGTCCAGACAGTAGGGTAATTGAATAGACGTGAAGATAATTATGACTTATTACAGTCTCTTCCACAGTAGCTCTCCATGTAGTAGGGTAATTGAATAGACGTGAAGATAATTATGACCTATTACAGTCTCTTCCTCTGTAGCTCTCCAGATAGTAGGGTAATTGAACAGACATGAAGACAATTATGACTTTTTCCTTTCTATATTTTTCATACAAGACCACTCCAGGAGTAAAGAGTTACAAGTTTTGTTTGTTTCATGGTTTGGTTTTACATTGTTTCTGGTTAACTATTATTTCTTTCTCCTTCTTGATACCTTTGTAGTGTATGGGTTATACAAGTTGGCTTTGAGTGCTGTCAACCCTGACCCTAAGGAGCTAAGTTCTCTCCTGATGTGAGGCTCACAGCATTAACGATATTTAAGCGAGTGTCTGTTCCTGATAAACCAGGAATTAGGCTGAAAGTCAAGTTGGAAATTCCCAGTAACCCAGGAACACAGTCTCAGACGGTTCAGGCATGAAGCCAGTTATCTATTTGTATTGATAAGTCTTTTTTTTGAAGTTGTATATCATGCATAGTCTCTCTGTCTTCTGTTTTTTAAGGAAGTCTGTCTGTATTTTTTTTTTCCTTAAAAAATAAGAAAAGAAAATGAAACCTACCATTTGGGTTGTTGTTATTACTACAGTGTTTTTCCTTCATTCCTCTCTAGTGTAAAAGGATTATGAGTAGGCTATAAAATGTGAAACCAGATTTGTGGGTTTCAGCATCATCTGGCTGATGAGGTACAACACTTGTGGCTTCATCCAGCTTGACAGATTCTGTGATTATTGTCTTAGTAATAATACTCCGCTAGTGATTTATTTGTTGTATTTATTTTGTTGTTGTATTTAGATGTAAAATTGTGCTGTATTTTATTTTATGTAGTTGTTTGTTTATCTATTATTTGTTGTTATATTTTGTTTTTTTTTGTGTTATCTTTTATCAGAGACTCACAGGCATGTGTGGAATTATTCATACTCATATGAGTGAAGCCATGATTGAAGCCTTGAAACTCTTAATAGGATGGTTATTGTTATAGTAGTAATACCATTCTTATTTCTTTCTTTCTTTATTTAGTCTGTTTTTTCATTTATTTATTTATTTATTCATCCATTCATCATTCATTTATTCATTAATGTATTTTGTCATTTTTTGAGTCCAAGGCTTAGAATAGTAGCTTTTATGTTTTGTGGTGGGTTGTCACATGAGGTGACACTGAGAGACAGAGACAGCAGTTCAACATACTATGCCACCGATATGTTCATTGTCTTGGGGTGATGGCTGCTTGTGGACAGAATGTCCTGTACTGGAAACTGCTAGGTTCTGAACCCTTACACCTACTGAATGGTTTTGAGTGTTTTCTTTTCTTTTTGTTAACTTTGAGGTTTTAGGCCTCTTCCATTCCAAACAGTTCATGGATTGTGCAAAAAAGGGCACTTACCTGTGATTATTGTCATTCATTGTGTTAAATAAATAAGCAGGTGTGGTAAAAACTTGGGAACTGGTTTTTTTGTTTTTTGTTGTTTTTTTTTGGTACCAGCAGAATACCAAAAGTTTGCAAATGTGTTTTTGTAACTGGTGTATTGTAGTTTCACATTAAAATGTTTGGTGTGTCATTGTTGGAGAATGCTTAGCAAACAGTCAGTATTGCAGTGGGTTTTTTTTTTACTAATATTTGGGCAAGTTGAGTGTTGTTAGTAGTGGTAATTACTGAAAGTTATGCACTTACAAAATTATATATGTAACAGTTTCAGAAAATCAAGTTTATTATTGTTGGGTAGCAAGCAGCAGTATTGTAGCCACAAATGACCAAACATGTGTGTAATTATTGTGTAGCTTTTGGAAGATGGAAGTCACTGTTCTGTTAGAATTTGGTTTCTGCACCCCGCTTTGGGTCCAGACATATTTTTGTCTTATGTCAGAAAAAGGAGTGACCGCCAAGAGTACATATTAAAGTAGAATAAAACAGAAGATGGACTTATGCTTCATGAAGCAGATAATCATGCTTGCTTCTCTTCTAGAGATGACGTCCATTTCCACTCTGTTCCCTTTCAAGTTGAGTCTTGAAGATTGATTTGTGTTCACATCCTCTCAAACGTTTCATGTAACTGAGCTGAAGACATGTTCTTTACATTGCAGCCTCTCAGAAATGTTGTCTTGGTGGGAACTGTCTTGCATTGTCTGGTAAATGCTTATCAAGAGCCTTTTTCTCCTGCAGCACTTCTCAGTCACTACTCCCATGCTGTATTTCTGCTGTCTATGCCATCTAAAACCACCTCCAAAGCCACTGAAACAGAGAGCAGGAAACTAGTACAAATTTTTTCAAACTGTTACGATGATGAGAGTGGGGATGATAGTGATGACACTATGGAGCTCCATTTTAGGTTGAGATGGCATGACAAGCCTGTTCTCTGCTCTTGTTTTTCATGATATACCCAGGTGTCAACCAGGCCTGAGAGATACAGATACTTGCAGTGTTGGTCAGAAAATTTGAGCAACACCTTGTAGATGCATCCATTAAGTGAATGAGACTCACTGTGTGGCCCCATACATGCTGAATTGTGGGTAAGAGCTGGTTAGGGCTCATTGTTATTATTTTGACCTGTGGGGTTTCAAACCCACAACCTCCAAATCAGTTGGTCAGTTGCACTGCTTGTCAAGAGTTATTTTGATGGAAAATGTAAAGCATTGTATCTGATCAGGTAAAGAATTGTATGTGATAAGAGAGAGACATCATAAGAGAGAGTTTGTTTCCATTTTGTGGCTTTCTGTGTTTTTTTACTCAGTTGTGCTTTGATGCAAGCATTGATGGAGATCATTGTGTTTTGTAATGGTTTTGATAATGTCAATACGATTATGATATTGTTGTTTGACCAACAATATGCAGTCTTGCTCACCCCAGATTCCATTTCAGTTTATGTTGACCTAGTTGTAATTTTTTTGCCTGCACAGGTTATGTGGCGTTTTGTTATGTTTCTCCAATGATGACAACACGTGTGATTCCAATATTGCATCTGTAAGTTGCACTTGTACAAGTAAATAAAGAAATGTATAACTGGCACTTAATCATCGTGTCTGTGGGTGTATAAGCCTATAAAAATGTTTACCTCTTGTTCCATGCCTCTGTGTGTATCATGTGCAAGACATTAACATGTATGTGTATCATGTGCAAGTCATTTAATATGAAAGTGTATCATTTCTCCATTGCTTCTGTGTGTATGTGTTGGTTAGTCTGGTTAGGTTCATTGGTTGTCATATTTTTTGCATTGTAACAGAAGAGAGCAGATTGTGATATGGATTCAAATTATGGGTGAAAAGTCAAGTAATTGTAGTGTGTGTCTGTCTATGGTTCTGGACTTAACCTCATCTCTTATTGTGTGCAATGCTACTTTATTTCAACAGAGGTGTGTGATATGTGCCATTTCATGAACAAATTGCAGGAGGTATTTTCTGACGCTGATTTTTAAGTCCTGTCTTCGTCTGTGAGAGAGACACCGGCTTGTTCAAGAAATAGAAGTCTACCTTGATTTTTTTTTCAAGTGCCCTCTGTAGCTCAGCTGTTAGAGTGCAATGGTGGTAATGAAGGGGTGATGTGTTTGACCCTCAGGCAGGCCACAATTCTTTTTTTCTTTCATTCTAAACAGTAGGTTGGCTGGTTTTGTTGATCTAGCCGTAGAGTCAGGGTTTGACAGCTTGACTTCTATCCCAGCCTTCAACATAAAATCTGGCCTGTTGTCTGACTATAGTAACACTGTGTTCAAGGGAAATGTTATCCAGTCTTTGTCTTTTTCTTTACACTATGTGCAAAGGAAATGTTATCCAGTTTTTTTCTTTTTCTTTTCCTTTTTTTGTGTTTAAAAATGCTAACAGTATTCCCAATCTAGTTTGTTGTTTGGTTCTAGTTTTATCAAATCCATGCACACACTAGTACGTTTCTCTAGAACGCTAGTTAGTTTGAATAGCACCATTCTGACATCAGTTCCGGATGATGAATCACGTTTGTATGCTGAATCAGAATCCTTTCCATCAGGTCAGTTGTGAAATATCTTGAGCTTTAAACTTTTTGGGTCTGTAATCAACACAGACTTTACAGGCACTATTAACATGTGACATGACTCGGTTCAGGTTTTTGTTTTGGTTGTAGGTTTACAAGAAATCTAATGGAGATCTAAGTTTCAGCAGTATAATACTAAACTTTTCACGTTGTGTGTACTAAGCATCGTCTGTCAAGCTCTGTTTATATTAAGGAGATTTACAGGCATGCCATGAAAATGATGGCATTGTTTGACTCTACCTGTCTGATTCTCTGGGCTTGTCATACTCAACATGGCAAAACCTTTGCCCAAATGGACCTCCTAGTAACGTTCATGAATTATTGTCTGTCTTGCACTTCTTTACTGTTTTGTTGAATGTGCATGTTTCATTTGTTTGTGTTTTGTCCAGTTGTGGCAAGGTTTAACTTATTCACCTCAGATGATACTTTATGTGTGTATATGCATTGCACGCATTTTCCGTTTTTGAGATACGTGTGTACTCAAGCAGTGTTCAGTGATTATCATTGATTCATCAGTTTCTTAAATCAACACTTATTTATCTCAGTTTGTACATATGCATGTAGTTAGAGTTAAACATCGGTTCCAGTGTTAGCGGTGTATGCTATGGGTAGCCTGCTAATGTATGCTCGTTGCCTGCAATATCTTGTTGGCCATACTTGGTAATGCCACAGTTGCTGAAATGAAAAACATAGCGTTTCGAGAACGTGATGTTTTATGACACATGATGATTTCTGTTCTGTATTGATCATACAGTTAAAGTGAGGTTGTGTCTTGACTGAGTTAGTCAGGCTGGGTAACTCTCAGTGGATCCGCTAATTTCAGCGGATGAACTCCTAGTTTCAGAGGGAAAAAATTTTTTTTTCAGAGGAAATATTACTGAATTATTGTATTTGCCATCAGGAAATGCATCCATAATGCCTCAAAATTACAGAAATTCTTCAGCTTCTGGGGGGCAAAGCCTCCCAGACCCCCAGCAGGGATGTTGCCCCTGGACCCCAGCCAATTTTCAGAGGAAACTGTCTTCTTCTCTTACCCAGCCTGGTTAGTGTATGATGCATGAATGGACAAGTGTGTTTTGTGTTTCGTTGTCGAGCTTTCAGTACCAGCTGTCTTACCATACACAGTGAATGGATTTGTGCAAAGTTGTCTCCATTGTGTGCTTTGTACTAATATTTCTAGCTGCACAAATAGAATAATTGTCATCATCATTATTGTTAGTAGTAGTGGTTGAATTATTGTTATTTTAATTACTATCATTACTATAATTGTCCTGATGAAATTGTTACTGTTAGTATTTTTTATATTACTATCATTGTCTTGAAATTAATTGTTATTGTTATCATTTTTATTACTATCATTATTACCATTGTCCTTTTGAAATAATTGTTATTCTTATTACTTTTATTACTATCATTACTAATATTGTCCTGATGAAATTACTCCAGCTTGTGTGTTAATGATTCTGGTTGATGAAGTGATGTCTTCTCAAAATAGCATCAGTATTTGCTAATGACATTTGTAGAGAGTGTACATTGTCTGTCTTTGCTTTCTGCTTTCTGGTTCTGTCAGCAGCCAGGGTCATGAAGCATTTCATCAGTTAGCTGGTATTTCTTTATTATGCAGTCGAGACCAGGGGTGAAGAAACGGTGTTGCGTAGTGTTAAGATTTCTATTCTGTAAATACTTGATTTCTTTCCCTGTGATATGTCTGGGTGAGTGGATTGATCTGTTCTCTGCAGTTTCTTCCCTTTATCTCTTATGAGGAGCCAGACTGGTATATAGCCTTTCCGAAGGACGCTAGAAACAGTTTTTTTCCTGGTCTTTTCGTCCTGTCCGGTATTTTGGCCTTTCATATTTGACTTGAAGTGCTTGCAAATTGATTCTCTTTAGCGTACACATATGTGTGTGTATTATGTAAGTGGGTGTTGTATGATTTTTTAAGACGTTTGTGTAAAGGAGGTGAAACCTAGATGATTGGGATTTGTTCATTAGTGGAAAACACTGATCAACATTTCCGTCTGTCTGTCTCCTGCTGTCTGTCATGATTCATACCGATTGTGAGGTGGTTCCTTGTGCTTTGCTTATCTTTTCATGTTTGAGTGTGTGTGTGTGTGTGTGTAATTGTACGCATGTGTTTGTATGTGAGTTTGTGTATGTAATTGTGTGTACCTGGTATGTGTGTGGGTGTGACTGTTGAATGATAACATGAAACTACTTAGACTTAACTATTACTGTATTTGTTATGACTTGTTTGCTGCCTGCGCATGTTTTTATTTTTTATTTAAGCAGGAAAGTGTTTGGCTCTTGGGAAATCATGTATACTGCTTTTTTGTGAGTGCTTGAATCGTAGTACTAACACCCTGTGAAACACTTACATCATGCTGTGTACTGTGCCGTTAACATATTCTGGTCACTCATTCTGTACAAGTTTTAAATGCTGTGCTTGCAATGCAGATGCCGTAGGCGGCAGCAGTCCTTATCCATTTTCATTATGAAGACATGCTTTTGTGCTTGTTCTGTGTCGTGTGTCCTTTTTGTGTGTGTGTGTGTGTGTGTATGTGTAAAAATTTCCAACGGAAATGTTACTGTGATGATAATACTTGTCAGTTGAGCGTCTGTTGTTTTTGTATGTGTCTTCATTTTTTAAATCAGGAGGTGAATTGCTTTTCTTGTTCTGCAGAGAGGGGCTCATTAATTCAAGATAACATCTTTTGTTGAACTTTGAGTGATAGACTCGGTGCCTGGGACCAGCGTTTTGAAGACCGATTTCACCTCCATTGATGGTCAACTTTTTGTTTCCATGTGTGGCTTATGAGTGACTGTGACGTGTCTTCATGATATAAGTAGTTGTTGCATACTGGACTCTTCTTCTCCTCACCTGATGTAGGTATTGTAGCGTTATTTTTCTCCGCTCCTTATTGCCGTCTCTGCCTGTTTCACCTTTGATTTTCTTTTTTCTACTCCCCATTTCACTGTTGCCCCTTGTTCTAATTAATCTTTGCTTTACAAAATATCCATGTAGATATGGTGTAGTTTTTCTGTATGTTTTTATCTGTCACCAAGCGTCCCTTTTTAATGCCTTGTGCTTTTGGTTTTTTTTGGTACTTCTATGACTTTTGGTTGTCTCTGCTGAGAGCCCTGTTCTCCCTGCTCCTAGTTAGCAAAATTGTTACATGGATGTAAGTGTGCCTGTGACATATCGTGTGGAATATTTACTTTTGTCCATTTGTATTACCCTGCTACCCATCTTCTCTGCTTTCTTCCTGTGACTCTTGATGTTGCGCACTCTTCCTTCTTCCTTGCCTTTCTCACCACCTCCCCTCCTCCACCCCTGTCTCTCTTGCTGCACTCCCCCTCTTTTCTCCCCGTCCCAGAGGAGATGGACGCATCCCACATAGTGCTTGACCTTGAGAAAAGTTGAGATTTTTAACTCTTTCACTCCTGCAGCCTGTCCATAAGCTCCAGAACTTAACCTTTTCACTCCCTCACCCTATCCACCAGCTTCCTGCAGGAATATGGTGGATAGGTCGAGGGAGTGAAAGGGTCAAGTGTTTGCTTTGCTGTCATGGCTGACAATTCATGATGCTGGCATATAGGGTGAGGGAGTCAAAGGTTAACATCATGCTACCCAGGAACCAGAAAAACAGGAAAATAGAATCAGATTCTATTTTCGTGTTCTTCCGGTTCCTGTTTGCTTGAACACGGGCAGTCGCACTTCTTTTGGATATCACATTAGCCAGCCATCGTTCAGTTTGGAGTGTTCAGGAGGGATTCGTCACACTGACAATTCTGTCTCTGCCCATTCCCAGTTAGTCAGACTTTGGAGCCTGCTGTGTGATGCCCCACATGCTGGCAAAGGTCTTGAAACAGAGAACAGAACAGAACCTACTAATGAACACCACATGGAGCATGAAGGTGGGTGAACAAGCCAACCCTTTATCTTGTGGGGTTGGGATTGAAATGTGGCCCATTAGCTCCATAATTGATTGGACATCTTTCCCAGTTTACCTTTATTCCCAGGTCTTTGCTTTTCTGAGCACATCAGCTATAGTGTTGTACATGTAGATATTGTCAAGTCCAGTGTTTGTGTTTTGTCTGTGTCACTAGTTGTGTGCACAGGTTTTATATCTTTGAATCTGACATGATGATCAGTTTTGTGATTATGTTTTAATGTTTTGTCATTGAAAGTAGTTTATTTGTACCTGATGTGGTGATAGTGCTCTGTGTGTGTGTGTGTGTGTGTGTGTGTGTGTGTGTGTGTGTGTGTGTGTGTGTGTGTGTGTGTGTGTGTGTGTGTGTGTGTGTGTGGCAGGATAGGGTTGGTAAGTGAGGGTGAGAGAGAGACAAAAAGAGACAACTTCTGAAGGAAACTTGTCATTATGTTCACAAATTGCATCTTCGTATGTTGGTTGAAGACTTTAGTAGGGATAATATGCTATCAAACATTAGATGTTCACAAATCGCTTCTTCGTATGTAGGTTGAAAATGTTAGTACTAATAGTTTGGTGTTAGACATTAGATGAAATAAACATGGTTATGCAGTTTTGTATCTGGAGGTAGACGGTCAGTGATACATTAGAATAAGCTGAAGAAAAATGCAACAACAAGAACAATAACAGTGGTAATGTAAATACACAATAGGTAATAAAATGATAAGTAATAATAATGTAATAATAATGATGATGTTGATTATGATAATGATTAAGATATTGAAATGACTCTTTATCCACGTTTATTGTTTGCAAAGCACAAAATTGAATCATTCAAAACAGTGATGATTTATCCACATTGGAAGCTCAAATTCTGACTGAGCTCATACAGATTTCACATCTGGAAGAGTCTTTGAAAGTGTGAACAGTTTGTTTGCACACCTGTGAAGAACAATGGACAGTGAGAATGCAGAACCAGAGAGATGGGTAGAGTGTTCCTTATGTGATTAAATTCTGTTGTTAGTGCATTGTGTGGTCTTTTATACATCATTGACTTTTTCCTTTTGTTTTTGTGCTTGTATGTGGTAAATAAAATTGTCATATGATTTGTAGAACGTGTGTATGTCAGAGTTGCATTACAGTGTATTTCGTCATTTCATTGATGGTTTGATGTCTTGTTTTATGATTTGTTTGTTTGACCAGAATTCAAAGTGATGGAAAACTTTTGTTTTGTTTCAATGAAGGTGGAAAGTTGAATTGCTCGGAATGAAGCCAGCAACGTGTTGTAGATTGGAGATGGTCTGGTCTTTAATTTTACCTTGGTTTATTGGAGCCTCCCCTCCCCTTCCCCTATAAGATTTTGTTGTGATGCTTTTTGACTTCCATTGGATGTGTATGCTCATTTCATGAATAAAGATAATTTGATGAATAAATCAGATTTTGGACTTTTGTTTTAATTAAACTGTTGGCAATTTGTGTGGATGTTTATGCCATTCTGTCTTGTTTTATGCTTACAGTTTTGTTTTCTGTTTGCTTATTTTTGTGTATCTTATTCTTTGTGGATGTTTATGTCATTCTGTCTCGTTTTATGGTTACAGTATTGTTTTCTGTCAGTTAATTTTGATGTATTTTTTTCATCTTTTGCTGCACTAAGAAACCTTGACTACGAGTTAAGAAAGAAAGATAATGTTGGGACTTGAAATAGCCAACGGCTAATGTATTACGTCCCTATTACTAAGCTAAGCTAAACTACTACTCCTTTATTACTACTCTCCCATCACTCATTTCAGCTTTCCAGTCCACCTCTAAATCCACAGAAACTGAGATCGCCATAAGAAAAAAAAACACATGAAAGGCAACAGAATATGGGATGATGTTCACCGTGCTTAGTTTAAGGTCTTGCCAGCGCATAGTATTTTGTGCAGACTCAGGGAGATTTGGGTGGAGCACATATGGAATTGTCCGCGTGTGATGAATCCCTCTTGAACAAACTCCAAACTCCAAACTTTGCTATCATGGTTAACAGTGCAGCAAGCCAGCAGGCATGAGAAATGAGTCAAATGAAACGAGGTAAGATATGTTTGCAAGCAAGGACCTCTAGCATGGATTTATTAGTTACATTCAAATGGACATTTTATGAGGAAAGGGAAATTTAGGAAAGTGGAGGGAAAGAGAACACCAGGTAGACCCCAGGGAGAAAATGGTAGACTGACTTGCAGGGTGGCTGAGGATAGAGAGGGTGGAAGATGCACTTGCGGCCACAAGGGATAGATTCGTATGGAGGGCCATGATCGCCAACGTCATGCAGCAGGGCACATGATAATGATGTCGAAATGTCCATCAAGTGCGACCTTGGAAAAGTGTCTAGGCTCTATATACCAGCCACACTCACCATCTGCTTACAAGTGTTTACCTCCACATAATTGCCTACTGTCTGCTGTCAAAGGTCAGTATCCAGATATAGCGGCAAACACCTTGAGACTGCACGTACACCCACAGTAATGGTCAGGTCTTGATGGAAAGATGATGAGACTGCAGAGGCCAAGAAAATGGAAATGACGTGGTGTGGGGTAGCATATCAGAAATGACCCCCATTCCAAATGCGCTCCTCTGGGATTTTTTTCTTCCTCATCTGGCTTAAGAAAACAAAACACACAACAACAACAAAAACAACAACAAAGCACACACACACACACACACACACACACACACGCACGCACACACACACACACACACACACACACACACACACACACTGCATGCAAGCCCTACAGAGATGCAGACTGTGTGGTAGCATAGTGGAATGTGGTCAGCTCGCCTAGAAGATTGGGTTTTCTGTGCTTCACTAAAAAATTTCATTATGTGTAATGCGCTACGAGTCCACTATGAGTTTGGAGCATAGCGCTATACAACATCAAGTCCACTTAAGTTCATTCAGTCATCGTCTAAAGTTTATCCAGTCATAGTTCAATTACCATTAGAGCTATCATAGCGATGTCAAATCACCACTGTTCCACTACCATCAAAATCACCACTGTACCACTACCATCAAAATCACCACTGTACCACTACCATCAAAATCACCACTGTACCACTACCATCAAAATCACCACTGTTCCATTACCATCAAAATCACCACTGTTCCACTACCATCAAAATCACCACTGTTCCACTACCATCAAAATCACCACTGTACCACTACCATCAAAATCACCACTGTGCCACTACCATCAAAATCATCACTGTTCCACTACCATCAAAATCACCATTGTTCCACTACCATCAAAATCACCACTGTTCCACTACCATCAAAATCACCACTGTGCCACTACCATCAAAATCACCACTGTTCCACTACCATCAAAATCACCACTGTTCCACTACCATCAAAATCACCACTGTTCCACTACCATCAAAATCACCACTGTGCCACTACCATCAAAATCACCACTGTGCCACTACCATCAAAATCACCACTGTTCCACTACCATCAAAATCACCACTGTACCACTACCATCAAAATCACCACTGTATCACTACCATCAAAATCACTACTGTACCACTACCATCAAAATCACCACTGTTCCACTACCATCAAAATCACCACTGTGCCACTACCATCAAAATCACCACTGTTCCACTACCATCAAAATCACCACTGTGCCACTATCCTTCAAAGTCACACTGTTCCACTACCATCAAAATCACACTGTGCCACTACACACAAATTCACACTGTGCCACACCATCAAATCACCACTGTAACCACTACCATCAAATCACCACTGTTCCATTACCATACAAAATCACCACTGTTCCACTACCATCAAAATCACACTGTTCACTACCATCAATCACCACTGAACACTCCCATCAAAATCACCACTGTGCCACTACCATCAAAACATCACTGTTCCACTACCATCAAAATCACCACTGTTCCACTACCATCAAATCACCACTGTACCACTACCACAAAATCACTACTGTTCCACTACCATCAAAATCACCACTGTTTCACTACCATCAAAATCACCACTGTTCCACTCCATCAAGATCACCACTGTTCCACTACCATCAAAATCACCACTGTGCCACTACCATCAAAATCACCACTGTTTCACATACCATCAAAATCACCAATTGTTCCACTACCATCAAAATTCACCACTGTTCCACTACCATCAAAATCACCACTGTGCCACTACCATCAAATCACCACTGTTCCACTACCATCAAAATCACCACTGTTCCACTACCATCAAAATCACCACTGTTCCACTACCATCAAAATCACCACTGTGCCACTACCATCAAAATCACCACTGTGCCACTACCATCAAAATCACCACTGTTCCACTACCATCAAAATCACCACTGTACCACTACCATCAAAATCACCACTGTTCACTACCATCAAAATCACTACTGTACCACTACCATCAAAATCACCACTGTTCCACTACCATCAAAATCACCACTGTGCCACTACCATCAAAATCACCACTGTTCCACTACCATCAAAATCACCACTGTGCCACTACCATCAAAATCACCACTGTTCCACTACCATCAAAATCACCACTGTGCCACTACCATCAAAATCACCACTGTGCCACTACCATCAAAATCACCACTGTGCCACTACCATCAAAATAACCACTGTGCCACTACCATCAAAATCACCACTGTGCCACTACCATCAAAATCACCACTGTGCCACTACCATCAAAATCACCACTGTGCCACTACCATCAAAATCACCACTGTGCCACTACCATCAAAATCACCACTGTGCCACTACCATCAAAATCACCACTGTTCCACTACCATCAAAATCACCACTGTGCCACTACCATCAAAATCACCACTGTGCCACTACCATCAAAATCACCACTGTGCCACTACCATCAAAATCACCACTGTGCCACTACCATCAAAATCACCACTGTTCCACTACCATCAAAATCACCACTGTGCCACTACCATCAAAATCACCACTGTGCCACTACCATCAAAATCACCACTGTGCCACTACCATCAGAGACTGCCTTTTTTTCTTTTTTCTTTTTTTGTTTGTTTTTTTTTTTTTGTTTTTTTTTATTTTTTATTTTTTTGACCGAGTTCATCAGTGCCTCTTTTGATCCAACATGCGAAGAATGGCGCCTTCTATGCCTACAGTAATGCATAGCCGTAGAACAGAGGACAAATAAGCACAACCCTTGTAAGGAGACTGCCACCACTTCATTCCAACAACGGCCCCGCCCCACTCCTTCCCACAACCAGCAACACCAGACCTCAGGCATAGAACTGACAAAAACAACCAAACTGATGTCACCTCAAGGCATGAAGGGCTAGCGAATCTGGGATAATTTTCACGAAGTTATTATGATTTCCATAACCTGATTGATAATGATAATGCCGTTTAGCTCTATTT
Source organism: Monoplex corrugatus (assembly GCA_030674185.1). Lineage (NCBI taxonomy): Eukaryota > Metazoa > Mollusca > Gastropoda > Littorinimorpha > Ranellidae > Monoplex > Monoplex corrugatus. The sequence goes on from JAPXFY010000020.1 coordinate 16,524,489, forward strand.
CGGATTGAGACTGCGTGCCAGGGCTGTATTCTTTCATTCTTTCACGATATAACCAGGCCTGAGAGATACAGACACTTGCTGTGTTGATCAGAAGATTTGAGCAATACCAACAATGACGCTTCTGCTCTTTGTTTCAAACATTTGTAGCGTTGGTCATCAGATTTGAACAGCACCATCAATGACGCATCTGCAAAGTGGATGAGACCTGATTGTTTGGTCCCAGTTTTCCCACTGAGCCCATAGTACATTCAACTTCAGGTAAAAGCTGGTTGCTCCCATCCCCTCCCCTCCCCCCTCCCCCTCCCAACGATTTAAACTGATGAGGGTTCAAACCCACACGCTCTCAGTCATTAGATCATGGCATGAACTCCTTTACCACAGTGACTGATCGCCTCTAGGTTGATACGTAATTAGCAAAGGTAAGTTTGAAAAAAATTACTTTTAACTAATAACTTTGTCGGAAAATAAAATGTCATCGTCATTCTCTCTTTTGGATGAGACGATAAATGATTATTGAGTTCCTTTTCATGTAGCGATAGCTCTGTGCACATCAAAGACCTTACCGCAACAAAAATAGGGGGCCTACTGTCCCTGGCTAAATTCTGCAGAAACTCGTATCTATACGCTTATAGAGAAAGGGGTTGGGTGGGAGGAGAGGTTGTGTCAAACTTTAGAAACATTCTTTTCATGGGAAAACATTTCGCTCGAAAACAGATCTGCTGTAATCATGTACAAAACCATATCAAACAACACAACACAACACACTAGGACATATTAACCCTCTGACTCCCGCACCC
>JAPXFY010000020.1:16557785-16560285 GCA_030674185.1 Monoplex corrugatus
AGCAAACGGCACAACCGTGAGAGAGGTTGATAAGTTTAAATACCTGGGAACGATCATTTCATCAGACGACACATGCACATCAGAAATAGCTGGCAGAATCGGCCAGGTCAAAACAGCATTCAAGAAGATGACAAGCATTCTTACCAACAAATGCCTATTAATTAACATCAGGAAGAGAGTTCCTGGATGTTATATAGAACCAATATTGTTGTACAGTTGTGAGGCGTGGACGTCAACAAGCAAAGCCAGAACAAGATTGAAGCAGCGGAAATGTGGTTTCTAAGAAGAATGTTGAGAGTTCTATGGACAGCAAAGAAAACAAACGAGACTGTCTTGATGGAGGCAGACACAAGTAGATCATTCATAAGGAAGATTAGGAAAAGACAGCAATATTTGTAGGCCATTTTATGAGGAAAGGGGATTTGGAGCACCTGGTCACAGCGGGAAAGCTGGAAGGAAAGAGAACACCAGGTAGACCCAGGGAGAAAATACTAGACGGACTTGCAGAGTGGCTGGGGACAGGGAAGGTGGAGGAGATGCTTGAGGCAACAAGAGATAGAGACAGATGGAAGTCCATGATCGCCAACGCCATGCGGCAAGGCACCTGATGATGATGATGATAATGTCATGCATCATTCGGTGACGAAATTGTTATTACCAAACGTGAAAACTGCCTTATTTCTCTTTCTCTCTCAGCTATTTTCTTGCTCTCGGCTTCACTCTTATCGTGTCAAAAATAATAGTTAGATTGTGTTGTAGTTCAGACCTTTAATGATTTATTTCTTTACTTCATATATTATGTTCCTTTTTTGAAGGCAAGTTACACACATACACATGTAATTTACATGTAATCAAGATGATTCCTGTGGCAGGCTAATAAAATATCAGTATAAAATTTAGACTAGGTAGAGCCTCAAGGCCTGGCCAGCTCATGGGTTTATGTGCAGGCTTAAGGCATGTGCCACGGTCACCATACACGTGGCACCTGTGACGTTAGTGCACATGGAATTCGTTCCGAGCGCGGAGACATCATCTTCAGAAACTGAAGCTCAAACTGAAACTGTCGAAATCTAATCACAAAAACATAAGAACAACTTAAATAACCGCTGTGAAACCTATGGCATGAACATCAGCACCAACGAACAGAGGTTTAGTCGATAGACCAAACACCTGACAAACTGGACATCATGCTGCAAGGGCGAATACTTCACCAAAGTACAGAATTTAAGTGCCTGGGAAGCTTATCTACTGAAGATGGAATAAATGAACTGAAAATCTGAGACAAGTCCAAAAGGCAAACGCTGAGAACTACCAACTTTCACACCTATATCTAGAAGACTTTAGCATCTCCATGGAAACAAAGCCTGGCTTATCCTTACAATTTGTTTTACTCACACTGACTTCCCAGCGCTAGACATGCAATAAACAAAACATTTGAGAGAGAGAGAGAGAGAGAGAGAGAGAGACAGACAGACAGACAGACAGACAGACAGAGACAGAGAGACAGATAGACAGACAGACAGAGACAGAGAGACAGACAGACAGACAGACAGAGACAGAGAAAGACAGACAGAGAGAGAGAGCGAGACAGAGACAGAGAGACAGAGAGACTGACAGAGACGGAGACAGAGAGAGAGAGAGAGACAGAGAGAGAGAGAGAGACAGAGACAGACAGAGAGACACAGAGAGAGAGAGAGACATAGAGACAGAGACAGAGACAGAGAGACATAGAGACAGAGAGAGAGACAGAGAGAGAGAGAGAGAGAGAGAGAGAGACAGAGAGAGAGAGACAGAGAGAGAGACACACACACACACAGAGACAGACAGAGAGAGACAGAGAGAGAGAGAGAGAGAGAGAGAGAGAGAGAGAGAGAGAGAGAGAGAGAGAGAAACCTCCACAATCTGTGAGATGAGATCTCTCAGAGGAACAACAGGCAAAACCAAAAGACATGAATAAAAACGAAGAAATCTGACAGATAGTTGGGTCCATTACATTACCAACAGCAGATCCAGTAGTTTTAGCCATCTGACCAAGATGTCAGTCAATCAGACAGCTCTTCGAGCTTACAATACCACATGCTTGAGCTTCAGAGTCAGATCCAAATGCAAATCACAGCGGCACTCGATAGACGAAGTCTCAAACACACTCTCCCATTCTGGAGCGTGACTCTGCGCCAGGCTTCCGGTTTAGCTGCAGACAGCTTTATCTCCCTTGCCACACCGTCCGCTACAAATGGAAAGATTAAATAAAGTGACCGTCTGTGTTATCTGTCTTCATATATCATTCACATTTCCTACTTCCACTCCGACCTTTCTTCTTTCAGGTTTTTGATGCACAGAATGCCTGACAAGACACACTGTCTTATTCCTTTTCTGCTTTCCTCTTGTCCATTTCCTTCACAGCCAACCTCTTGCCCCCTACTGTATTGCATGCAACAAGCCATCAAAACAACAGGCATGCAGATCTGCTTGCGTCCCTAAAAAGGAACGTGTAGTTAAC
>JAPXFY010000020.1:16565285-16572785 GCA_030674185.1 Monoplex corrugatus
CATGGACAGCAAAGAAAATAAAGAGACAGTCTTGATGGAGGCAGACAGAAGAAGATCATTGATAAGGAAGATTAAGAAAAGACAGGCAACATTTATAGACCATTTTATGAGGAAAGGGGAATTGGAGCACCTGGTCACAACTGGAAAGCTGGAGGGAAAGAGAGCACCAGGTAGACCAAGGGAGAACACATTGGACGGACTTGCAGAGTGGCTGAAGACAAAGAGGGTGGAAGAGGCGCTCGAGGCAACAAGAGATAGAAACAGATGGAAGGCCATGATCGCCAACGTCATGTGGCAAGGCACTTGATGATGATGATGATGATCTACATTTCTTGCACTTTTGTGCAAATTATACCTAACAACAATAATTTGCACATCTATTACACTTTTTATGCTAAGCCAGCACTGATGTGATACGATTTGCATCCTAATGCACCTACAGCTCCGGAAAGTGAATACCAATTGGACAGAATTGTGGTGGGACGTAATGCACCGAGACCTGGCGGCTTGAAGAAAATAGATTAACTGGACATCTGCTGTTCCTTCTTTCCCTAGACCTCACGCCCAGCTCGCCTATTGATTCTTAAAGTACTCTCTCTCTCTCTCTTGTCGTCCTTTAACTTTGTATTTTGGTTTCAATTTCCCTTTCAGATTAAACTGAATTTGGTTAGGATCGGTTTGTGGAAGCTACACCTTCTCCTCCTGTACATGTGCGCATGTGCTAGCACACGAGTGTGTGTGTGTGTGTGTGTGTGTGTGTGTGTGTGTGTGTGTGTGTGTGTGTGTGTGTGTGTGTGTTTTGTGTGTGTGTGTGTGTGTGTGTTTGTGTGTGTGTATGTGTGTGTGTGTGAGAGTGTGTTTGTGTGTGTGTGTGTATGTGTGTGTGTGTGTGTGTGTTTGTGTGTGTGTGTGTTTGTGTGTGTGTATGTGTGTGTGTATGTGTGTGTGTGTGTGTGTGTTTGTGTGTGTGTGTGTTTGTGTGTGTGTATGTGTGTGTGTGTGAGAGTGTGTTTGTGTGTGTGCATGTGTGTGGTAGTGTGTGTGTGTGTGTGTATGTGCGTGCATGAGTGTGGTGTGCGTGTGTATGTTTGTGCGTGCGTGCGTGTGTGTGTGTGTGTGTGTTTATGTGTGTGTGTGTGCGCGCGTTCATGTGTGTGGTGTGTGTGTGTGTGTATGCTTATGCATAATGCGTGTGTGTGTGTGTGTGTGTGTGCGTGTGCAAATGCATAACAAACAGAATTTTAGAATAAGGAAACACATTACACAGTAACCAAATATCTATGATTTTCCTTTGATTTAATATCAGTGCAGCTGTCACAAGCTTGACATTGAATTAGACACAACGGAATAGATAGACAGAGCTGAACATGTTAAGTTTTGTGATGGCAATATAGGCGATCCGTTTCATTTTATTTTCAAATGTTTTAAATTCCAAGACGAACGATCGCGGCTTATTCCACAAAAAACTATCCATTTGTAAAATCAATGCTCTTGCTGTGTAATTTCATTTCTGGGAAGAAAGAAAATCAATTGAAATTAGCAAAATTTAACAACTATTCCAAAAATTATATAGTTTTCTTGTGAACATTTTAGTGTCATATCATAAAACAATTTTACTAGAACTTTTTTTTCTGCTGGATTGTTAGACATTCTTGTTGCTTCATGTTTTATCTTAATCCCGTTGGATTTTCGTTTGTTTGCACTATCCTCCGTGCTCTAAATGAGGTTAAAGGGTTATTAAACACTGAACATAAAACACTGAACATTGTGCGTGCGTGCGCGCGCGCGCGTGTGTGTATGTGTATGTGTGTGTGTGTGGGGGGGGATGAGGTAGTGTGTGTGTGTGTGCGTGTGTGTATATGTGTGTGTGTTTGTGTGTGTGTTTGCGTGCGTGAGTGAGTGTGTATATGTGTGTGTGTGTTTGTGTGTTTGTATGTGTGAGTGTGTGCATGGGGTGGGTATGGTTGTGGATGGTGTGTTTGTGTATGTATGTGTGAACACCAACAATGGTATGTAAAAGAAGATACTTCGGTGAATGGTTGTGTGCTGTTTGGTTTTCTTGGATCATGTGTCTAAGTGGTTTTCGATTTCTCTCCAAATGCCATATTTACCCCAGAAATTGCAGTTACAGATTATAACTTAAGTTCTATCAAGAAAGAACTCAGAAAACAATTATGTTGCAGTACACACATCATGCTTTGTTTACTCAGTGTTTCATGTTCGATCCAAATCAGTGGAAAATATAATTCTAAATCATTTTCACAGAGTAATTATGTTACCTGATATTTCATCAATGCAATTAGACATATTCATATATTTATTATTGTCATTTACCTTGAAGGTCAGACTGACCAAACGATCCTCACCAATGTCAGAATAGAAGATGGTTAATGCTGTTTGGTCAACCTCCACCTTATGTGTATGTGTTTTTGTTCATGTGAAATCGTCTTAAGGCACACACACACACACACTAGAATGGTTGGCCTAGTGTCTAAATCACTTGCCTAGGATCCTAGAAGCCTGGCTTTTCATCAAGAATCAGACTGGGATTTTCCTCCCCCATTTGTAGATTTTAAATCATGATGTACATGCAAGTTTTGAATGAGACGAGAAACCTAGGTCCCTTGGGCAGCGCATTTTACGGATCCCACGACGACAAGGGAGTCATCACTAAAAACTCTGTAACCAAATCCCCTTTCAAAGGCAAACAGAAATAGATTAACTTAATACACAAAAAGTAAATAATACAAAATGGGTGTCGCTGAACAGCGGCGATGCGCCCTCCTCTGGGATAGCAGGCCGAATTGCACGGTAAATCAATTTTGACAAAATAACAAATGAATAAAAACAAACACTTGTGGCTAAAGCTAGCAGTCAACCCGTATAGATACACAATGAAGACTATTGCATCAAGTTCATAATCGTTACACAGTTACAGCATTCTAAGACAGTTTACGTAGTCGCTTGAGCTTGTAGCTATATAATCACGAGCTACACTTTAACAGATCGTTGACTGTAGATACATGTATTGATCAAGATGACTGGAAGGTAGACAGTCACGACTGGCCGAAGTCTAGGAATGCAACCATCAGATTTGTACAGGACGTGTTGTAATGTCATGGACATTCCAGTCTCTGGTTTTTCCTGGGGAAGAATTATTCCTGTCAACATTTTATGGTCAAGACCTATAGTGAAGCAATCAAGTGAAATGCTTAGTGTCTGCTTATCCAAGAAAAGAATGCTGGGTTAGAATTGTCCGTTATAATTCCACTGGTGCAACAATGGTTCTAAAATGATCCTGATTGCTGGTCTCAAAGTATCTGGGATAACATTTGAGTTGGTACAGCAGGGGTGTCCCCATCACAGCGTATACATTTGGTATATGATGGTACCCTTAAGATGCCAGGTATTCACAGAGGCACTGTATGGCTGTCTCCTATGTCTTTCACCTGACTGATTCTCCTGAAATACTTGCTGGGGGTGCTGCAGAGATGTCATTTCCATTATGTTCCGTTCGTCTTTTGACTTTTGCTACTGCTAGAGTTCTATACATTGTTTTTTTGTGCTTTTCATAGGAAAATAGTCGCTGTCATTGTTAATTTGTATTGTCCACAGTGTGTCTTGAATACTTTCTTTTTATTCCTTTTTCATTCTCTTACCTTTTTGTTTCATCTGTATGGCAAGTAGACCTACCGCGATTTAGATTCTGATCGTTACTGTTCGTCCGGAAATGATAGTTTGGGCGTCGCTCTTAAATCGATAAATCTTCAGTAACTGATTGGATTTGCTAATCAGATACATGTTAGAAATAAACAAATAGAACAGATCATAACACAGCGACAAGAAAAAAGACATGACGACCAGAAAGAGAGAAAATCCGACAAAGAAAGAAAGGATCTGAAAAATAAATCGAAAACAATACTGCAACAGTAGCAACAACATCAACAACAACAATAGCTAGATACAGGAGTTGGCTTTTCAGTTTCTGATAACGTGTTTGATAATATATATATACATACATGTCTATATCTCTATCTATCTATCTATCTATCTATCTATCTATCTATCTATCTATCTATCTATCTATCTATCTATCTATCTATCTATCTATCTATCTATCTATCTATCTATCACATGTCTATATCTCTATCTATCTATCTATCTGTCTATCTATCTATCTATCTGTCTATCTATCTATCTATCTATCTATCTATCTATCTATCTGTCTGTCTGTCTGTCTATCTATCTATCTGTCTATCTATCTATCTATCTATCACATGTCTATATCTCTATCTATCTATCTATCTACCTATCTATCTATCTATCTATCTATCTATCTATCTGTCTATCTATCTGTCTATCTATCTATCTGTCTATCTATCTATCTATCTGTCTATCTATCTATCTATCTATCTATCTATCTATCTATCTATCTATCTGTCTATCTATCTATCTATCTATCTGTCTATCTATCTATCTATCTATCTATCTATCTGTCTATCTATCTATCTATCTGTCTATCTATCTATCTATCTATCTATCTATCTATCTATCTATCTATCTATCTGTCTATCTATCTATCTATCTATCTATCTGTCTATCTATCTATCTATCTGTCTATCTATCTATCTGTCTATCTATCTATCTATCTATCTATCTATCTATCTATCTATCTATCTATCTATCTGTCTATCTATCTATCTATCTATCTGTCTATCTATCTATCTGTCTATCTATCTATCTATCTATCTGTCTATCTATCTATCTATCTATCTATCTATCTATCTATCTATCTGTCTATCTATCTATCTATCTATCTGTCTGTCTATCTATCTGTCTATCTATCTATCTATCTATCTGTCTATCTATCTATCTATCTATCTATCTATCTATCTATCTATCTATCTATCTATCTATCTGTCTATCTATCTATCTGTCTAATAATAATAATAATAATTACAATATTTATATAGCGCAAAATCTTGATAAAATCAAATCTAAGCGCTGAAGCAGACACACACGCAAGCACGCACGCACGCACGCACGCACACACACGCACGCACACACACACACACACACACACACACACATATATAACACACACACACACACGCATGGCTATAAATGGGGAGAAAGAATAAAAGCAATAAAAGCAAGAATAAAAGCAATGGAAAATTATAGAGAGCATAGCATATACAATTATATATTATAACCATGTGATTCCCTCCCAGCGGAGACAGGCTGGAGAGGGGGGGGGGGGGGTTGAGTGAAGTTAGGATTTTGTGCGGAGGAGAAAAGGTGAGTTTTGAGAGCGGACTTGAAGGAGACAAAAGTAGGTTGCTGACGGACTGAGAGAGGAAGTTTGTTCCAGGAGAGTGGACCAGAAACAGAGAAGGCTCGTGGACCATAGGTATTGAGCTTAGTGCGTGGAAAGCGAAAAGTCAGAGGATCGGAGGCAGAGCGGAGGGTACGTGAGGGAACATAGATCTCAAGTAGGCTTGACAGGTAATCGGGGGCTGCGTTATTGAGACTTTTGTAGCACATGGTGTCTAGTTTGTACTGTATGCGCTTTGATACAGGGAGCCAGTGAAGTTGTGCCAGGAGAGGAGATATGTGGTCAGCTTTTTTCTTTTTGAGTACAAGGCGAGCAGCATTGTTTTGAATGCGCTGTAGGATGTGAATGGTGGAGGCAGGAAGACCAGACAGGAGTGAATTGCAATAGTCAATGCGAGACATTATGAAGGAGAGAACGAGTTTTGCAGTTGTTTCGACAGAGAGATACTTCCTGATCAGCCTTATACGATGGAGATGATAGTAGCAGGATCTGGCAGTTTGAGAAACAAAGTTGTTCATGGAGAGGATAGAGTCAATGCAGACACCAAGGTTTTTAGCTGAATCAGAAATTGGGACTGATGTGTTACATAATGGGAGAGAAAGAGGAGGCAGCTGAGAAAGTTTCTGACGGGTGCCAATGAGGATAGCTTCTGTTTTGTCGTCATTAAGCTGAAGTCTATTGTGTGTCATCCAGTTCTTAATGTCCGAGTAACACTCAGTGGTGCGAGTCAACAGGCGCTGTATATTATCAGGTGAGTCACTGTCTTGAAGTTGGGTGTCATCAGCATAGAAATGGTGTTTTATAGAGTGGGAGTTGATGATGGTGGACAGGGGGGAGGTGTAAAGAGTGAAAAGAACAGGGCCAAGGACAGATCCTTGTGGAACACCACAGGTCAGGTATGCAGGTTGAGAGTAAGTGCCATTGATGAGAACGGTTTGTTTTCTGTTTGATAGGTATGAAGTGAACCAAGACAGAGCAATGTCAGAGATGCCAAAAGTATGATGAAATCTAGAAAGGAGAATACCATGATCAATGGTATCAAAGGCTGCAGACAGATCAAGGAGTGTGAGGAGAGAGACTTTGCCAGTATCAGTTGCAAGGAGGAGATTGTTGAGAATGTGCAGTAGGGCAGTTTCAGTGCTATGGCACTGGTGGTAGGCTGACTGGAAAGGATTGAGGAGATTGTTGGCAGACAGGTGAGAGTTCAGCTGGTTGAGGACGACTTTTTCAAGGAGTTTTGACAAGAAAGAGAGATTAGAGATAGGCCGGTAATTTTTCAGTTCATTTGGGTCTAAATTGTGTTTCTTGAGGAGAGGGTGAACAATAGCAGACTTGAAAGAATCTGGGACAGTTCCAGTTTGAAGAGAAGTGTTGATGATGTCAGTGATGAGTGGGAGGAGAGTAGGGAGACAGTCGGCGTAGAGAGAACCTGGAAGAGGATCCAGTTCGCAGGTTTTGAACGACATGGATCTGATTGTGTTGAGAATTTCTTCTTGTGAGACTGGGGTAAAAGTAGTAAGAGGTGTGCCAGAGAAGGAAGGGTCAGGTGGGCATGGTTGACAGGGTGTCCTGTCAAGCCTGTCACGAAGAGTTTGTATTTTGGTGGTGAAATAGTTGGAGAATACAGATGGGAGTTCTTCATTTGTATGTTTTGTTGGGAGAGGTAAATCTTTTCGTGTGCCAAGGAGATGATTCATGGTTGTAAAGAGTTCTTTTGAAGAAGAGGCATTCAGGATTTTGGTTTGGAAATAGCTTGTTTTTGCTGATGCAATGAGGGTGGATACTTTTGTTTTAGAGGCTTGGAAAAGTTGCCTGTGTACAGTGAGTTTGGATTTGCGCCAGCGGCGCTCTGCTCTGCGGCGGGCACGTTTTGCATAGGCGATCTCATGAGTGAGCCAGGGGGTAGGGGGGCGGTCAGGTAAAAGACGGGTTGTGGCTGGAGCATGAGTGTCCAGAAGATGGTGGAGAGTAGTATAGAATTCATCGGCAAGGTTATGTGACTTTTCAGAAAGGAGACGGGAGGCATCAGATGAAAAAGTGGAGAGGTCAATAGATTTGAGATTGCGTCGAGTCACTGTGCGCATGGTACGGGAAGGAGGAGAAATGTCGAGAGAACAGAGAATTGCAGAGTGGTCAGATGGAAGGGCTGAAGTTAGACGGGTAGA